>VKOC01000008.1:14563387-14614407 GCA_009364415.1 Spea multiplicata
AATTCTATATATTATTCTGCCAATAAAGCACCATAGCATCGTTTTTTTTTCTTTTTTTCATCTTTGTGCTTAATGGAAGTACAGCGACATGATGCCTGAGCTTGCAGAAAGTTACCACAGCGATATAGAGCGGAGCTGTCTCATATGGGGTGATTGTTCTGGCTTTAGACTTGGACTGTCTTTTATCCCCTGATGTTACATAGTTACATAGGCTGAGAAAAGACATGCATCCATCAAGTTCAGCCTTCCTCACATCTGTTATTTTCTGTTGATCCAAATGTACGATGTTGATGTATGGCTTCTTCTTTGTTAACTTATTATTTATTAGGAATGACATTCAGGTGATTCAGGTTAGATATTCAGGTTAAAGCTGCAAATATAAAATGGTAAAGTTACAAGTCTATATCGCAGACAAAAAAACCCTTTCCCGCATGTCTATATTAATTATACCAGATTTGGGGCTGTCATCCAGGCCCGGACTGGCCATCATGTTCACCGGGCAAATGCCCGGCAGGCTGCTGACCAACAGGACTCCATACTCACCAAAACTGTCACTGGGACATGTGGTACCATGGGTATAAGCGCATTATAGTGTCCTACAACCATAATTGTCATAATAATGTATATATAGACAGCTTTCGATTATCAATTGTGCAAATAAAATGCATTATGTTGTGTCTGTTTTCACAAAATCTGTGAAGTTATTAATATATTTATGAATGCATGTCAAAGAGGTCTAAATGGTATTTGGTACAGTTATGCTTTGAAAACAATCGCGAAACCCACTGAACCTTTTAAAACTATTAACAACAAAACCTTTTTTGTTGTCCACTTTTGTATTATTAGTATTATTATTGTATTACTTTTATTAAAACTATATAAATTATATAAAAAGTAAAATTTTGGTACGAGGTGGCATTGAAAATAATAAATAATATTAATAAAATATGAATTCCCATTTTGTTTATAAAAGGTATTTACAAAGTAGAGCGCTGAAGATATATATTTTTCTCTATATTAACATTGTATATTTAACAGAGAGAGAAAAGCTGTCATAGCAGAACTTAAGTAGGAACTTCCACCAAATTTATCAAAAATATTGTGCTGTTTTCCTTTTTAAAACAGTTCTTGATTTTGTATAAGGTATATGTCCATTGAATGCATTTTAGGTCTGTTATCTTTGCCCTATCTATTAGACAAACAGCCTGACTCTTTATCATACTTCCTGTGGTAAACAATAAAATGGCTCAGTCTTACTCACACCGTCTCTAACTAATGAAAGTCTAAGAGGGAAGGAATTCATTGGCACTGCTATAAAGAATCAGCTCAATGTGGTTTTTGAGCAGGGAAAGTATCACATGACTGACAACAATGGCCGCCTCCAGGTGGAAAGATAAAGGAAGTATTGGAACAAAACAAAATATTTAAAACAAGCATAGTAGGCCTAATATTGACGCGTTTCAGATCTGTCATGATGCCCCTTTAGCAGGTCACCCTGGTATATCAGGTACCCTTTGTTTACTTTGCCGTCATTTTTGGTGGCCTCAAATGGTATACACAGTAAAAGACTATGTTAATTCGTGCTAAATTTGTGCCTAGAATAAAACCTCACACCAATGTCCACAGGGTCTGCTACAACTCATTCCCACTCCACGGTCTCCATGATCATCAGTCACTATGGATTTTATAGTAGAATCACCAATATCTTATGGACATAACACCATAACGGTAGTTGTTGATAGGTTGACTAAGTTGGCACATTTTATAGCCCTCAGTCAACTTCCTTCTGCAGCCGAGGTTTTCATAAGAGAAATTGTCTGGTTCCACTTCAAGTACTGACCTTATCATACTTCCTGTAGCAAACAATAGAATGGCTCAGTCTTAATCACAGTCTGAATCAGTCTGAGTCTCTAACTAATGAAAGTCTAACAGGGAAGGAATTAATTAGCCTTGCAATAAAAGAACCAGCTCAGTGTGGTGTTTGAGCAGGGAAAGTCACTCAGAGTATCACATGACTGACAACAATGGCGGCCTCCAGGTCGAAAGACAAAAAAACGTTTTAATAAAGCATAGTAGGCCTAGTAGTAAATACAAATATGATTCGTAACTCTGTTGTTAACTTAGTATTTCCCTCTCATAATGTTACAGAAACAGTAGCTCCTTCAGTCGCAGTAACTATATGTTATTTGCAATATTTCAATGTAATGCTGCAGGTGAGCACTTTAAACATATTCATTGTCCTAGTTATATCCTCATAAAATGTCTTCCCTGTAAAATGTTGTGGTATGATGCTCACGGTTGGGCTTTGGGTCATTAACATAAAACAAAGTTAAACATAAATTACATGGTGAAAAACAATTATTATGCTCCATGTATCATGATGCAGATGTATAATTTCAGGATAATGTATATTCTGCAGATCATAATATTATACTTTTGTTTTGATGCAATGGTGTGGCAGCCATAAAAATTGTTATTCACCATCTGCTGAGAATTCAGTCCTTACATCACCAGAAATCAACACTTTACCCTCCTAATAAATGAGCTATAAAAGGGCAATTAGTTAAAAAGAATTGATTCTTCTTCTTTTTTTTTTTTCCCAAGGAAGACGATACAGCGTAGCCTGCAAAGAGGGAGATTGGACTGTCTCCATATGATTGAAGAAATTAGGTTTGCCTCAGCAAGTCCAGGAAATTTGTTAAGTGCATCTGGTGAAACCAGATGGGCTCATGCTAAAACTTCTCGTTTTATCTTCAAGTAATATATGCAGTCTTAACCGCTTTCTTTCCAAAAGGCTTGCGATGCTCTTCCTACGTTTTAACTATTGTGTTACCAAGAAAGCAACCTGCGTAACTGATCTATCATTATTGTGCTTTCTATTACAATCTGGTAACATGGTAATTCCGATATACATGAAAATGCATTTCTCGCTCTGTATAAATAATTTAAGAGTGTTAAAGGGATACTCAAGCCATCTCATACTCTTTAAAGCAAGTGACCCCAATAAATTTTAGCGTGGCCCTTGAAAATGCATGAAGGGATTTTGCAGAATCCACCTTCATGCATTTGCCTCTCTCCCCACTACCAGGTCTTTGGTTTGAAGGAGATGCGTTTAACCAAACACATCTCTTGCTGTCCGCACCCATGCGTTATACTCAGACCCAGCCCTTGCATGCTTCCCCAAGGTTTCTCCTCCCGAGGAATCTGACAGCGAGCGTCACAAGTACCGATAAAGGGGTACGTCCCTAATGGGGTCACCTAACGTTATGTTGTGTGACCCCCGTGGGAATGGTGCAGAGTCTGGATTTTTGCGTGTGTGTGTGTGTGTTAGCGTAGGTTTTTGTTTGCCTCCAGATATTTTTTGTTTGCCTTAGTATTAGTATTAGCTTCGGTTGGACTTGATGAGTATCTGTCTTTTTTGAACCTCATCAATCATGTAACTGTAATAAATCAGTAGATACATGTTAGAAACCCACCAGATAAATATACAATAGCAGCAGCTATCTTACGTTTCCGCTCTGGATTTTGAGGATTATCACTCCCTATTAGGCTTCGTCACTTTAGTGGAAATTCTTGTAACCTTTGTAAGGTTGGATAAAGAAGACTTGAGGTGACTTCAATGTGAACTGTCTTCTCCACAGCTTTTAGCATAACAATATAAAAAAAGCCCATAACTTTTTAACTAATTCATTTAATTATAGTAAAAACTATGAAGACTCTTAAACCACATGCTAATGGGCCATCTTCCGGTCCAAGATTTAGCCATCTATTTTACCAGCATATGCATGAATTGAAGTGCTCTACAAATACTTCATAAAGAAACACCCATGATTGACGGTTATTACAGATATTTTTATGTTCTTTGTAAATATAGTGGGGCACTTTGTAAATTTAAATGTAACTTTGTCATGCCATTAAAATCACGTTCAGTAATACATATGACAAAAGAAATTGACAAATGTCTTAGAGAATAGTTTGCAAGACAATACATTATACAGTCTGACCAATAGCGAAGCTTCAATTTGGCAGTCAATGTAGAGAATGTTCTCGGTAATTGCAGAATTATGTCTGACAAATGATTATTTCTTGCCAAGAGAGAAAAATGCTAAATCCTACTGTCGCTATCAAGACAAAACAAAATATGTAACAATAAATGAAGAGTATAAGAAGCTATTTTTTTACTTGGTGTCCTGTGTAGGGCTTTGCTAACCACAAATGTGTAATTTTTTCTTAGATCATGACGGTTGTGTAGCAATTCTTGTTTTTTTGTGGATACATTTATTGGGAATGCTGTGATGAAGCATTTGTGGATAGCTAATAGAAAAATGAAAGGCTAGACGTTTATGAAACAGAAGCATTAGCGATTTGCTATGCTTGGAGATTTCGAATGAGGAACATTGGATTGGAAAGATCCGAGGCAATTCTAAGCAAGACATATAGCAAGCTATCAAACTTTGTTCTCAGTGAAGATGTTTTCAGACACACAAAAACTGATGTGGCCATTACAGAAATTGAGGGTGAGCTAAGAAAACACTCCAGTAGCTCACCTTACTCCAAACCCTTTGTTAGGAGAATCTCAAAATGTAGTTCCAAATAACAATGGTCTAGATCTGCAATACAAAGGTGTTACAGCAGCATCAGATAATTAATATTATTATTATTGTTATTTATCTAGCGCCAACAACTTACACAGCGCCAATTACAGTCCATGCATTCAAAGTGTGTGGCAAAACTAGAATTGACAGACTAAGACGAACTGACACATTAGCTAAATAATGTTGTATTATTTACACTGTTCTACTCATTTTTTGTTTAAGTTGAAACCCAGAGCCATCAACCAAGAGTGAGCCCCATCTCCTTTTTCCGCCTCTGAAAAGCAGAACCAGTAAAGTCTTCAATGAGACTTGGGATCCAAATGTAAATTAATGCACAGCTTTTATTACAGGTACTGAAATGATTACATTTGCATATTAATCATGTACTGTTAGATATAGATAGTCTTTATAAGATTAATTTTATACGATTTGTTCCCCTGCCCATAAAGCGTATGTTTAGCTTAAATATTGTTATGGAAAGTCGTGGCTACCTGGAGGCCAGGTCAGAGATTTGAGTAGCTTCCTAGGTTTCCTTTGTCATGGGACTGGCTTTGGACTTAACAAATGCAATATATTTTCAAGAAATCGTGATTATTAGTGTAAATGCATATATTCAATATACATATAATCTTTCAAGGTTAACTAATGGAAGAAAAAGGTTATTTGCTACAATAGATTGTTTTTTCAATTACTGCTCAAAAATAATCTATGTGTGCTAATGAATGCAAGAGCTGATTTTACAATTGATTTATTTGGTGACTAATTATACTGTATTTCTTATTTAAAGTTTGTTTGGTTTCTTTCCAATGAAAAATAAAACACCATATTTGCCGCTCTTATAACTGAGTATAGAAAACTGAGTTAGTAGTCCAGGTGAGTGCAAGCTCACATGAGATGGACAAAATCCCATTACTGTCAACTAAGCTCAAACTCTGCTCACATCAGCTCGACTGAGCAACTCGGAGATCTGTTAACTCCTAAACTACTGCCTAGTTGCAATCAAGATGAAACAATAATATCTAACCTGATTCAATAAATAAAGTAAAGGAAAAAAAATCCAGAGACTCCTGAAAACACAGGGGGAGAGAGCGACTTGGTACACCCCCCTTCCCCAATGCCATGTGAATAAAAGTGAAAATTAACCCTATGAAGGGCATGCTTCCAAAAGCCATGTTTCCTACCTCCAACCTTGTGGAGGGGGTTCAAATGGTCTTAAGAGGCCACGGGTGCATCTTACTTGAAGGAACCAAGAAGCCCTAGGTGCATATGCATCCCTTGATTAGCCTCACAGTCGGGGGCTACTTTTTGATTCTTAGAAACAGCCCCTAGAATCTTCAAAACTGCAAATAATTATCAACTAAGCTCCTAAACTATCATGTTCGCTTCTTAAACAAAAAGTTTGGTCCCTCTTTAAAAAATAAAGGGAATGGAGGCATTGACTTACCTCGTTTAGGTGGACTGTGTCTGCACATTGCTGATGAGTTCTATAAAGGGTTAATTGCATGTATGAGGTTCCTGGACCTTTTGCATTGGGATTATTTGCTCCTATGTGAATTGAGATTTAATTTGTCCCTGTAATAAAATAAGTAAGCTAAAACACAAAAAACTTCAGGTTGAGGGATCTACTCCAATCAGAGATGTTATTAAAACTTAATTTGCAAATTGTAAAGATAGAAACTTGTATGTTAATAAAATTTGGATGCAAAGCTAGCAAGCATATTAGTCATTTAACTGCTGAGCAATGTTTTTAAAAAGGTATCTATTGACCCACTTACACATTGCATGTAATCTGCCCTCAGCAGAACAAATTCTCAAGAAAAACGAGTTTAACTTATCAGGGAGAATCAATAGTGTTGATCGCAATAGGTCATGCAGTACCAGCTCAGAATACTCATTTGCTCTGGTTTTGTTCACAACATCACTATATATATATTATTAATGTCAAACTGGACTGCATATAGACTGATCATTTCTGGATGAAATGTGCATATAGTATATTTATTACCTTCTTCTCTGTAGTAAGACTTTAGGCTCAAAGTATCTAGTGGTTAGCTCACATTTTCTTGTATTGTAGATGTAAAGCTTATTGTCTTCTCCAATGCAGGAGAATGAGCATATTTCAATTAAAAGTAGCCAAGTTCTGGAAGAGCATTCTTTGGACAAATGAAACTAAGATTAACCTGTACCAGAATGATGGAAAGAATGGAGAAGGCTTAGAACAGCTCATGACCCCGAACCTGATCTCTGACCAATAAATCATGCATTTCACTTATCTGAGGACAAAACTTAAGGCAGAAAGTCCCACAAACAAACAACAATCAAAGACAGCTGCAGTAAAGGCCTGGCAAAACACCACAAAGGAGGAAACCCAGCGATTGGTGGTGTCCATGTGTTCCAGACTTCAAGCAGTCATTGCCTGCAAAGGATTCTCAACCAAACATTAAAATGTACAATTTTATTTATGATTACATTTGAGCCCTTCAAATAAGGGGACCGTGTATGAAAATGATTGCAATTCCTAAACGTTTCATATAATAAATCCATTGTGGCGGCATACAGAGCCAAAATTATGAAAATAGTGTAAGTGTCCAAATATTTCTGGACCCAACTATATATATATATATATATATATATATATATATATATATATTTCACACATCAATAATGCTAAGCATTGTAAGTTGTTCTTTACTTTACTTTCTAACTGTTATTATTGGATTTCTTGTACATCCATATATTTGAATAAATGTTACCATCTCCACAACATAAAAATAATTGCCCACCCAGTTATATGTCCTTTCTTCAAAACTGTCAGAAGATTGCTTTAGTCCTTGAGATCTGGAGACACTGTTATTATTAATTTGCAGATTCTCTTCTCTTAGAGGATATGTGTAGATTATACGAGAAGCGGTCTGACATGTGTCACTGTGGTGCAATGATTACACTCACATAAACACATAAATAACATTGTATTTTATTATGTTAGATAGCGAGTGATGGCTGAGACCTGTGGTGCTTTAAATCTTTTTTTTCTCACACCATTCAATTGCTTACACAGCATCTTCTTCAACTAAAATACTTCTATTTATCTTTGGACTAAGTGACATTTTGAAGCTTAGTTATCATATTGTTTCTGGAAGATAATATATTTAGTTGGTTGAGTTTAGTTTACTTTCCACACTGTGATTCCTAGTTTGGTATAGTTTTCAAAATCATGAGACTGTATTATCGCTCAAAGCCATTAACTTGGTAGATTGTAGAGTAGAATTCTTCTAATTGCAAAATAATAGTGTAATTGTATTTTTGTAATGTAGTATTGTTTTACAAATGCTTCGTATGTAGGAAACTAACTTTATGTATAGTAAGTCCTCACTCCGTAGTTCCACAAAAAGGCCTTACACCCTAGTGTTATTATAGAAGAAGTATCTCTGTTAGCAAATTTAAATGATCTCAACTATAAGGGCAGGTGGGACCCATAATCTTAGGCAAGATGAGAAAGAAAATTGCACTTGTCGATGTAATGTGGTTTTATAAACAAGTCCATGTCTGGAATTCAGTACAAGCAATACATCCTTGGTATTGCCTTGGGAATAAAAAAAATATTATTCCAATTAAAACAATGATACATGTATCACCTATTTGTGAGATGAACAGGTATATCAAAAGCAAGCCAGTGAAGTACACCCAATTTTGACCCCCCCTAGAGGGTCAGATCTATCACAGACCTCCAGCTATAGTATCTCAGTATTAAGGTGAAAGGAACAGGTATTTCACTGATGTAAATGTGAGGGTGAACTATGCTATTGTATACCCATGGTGGCCACTGGGTTTAAAGTCCTCCTTGGCCAAAATACCAGAAATCCATAGCTGGACTACCCTGTTACCATTAGGGAAAAATGCAAACAATTAAAAAAATACATTTAAAAACTAGATTTTACTCTCATTTGCTTTTCAGAAGCCACATCTGTGCGCACTAAATATGTCTTTCATGTCTAACCAAGTGGAGAGACAAGACATTGTGGAGAGCCAGGTCTCACTTCTTTATCTTCTGAACTTGAAAGGAGGTTCTTCAAGGGGTCCTGGGAACACATTTTTTGCTT
The DNA here is from genome assembly GCA_009364415.1 of Spea multiplicata. Taxonomy (NCBI): domain Eukaryota; kingdom Metazoa; phylum Chordata; class Amphibia; order Anura; family Pelobatidae; genus Spea; species Spea multiplicata. Next base: position 14,572,083 of record VKOC01000008.1, read on the forward strand.
GATTTTGCTTAGTGTGAGGCTAGTTATCCTTGAGGAATGTTTACGGTGCAGAACACACTCCCCAACAACATAACCAACCAAGGTTCAATGTGTGTATAGATAATCATAACAGCAGTACATCCAAACATATGCAAGCTCTGTACTAAGAAGCAGCACAGCACGAACAACTGAGCATATATTCACACAAGACTCAGAACATGGAAGCAAAAGCAACAGTAAAATGTTGAACAGTTCCAGGAGCTCAAATATGTGGGTCCACTGCAGGAATGACACCTCGGGATGAGGAAAGGGTGAAGGGGTTACAATAAAAGTCCAAGGGTTGTTCTTCCTCTACTTGTCAAGAGACCAAAAAGACAGAGCTGGAGCATCAACTTCTCACTGAAGTGGAAGGTCACTGACGTCTTCTTCTTCTTTTAGGAAGAGTGGCAGTCTGAAGGTCAGCTCCCACTATGAAGCCATGGGGAAAATTCATGGTAACGGGCTAGACAGTTATATTCTTCTGCAAACTCTCCACAATGAACGAGAATCATGCACTACATTACTTTAATAAGAAACTATATGTTATGGGAAGGAAGTGTGTTAGCAGTGAACCATTGAAAATATTTCTTGCAAGCTCTAAAAAAAAAAAAAAAAAAAAATAGATGAAAAATTAATGATCTGCAGCCCAACAGGAGACTAAAAAAAGTTTTAAAAATGTCCAGGCTATGTGGTTTAACGTATGTTTACCAGTGACTAGTTGAAGTTTTGCAAACATACAGATGTAAAGTTACATAAACTTCCCCAGAGATCTTTTTCGATGCTGATTTTATAAAAGACCCAACTTTCTACATTTGTTTATTTCTTTTTTTTAAGGCACTTCCTACATTGAAGACTGGGAAAAGTGAGAAGAAAGAGAGGATAGAGAGAGAGGAGAGAGAGAGAGAGAAGAGAGAGAGATCAGAGAATTGTTCCCACTACAAAAGAAAACCTTTTATTAGAAAAACAGCCTGGTCCCGTTGACAAGAGCTTTCCTGAAATGAAGTGCATGCTTTGTCTGAATGTGCAACCTTGATGTAGAATCCACAACTACCTATAAATCCTAAAAAATGCAAAATACAAACTATCTTATAATGAGAGAGCCCTTTGAAAATGCTTTGTTTAGTTGTCATATTAAACTGATCATAAATGTAGTGTAGCAGGTGTTTTTACAAACAAATACTTCTGACCACTCACAGCTTCATTCACAATCCACCCAATTTAATTCATACGCACACTCATTTGTTTAAAAATAAAATCCTATCTAAAACATACCCACTCACAAAACTTTCCAATTACCTCACTACATATATACAGTATATTGCAGTGTGTGGGTTGGCTGTAGGTTTTGTACCTATGGGTGCTGGGTGGGTGATTCTGCCCCTCCTTGTGCATGCATGGAATCCAACCAATCAGGGGATATCATCAATTCCAAGTAACAGTCTTCATTTCATATGCTTTAATGTACCAATATAATTTATGAATAGTTGCAACATTTCGGTGTCTTTCAAACATCACCCTATGATGTAATCAGAGCAGCACGTCATGCATTTGAAGAGAAAGCTAAACATTCCGTCCATTTTGTTACCAAAATAATCTCTACTTTGTCTATTACAACAAGAAATATTTTCTTAACAATATTATTTTAAGCAATGGACTGCTGAGATGTCATATAAAATGTCTTTGTTCTGATAAATATTTACATTATTTTTTGACATAACTTATTTATTTTGTACTCGACCTAGGATTTAAAAAGGCCCATTTTTTAAACACTGCTCACTCTTTCGCTTACAACATTAGAACTGTTTATTGATAATTCTGAAGTCCCCGGCTGCATTTCAATTGCTTCTTCTGTCTCGTCCATATCCATGCTGGTCAGTTCATTGCCATTTCGGAAACTGTTCAGATTAAGGTCCTTTCCGTACATTGCTGTTGGTGCAGCATTATGATGGCACTGATTCTGTTGCAAGATCGTTTTTCTGCTGTTGTTATACTGACAGCGGATGTAATTGGAAAAGGCTCTGCGATATGTTCTGTTAAAAAGTGTATAGACCAAAGGGTTGATCCCTGAAGAAACATATCCGACCCAGACAAACACATTCAAAAGTTCTACCATAAGGTCTTTGTCACATGTCTCTTTACATAATACAGCCATAATGTTTGTGATGAAGAAAGGACACCACATAATGAGAAACAAGAAGAAGACAATCCCAAGGACTTTTGAGGCTCTACGCTCATTGTTTATAGACTGCATGGTCCCTTTACGGAACAGAGCCGCCTCTTTATTGATAGGGGAGTTTAGGTGGGAGGGTGCCTCATGATTCTGGATCATTGAAATATTTTCCGTGTTGCTGTCTTTCTTGACACCGCTAGCGCTACTTCGCCTTTGCTTTGGCACTTCTTCATACATGAATACGGTGGCTTGCTTCTGGAGCACCTGGATAGTCAGGCAGTAAGTAAACACCATAATAATGAGCGGGATAAAAAACGCCACAAAAGATCCAAGTAGTACAAAATTATCGTCATTTAATACGCAACTTCCATTTACAAATACTCTAGAATCATCTTGGAGGCCAATCACAGGAATAGGCATTGAAATACCTAGAAAAAAAAAAGAGTGATAAAATTAAAATAAATTTACATTCGAAATATATTCGCAAAAAGAAATACTTCAACTATTTGCTTGACAATTCTTAACTATATATTCATTAAAAGGTGTCTTTCTAATTATTTATTTAATTGCGTATGATGTCACCATATTATGATTTCTTTAAATTAAATATGAAATGGCTAATTTACCTATGGGGCCTGTTTACTAAAGTAATTTGGCAAAGTTACAGAAGTTGGATTTACCTCTAAGCTACTTGTCAATACTTTACTAAGCAAACGAAACAATTTGTCTCTTCATGAAAACTCAAACTGGTGCTGTCAACGTTGGCACTCTGAGTCTCCATTTGAGTTCTGTTAAGTTGCTGTTGAGGTGGACACAACTGGTATGGATCTTTAAGTTAAACTCTACTGGTGTCCATTTGATTCTTCGGTCTGTCAGTGGAGTTTGTGAAGTAGGTTCATCAGCCAAGTTAGGTGCCTAGTCAATCTTCACAACTTCTTTTTATTGTATCGGGACTTTGGAATAAATTAAATTGAATCAAGTCAAATTGAACTACAGTTCCTTGACGAGTTTGCTTTTGTGAATATGTGAATTAGATATTTTGCCCAATTTGAGTGAATTTGCCATTGCAAACCCAGTTTAAAAGAAAAAAATGAATGTATATTTAAACTGTGTTTTGTATTATAAATTTGCACAATTTGCAAAGCAGGGCTCTCTCCACCTAATGTATCGGTTTGTCTTAGTCTGCCACTTCTCGTCATTCCATACCCCTTTAATATATGTATTGTAAGAAGCGCTGCGTAAATTGTTGGGGCTATATAAATAAAACATAATAAATAATAATAATAATAAATAGTTCCTTACAAAGAATGTGCATTCCAGCTATATCTGTTTTGCTGTTTTAGCTGTTGATTTTCAAGCTAAGGAATTTTTCTACAAATAAACTGGAGAGGTTCGATAAGAATAATAATAAGCCCCGTTGATTAAGGGACAGGGCTTTACCGCTGTGTCTTTCGTGACCTCTTTATAGCTAGTTGTACAAATAGTTGCTTCTTGTGCTTTACCGGAGGAAGGCACTGAGAAGAAGAATAATATATTTTATTTCACAGTCTGGTTTATAAAAATATTTTCTGTTGTTTCTAGACACGTTCTTGGATTGATAGGGCTGTAGAACACGATATGTCCATAACAACAAACATTCTGGGCTCCTTGAAAAGGCATGTCTGCCTCGTTAACCTCAGGTATAATGTTTAATTTGTCATATTTAGAAACCAACATATCATCATTTGCTTTGCTGTAAAAAAATACTGTAATTGTGCAAAGAACATAGGTAGTCATACTAAAATGTATCTGCCTTATAGCTCCTAAAATCTGAGTTTAATGAGAATATCATGCTCAAGGGTCTTTTATCCAAGAACATCCCTGTGACACTTCCCGAGCCTTTGGATCTTGAAGTTCATTTTTGCTTTTGATTAGTAAAGATTACAGCCCCACTCATAAGGCATAGATCACCTATATATCACCAGTAGCAAAACTATTCTCAAAGACTTAAAATTCTTGGTTTTAGTCTATTTTAATTGTATGGCGCACAAGTGGTTTTCTGCAGAGCCGTGCGTGATATACGGCAGCTGCGGATTCAATAAATCTATGGTAGCATTCCAACTGCATTAAGAAGATAAAGTGATAAACTTTAGAACGGAACTGCAAACTTGCAATCAAAACCTAGGAAAGTAAAATAAATGAGAACTCTCACCAAGCAAGAAACAATTAGCTTCCTCGTGTCCTGGGTCAATTTGAAATTGATTATCATTCAGACTGGCTCAGTAACAATTAGCTCTGAGTATCTTCTGTATGGCCAGAATTTAAATTATTTTGTTGTCTGTGTACCCAAAAAGTAAAATATTACTATGTGTTAGTAAATATAATTCATATTGTACTTAAGCAGCCAACCCTTAAATAGGAAATCATGATAAGATTTGTTTTTCTTTGAAACAAAGGCACATCAGGGTACTTAAAGTAGAATATACCTAGGTACAGGCATATGTGTTCTTCAGGGTGTGAAATAAGTGGAAGTTGACCCCTACAATCTGTTTTTGTGAAAGTAAGAAATAATTGAGTATTTTGCCAATTTCTACTAATTACAGAAATTACAGTTTACTGTCCGTGACAGCCTTACCATATATATCTCCGGCATGGAAAATAGCTTTGGGGGAGATCAAACAGGAAAATGCATATAGGGGGATTCTGCAGAATTCCCTATGCATTTGCTAGGGGGACACCACTCAACTTTTATATGCATAAATTTATAAAGCTTTAAGCAATTTTGTGGTTTATTATGAGAATTGGTTTTCATCTATTTATGGCTCTTACGCTACTGTGCTTAGGAAGCAATAAAAGGAGAAAAGATGTATTTAGTAGACTTGTACAAAAACAATTCGGGCACATTTTTCGTTTCATTTTTTTTTTTAGTTTCCTCCCCTCTCGGTTCAAATGGAATTTGGAGGGAGTTTTCCATCCGGAAATGAAATCGATTGTCACTCACCTTTATTCACTCTCTCATACCTTCTCATTCTCTCTCACACTCTCATTCACCTTTTTCCACACCCTCATGCACTCTGGCAGAAAAAGAGAAGCACTTCTGCACCTCTCTTTCTCAGTGAGCCACTCTATCTGCCAATCTTTTTCCGTGTCCCTGTCTCCTTTTTCACAGCTCTTCTTCTTCTCTTTGCCCGTTTTTTTGCTCCATTATCCAGGCCTCCTGGAAAGCTTCTGGAAAAGGCTGGAGCCTCCATGCAATCTCTCCCCCGATTGGATGAAAAGGGGAAAGGCCGCCCCCCCAGGACATGCAGTGGCTCTTTGCTTTGGCAAAGTACTACGAGGGGTGAGATTATTGCAGATGGATTCACAACAGAGTGATACCTCTCTTTCTTTACGACACCATCTGCATTTTTCTGGCTTCTTGGAGCACTTCTGCAAAAGGGCGGAGCCACAGCATGCGCCAGGGGCGGCCTTTTCCCCATTCCTCCAATTAGAGGAGAGAGTGTGCGGAGGCTATTACCTTTTGCAGGTGCGATCCGGGAGGCCAGGATAATGGAGCTGAGAAGAGGGCAGAGAAACTAGATACAAGAAAGAAGACAGAAAAACAACTAGAGGTAAGATAAGAAGTAGAGCTGCGGAAAAGGAGAGAGTGTCCAAAAATCGGGAATGTTTTGCTGTTGCATTTATTTTAATCAACCTTGGCTTTTAACAGAATATAAAAAAAATTGTCAGATAACTCACGAGCAACAAACCAAATTCTTCTGGTTTCAGCAAATACATTAGCAAAATATATCATTTCAGTAAAGAAAAATGATGAAAAAAAGAATGAAGCGATACATAGATTGTCACTAGTAGTCTTGTAATATTTGTTTTTCCTGATTTTATATTTGCTAAAACGCTTAAGAAACAGTGAAACCAGCCTCCTGTTTAGCAAAATAAACTTCAGCCCATCTTGTTTTCAAAGCAGCCAAATCCTATTCTCGAGGACAGTTCACACATCATTAGTCTTGTCATTATATTGTCGTTAGTTGTGTATCAAGGATTTAAGAATCTATTTTTAAGTACTCATCTATATACAAATACTGTTAGATGGGAAATTCCATGTCCAGCGTTGTTCCGATTTTAATGACTATTTTGCTACAAATGTACTTTATTTCTAAGCAGACACAATAGGTTATAATAGAAGGAAATGCTCATTTTTAATACTTTTTATGGGATTAAGGTTCTTAATACATTTACAACGGTTACAAAAGTACAACAGTTACAAAACTACATGCAATGGTAATTTAATAACAACTGGGAATCTATACAGTATATATGTCCCTGTCACTTTAACTCAGGATTTCATAAATTATGTTTTATGAGCTGCTGTTTTTTGTAGAAAATGATCATTTTCAATATTAATATTTAATGACTGCTGTCAGACTCGGACTGGACATCTGGAACACCAGGCAAATGCCCAATGGGCAACACACTGGAGCAGCAGATCAGGTACCGTAATGCTCTGCCGGCGGATGAATATGCCCAGCCGCACATGGATATCCATCCGCCGGCCGCCGTTACATCATTCAGGCGCCGGTTGGCCTTAAAGTGCCACGGCCGCCCCGTCATTGTCAATCCAGTCATCTAGTATTATCAAATGTATTAGTGCTTTTTTCATGTTTAAGGGTTGCAACCCTTTTCTCAATGTCCTGTGGAGAGAGATAAACCTTGCAGGTTAATGAATTAAGAATTAGGATTGAGAATGAACCGGAAGGTGAGAGCTCTCCTTTCAACCAAGGACCGTACTTCTCGCTTACCGATTGATATAGTCCAAACAGCAGCAATTTTCATCATAGCTTTCGTGCGGGAGTTGAAGCGGCTGTGCTCTATGGGGTTTCGTATTGCTACATACCGATCGAGAGAGATTGCACAAAGATGCATAATAGATGCAGTAGAAAACAGTACATCCAATGAAATCCATATAGGACATAGTTTCTGTGGCAAAGGCCAAGCGTAATCTGCAATGGAGAAAAAAATAAAATAAAACAATCGTTACCATGAATCATATTATTTATCACCCTGTATTTTCCTTCCGGCATCCAATCTAATCATGTACTAGCTCACCCAGAGACACAAACATAATATTTTTTTTATTTGTGCTTATCATTAACTCATACAAGATGAAAATGTAGCCGGTATAGAAAAAATGCAGCTTTTCACTATTTTATAACTAAAACAATAAAAAAAATAGGTACAATCACAACATAAAGAGATACAACTATATGTCATATAAAACATTTATATATTGGGCTGTGTAGCAGTAGTGGATAGACGGTGAAAAAAAAATATTTTTCTCATTGAGAATAAAATCCAATGCCGTATACAGTAATGTAGTAATGATAGAAACCTGATTTATTCTCCTTTGTGCCAAAAAACTTCCTTTATCTGCAAACATGGAGGTAGCCATAGTTGTCTGTTATGTGATATTTTGGGTGGATTTTTCCTGTTCAAACAGATCACTGAGCGGATTCTATAATCGACAGACTAAATGCGGTGAATGTTTCTTATTTGCTGTCAAATTCTATGTTCCTATGTTTTTGGCAATGCTAGTGAAGTCTGTTCCTCTACAGACTTTCATTAGTCAGGGTGTCCTGCTGGGTGATTAAGTATGAGCCATTCTATTCTTTACCGCAAGGCTGTATGATAACTACTCAGGTTATTTATCCAGGAGATTGGGCTAAGATAACAGAGCGAGAACACATTCAGTATAAATGGCTAATGTGCAGCTACCTAAACATTCTGTTTTGCAAAATCTAGAACTTTTTTTTTAGAAAACCACACAATATTTATGAAAACGGATTCTTAATCTGATATTGGTAATGTTCCCGTTTTATGTCCAGTGACGTATAAATAAATCATAGGCACTTCCCTGTTATCTATAAATGATTTTGCAGAGTAGTGCTACAAGCTAAAGGAGTTCACTGGCCCCTCGAGCAAATACAGGTAAGCTCTGTCAGGCATCGGCTCACCTGGCATTCGCCTGTTGGGCCGTATGGCAGGGCCAGTCTGGCAATGTCGATGACATAATAGCAGCTGACGGCTGGATACTTGTGGCTACATCCTACACTTTTATGCGTATATAACATGCGGCCGGCCATGTTCAGCCACTGGTCACACGCCAATGTGTGGTAGTGTCTGGCACCGGCCCACCGGCCATTTGCCTTATGTGCCAGATGGTCAGTCTGGGCCTGAATTCAGGTCTAATGGGTAGTCTTTAAAATAATTCACTAGTTCTTTTTCATTCATTGTATCATTCATTACATTTTTATCAGCCAATCATTAGGAAGTGTCCAGCTGTAATGTAAATTTCCATTTTGTGACTATTAAATATTTTAAAAAGAAGATGGCCCGTTTGTATTATGTTAACACAATGCCCAGAGTGTTTTATGCTTTATGTCTGTTGGAGACAGATCTAAAATAAGTGTCTGTAAAAATGCAATATAGATGTCTAAAATAAAATAGACGTTTAGAAACATTAGTATCTTAAATAAATAGAAGCAGAAAATTGAGTAAATAATTCAATAGGGTATATACTACCATATTACTTTTTTTCTAAACCGGAGATTAAAAGATTTAAAATTACACAGTCTAATCAGTAAATCCTTCGGATTGAGACTGGTCCAGTGACATATTGTATAACAATATCAGCCTCTCCGTATCGCAGAGGTTTCATTTCGTATGATTTCGACGAGGAAAGTCAGATGAAAAAAGGGAGCTTCCCAGCTGTGAAAGCTGGTTTATGAAAATATGCCAAACGCAAATCCTCTGGTTGTGATTAAAACCATTCTATACAGATTGTCTCAAAGATGGACATTTTAATTCACTTTATCAAAATGAAGGGTAAATGAATGAGACGACATAAGAGGATAACAGTCATTGGCAGAATGCTAATTGGGCAGATAAGTGACAGACATGTTGACTATAGCCAGGTAACTCTAAAATACTGGTCTTGAATATAAAATAGAGATGGGTCTGTTTCAAAAGCATTTACATTTTTAATTTATTAAGCTTTATTTCTTCTCATTTTACATAAATATGCATTTTTATTTCCTTGTTATTTTTAATAAATGTAGTTGCCAAAAAATCCAAATTAATATGTTAATATGTTAATTAATTGAGAACATTAAGACATATTCTAGTGTTTATAATATCATCATAGAGCAATGTTTAGACTGGGCATAGGGCAGGGTACCAAGCCAAGCCATTAGACATGTGTAATATAATGTGGTAAATCCATAACAAGGGTGCATATATAATATGTATAACAAGAAGAACTATGTAGATACTCTCCATATAAAGAACACACAGATTGCTGATGTTGCTTACAGCCTTTACTACGTTAGATACGTTGGGCTCATTCAATATCCCATCTTAAAACTAGGTGTTTGCTGTTAAAACAGATAACTCACTCCCAGGTGCAAATCCAATAACCTGTGTACACATTTAGCGAGTCTATCTCATAATCACAGCACAGCTAGTGCTGAAGTCTAAACCCATGAAGTCTAACAAGATCAAAGCAAGCCTCTGTGCCGCCATTGAGATAAAAGTTATTGACAAATAAATTCAAATCAGTTAAACTAGCTGTGTAAAAAAAAATGTATAGAGATCCTCGTTAATTTCTATGTCTGCGTATAATCAAAATGTATTAAGATTCTTAAAAAAAGCCTCATTTGTTAAAACAGTAATGTGAAAAAGATGTAATTATACTAATTACTGACATTTCTCTAATGCAGGGGTATCCATGATTTCATTTTTCTTACTAATGAATTATATTCCAATGATAAAACATTGTTTACTGGGTTGAATTTGTATTTCCCCCAATATGGTTAATTAATAGCACTTTAATAGGTTTGTGGGCGTTATGCCAAATAGTATCGCTGTCAATTATAATAACTACATCAAGGGAATTAAGTGAACTGCATACTACAAATGTAACAATTTCAAGTGTCTTGGAATAAGACCCATGTATGTTTTCTTTTGAAGTCTGCTTTCAGACTGTATTGTACGTCACTCTGTGAGTGCGCTAACATGCATTCTTCCAAAACCAAACAAAGACAATGAAAAACAAAGCACTTACCTAACACAGAATCTTTATTTCTCCACCATGGTCTGATATTTCTAGCCCCCTGATTGGCTGCTCAAAGCTGTCTATCAGTGGCAGCAAACGAATTCCATTGAAATCAATGCCGCTCTCTTGTCACTGATTGACATCTTAAGCAGCCAATCAGTGGCAGAAAATTGCTCTTCTGAAATTAACGGTACACTAGGGCTTAAACAGACATTTAGCTGGTGTGTGGAGAATGGGGTTAATGCATTTGGAGGATTACAGTGCATTAAAGTGCATATGATGGCTGAAGTGTCCCTTTAAAATTGTGATGGTTGTAGCAAAGCAGTTCAATTATATACCCTTGATGTGGTGGACAGTTTAATTTTTTTAAAAAACAGACATTAAAACCATATGAAATCATATTAAGAAAAAATAAATTTAATATGACATGATTTTAAAGACATGAATACTGGAGTGAGAAGAGGTAATGATGGTAGAAGAGAGAAGAAGTTCATTAGAGGAACAAAGAGGGTGGTAAGGAGATATGAAGGTAGAGCTGTAAGGGGTGCAGAGATGGGCTCTGTAGGTCAGGGTCAGATGCTTAATTTTGATTCTGGAGGCTATGGGAAGCTAATGGAGGCATTGACACAGTAGAGCAGCAGATGAGGAACGGTGACGGAGAAAGATTAGTCTAACTACACTGTTGAGTACGGATGGGAGCGGTGAATGCAGGAGAGAGAGAGATCAGTTTGTAGGAGTTGTAATAATCCAGAAGGGACATCGCAAGGGAGTGGATTAATAGTTTGGTCGGATGAATGGCCAAATTCGGGTGATGTGCAATGCTATGCATGATGCAATTCCAGAAAGACAGTTGGCAAGGCGTGTTAGAAGAGAGGGTGAAAGTTCAGCAGTAGAAATGTAGATTAGGGTGTTGTCCGCGTATAGGTGATATTAGAAGCCAAGGGAAAATATGAGCTGTCCAAGGGAAGAGGTTGTAAATGGAGAAGACTAGAGGCCCAAGAACTTGACCATGGAGAACACCAACAGATAGCAGTAGGGGAGAGAAACAAGTTCCAGCAAAGGAGACACTAAAGGTATGGTCAGAGAAGTAAGATTTGAGCCAGGAAGAGTTGTGTCACAGATGCCACAAGCGTGAAGGGTTTGTATGAGAAAGGGGTGGTCAACTCTGTCAAAGGCTGCAGAGAGGTCCAAGAGTCTAAGTAGTTAAATGCGGTCTTTAGCGGTGACGAGGTTGTTAGTATAAACAAGACTCGGTTTATGTTCCAGAATTCTTGCATTAGCCAAGAGGATATTAGAATTTTTGTCCCATCTTTCCAGCACTCCATCAGTTTCTACATTTATTTTATAGAGTATATTGAGCTCTGGAATTTCTGGACTACCTCTTAGTGGGTCAACTTAAGATCAAATCATTCTATTAAAATAAATTGGAGAAATAACATTTTATTAGCAGCAGTCTGTGTAAAGCCTTTGAAGTAAACAAACATGCTTTAAATGCCTCTCTTTGTTACAGTTTTATGTGTAAAATATATATACTTGTTTGCTTTTGTCTCCGTGCTGCTTTCACAAAATTGTAAGTGATCATCCTTGCCTTGTACTCAGCGTATATGTCTGACTTAGCTATATATATATATATTATTATATATATATATATATATATATACAGTATGCGCTAATCAGGTTTAACAAGAGTGTCAGGGCTACTCTGCTCAATCAACCATGACAACAACACTGCTCTCGGTATATTTGACTTCAGAAAAACTAAGTGGTTGTGACAGAATCCATTTATTGATTCAGTGAACCTCCTTTAAGCCTCTTTATCGTTTGCCTATATAGATTACATATAAGAAAAGGAAAAAAAGTAAATTGAGGACATCATTGAGATTTAACAATGTAGAACAGTAAAAACAGTGAGATAAATTAATCCTTATTGTTGTGCAATAAAAGATTAAAGGATGTCCCTCTTTGGGACCAAAATCCCTGTTCGTTCCCCCCCACACTTCCCTCTCATGAAGAAGCTCAGAATGTTTGCTTCATTTTAGTAAATCACAGGGTTCTACAACCCTAACATATAAAATGATGTGTATTGGAACACCAGAAAATGTGATTATGCTCATCCAGTTACAACTTAAAAGAAAACCAGCCCTCTATGGCACTTGGAAACACTATTTTTTGCCTATTTTTGTGTAATGGCTGGAATTATACAAAAATAACTCTTAAAAGGGACTTGTTTGGGAACTATGTAGGAATGATATAAATATGCTTGATTCATGATTTTAAGATAAGCATAGTTACATAACAAGTACACTGGGAACACTCTAACCTTTCACATTTAAATGGAGAAACGCATTGCACCTTAGACTAGCATTGAAATAAAAACTATATATTTAGCTGGTAGGTAGGATGCACACCCCCAAAATCCTCCGACACTGAACTAAAGTGAGCATGGATGAGATTGCATGTTCATTCATCGCCCTAGCAGCCAAATCGGCTGCTAGGGCACCATTCAGGTATGTATACTGTCTTATATATACATTTGCTAGCAATTTTACTAGATCAATAGATGTATAATGTGTTCTAACTTGTGGACCCTGACAGTGGACCCTGACATTCACACTTTTTGTATCACAGGTCCACTTTAAAACAATTTTATTTTAAACTTGTTATTCTCTTTGACATGAAATGCAGCATAATTATTATATAATCAAAAAATCAATTTGTCCTACTCTTCAACTTGCGTCTAGATTCCATAAAACAGGTCGATGTATCTTCAACTATGCTCTCTACTTTAATGATGAAATCAATTCTTTGTATATTTTTTATACATCTTATTGACGTTACAAAATAATATCTGTGACAAATTGTAACGCAAGACCTTTCATTTCGTTTAGAGTCTTAATGAGTATTGGAGCAGAATCAGTCAATGAAAAATCTTTTTCATAAGTGAGATAAAAATGTTTTATAGAACAGTTAAAGGACATTTGAACATGTATCTGTAGACTATGCAAATGTCAATAATAACTTAAAGCATGACATGTGACATTTTACCATAACATTACCAAGTTTGACTCAGAGTCTCCAGGTGAAGTTCTGCTTCCCTGGGTCTCCAGGTTACTTGCCTCTTTCTCCAGGCTGTAGGAGAGGCATTTAGCCATGACCACTCTCCTTTCTAGCCAAGTCTCTCTGGGGCTAACCCCCTCTAAACCCCCCAGCAAAGCCACTTTCCCGGAAGAGCTTTGGGTAGCCTGACCTTGGTAGTTTCCAGGTATGACCATGATAACCAATTCTTTTTCACCACCCCATCACAAAGCTACTAAGTATTATACATACTACTTACACAGATTACAGTCTATACAGAGAAAGATAACAAGAATCATGGCAACTTAGGTAAATTGACCACATTTTTTAAATTAAAATCCAGGGACATTAAAAACTCTATACTTCTAAGACAGTAAACCCATACAAACAGAACATGAAAAAAATTAATAGACTCCCTACATTAGATAAATAAGCTCAATATGAGGTTTCTATGGAAATGTCGTAATGCATTATAGCAGCAACGGAAAATGGAGCAAATATTTTACTTGTTTTGGGGGTTTTCAATTAAAATAAGAAAGCTTTAATGGTCCTTAAAAACAGCAACTAATTTCCATCCATTTACCCTATTTATGAATTTCATGCTGACATCTAATTAAACATCTCCTGCTGTGTTCTAGCTTAGTTTTTACATTTCACAGGACATACCATATTAAAGTATAAATTAAATATTTTATATTTTCGCATGCACTGGGGTCCTGGTCTTAGAGGGGTTTACCTGTTCTCTGTGCCCAAAAAAATATGCATTTGCTCATAATACAATCAAATACAAAATGTACATACGCAAACAACATATTCCAAAATCCAGCTGCTTAGTTCCAATCCAAAATTATACATGTAGAAAAAAACCTTCAATACCACTGGCAGAAGGGAGGGACAGCATTTTGTGTTACATCACTGAGTTGTTATATAAAAACCCTGGTTCATATATCGTATCCTAAGGATGAGAAGTGCAAGCATGATGTGCTTGAAACATGAAGGAAGTGTACAGATCTCAGGCTGGAATGTCCCTAGAGTATCGTCTACCGTTCTAGACACCTTATCTGTTAAATGATATTCTATAGCAAGTCCGAAGAAATGGTTCCCTGTTTACCAAATGAAACCCACTAGGAAAATCTAAGTGATGTCAATTGCCCTAAATGATAGGGCAGGTACTGGGGCTATTTGGGTTTACTTCTACCAAAAAGTTGCCTTGATGTGTTCTCTTTAGCATACCAAGACATTTTGGACAATGCTATGCTTCCAACTTTGTGGGAACAGTTTGGGGAAGGCCCTTTTCTATTCCAGCATGACTTTGCACCAGTTCACGAAGCAAGGGCCATAAAGACGTGGTTGGATGAGTTTGGAATGGAAGACCTTGACCAGCCGCACAGAGCCCTGACCTCAACCCCATCAAACACCTTTGGGATGAACTGGAACAGAGATTGCGAACCAGGACTTCTTGTCAAACATCAGCGCCTGACCTAACAAATGCTCTACTGGATGAATACATTCCACTTTCAAATAGATGTAGGGCAAATATTCCCTACATTTTAATAGGAAAGACAATGTACATATTGTAAGAAGCACATTGAAAATCACAACATACCTTTAGGGTGCAACGTGTCTGGTGAGCTGTTGTTAACAGTCTATTAGACTAAGTGCATAATTGCTGCTAATTTTACCTGCTACACCTGTTCAATTAATTAAGCAATACATTTCTCATATTAGCCAACGCATAACATTTTTACTGAAAACAATCAAAGACCCGGGGAGCCTTAATTAATGAAAGAATAAAAATACCTGCATAGGTAAAAAAAAAAACAAACAAAAAAAAACAACCCTACATCACATTTTTCACTTTAATTAGAAATCACTATGACAAGATGATTATTTCTATAACTTGAGATATGACGGATTGTAACACAGGCAGATTCATTAATTAAGTGTAGTTTACTCATGGAGATTGGCAGCAATAGGTGGCACAACTGTCCTGAAAAGGCGATACACTCTGATGTGGTGATGTTAGCCAAATGGCCAGTCCGGGACTAGTATTACGCAATGGTGCAGAGCCGCTTCGATATTGATTCCCTGTGATTATTTTCATATTAAATGTCTGGCCGAATGCAGTATATGCCATTACATGAAAAATACAAACTGTACACATTGAATAGTTAAGAAAAGAAAAAAAAAGTATGACAATTTTTGGAAAATACAAAACAAATACAGAATGATGATCTGTGATGATACTTTTAAGGGTCCCTTTGGATCAGCGCTGAATTTGCTGCTGCACAGGAATAGTAACGCATCACTTTGTGCAGTTTTTAAATGCGGAATTAAATACCAGACTCCACTGGGTACCATATTATTAAAGAAATAAATAAGTAAAACTTTGTATGATGATGTTTTCTGTTTTCATTTAGTTCCAAGCAAGAAATCGATGTGTTTAATTTTTATTTTCACTTATATATATATAATTTATATATATAATTTAAGCTATTGCTTGCTGTAACTAGTGAATGGTTTGCATAAAATATCATACTTTGTGCTCTGCTTATGTTTTTGTTTCAGTGAAATGAGCAGTGCATCACAATTTAACTTCCAGAAACCCCCGAACATCCGCGTTTTGCCCGGGGACTTGCGGTAAAGCACTGCTTTTTCGGGTCACCGAGAGGAAACTCTGGGACGACGAGCGTCGTTGAGGAGCGCCCCACTCCCCTCCCACTTCCCCTCAACAAAAGCATATGTCCCGCCCATATCCCGCAAGGGAACGCGTAACACACCATCACACTGACAGGAGTGATGGTGCTCTGCAGAGTGTTTCTGTGCTAAATTATACAACTCTTCTTTTAAACCAGTGGCGTGGAACCTGCAGCCTGCAACATCTTCCTTGCAAAATTGTAGTTTCTCTATGCAGTAGCGATAGTTCTTATTTGGGGCTAAAATTATTCTGTCCCTCTTTTCTCCCTTAATGTCCTTCAAGGAGCTCAGAATGGGTTTGCTGGGTTTCATTGTTGGCAGTGGTCTCCGTCCTTACAAGTCACGGTAATGTGTAGACTTGTGCATTCGAATTTGTACAAATTTTATTTTTACTGAAATCTGCCAATTTCGTTCATTTGTACGAATGTCTCAAAACAAGTAAGGACTCCCCCAATTAAATGAAAGAAAATGAAGCAGAGAGTTCTGAATTTTTGCATTTAGTTGCTCTTACACTCTCATTCACTCTCTCTCACTCCCTACTCTCTTCTCAATGTCTCCCTACCTTCTCTGCTAAACGATTGTCCTTGTCTCCTTTTCCGCAGCCCCGCTTTGCCTTTTGTCTTTTCTTGATATTCTTGATATTCTGTCTCCCTTCTTCGATTGCTTATCCTCGGTATCAGGTACTAATGCTACTCCAATTGAAGAAACAGCTGCCCCTTTGGCGCTCCGTGACTCCGACCTTTTGTTGGAAGTACTTCAAGACGCCAGAATATTCCAGATAGTTTCACGGAAAAATAAGAATTTCTGCACCTCTCTTTCTCCACATTTCCATGTAAAATATTCTGCCATCTTGGATGTTGCGTGCAGAGGCTCCATCCTTTGTAGAAGTACCCAGATAATGAAGCGGACGAACAAAGAAGACAGAAGAACAAGAAAAGACAAGAGAAGTGGAGCTCCGGAAAAAGAGACAGTATCGGCCAGTGTGAGAGAGTGTGAGTAACAATCAATTTAATTTTCTAATGGAAAAAATCCTCTAAATTTCATCCAAACTGGAAGTAAAGGAAACAAGAATTGTTATCTGAAAAGGACCGGACCAAAAACAAAATGAAACATTTGTGCGAATCGCTTTTGATCCATTTGTACAAGTCTAATAATATGTATAAAAACAGCAGAAATGTGTTTATACAGTACATTTTGTAATAAAAAATACATTTCTTATTCTCCAAAATGCCTCAGTCTTTACTTGTAAAGTAAAAGTCACATAAAAATTTTGGGTTAATTCCTACCCTTAACCCCACCATTAAAAGCTAAACGGTTTCCTTTTTGGGAGATTTAAAAGTGTGTTCACACTTACAATAATTGTGTAACTGTATGGAAAATGTATGTATCGGTTTTACGCACAGAAAACATATTTGTGGAAAAATCCTGAAAGGATATGTTTTATAATGTGTCTTGTGTTGCCGATAAAAGTAAAATGTGGCTGCGAGGATAAACAGTCTCTTTTGATAGTTGTCGTACATAAATAAAATCTGTTGTACACAATTTTGATTTCCAATTATAATAAGGGGCCTCGTTCTCCTTGAGAATTTACTGCGAGGACCTCAATTTTGCCTGACTCTGTAACCTTGCAAGATTTCTAAGTGTCAAATATACGTCTCCAGCTGAGTCTGTTATTGTAAATGCAAAAGCCTTGGTGACCATTGTGCAGCCTGGCCAATAATTCATCGCATCCATGAGACTTTTTAAAGATGAAAAGCCAAAAGATTATTTGATTTGCTATTTATCTTCCGCTAATGCATTTTCCTGAGGGTCATTTTGTACATATTACACAGCGGCAAACTTTTACGAGACGAGAGGGAAAAAAAAAACATATCACGGAACCAGCTCAGAGCTTAATAGCATGAAACAAATTCTGACATGTAGCTGAAAATCAGAAACCCTGTCAAATTATTATGTGGAATGTCTTAAAATGGTGAACGGTGTTCAGGTTGTACAGAGAAGTACTACCTAGGGATCACTTGTGATCAGATAATTGACTTTTTTTTAACTAAAAGTAAAGACGGGAATGTAAAATGACTATAATACAAATTTGGATTATGAACTGAGTAAGGTACAAAGATTTAGCCCCAGTGCTTGTACCCTTACACTTAGCTTGGGTAACATGCTTTCAGGTATGTTTACATGCTTAGAGATCATAGACATGAGACGTGAAAAGGAGATCTGTTACTTGACCCCAGCCAGAGCCACCATTAAACAAGGGCAATCATAGCTTCTACCCCAGGTCCCACACTTAAGAGGGACCCACAGTGTCTCTGATTACTGCTTTTTTTCCCTCATGTTTGTCGCACAATTCTGATATATGATGTAATATCCCAGCATTCTGCTTGTCTCATGCAGAGATCACAAGGGTCCGCTTGCCCCTTCCTACAGACAAAGTGACCCCACAAACCTTTTATTGCCTGAGATCCTTAAACAACTAAGCAGTGAAGCCTATGGACTTCTCCACATCTGCCTTCAAGTCAGTCTTGTAGCGCATGAAGGACCTCTCGATGCATTCATGGTTCAGTGGCTTTATTATATTTATTATCTGCGTCACTGTACAATTTAGTAAATAATATTATATGTGACATGTACTTTCTCTGCTCTTTTTTTGGAAGGATAAGGTTAACATACATGTCAGTTATAGACACAATAATCAATATCTCTTTCCTCTATTCCATCTGTGCTGTGAGTCTACGAGAGTCATTCATCTGTCTACCTGCCCTATTACGCTAATTTAAGGATAAAAATAATCTGTTCTTGTCTTTAGCCAAAACCCCCTTCATCTATAGTCTAAGACCACCTTCAACATTATCAAGAACTATGTATCCTTCTAAATGTGTTATAGATAACATAAACTAAAATAGAAATATGTAAGGCATTTCCATCTTCAAGCAACTAGCAATAAACAAATGCATTTTCACTCTGCTCCATGCTTGCTCTGTTTTTCAACCCTCAGTACAAGCCACAAAGCCTCCCATGCATAGCAAAATGCTAACAAATGACAATAAAACATATCATTAAATAAAGAAGCTTAGAAGGGATAATGAAAAAAGCAGCAGAGTAAAACAGAATCATTAAATTATACCATATCACCGATATGAATTGTCAATACAAACGTATACATGTTGTTAGGATGAGTAAACAAAATCAATAGGTTTTCACTGTCAGAATTGTCAAAGGGTAAATCCAAGATAACTGGCAGTTTTGGGGTCATCAGATCCAAGTGTTTGATCAATACTAAAAACCTCAGGTGCACAATCCATGCCTGATACAAAATGGTGCAAATAAGTAGTATTTCTAAGCAGGGCCGGCCGAAGACTTAACGCCGCCTGGGCGAAGTTTAAAAATTTTAAACTTCGCCGACGCCCCCCCCCCCCCCCGGTACTTACCTCTAAAGAGTCCTGCGGCGAGTCTCGCTGCTCTGCCACGGTGCCGGCTTGTAATGCTGAGCGCCGGAAATTGACGCCACTTCCGGCGCTCAGCATTACAAGCCGGCACCAAGACCGAAGAGGGAGACTCGCCGCAGAGGAGAGAGAGAGGGGCGCCGAGCGGGTAAGCGAAAACCACTCAGCACCCCTCTCTCTCTTCCGCTTCAAAAAAAAATTGCCCCAGTTGGCCCCATTGTAGGGCCGGCCCTGTTTCTGTATTATAAAATTATAGTTGGGTAAGATAGTTTGGTTTGACCTACCAAAGGTCAACGGCTCAGGGTGTCAAATATTAAGGCCTCAGCTTGGCTTGCATGGCTCTCAAAAAGTTGAACAGAGAGCCCAGGACCCCCAGCTGAACGCCAGGTGAGAATAAAACCATAAGCAGGTGGCCAAACGTACATCATCAGGTGGCCGGTGATCTTCAAGTGCCAGGGTTGCCCTGCCATTGTGAGACTGGCTCTGGTAGAGTCTGCCTAGGTTCTGGCTTAGCTGTTTATAGTGTGGGGGGAAATACGGTCTGTCCCACCTTAACAGAACTGTAGTCTAATATAGAAAGACTATCATTGCCAAGTTTTATGTTTTAGCATTGTATCAAGTATCACAGTAAATTAGAGTGGATGTCTTCTTATTAACAATATAGTTTCTCTTTGCTCTGTTGTATTTGGATTTTGAGGAATATATTTTATTGTACACCAGACCAGATTAATGGCATTGGTTAAAAGACTTTCTTTTTTCTAACAGAAAGAAGGGTTAAAGAGGATATATTATTTGTTGCTAACTTATATACAGAAGAAATTATAAGTCTGAATAAATTATTTATCTTGGAATAAATCATTATTTTTGCAGTCTAAAACTGTACTACAATTCATTACTGAAAACGTATTGATGAACTTGATTAGTCGTCTGAGTTAATATAATCAGTAATGCCAACAGATCGATAGTGTTTTTCTGTGTGCATTTTAGTTCTCATCTAGTTTTTAATTAGAAATTAGGGGGTAAGCTTTTAGCCATTATTTAAAGTTTGGTTTATCTGCAAGATACAGCCGGAGTAGTTAAAGAATACATTTTCTCGTCCTACGGCATCAGCATATCCAGCCAGTCAGCAGACAGAGCCATTACTGTGAGCAATCTTAGCGATTAGCGAAACATTTCTCATTTTTACTGTAGATCAGTATGGGAATCTAGTTAAGATGCAATCTTTCATTTTATTATATGACCAAGTCGCCCGATGCAGAAAGAATTCTGGAGCAAAATAAACTATGACATCATGCTGTTGCTGCCTACATAAAATGGACCATGAGTGTCATAACAGCAAACCACCACCAACACATAGTCACCCTTATATGAGGCATCTTCAGTTATCCCAGAATAGGGAACTCAAATATTGGTTTCTTTCTTTAAATTCTTAAGCCTTAAGTGATGGGCACTGTGCCCCTTTACTCCTGTTTTTTTTTCAAGCCCAAGGTACTCATGCTTCTCTGTCATCAGCTAAAGAAGTGAAAAAAACTCTGCTGCAGTGCTAAGGCCACAATGGCAACCGAGTCCCCAGTCCAAATGGGAATATGCTGTCTCTTCATACACTCCCAAGTCAGAGCAAGGGAGGGCCAGATCTTCTAGGGTTCTCCCACAAAGTCTTCAAAAGAAGTAGTGGCCATAAGGCACAACACCCCCCTCCCGCATCAAAAAATTGGTCTTTGAGGCTCAGCTCCATTGTGGCACTTCTCAGTGTACAAAAAAATCATATCAGGTGCAAACAATATCAGATACACACGTGCAGAAATAAACTCATGCACGCACATATTCAAGCACTAGATATATACCGTATGTATTGATTGCTTATGCGCCAGGTTCAGCAATAAAACTTTGGCACCTTGTCTATGCCACCAGACTGGCTAGGATACCATCACCATCAAAGAGGAGGGTCTTAACATATACCGAATGACTAGGGGGTTCAATTTGTTAAAATAATTAATAAACATAACTCGTCATGTAGATTGTAGTAGTTGTGTCCATTTTGGGGATGGGTAAAATATCTCATATTGCCATTCTTAAAGTTTTGGGAAATATTTTTTTCTGTGTTTTTAGGCTTACTATTTTTTTAAATCGAAGTATAGGTATACTAGAACAAACAACCTGGGCCCTATTCTCTGACACATTATGTTTTTAAATCCATCACAGTAACAAGATACCGTACATGATGCTTATCCGTCACTTGTTTGGTCCTTTGACCGCATAGTGTTCAGTTATATTAGTGTTCTAGCTATTTTTCTGATATACTCTTGGATCAGGATGTTTTACGAAATACATGCTCCCTCAGCGAGGAGTGTATATGCCTTTCAAAGTTCTTGAACAAGTCAGTTATTCACAAGTTGTGACATTTTATTGGATCAACCTATCCATCTTAAGGATTATTTCAGTGAATGTACATACAGAGCACATATGGCAAAATTGATATATAATTCCACATATTCTAAAACCCGCAAAGAAGCCCAAAATCCACAGATCTTATGGATATCCATGCTTGGTATCAGATGTACATTTTGTAATTGACCCACCCTTAGCCCATAAACAAATTCTTGTTCATGATATCTCAATTGAAACTTAGAAACATAGAATTTGACAGCAGATATGAACTATTCAGTCTATCTAGTCTGCCCATTAAAGATTGATTAAGAATCATTGCGCAAGAATGATAACTTGTAACACAGGAAAGTTATAATTCCTTAATTTGCATATAACCCGGGGCTCTTCAACTGGAAAAGTGCTGGCTTAATGTAATTTTCAAAAGGGCTTCAATACTCCTCTGTCAATCCAAAAACTCCCCATAAATCATTACATTAAATCGCTGTCTTAATAGGGTGCAGCCAACCAAATAAAGGTCTAAAAGAGATAATGTGAGAACTACAATATAAAAGTTTTGACATATTTTCTTTTTACTCCTAAGATATAGGTTCTTGTAGAATAAGGGATACACTTAGAAAGTTGGAAATCATCCAAAGACCTTCTCCAGAATTCTATGCGTAGTGATGATGGTGATATTGTGTTCTGAAACAGCTTTGTGAGAATATTTAAGTTGAGCCTGCAGGTGTACAACATGTTCTATGCAAAATATGTACATAATAACCCAGTATATTTGGATTTTTTTTACAAATTTTAACTTTTAACTTTTAACAATTGTTCATACAAATGTCCGAAAATGAGGAGGGACCCAGATGAAACAAACGAAAACAAAGCAGAGAGCTTTGAATTTTTCATTTGCATTCAGATTTTTTTACCCACTCTCTTTCACTCATTGGAGCGAACAGAGAACAAAGAGAAAAAAACTGCAAAAGGATACAAGAAGCAGAACTGTGGGAAAGGAGAGGGGAACATGGAATTGTTTGCCAGAGAAGGAGAAATGAGGGAGAGAGAGAGTGTGAGAGAATGAATGAGGATGAGTGAATTTCTTTTCCAAAAAGAAGAAGCCCTCCAAATTTCATCTGAAATGAAAAGGGCAGGAAACAAAATGTTTTGCCCGAAAATGAATTGACCAAAAACAAAAAAAAAAAAAAAATTAAGCCAAAAAAAAAATTTGGCTGAATTATTTTTTGGTTGATGTGCACAAGTGTGTTACATAATGTCCTTAGAAATGTATTATTACAAAAAAACATATATAACACATACAAGACATAAAGACACTGTTTATGTTATCTTGCCTAATTATTTTCACATGTGTGCGCTTGTAGACATATAAATCCATGGTTTATTATGCACCATTAATTCTAAAACTCCACTACTGAACAGATTATTTTTTACATTTCAAGCTTCTACATTTAAGTAATCACAATATTATGTGTTAAAGTCATAAAAGGTAATGGATTGCTTACACTGTAAGAGATCAATTACTTCTTACGACTTTGCAGAAGCCATTTGTTGATTGCTACTGTATACAGTAACTCGCTGCACAATACAATGTAAGAGATTTTGTGCTTTAGTGAATAAGCAGAATATTATGGAATATGGGATTTAATTTGTTTTTGGCTATGTCTAGCCTCTCCTTATTGATTGTTTGCTTCCTTTCATATTTATCATTGTTAACCTACTATGCACTCGCCCGTCCAGAATCCTTTGCAGTGGTGGCAGCACCACAAGATTTCTGTGGGAACAGCAAGTGTCTGGTGGTTGTAGATTAGTGTTTAACAAAGCATCTGCTACCCCTTTCAGACTTATGTATTTATTTATTTATTTTTTCCCATTATGTTAGGGGGAGACCTGTTGATTTTGATGGCAAAATAAGAACCTTCTGACTCAATTAGTCAATTTTTCCTGATGTAGAGAATCAGATCTTAATTAGTCCTTGATCTCGTCTTAGATTCACAATAGCTTTTAGATCTGTGCATTCGTAGGAATTTTAGTTTTGTCATTCTCTCGCACACTTATTCACATTCTTTCACGCGCTGTCTCTAAATGTATCCCTACCACTGACCATTTCCCCGTCTCCTTGCCGTGCAGTGAATGAGAGAGTGAGAGCCTGAGAGAGTGTGAAAGAGCCTGAGAGAGTGAATGAGGCTGAGCGACAATTAATTTTGTTTCTAAATGTAAAACGCCCTCTGATTTTCATCTGAACCAAAAGGACTGGAAACAAAATTAGTTGTCTAAAAACAAATGGACCAAAAACAAAACAAAAAAGTCTCCCGAATCGTTTTTGGTCCATTTGCACAAATCTATCCCATGCATGTTTAAATTCCCTCATATTTTACCTTACCTCCTTCTGAAAGGGTGCAATACAATCTCTGATTTGGCACTGTGTACTGCTTTTTTATGATTTACAGAAGTAAATAATGAAAACTACAATGTAATATCCTTAACGGCAACCATTTATTTTATTAGTAGTACTTTAGAAACTACTTGGAAGAGGGCTGGATATTTTCCCGTGCCAAATTTTGCTACACTCTCTGCCATAGAAGAATTGACAAAACTGAGACAGGGAATAGAGAGTATTGGAAAGAGATGAATTGTGGTTCAGAGGGGAAAGCAATAATAATAATAACAATATTAATTATTGGAAACAGAAATTACAGAAAAGGGAAAGGACACAAATAGCAACAATAGATAATAGACTTGTGCACAATATTTCCGAGGTTTAAAGAACCCCTGAGATTTTTATTTTCCTCATCTTTGCACTCTCTATTATAAGTTGGTGTTGTGATTGAATTTTTTATTTCATATTATTAATAACTTTAATTTTAAAGTGATTTTTTTAAAACTAGAGATAGCTAGTTAACTTTAGCCTTTTTTTTCTTTAGCTGTATGTAACCTCTTGCACCCTGTCCTTTATTGCGTTCTAGGGAGTTTGCATTTGCTAATACTTAATAAGCAGCACCTATTAGATTTATTGGACTCATGAATGGTGTAGCCACTTTGGACCTTAACCAGATTTTCTTGGAATGCTGCCAAAAATGCTAATCATAGCTTCTTTAAGCCTGTATGACCCTAGATAAAGTAACATCTTGTAATTACTGGCAACCTTCCCAGAAATTGTGTGAGATGGACACATGGCTATTCTCTAGCAGAGAAAGGAATGAACCACATTTTCAGAGGTTTAAGTTTCTGTTTGTTTTGTAGGGGTCCCTCCTTATTATCAGTGATTTGTACAAAAGCAGGATTTTGAAGGCAAAAGTTTAACAGATAATAAAAGATAGAAAATAGGAGAGAAAGATAAGCATAATCAAGCACCCTAGGCAACTCCCCAAAATTAAATGTATTAGATAAGGTTCTATTTCATACACGATAAACACATGCTGTATTTCTTTTATAAGTTTAAACTCAATTGCTGAGTAGAGAGAATTTCCTTCTTAAAGTACCATATTATTCATTGCCACAGGCATGGAGGAATGTTTAGGTTTCAGTAGATATGTAGACAACAGACTCTCTGTCCCAGGAGACGACTTTCAAACGCATGCTTTACAATTCATTAAGCTAGTAAATTCTCCAGCAAACCATCAAATCTGCTATGCTTTAAACTAAAAAAGCAGCATATCCCAGGGGAAATAAATGATGCAGCAGGTTTCCAGAAACTGACACATAACTTTAGGGTGCAGTAAATCTAATGTTAAGGTTATTCTTTTTTTTTTTTTTACTTGAAGGTAAACATATTTTTTGTGCCTTACACAACTGGGTTTTGTATTTATAACAAATATTCTGAAGTCTTAAGCATCCTTTTTGATCAATTCATGAAAGTGAAATCTGTTCCGTTGCAAATGAGCACATAGCAAATCCTTTACAAATATTTGACCTTCATTGACATTCATAAAGTAACATGTTGAAATTAATCACAGATTGCAACAACATTATCTAGCCTACAGCTCTACTGTAGATATATTGTTGCAGATTTCCTAGAATGGTTATCTATCTTTCTATCTATCTATACATCTATCTATCTACCTATCTCTCTCTCTCTCTCTCTCTCTCTCTCTCTATCTATCTATCCATCATCTATCTATCTATCCATCTATCTATCTATCTATCTAATCTATCCATCATCTATCTATCTATCTATCTATCTATCTATCTATCCATCTATCTATCTTTAACGTTTATTTCCCAAAATAGTGAGCAGCAGGAGCATATTTAGAGAGAATTGTCCCCAAACTAGATCAGAAGGTACCGAGGTTGCATGTGTTTTTTTTTATAGTGCATTTCTGTTTATTTTCTGTTTTCTAATGCTAAGTATAAATTTGTCCCAGCACAGCCGAACTATCAATATGTCGCTGACCAGGCTGATGTTTTATTGGCTTTTCTGTATCATAATGTTTTGGATGGATTTGCTTTCTTGTAAATTATCATAATTGAGCTATATACAATATGAAGACTGATGCCTTTGAAACCACAGCTTCCTTTTAGTAAATGCATCAAGGATATGTTTATAAGGACAAATTGCAATAGAACCAGTATGAATATGTATTTTGTGTTACATTTTACATTGCATGAATAGAGAAATATGTACAGAGAAATATGTTATTGCAAAAGTCAAATGAACAACAGCTTTGTTTCTTTTATAAACGGGCATTTAGTTATTTGTCAAAGTAATTCCTAGATATTATCCATGATAATGGATATGATACGGTTGCATTTACATTCCAAACCTGTCCACAAAAATATGCTCCACGTGTGAGAAAAAGACAAGGTCAGGTTGGTTAAAACTAGGTAAAAAAAAACAACAACAAAAAAGGGTGTATGGCACAAAATGCACAAGGACTAACATTTGAAAGCCAACGCCTGGCCTGGTTATCTGGAGTTTTATCAATGTTGCATTTATGCGCCTATCTCAAGCTATTTCATTTTTCTATATGTTTTACCAAAACTTATCATTTCGACTAAAGGGGGGGGTGATCATTACTTCACCGTCATGAGGAACTGCCCGGCAATAGTGTCATTTTTGCAGTGTACTATGGTTTACAGAAAAACAGTGATAGAGCTGTTGTTGACCATTATTCTGTCTAATAAGACAAACGTCACATTTATTAGCCCAATCATGAAGGAATATTTAATATGTGTCTAGCCCTCCAGATTAACCCAATTCCAGAATTATACTAAAAGCTCAAATTCATGATCCTACTATGAAGGCCATCGGAAGACATACCTAATATGAAACAAATAATAATCATTCGTGGTAGCATGCAGTTGTATGGCTTTTGAAATTGACTGAATCATGAACATTAAAATTAATTTAAAAGAGAACAAAAGTCATTGAATTTGGCTTTTGCATGCCGTGGGGGTCATAACTGGTTGGACAGATTGACAACTGATCATCACAAAAGTGTGCTGCTTGGGGCACATGAAAGGGTTTAGGGTATGCAAGAGTGCCCAGGGTTACCTCAATCCCCATTCTCTTTACCTCCAGTAAAACTCCAAGGTGGTGCCCAGTCTACTTTATGGATCACCATCCAGTCTACTTAGGTTAGAATATGCTATAGCGGTTAGGAGGTGGACAGAATGATGCCTTGTCCTTCAACAGAAAAAGGCTCATGGGCATATAAAAGAAGAAACAAATTGAGAAAATGTAATTTATTTCCCTTGGGTTATAACACATACAGGGCCAGCTAAAAGCTCCACTGTGCCATAGACAAATTGTGATATTAGTGACCACATCCACCTCCCAGCTATGCTGCTTGTTAGTCGAAGAGTTTGTGCTTCTGGCTAGGTCTGGCTATAAATCCATCCGTTAACAACAGAAATATGTGCAGGCACATAAAAACTAGCAAAAAAAAAAGTCACAGTCAGAATCAATATTAGAAATACACTGAGATCATTCAACTGCAATGGCCATTTTTTATTGACTATTTTTATGTGTGCAAGCTATGATCATAGTTCAGAAAGTTACTAAAGATGAAACAGTCTATAAACAATGAATCATTCTCCCGGTATCTTGATAAGAAGTGTGATTGCTTTATTTAACTATTTTACTTAATTTCAAGAGTCTTAGATATTGCAGATGCGGTATACCTTGAAAAAAATGTTAATTGTTTAATTGTTACGTTAGAACCGGTATGGCTACTGTCTTTTGTGTTTTTTGGATGTATTTGGATTTTGTGTGTGTTTGGGTTTTATTTATATATTTGTTTCTTTCTATGCTTCTTCTGATAAAAAATATCATTTATGGGTATAAATAAAATAACAGGAATGTGTCCTTTTTAACATAGCTAAACCTAAATGTTAGTATGCAGCGTATCCTTTGGCTTTTTTGGCAAGGCATCTTTTTTTGCTGTTGTGCCGATGAGCAAAATGTTCCTCAAAAGCGTTTGATTCTGTCAGTCACTGTTGACAGTTTTCTTCTGACAGTATCTTGGGGAGGAGATGCCAAGTCTGGGCACAGCGGGGATTCGGGCTGAATATTTTCTAAACAGGAAGTTTAACTTTGAGAGATGAGTCTGTTAAGAGGTCTTGTGATGCATAAATGCTAAGAAACAAATAGACCAGGAAGGGGTGCCAAAAAATAAAGCTGCCTAACAATAAAAAAAGAGGGGAGAATACATGAAATAGCATATTTTTTATTTTTGTTTTTGCCAAGAATTGGCAGAACAGTATGATATTAAAAGGTATTTCGCAGTGGCATTATATATAGTTTTAATTAGAAGAGGAGTTTTTAAAGAGGTTTAATTTATGACTTTTTTTGTGAGTTTGTTTCTGTATTATTTTTTAACACTACAATGATAACAGTTAAGGAGGTAATCTACAACCATAATCAAGCAGAAATGCACATTAAAGCACTAAGTAAGTATGTTTGACTTTTGCCAAAATATAAAACCCTTACCTGGTGAAATTGCTGGAGCTCCAGAGCTAGGTTCTTCCATCCAGTGATGCTTCCAGGTAGAAAAGAGCTCCCATTAAAACCAATGGGAGCACCAATGGATCTTATTAGATCACATGGCTTTCTCACATGAACAATTGCTAGAGCCAGTTGGAGGTGAATATTCTTTCAAGGTACTGGAAGTGGGTGCAGGGAAACATGCCAAATCTATAGAGAAGATTTTATGGAATCCCTCTACGCATTTGGATGAAAAAGGGTAGCAAAAAGGTAGAATGTAGGTGCCATATGCACTGAAGTGTATACGAAGGCTGGGGTCTACCTTTAGCTTTTACTATAGGGTTCCTGGTATAAGAACTCACAGGTATACAGTGCCCATTTATCATCTCCATTTTTTGGGGTTTATATTGTTAAGTATATTATATGCAAATTATACTCAAGACTTTTGGCCAGTTGTCCATGGAGTCCCACTAAAATCTCATTTGTCTATGGAATTACATGTAAGAAGGCCTCAAAAGAGTACATTTTTAAAATATAAGATTAGGGAAAGCAACAAATCTGCTTTAAAAATGACTCATCTCTCCAGCATCCTGCCACGATCTAGTCAGGTATTAAACGCCATGAGAAATTTATTACAGGTCCTTCAATCCATGAAGAGTTTAACAAAGTGTAGAGGGTGAGTTATTAATATGTATTGGGTATGTCTACTGAATTATATTCTGTCAAAATTAAGTAGCGTTTGAATTATTTCTCAGACTCATGATTAGGTCCTAAAGCAGCACTTAGCAAGATATATTGATGAGATAACGGAGGAAAGGTAATCTACGTTCGATATGCTTGAAAAGTGCTATAAGTGTGTTTTAAGTGTTATTCAATGTCCAGCAACTCTCTGAACACCAAGACATGGCTAAAAGAATTGGACCAAACTCCAGGCTTTTATTTAATCATTTCATTGGGGCCCTTGTACATAATACCGGTACATCTGTATCAACAATGCTATTGTACATGGCCATAGTAAAATAGATCTCCAGAATTTATGGTAACATAGAATGTGATGGCAGATAAGAACCATTTGGTCCATCTAGTCTGCCGCATTTTCTGATGTAGAGACCCAGACTTTAATTAGTGACTGATCTTGTCTTGGGTTCAGGGCAGCTTTATGTCTGTCCCATGCGTGTATAAATGCACTTGTTGTATTAGCCGCTACCACTTTTGATGTTCGATGTATCTTCCGTCCTCTCTGTTAAGTAGAACTCACATTAAACTTAAACCTGTGACCCTCCAGCTTTAGATTCTCCCCTCTATCTCCTTTCCTCTATATTGGCAAGCTTAGTGGTTTCCCCAACTATCTGTTCTAATTTTAAGTCTTAAGCCTGGCAACCCCAGATACTCTCTTTACTATGCAATCCCCTTTGGTGACTGGTGGTACGTATATAGTGTATGGTAATGCAAAATCTGGGTGGTCTTTACCAAAGAAACCAATGGCATATTATATCGATTGGACCATTACATAAGGCAATGAGACCACTTTTCAAACCTGGCACCAGAATCATATTTTATACATATTTTTCATAAGATACAGTGAACCAAGTGTTCCTCACTTTAACTGCTTCATTGGAACCTTTGACATGTTTGCTTACTGAGGTCACGTCAAAGTCAAGAGCAGCCATATTTTCTTGTTTTGTTTCATTTAAGGTATTAGGGTGTTATTTTGTCACTTTCATTTCCCTTATTGTTTGAATTGCTGATGGTGAAAATAATGCATTGAATCTTTTTTATATTTGACTTTCAAGAAATTCAATATATTTGTTTCAATTGTCTCTGTCTACATCTGTGTACTATGTTTGAGTTGTATTTTTTACTTAGATTTTCATGGCAACTGTGAAGTCAAGCAGTTTTTCTTATTTAGCAAGTCCCAGACATTTCTCTCAATCCCTATATTTACCATCCTAGAATTTACTGTTATCACCATTTTATCTCTGTACGATAGCTGGGTCTGTAGATTGTTGAGAATTGTTCACATTTTTATCACATTTTGTGCTCTAAATGTATATTAAAAAAAGTTGAATATTTGGGTACATTTTGTATTTCTTTAACTACAATTAAAACTAAATAAGAATTGAATGAAATAGTAATATTTTAACAAAAATAGTAGATGGCATATTTTGATCAATAAATAATTGCACATTTTTATAAATTCATACTTTTGTTTCCTGAATCACTTTGCCTTCTAGATGAAAGATGTCCTTCCTTGGCAGTTTTTTTTCTCACTTGTAGATTTTAATGTGTTTCCGCATTTAATCTGTTGAAGTCATAAGTGTCCATTTTTAATTTTAGTAAGACTTGATCCTGAGACTATTAGGGCCCTTGACACAGCATTTTAGAGTTGAAGACAGGTCTGCATAATATACCTCAGAACGGTTTCTTGGAATGGTATGCTTGGAGTTGGATGAAATGGATCACGTTGTCTATTCACTAATTGCCAACTCAACCCATTTTTAACCTGGCTTGGTTTAGTTCAATTTTACTTAACACTGTTTCTCAATGGAAAACAGAGTAGCTTGTCTATTTACGGTAATTTGAATTTAGCCAAGATAGGAGCTATTTAATAAAAGGGCTAATACAAAGATAATATCAGCCTGACTTGTCTGGGGGGAATTGTCCCACAAATGACCAAGAACCCTTTAATGCATAAAACGCACACATTTTTAATTGCAAAAAGATTTGAGAATGTCTTGTGTTTCAGTTCCATGCTGTTCGTGTAGGATCAGAGATTGTTCCTCTGGAAGTGAGCTAAGATTTGAGATGCTGAACTGTAGGGTAGGCAATTAAGTGTCTTTTTTTAACTGAGTTGTTATTAAACCTTTTCGACTTATCAGTCAGAACAATAATTAGCTTAACAGATAACACAGCTGGTGTACAATTTCTTGTGAAATAACTTGACTTGAATTGAATAAGTTGACAGCTGTTGGATGCTACCTGATATAACTCCATGAGAGAATCTTGCAACTTCAGACTCAATGGCACTCAGCTCAACAACATTTAAAGTTTTGTGAATACTGAGTTGTTGTATGAGTTTGACTCGTCCAAGGCTCGTCATCTTTAGTTAGTCTTGTTACGTCTGTAACTTAACCAACAACTAAATGCAAACTTATATTACCAAATCACCAATAAAAAAAAAACGAACAGCATATAAACGTGCTAAGATTTGAAAAACATATGTAATTTTCAGGATTATTTCAATAAAAATGTTTCTTATAAATCTTTTGTCCTTTATGAGTGCTGGCATTTCCTAAAACAAAAGTGAGTTTCTCATCAGATGGGCTGAAATATTTACTTCCAAATATCTTAACATATGAAGCAATAATAAAATGTTAACAATATGCAGACAGCTGCATTCATTAACAGCGGCAGGCTGATGATGTCCAGCGGCCGCCTGATGACGTAGGTGCAGGGAACGGCTGGATATGTCCTGCTATATGCTGTGTTTTTAGCTCATATAGCGTGTGGCCAGACACCTCCAGCCGCTAGTCACACACCGTAACACCTGCTGTGCCAGATGGCCAGTCCGGCCAGTTCATTAATGTTAACTCTAATGTTGGTGAGGGGTCCATGAAATCATGCTTGTAATGAAGGTAATGTTTAGAAAGATACATCATATTTGATATTGTAGAACAGATTTATAACTAAATTATGAATGAATAATGAATCAAAACGCTCATTACTGACATTTATATTCTAAAATAAGTCTTACTTTGTATATAATTATATGTACACCATTTTTTGCGAATAGATGTTGTTGCTTACATTTGCACATAGATTCATTGAATATGAGCAAGCAATACGCTAAAGAGCTAATCTCCCAAAGAGCTCATTTTTTACACCTTTGATGTACATTGGATTCAGGTAAAGTGAGTTCTTCCAGTTATCTATTAACGTACTTTGCTCTGTTTATTCAGTAAATATTCTTTTTTGTGCAAAAAAAAGGAAAGACGTTGGAATATTTTATTCTGGATTAACTCTCTCAAGGTCACCATAATGATTCAGTAGTTAATATGATCCTATTACAAGCTCCAGGAAACATAGAGATCATTATTTAGTTCATATTTGTTTCCAGCGTATACAGAAAATGCTAGTTGCATATAGTAAGCAAGCCACATTAGACTTAAGCTGTGCATTTAATTAAGGAATGCATGGTATTGGATGAACTGTACTGTAACCAGAGCAGAAGATAAATTCAGGTGCATAAATCCTGGAATAATATTTATTATCCCATACATTACATTAAAGTTGGTGTTGGGAAGAATATGCCACTGGATATGCTCCGGACTAGATAACGCAAAGGGGAACATAGGTCTCAGGATGCTTGGGGGGCCCAGTTGTTAAATTATCAAATAAGTGGGAGAGGACCTAAAATGTCTATTTTCTATAAGACCCCATGGAATGCGCATTTGGCTCTGTGTATGTTCAGTTTTAGGCTTCTACAAGTCCGTAAGGACATGTAAATGCAAAGTTTCAATAATAAAACGTTCATGTTAACAACATTAACCATTCAGCAAACTCACACAGGTAACGAAGTACAAGACGTTACTACTCTTAAAGGAATAAGGTAACACAATGATGTCATTTGTGGTTTTAAGTAGATGTGATGATAAAGACTCTTATTATTCTTTCTCTGTGATAAAGAATCTTCCATTAAATCCTACTTACCATTACCAAAATAAATGGATACTAATCTGTCATTTGCAAATCACCTAAATTATTCTCGTGATAACGTTACTAATGATTATCTACAACATTTAGGAAAATACATAAATCCTTTCATCGAAATTGACATTTGGCGCTCATAATATATTTACTGAACCACTTATAGCACCGGACGACATAACACAAAATTGCATAGGTTACTTACCATAAAGAATAGTAACAAGGGAAACTGGCATTACTAAAATTCCAACCAGCATATCGGCAACGGCTAGGGACATCAGGAAGAAATTGGTGGCATTTTGAAGCTTCTTCTCCAGGGACACAGCCATAATGACAAGAATGTTCCCACCTATTGTCAGAATTATAATAAGCAGAGTAAGCAGGGCAGACCAATTTTTGTCTGCAAATGACAGGTGAGTGTAACTCTGATCAGATCCGTTGACAGGTGGAGAAGTTGGCATGCTCTGATTCAGAGTCACAGTACTGTTCCTGTGCCAGGCCATCAGTCCATTGTGTATACTGATGTCTAGAGTAACGGATACTGTTGTTAGACTGATTAACATGCCAGTGCCACTAAAAGTGCTCATTATTTGAAGGTAGGTTCTTCTTGTTGTGCTTCAGTGTTACATATAAACTTAAATGAGTGTGTATGATCAGAGATGCAGAATATAGCTCGCTCCTCCAGACCTGTACAACGCTATGATATTCCATAATGTTCTTTGTTTTATTGCAGAAGTCTCCTGGTTTTGCTCTGAGATGCGACTTGATGATAAGCGATTTGTGACCCAGAAGAACAGACGTTTTTGCAAAGTCCACTTCATTTTCTCTTCAAGCATTCTATAAAGAGAAGGAACATCTTTTATTTTTTTTTGTTTACTAAACTAATTGTTTAATTAATGCTACTAATAGGTAGTGCTGTGATTATTATTAATATTTTTACATTTCAACACATTTGCAAAATAGTCAATTCTTTACAGGCGAAGATGTAACAAGAAAAACAGTTAACTAAACATTGACCACTCCATGAAGAATGGATGAAGAATCCAGTGACGCAGGGACATCTTTAATATATGGCAAAAGGGGCAGTTGTGGCCCCACCATACAGAAAAACCAAACAATCACGCAGAGCACCAAGTTATAGGGAGTGCAGATGACTGAACGGAGCATGACTCGATTGGGGTATCTATGTTCTCTATGTTAACTTACTCTGCAGCATTTTAAGAAAAAATAAGCAAGTGAAAAGAGGTCCATGCTGGCATAGACCTTCACACCAGCGCTCCATCACACAGTGTCCAGGCTGGTGATACTGAATGGAACTCACTAGAGGATGCTTGCTAGGTCTGCCCTAAGGATTTTTGTGGTCAGAAATTATTTTTGCGGCCCCCTTGCATTTAGCAGGTGGCAGGCAATACTTCTGCTGTCCCTCACATTTGTGGCCTTTGCATGTCAGAATGAAGCACTGATCACTGGTGTTTGATCATATTCTAGACATGCAGCGATCACAAATATGAGGGAGCTCGATAAGCAACGACACCTCTGCACCCTCATAATTGTGGGACCTGAAACAGGAGCTCGCTTGCCTCTGACTAAGGGCAGCTCTAAGGCTAGACAAGGGCCCCATTATGATTAAAGACAGTCCTGGCAATATGGCTGCTTGGGGAATACTTGTGGAACATGTCTTTCCCTAATGGTACCAATGTAATAGTAGCAATGTAATATAGATCACCATGTGAGCTATATGTTTAAAGCTATTTTGCAACAAAATTAATACCATATAATCAGATATAAGTATCTGATTAAAAAAATCTATTTATATATAAATATTTGGCATATGAATCAAGCCTACCCTGGGTATATCTACTCTATATAGAGTAAAATATTCTTTATTAGAACTAAATGGATACTGGATAAATCTAAACAGAAATATATCAGATGTGTCATAGAATGAGATCCCAAGTGAAATATTAACCCCTTTCCCTTCCGACTCCTTCTCCACCCCTTCCTGTCACATAGCCCCTCCACTTGAGGTTCTGGGGCTTTATTTACCTTAATGCGAACATTATTGGTTTTCAATTAACAGGGAAGGTAGGACTTTTGTTCCAGTGACTCTACTAGAGGCCCCCTGTACCCAAAGAAAATTGTAACTGTGCTTAGTAGAGTGGATATGATCACAATTCATATGTATATAAAGAAAAATAGTTCTACCAACTTTCTCTCAGTAAACACTA
The DNA here is from genome assembly GCA_009364415.1 of Spea multiplicata. Taxonomy (NCBI): domain Eukaryota; kingdom Metazoa; phylum Chordata; class Amphibia; order Anura; family Pelobatidae; genus Spea; species Spea multiplicata. The sequence continues at coordinate 14,607,820 of VKOC01000008.1, forward strand.
AGATGTTGGTGCTGCCTGCTTAACTCTGTGTGTTTTTGTACTTGTATTTTTTCTTCTATGATAAAAAAGTGTATTTAATAAATAGTTGAAAGCTACAAGATATGTATATTGTTCTTATTTTATTTTCCCGTTTATAAAGTGTCATCTTCACAGCTTTAGCGTAATTAAATGAATTAATTCACTTAGTTTTGGTATACTTGTACGCAGATAACCGTAAAAACCGTCCCAAAACCACTACACACATCTGAATAATGAAAACACAAATTTTCTGAATGTAAATTTAATGAGACAAAAATCTTAAAAGGTGCAAGACCTCTAGAGTTGAAAACTGTGTCATTAACTCAGTCTTTCTCGATATTGTCAATCAAATACATCTTTAAAAGCTTTGTTACTGGGTTTGAGACTTGGGACTGATGCAATGACATAGAACGACAAAAATGTATGGGTTATTATGCAATCGGTTTATTTCTGGTCTATGGATAATTAGTCCCCTAAGGTATTTAAACATATACAGACATAATTCAGGGAATAACCTGAAAAAGATTTCAAAGGAAAAGAAAGCAAACTTATTTACAATTCAAAGTGCAAAATCCAAACCAATTATTATTTCTCATTCTGACTCACGCTGTCTTGTTTCATTAGGACGAGTTCCATACACTTTTCATCAAATTTTTATTTCAGCATTACAAAAACTACGATGAAGATGACAGCGGAACTTGTTTTGTAACAAGACATATGGATTATTCAACATAGAGGAATTATTGATTTCTTATATAGTACAATCTGAAACTGTCACAAGATCCCTTACTGTGATACTACATTAAAAATCACTTGAAAATCACACTTAGTTTAAAAAAAAATATCTCCAGACTCTACACGCATCTGTTTCAATTTTTCATTTGTTCTCAGAATTTCCGAAACATTTTGTTCCTCAATCTACAGGAGATTTTAGAATGTAACATATGCAACTTGGATTTGGTTACAGAGCAAGAAGAACTATCCTTTCAGACAAACAACAGATAATATAATTCACTACATTATGAATCAAATAACCAGTTATTAATGTTTATTGTTGAGCAAAGCAACACAAAATGTAACACTAGTCAAAAATTAGAGCATGGCATACTTCAGGAAAGTATCTCACAGAGTTTGGTGGATAAGTATCAGCAGATGGAATTGAGGTAAATACGTTAAGGGGATATCAGTATGCATGGGACAACCATAAGCATACTTGGTGGTAGTTCTTTGGGTACGCTTAGAGGTTCTGGCCATCGTAGTTGATTACCTTGCATCTTCACCAGCCAATAAAGTCCAGGTGAGGAGAAGTAGATAAGTAACTTTCCATCTGCCTGACTTATTCAGGCCATTCATAGTTGGCCATGTCATGATTGTCTATGCCCACCACTTCCAGCCCAGTGCTTGTCCTCTATGTAGAGCAGGATGAGAAAGATCTCGAGGGGAAGCATAACTTTGATTTTGCTAGTTATGGGAATAAGACTATCCATAAATTAGAATTTGGGAATACTGATAGATCCACTTTAAATTTAGAAGACTGCATAATCATTTATTGTAAACGGATGTCTCCCAACTTCAAGGCCAGAATGTATTTAATTAGATATCACTGATAGGACACTTTCATTAAAAAGTAATTATTCTGTGGCTGTTCTGAATTGTATAGTTCATAGTATGTATATTTTCAACAGACAAAAGAAATCTGCTGTATTACTGGACAAGTGAGAAAGCACTGGAAAGGACCTCTTTAGGCTGCTTTTTAGGAGCTTTTTATGACAAGCATAGTGCATCACCTTTAGTGAAGAGATGGGTGAATGGCGAGTATAGTTCTTGCAGAATTTCCAGAAAAAAGGCTTAATTTGTTTTAATCCTTTATAGTGTAAAAACACAAACTGTAGCTCGTGATGGGCCATGAAAGTGAACACAAGAGTTTACTGAGCAAAAAGTATGTTAATGCAGAAATGCGTTCCTAACTTTTTTGTTTAAATTATGTATACCAACACATCAACGTCTAAAAATCATCCTCTAAATACAGAGTTGCCAAGGTTCCAAAGCTCCTTATACTGTAAGTCCTAGGCAGAGATATGCGTATAACACAAGGGATTTTTGCATATTACTGCTACTTTGTACGTATCTTTGAGAACAGGGCAGGTTTGGAATTGCACAGGGCAGAACCTTCTACCATTTATATAATAGTGGTTGTGATCTCGTTACATCAATTCTCTCTCTCCCTCCTTGCCCCCTCTCCCTATCTCCTCTCTCACTCCTGTCCATGCACCATTTTTATCTGAGTAGGAACAGGATAGCTTCCTCACCTCTTGATCTCAATTCTTCTGTGCAGAACAAAAAAGTGATTTATGTCGAATTGTAAAATTTAAACATAACAAATTTAAGGAAATAGATTACTTCCATTTTCCATCTCCTTGACTTTGGACATAAACAGTCTAGCCTTGAAAGGAATGGGTAATTTAAAATATTTTAACTAGTTTTGGAAACCACATTTATCGTCCTACATTATTAATTCATCCAACACTTACAGAAATAATGCATTTACATTTCTACATTCCATTTTCTACCAGCACAAGAAATTAAACTGACTTTAAAACATTTTCTTCTACAATGGAAGAACAGCGAGGGAAACTTGGACCTTTCACGCTACAGGACAATTGTTATAAATTGGTCAAAGCCACATTTAATGATTCCCAACGAATGTATGAAAACTAACTAGAACTCATTAAATACTCTGGAAAATGCTTTGTAAAATGATCCTTGTGGTAATGAATCTATTTGATTCTTGGTTGATTGTACAGAACATATGAGTCTGTAATAGGCTTTTTCAAGAGGAATGTGTGCTGTATTTACTTAATATGGATGAGAGTGACTTCTATGAAAACAAAAGCATACAAGAAATCATAATTTTAGTGTATATTCTTGGGTTGCTTCAAGGCAGTTGTCTATTGTGGCCTATTGTAGGGTGGCAGGTCCAGTGTGGGCAACATCCGCTGGCTCTCCTATGGCTCTCTTGGGCAATCAGGCTCCCTGTGGCACCGCTGTCCAGCATGCCAGTGAAAGCATTCTCCCAGCTGCCCCACTAACACCATGGAGCACTCTGCCGAGCAGTAAGGAAGGCAGTGTGGAACGAATGGCTGGTGTCGCTGCCTTGGGTTAGGTCTAGGGCAGCACTGAAGATAGATGCACCACTGGTTCTAAGTCTAAGTGAGTTTAGCTCAGTGGATTACTCAGAGGAGTACAAGCTTAAACCTAAGATTAGTGGGCTCTATGCCTTTCTGAAGGAAAAAGGATGCCTTTTGGCATAATTGAAGACATAAAATGGACTCCATGCCTCCCATAGGCCTCCTTGTTACGTTTCATCCTCCACACTCCTTTCCACTGAGCATGGGTGGGCTTTATTAACACCCAAGGGTTTATTATTTTCTTACTCCCTACTATACAGGAGTTGGGGAAAGGGGGTTGACCAACCTTTTTGATTCCCTGTTTCTTTCTTTTAATGTATTAATTTATAGTTATTTTGTTTTGTTACTTGCTGAAAGGGAATGGATTTACCTCAACTTTTTTCAAACTCATGTCAACTTAACTCTTTTGAATTCAAAGGTTAATTATTAGTTAGAATAGGGCATTCACCCTGATGTTTAACTCAGTGGTGTATAACTCCAATAATCGAGGGCCACACATATTTGGTAATCCCACCTGAGCACAGATATCTCAAACTGTTTGTGTAAATTATATACTGTATACATAGATATCTTGTATTTTCTATTTTTTTTCTTCTCGCGCTTTGCTTTCTGCTTTCAACATTTCACATAAAACTCAAAGAAGTGCTTTATCATCTACAAAGTTAGAAATATGCCATTGTTGTCTTCCAGTGCTATACATTCTCAGACTTGTTCAGATTTATAATAAGCTTGGCACACTATCTGAGGAGAACGTTTCCCTTAAGGATTTCCGCAATGATTTATCCAGGAAGTGATCTCGTGGTTGCAATGCAGTCTAAGTGTGTGCTTTGAATTGAGTTAGGCACGCCACAGCCGCGGATACATTTCAGCCAGCTCCTTTAATTAGAAATAACAGCTCGACTTGACAAGCTCATGTATACTTTTCTTTTCTTTCTACCATACAGCATACTTTTTAACTTCATTTTTGGTCAGGTGACAGTTATTGACTAGAAATTATTGATTATAAATTAGATGTTTAACAGGGAACTATAAAGTTTTAGCATGAGTCAATTGATTTATTAAAACTACCCATGCTTTGTACTTTTGGTTTTCCCATCAGCTCATTTATATTGTGTATATTTAGTTAATAAGTAAGAGAAGCTAAAGTCTGCAGCAGCATGTAGCAGAGCCATGTTGTTGTTTTTCTATGGCTCCTTCGAGCTCTCTCTGCTGTTCCTTCTTATCTTTTTTGTCTGTTCTTTCTCTGCCTTCTCCTTCTTTGGCCTCATACTATACGATAGTCACACATATGCTAAAATTGGGCTATGTTCCATGGCTACATGCAGACTGCACATGCTAACACACATATTGTGCTTGTGAATCTTGGGCTATTGTCCAATTAGAATCCAGTTCTGCCGTCATTGTCCTGTTCAGAGTATTAGAGTTGCACAGTTGTTAATTTGAAGCCCTGCTGGAACGTGGGACTATGTCGTCCTGTCTAGTTATTGTGTGTGCAGTGTACTTTCCATCATTGGTGTTGGCTGAGGCTGACATGAGCTTTCCCCACGTTGCCCAAGAAACCCAAATCTAAGTATATGCTCTTTTCTTGTCCTTGATTTAATAAACTGCATTTGTTCTTGAAGAACCTGTGTTGGTGTTTTTTCAAGATCTGAACTATGCTGTTGGCATAGTAAGGCATTTACTGTCAGCTTACACTATGTGTATGTATGTATGTATTATCCTGGAAAATAACTTTCTGTAGGTTTATTTGGTGTACTGAATTGTTAATGGAAGAACAAACTATAGACACATTTTCTAGTATAACATCAGAAGTATTGGGGCCCAGTGCAAATCTAAAGATGGCCCACCTGCCCCATCCCACGTTTGCAATAGGGTACCAGGCCCCAAAGTTCAGAAAGGGTCCACAAGGCAACCAGGCCCCAAAAACATGGGTTGTAAGTCATGAGGAATTGGTCCGGTGTAGATTGCCAAAAAGGGTCAGTGGCGGGTCCAGTACAGATCATGGAGGGTTGCCTAGGACTCACAAACGGGTTCTGGTACCTGATGTTATTATACTTCCACAGAGACACAAAAGATTTGAGGCTCTGTTTCTTGTTACATATGCTTGTGAGGTCTTATTTCAGATTTCTCTGATTGAACTTTTAAAAATTAAAAATAATAATACAGATTTTAGAAACTGTGATCTAAGTCATCCAAAATAATGAGTTCCATTAAATCAATTTACAAAATACTCAGAAGAGCTGGTATTTCTTGAGCGATAACTTAATTAAAAAGTGCACAGACTTGTAGAGTATGATGGAAAGTATTTTTGCTGGAGATGGAGCTCTTTTTGAAGCTTGGATATGTCAATGGAAAACAATACAGGGGTGAATGATGGTAAGTTGGTTGACTGATGAGGATATGCGTTCTTTATTGATAGATATTCTTTATAAGGGTTGTCATAAAGCAAGCTTCTACTTGTCTCTATGTTCCCAAAAATTAGTAAAACTGATTTAGGACCTAGTGAGTTAGACATTATTGCTACTTTGCTGCAGGACTAGGCCTTTCTGTTAGCAACATTCTCTTAGTAGCAGTGGTAATTCCACTTTATCCAAAGCGTTTGTCCTCAACAAAAAGCACCATATATTCGCAGACTATTCCTAGAGAAAGCGTATTCAGTTCCTGTTGCGTTAAGCAGGTCACCCAGATCTCATCCTCATGATATCCCCTGTCACCAAGACAAATAGTTACAGATTTCCTGTATGAAGCAGTAGAGAAGGCATTTGAAAAAAACTAAAGATTAGGGGTTCCCACAGCAATTTGTTAATAATGCATCTTGAAATATAGAGCACATAGTCTCTTTGTAGCTGCCAGTTTGCCTCTGGAAAATGGCTGAATACATATTTTAGATTATAATGTAGACTTGGGCGCCGGCCTTCGTGTTCGTCTTTGTGGGGAAAAATCTTCATATTCCACAAATATTCACCAGTTCCTGTGTTTGGTTCGGGCGAATATTCGTGTACATTCTTCGTGTGCATTTTGTGCGTTTTTTTGTAGAAGGGGTTAATACGGGGTTAACGCGGTACGCACTACGCAGCAGCTTTGGCGCCAGTATTTTAAATGTCCGTAGGAGCAACTCTATAGGTCACCGGCAGGGGCCTCCTCTGCCATCCACCAATGAAATGTACCTGTACTTTATTGGTTGATAAAGAGCAAAATACTGTCTACGCTTCTCACCCTAATAAAGTTGGCAACAAATATAAACATAATATAAATGAGAGGTTTTGGTTATATGAATTGGCCAAAGCATAATTAAGCTCACCCGCCACGTCAAGGCACACTCTCAATAGGGTGAGAACCTACTCTCACCTCCTACATAGTGGGAACACAAAGCAGTTTATAC
>VKOC01000008.1:14619781-14640280 GCA_009364415.1 Spea multiplicata
GAATGTAAGTGTGTGAGAGTGATGGGTGTTATGCTGAATGTTTGTGAATGAGGGTTTCAGATAACATGGATGTGTAAGTGTAGCATAAGGAGGCTGTGCTCACATTCTTATCATTCCCCGGATTCCAGCATGTACTGGCTGCCTAGGCATGTTAGGAGTGTGATTGCTGTTTTCAGTTATTTTATTTTGTCCAACTTTGGTGTGTTAACAACACTTTTATTAAAAGTAAATTACACACCAAAATTGGACAGAAAAATCCAACAACACTATTTATATATATATATATTTACAGCAATCACACTCCTATCATGCTAAGTCAGCCAGCACATGCTAGAACCTGGGCATGATAGGATTGTGATATATAACAGCAATCACAATCCTATCATGCCCAGGTTCTAGCATGTGCTGGCTGACCTAGCATGATAGGAGTGTGATTGCTGTTTGCAATTTTATATATCCCTACTATATACTAAGCTAGTCACTGAAGTGTTAGCCCTACACCACATCAGTGTTTGACTTAGTATATAGTGATAGGGGTTGTACTGCAGTATTGTCAGTGTCTGGCTCAATGTATAGACACACATTGACAGCGGTACAGTGTAATCCCTAAGTATATAACGATAGCAGTTATGCTGTACCCCTGTCAATGTTTGCCTAACCATAGAAACTATGCAGTTTTAAAGTGTGTGTGGGGGGTGCCACATACAGGATCTGCCACAGGTACGCCCCTGCGTCGTGTGGCAGTCAGGCCCAATGGCCATGCCTCAGCTCTTCATCCCACCCCTTTTAAGACATGGGACGAAAAACTGAGGCACAGCCATTGGCGACGCGGTGCGTGCAGGCCGGTTGCTTTAATTTCATTAGGCGCCGGTGGCCTGACTGCCGCACAACGGCCACTTTTAATGTCGCTCGCAGTCGCTTTGGTGGTGCAATGGGCCACTTGACTAGACTTGCTCCCCAGGCCTTAGGCTACCAGCCCTCCCCTGGGCATACGTTCAGCTGTTTGGGGACAAAGTTGACACAATGTGTAATTTGGGTGCTGGTCAGGTTCTATGTGGGCAGTGTGGATGCCAGGGTTGGCTTTGGGGTGTGTGACCAGTGATCTATGCCTGTAATTTAGGGGGTTTTATCTATACCTGCAGAGTTTATATGTAATTTCCAATTGATTTTTACCTGCAAAGCTGGGTTTTGTGTCATTCTGTTCATCTGTATCGGCTATATTTCCATACATTATTTATATTTACCTGCAAATATAGGATTTGTATGTCTTATTCAGTTGATCAATACCTGGAGTGCTGTTTCCATGTGTTGTTGATTTGAGCTAAACCTTCAGTGCTGAGTGTACATGTGATTTACAGTTGATCTATACCTGCAATGCTGGGTTTGTGTGTTCTGTTGGTTTATACCTGCAATGCCATGTTTCCATATGTTGTTTATTTGATCTATACCTGAACTACAGGGTGTAAGTAAAAGAGCGGTATGGTTTAGTGAATGAGGGGATAAAGGGACTCTGGGGATGATTACAGGGGAGAGGACCTCTCAATGTCACGGTGCAGGACTGACTCTCACTGTCTTCCCCTGATCTGCAGTCAGTGTGGGAAAATTTTTTTTTTTAGTATGGTAGCGGAGGGAGTGATTGCATGCAAGAAAGCGTTGAGTGAGGCCCAAGGAAATGCTTGGGTAGGGTCCAATTTTTTCACTATAAAATATATTGGCAGCAGGGTCTAATATTTATATATATATATAGGCAGCAGGGGCAAATATTTATATATGTTTTGGCAGCAGGGGCTAATATTTATTTATATATTGGCAACAGGGTCTAATATTAATATATTTTGGCTGCAGGGGCTAATATTAATATATATAGGAAGCAGGGACTAATACTATATATATCGGCAGCAGGTTCTAATATTAATATATATTGGCAGCAGGGTCCAATATTAATATATATCAGCAGCAGGGGCTAATATATTAATATATATCGGCAGCAGGGGCTAATATATATTGGCAGCAGGAGCGAATATTAAAATATATTGGCAGCAGGGGCTAATATTAATATTTATTGGCAGCAGGGTCTAGTATTTATATTCATATTGGCAGCAGGGTCTAGTATTTATATATATATATCGAGAGCAGGGGCTAATATAAATATATATTGGCCGCAGGGACTAATAATATATATTGGCAGTAGGGGCTAATATTAATATATATCGGCAGCAGGGTATAATTTTTATGTATATCAGCAGGGTATAATATAAGTATATATCCGCAGCAGGGGCTAATATCAATATATATCCGCAGCAGGGGTTAATATTAATATATATCAGAAGCAGGGTGTAATATTTATATATATCGGCAGCAGGGTCTAATATTTATATATATTGTCAGCAGGGGCTAATACTAAAGAATGAAAAATAACTGCCAGTGCAGCTGTTATTTTGAAATCATATTTCAATCACGGTCTTTACTTCAAAGAGATAAGTGCATATTATGTAGTTAAAATGCACGTCTAACGTGTGTATATATATATACTATATATATATATATTATATATATATATATGTAGTGGTATATGTACCGTTTTATAATTGGCCCCCCTACTTTGGTCCCTGGCCCCCATGTGCCCCCCTAAATATGAAAGCTGGAGACGCCACTGGTTCGGAGACAAACAAATTCTTAATTTTTATATGCTTGTTTTTTTATGGGTTTTTTTTGCAATGAATATTACAATGATTATTTTTGTACTACGGCTGTCCATTAGTTAAACTAGCACCACCATAACACCACCACAACACACCTGCCTATCATGCTTCTTTATTTTTTTTTTCATTTTGAAGAATGCATATTAAAGTACTCACTGTACATTATTCTCTAACAGGGGTATTATGGGCATTAAACCCCTGTTATGTTTTACATTTCTGTACTGACTCGTTTAATTACAGAAGCCTTTATTCTTTAATACATTTGCGATATCATTGATAATCTTACATATATTTTTTTGTATTTAATGATGAGATCCCGTTGAAAGAAAATGCTAAATTTGCCCTGGACTTCTGGATATACCACCCTGGGATGCACTCTAAGGAACACTGGATTTCACTGGATATTTATCTTAGTAATTTATGCAACAACGTGTGTAAAATATATGACTACAGAACAGATTACAGGTAAATATTATGTTTCTTTTTATCGTTTGGATGGTGAGACTATACATGTTGTTTTGCATTTTGCTTTGCATGTGCATGTTTTTTTTTGGGGGGGTTTACTGAAAATAAGATTAATTCTACACATGTCTGATCCAACCTTAATATTTACAAAGACTAACTTGGTTCACTAGATACTTATATTAAAATAAATTGACACAAATCCCCAAACAGAGCTGCTTGTCTCATTATAAATAATTCTACTATTGTGTTTTTTTTAGTTGATCCACCTTCCAATCTTCAAATTGTTGATCCTGGACATTTAGGAATGTTGGATATACTCTGGGAGCCCCCAGCTACAATCAATGCCTACAGAGATTGTTTGGTTCTCTATGAATTACAATTCCAGAGCACCGCTGACGATTTATGGAGGGTAAGATAAACAACTGGAGTCATATCAAGGTTCATCCAAGACTCTACAGATGCAGGCCTTCAGAAGGTCTTATTTGAAACCCACCCTGAAATGATTTCAAGCAGCCTTGAGGGTACACCAGCCTTATAGAACCTTAAACATGGATCAGAGAAGAAGAACCCTACATGAAAACTACATATAACCTTCCACAAAAGGTGCCAGAAAATGAATAAGCACGTCTTGTTAAAGTATTAGAGAAACATACATATATACACACATATACTGTGCATCAGGCCCAAACTGACCATGTGGCACAATGGGACAATACCTAATGGGCCGCTGGCCATATGTGCCCCATACAGTTTGCAGCCAGCAAAACTGTTATAGGAAAATATTTTGCCCATGTTAACATGTTTTCTCTTTTTTTCAGGGCATAAGGACTCGACAGCTTAAACACAGAGCTGCATTCAACCTCAATGGAGAGATTGTGGTAAAACTGAGGACTTATTTGAAAGGATCATGCTTAAAATTTTCACAAAGGTCGAGTGAATGGATTGAAGCAAATTACTCCGTTCCTTTTCAAGGTAGGGTCATTTAAGGTTTTACTCCATAAATTGAATACATTTTCTAATTTGAAACACATTTATTTTAATACTCTGAAAAGTGTATAAATTAGGACTATTCTTCACTGCGAGGAAAAGTTATACTATAGGAACTATTCATTAGTAAGTTACACTAATTAATAAAACATTAAATCAGAGGATGTGTTTTTATAAACAATATAACATTCCTGAATATATTTTAATAATCTACTTCAAGAATCTTTAGAAGCACTTACAAGATCTTAAACTCTAAGCAGAGATTTTCCATAGTGATTTTCTGATGACATAAGCAAGGCATAAAGATATCTAAAAAAGAGATCGCTGATGTTTTATGATTTTACTCTATAATTGCGTTGGCCCAGTAAAAGTTGACATAAACAGCTATAATTCTGCGTGGAGTATGGAGACCAGGGTCAAAGAAGGAGCAGAAACATCAAAGAGAGACAAAAAAAAGAAACAAACTCTAGATGTTGCAGTTAGCGAATCGTTGTACAAAGTTTATATTTTTTTACTTATCAAGAATACAAATATCCATTATTTGTAGGGAACCCGGAATCTCAAATTCAAAATTTCCAATGTACCTTTTATAGTTTGGAAATTCTAAAATGCATTTGGAACCCAGGGAAAGAACATGATTCCCGCAGCAATTATGAGTTTCAGTATTGGTGAGTAATGTCATTATTAATTAATTATATAATATTTTGCTTTAAAGATTTTCCAACTCATTAGACCTTAGTTGGAGGGATGCAACCCCTTAGCACTACCACCACAATCATAATGTATTAAGGCAGTTGTGGTGTTTTTTGCCCAAAAATGTTTTCCATAATTTTTTTTTTAATAAGTGGGCAGCACCGCAGTTACCAGCTCAGAACTTTAACACATTTGTTGAAAACTAGCTTATTCTGTTGGATATTATAACACCATTATAAACCATTACCAATATACTTCTTATCATCCTTCAACATGATGGCTATATTGCATTCATAAACTTGGGTGTGCTCAGTACCAGACAATGATTTCCATCCATTCTTGCGCCTATGGTGACAATACGTGGTGTTATAATACTTCTCATGGACATGGCTTGAGTTAGCTTTTCTTTCTCTTCCTTAGGTATGAAGGGCTGGCACATAAAAAGAAATGTGATTCCTACATTGAGTCAAATGGAACTAATATTGGATGCGTATTCCGAGAAAATGAGCTGGAACACCACACAGAACTGTTTGTATGTGTTACAGGAACATCAAATCTAAACCCAATTAGGTCATCATACTTTATAGTCAAACTTCAGGATTTAGGTAATCCACAGAAATAGCTCTGATGGTATAAGGACATTTTTTATTTTGACTTTATGACATTTTAAGACACCTGTGGTTTACCGTTGGCTATTCTCCACTCTTAGTATGTCTACGTGGCATCTATGTATCCTACTCTGGTTTTCTCACACATTGAAATCACTGCTGAGTACAGTAGTTGAGTGCTACAAAAACCCTGAAGACAAAACACCTTCAAGGTTTATTGTAATACAATTCAGGTAAGCGGTGGATCTGGTCACGCCACTGCTTGCTTATCTTATCCTACAGTCACTTATGCTTTCTTTATTCGTGCTTACATCTCTTCTAATTTTGTTTTCAAAGACTTTCATGCTATGTCGCATTGTTTATCTAGAAGAAAATGATAATTGTTGGACAACTGATTCTTCTGTAGTCACATGTGAAAGTCTAATGTATACATTCCTTCTATAATATTATAATGTATTTATATATTCTGGGCACTGTATCCATTGTTGTCACAGCAGTGTAAGCTATAAAGAGGTGTATTCACATTAAACTTCTGTGTCTTTTCTTGGAGTAGCCAAAGATTCCATAATGCTATACCAAATACCATATACCATATACCATATACCATATAAGAATCAGTGTTGAAAATTGTGCGTAAACATAATCACTGCACAAATCTCACTATAGTACTTCCCTAACAGTTAAGCCTGCCGCCCCAGAGGGACCAATTATGACTTTTACCGGAGAAAATGACCTGATACTGGAATGGAAAGTCCCTGAAGGAAAAGTCCCGGAACAGTGCTTGATATATGAGATTCAAACTAAAGATCAAGAAGATGTTTGGGAGGTTAGTTCTAAATTCATATTGAGATATTATGTTATGTACTAAATATATATTTATATATACATATGTGTGTTTTTTTGTAGACTACTACAGAAGAAAGAGAAACCACTGTTTTTATTAGGAAATCAAACTCTAGTCGCATATTATGTGCACGGATCAGAGGGAAGGTTAACATGTTTTGTGCAAATGATGGTTTTTGGAGTGACTGGAGTCCTGCTACATGTTGGAAAGGTACACCGAGTACAGAAAATAGAATGTCTTGTTCTGTGATTTAAAATCAAGATAGTAATTGGCCATTCCTGTAATGTAGAAACGGCTGAGGATAATATAATAATATAATTATGCTGACTTCACTACCAAAAATCAGCGCTCTGATATTTAATAAATGTTAATTACCTGTCATCATACAAATAGAAATAGTTTCCCAAACTCTATACAGGAGGGCTAGATTTGTCCAAAATCCCTAGTTCACATTCCGTGAGAATAGACAATCCATTTTGCAAAGTACAGACAGTGCTTTAACATCGTTAGACTGTGATATATTGGGCCCAATTCAACGACCCATCTTAAATCCAGATCAATAATAAAAAATAAAACAATGAAGGCTAAATCCATATTTACTCAGAAGTGATTTAACTCTCAGGGCAGGTCAAGTAACTTGTGCAAACATTTAGAAAGTGAAGAGTAACTCTTTCTTCGTGGTGAACGCTATCTTCAGTTTAATTCATAGGTCGAAGTAAACCTCTGGCAGCCATTTGGGATTAAAGCTATTGAACAAATGCGTCCAGATGAAAACTGAAATACTGAATATAGACTAGTTATATTCTCTATAAAATGAGCGTTCCTCGTGACCTCAGATAAAACAGCTGGAGTACAACTGTCCCTTTAAATATTATTTAAAAGTAATTTGGGAATTAAACTTCATTTTGTAGAAAGCTTTACATTTTCAGAAACGACTGGATTTCAGGGCCTTACCGGAGATAACTAAATGGCTCAATGGCTTTGAGACTTAGCGGCGTCAGATGATGCACATGCGGCCATATACTACGTTATGATGGCGGCCACACACTATAGGGCATGATCTACTGCTGGAGCGGTAGGATAACTAATAAGAGCTATCAGCACTAGTCCAAAGGGCATTTGCCAGATGGCCAGTCCAGACCTAGATGGATGCAGCGAGTGGATGCCCTATTATTACAGGGATCAGAGGAATTAGCCTGTGGAAATATGCTTATTTCAGGCAGTGTATAGGTATTTAATAACTACATATACCAATGAAAATGGCACAGCCGGTACAAAGTGTACTCCATGCATTAATGATTTTTATTTATATCAAAGGATGCTATAGATTTTCACAAAAGAATACAAGTAAGACTTATAATTTTCTTACGGGCATTTCCAATTCCTTTTTTTTTGTTTAAATTCATTGAATTGTATTAACAGACAAGATTTTTAGGCAGTCTTGGAAACCTTGCTTATTACACGGCTTACATTTGATATTCTTGTGAAATCTTTTGCCATAAACAATCTTAAATCACTACTTTAATTGACACGTTTGTACAAACATGACATTTCTCTTGCAACATTTGTACAAAAGTGTCTGCAACTTTAGTTCTGTGGAAATACAGAACAACTCATTTTAACTTGGCCGAAGTCTGAAATGTAGAAAGATATGGGTCATTTTCTACGGTATAATAAGAGTATTACTCGTGACTGAGGCATTTACTGTAAAACTAAGAGGCAACACGTTCTGCTATTACAAGATCAAGTTAATTGCAAGACCTTAATCTCGTAGGCACATAATGTCCCATCACACCTTCTCAGCATTGGTCCTCAAGTACATTGTGCAGACTAGATGGGTTGAACGGTTCCTATCTGACGACACATTTTATGTTTCTATGTTCCTATGCTTACCCCTGTGCATTCCAATTTTCTAAAGCACTTTCAAAGTACTTGACTGCTTAGGCCTATAGCATCCATACAGATATGAGTAGAATAACTTTACTCTTCCCCAGTAAGACACCAGACACAAATATGTGGGCAAGGGCTTGGCCACAGCTATATTGAATACATATTTACCGCCAGGCCAACTTGAGGACATTAACCACCTGCCAGCTGATGGCTGATTGGCAGTTACACCCAACGAATACACCAATAGCGTCAAACCAGTATTGCTCATCACTCCACAGTGGCTTGGTTGTTGTGGATACCATATAGTCCTCTTAGGCACGGGCAAGGTGACCACAAACCGCAGCTATGACTTAACAGAATATTAATCCACGTTAATCACCAGAAAAATAGAGGAATAAACCACTGCCAGCTGACGACCAAGTTAGCACGTCAGGCAGATATTGTAAACATTGCCAATGAATGAGAGGGACACAAAGCATTCCTGCATAGGCCATTGGATAATATAATTGTTATTGGGGAGCGTATGTGGTACTGGAGTATGCCCAAACCTTCTTCTGCCAAGTATACCTAAGTCAGAATTTCTCAGTGTCAATCTGACCTCATGTCTTAAGTAAATGAATGAGCTCATGTACATTTTAATAGCTAGGCGTAGGTGTGTGAACATTCTTTTAGACTCACATTAAATCATCGCTCTTTTGTGTGATGAAAAACACTTCCTGTTCTCTTGAAAATAAACCATGCCACAAAAATATATGTTTTTCCTGCTGTTTATGTTTGTCATATTTCTCAATGTCATATTAATATCCAGGACAATATACACTTAAATCCATTAAAAATGCCAACCAAGCTTTTCCTGCAGGAGATGCTGGCTGGGGTTGGACCTTCATATATTTTGTATATTGTATTAAACTTGTATATTGAAGTCAACACTCTGGACTTAAAATTTGACTCTTGAACAGATAAAAAAAAATCCCTTTAAATATCAGAAAATAAAAAGAAATATATATGACGTTTACATGCTTTTTTATACATGTTTGTAAATACATTATACTTGTTTTTATTTTGTAGAGCCATCTTCAGATTATACCAACGTGCTATTCTTTTGCATTGGAGGGGGTGCTATAATACTGGTTTTGATATGTGTCCTCTTATTGGTTGCCACTATGAAAACAAAAAGGTAATTTCAATGAAAATAAAAACTATAGTTTCTATTAACTAATCTTTTGCGAAGGAACCTAACTATAGTAGTGTGCTGGTGTGAGTGCTAATATGACTGCCGGATAGTTGAAATATAAGAATAATAAATGTAATCAATTTGAAATATACATTTTATTAAAAAAAGAAAACCTTAAAAGATTGGAAGTTTTACAATGTTTTTTTTTTAAATCATATGACATATTACTTATGTCTGGTATTATAGCCCGACACCAAGAAGTGGTGTTGTGGAGACCCTGATGTGTTTTGCCAACTCTTTTTCAGAGGTGTTGTAACAGCTTTACATCATAGGAATAAAGATAAAAGTAAGCGGAAGGAAAATAGGAAGAAGTCCTAATACTGGATTATAGAGTTTAGTGTAATTCATGTAATAATCCAACCGTATAGTATTTGTGATTTGGATAGACCATTATATAATTCTTTACAGATTCTTAACAGGTAAATAAAGAACTTACATGATTTGAAGATTGTTCAAAATATACATACTACGTTGATATTACATGAATTACAGATTCTTTACTGAAAAGTACATACTGGGTTAATGGCCATACATGATTTGATGAGTATAGCAAGATTAGACGGTATAATAGTTAATGTGCAAATGTTACAGTCATTGTAGAAACCTTAGTAGGTACGCAGCAGGTTACCCCATCATGATACTCAGATGTTTTGGATGGGTACTAGTAATAGGATAAAGACAAAAAAGGAGAAAGATAAATATATTCAGCGAGTGGGTATATAAAAATAGTGGAAACGTGAAAAAAAAGACTAATTTGTAGTAGAAAGTATAGACCGACTTTTTAGATAGTTTGTATATTTCTTATGGAACACTGCATTTAGCAGAGCAGGACCCGAATCAGTTAAGGTGTTCTCTGGGAGGCAGAGCGTCTGGGAAACCGCTTCAGGTGTTTGTATAAATGGGAAGTGGTGTTAGACGCGGCGTTTTTAAGAGGTCAGGGAAAGTGCTAATGGCGATGTCAGCTGTTGCTATAGACAACTGTAGAAGCTAAACTATAGCCGGAGTGTTAAAAATATTAAGGCGTGTGGTAATTAAATATAATTTGCCATATTTGTTTGATTTCAGATACTGGTCTCGGATTTTACAGCACAAAGCAAAAAAAATTGTTTCTGAAATGGATGGGACCAATGTGTTACACTGATTATATTACATAGAAAAATCTCCATCCAGATTGCAACACACATTCAAGAGACAACAATTTAGATCTGTGGACATTTTCTCACTATATTTCACTGATGTTTGTGTTGGAATATCAAAATACTATGTATTAGATAACATACATTTATTACACAATACTTAATCCTAACTATTTAATACTGTAATGTATGTAACCTATCTTTTTTTTACTGTATAATAAGTGTTATCCAAATGTAAAAAAATCATTATTTAGCTGTTAAATTTGGCCAGGGGATTATGCTGACCTATTCATGGTCCTTTCATTGGTGGCCCCCTGCAACAATGTTGCAGCATTAGGAGAGAGAAGTCTCCTACCTTTTTCACCTTTATGTACACTGGACTATCAAGATAGTCAGAGTTGTCTGACCAAGAGTTATTTTGTTGCAACCCCTTCCTGCTGTTGTCCCGATTCCTGCTCTGTTCGTGGGCCTAGTGGAGGAAGAGGAAAAAGATGGCTGGCATGGAAGAGCAGCTGGTGGCTCAGAACGGGAGTGCAACCATACGAGACTGGAAAGCGTCCAGAGCTGCATGCAAGTTTTCGGGTGTGTAGAAGACTCACTGAGAACGGAGAGCTTGTGGCCTCCTGCTAGGCGTAGTCCAAGGGTGACAGGGCTCTTGCAGAAGGACAGCACTCCACAGCTGGAGAATTGTCATATTCTCGTGGAGCTGCTCACGTGTGACAAGAGAGGCTGCGATTTTCATGTGCCCCGGGAAGGGATCATACACTAAAGGAGCCCCTCCCTTCATAGGTCACGAAGCACAAAGCCAACACAGACAATGGCACCAGGTAGCAGCAGGCACCCGAGGAGGTGGATGGCTAGGAATTCAGGCACACAGCAGTGATCCAGGGGTGGAGTAGCCAGGAGAGAAGAATCATCACAAACTTCTTCACCTGAGCACCATTCACCTTGAAGACCTCTTTGGATGGGATACTATTCTTCAGCAGTCCTCGAGGTGGGGGATAGGGGCTTGGGAGACAAGGCAGCATGGTTGGGAGTGAGGGTAGTGGTGTGCTGCAAGTATGAAAAGCTGTACTTGATGGGCTGTCAGCCCATTGATAAGTGACAATGGTTTTCTGTTTTCTTCAGGCTGAGTTTGATACCTTGGTTCAGCTCCTGGAGTACAAAAAAAGATTAAGTACGTTCAGCTGCTGTTGGGTCAGCAGTTTGCAATATAACATTTGGGGTAAGGTCAGGCACGTTCTGGGTATAGCTAATGTGGTGGCGGATGCCTTGTCTCATTTGCAGTTTGGGAGGTTTTGAGCAGCCACTTCTGATGCAGTGGTCATGAGTCTACCTTGACCGTAGCATTTATGGACGCTTGCCTCTCAAGTTTGCAAGAGGGAGGGCATAGCCTGGGTTTTTGTCTGGGTTGGCAGAGAGGTTCCCTGGCCAGTGAGGAATCCAATGCTCATTAGTTGTGTGCCCAAAACAGGGGCTTAGGGTTGTGAGTCCTACAGGGGGCTTATTGTACCTGCTAGACTGGGACTCTTGTTCAAGGCATTCTAATAACTGCCTGTCTGGCCTAGGGTTTGGCAGATGACAAGTCATTAATGGTTAATATGCTCTGGCTTGGGAACATTAGATGTTTAATGTTAATGAATCCTATGCCCTGTGAAAGATATGGACCTCTGGGGAAGGCTGAGTAAAGAGGCCATGTTGTCTGAGTAACTCCATTTCCTCTCTAAGTGTACTAATCTTTGTTGTAATGCATTCATGTGATAGTTGGTACCACATTTGCTCTAAGTTCTTTAGAATCTGGCCAATGCCAAAACCTGAAACATCCCACAATACTGCCAGCAATTATTTACGGATGATTGGCTCTCTACTGAAACCAGATGTCTCTTATTGTTTCTGCATGAGTGATATTAAACAGTAAGAAAAAACATAAAGTACTTATTCAGTTAAAAAAGTGACAACATAGCTGTATCTAAAAGACAGAGAGGTATCCACGATTTGGTAATCGTATGCGTTAAGATCATTGGATTGTAAGCTCTTTGGTGCAGGAACCTCCTTTTCTAATGTATTCATATCTAGAGTACCCTCTTCCTGATGTCTTATCCCCTTTATTACACTGTAACATAAAACATAGAGCACATCAGTATAAAGTTTATTTCCAAAAATTCCCGTAGATGACAGTCCCCCATGTATAGTAACTAAATAAAAAGATCACAGAAGACAGGGGGAGATGTGTTAGCTGGGCAGCTTTCACATAACCACAATTCCTGGCCATATTCCTAAAATGCGGCATACTTACTGCGGTTATTTCCAGGAAAGTTAGGTCCACCACAACAGATTTACTCTCTTACAGATGTTGGCAGCTACGGTGCTCATGAAACTACTCAGAAAATTACATTAAATAAACTTGCATTGAAAGACTCAAAAGTACAAACATCCCTGTGAACCTTGGTAACCTTGCTAAAAATTACAAAAAAAACCTCTTGTCAAATTATGAAAATGCAGAAAAGGGTTAATATGTGCCACTTTTCAAAAGCCAATTAAAGATAACAACCCCTCATGTATACTAACTCTACAAAAAGGAGATGTCTGTTGGCCAGAAACAGGGCAGCTCCCACAAACACATTTGCTGGCCGTAATCCTAAAATATGCCGTACATACCGTATGTAGTTAGTTCCAGGAAATTCAGGTCCACCACAACAGGATTTACCTAATCTCTAGCGTATGAGGACACTCAAGGCATTCATGAGACTACACAGAAAATGAACTTTAATAAACTGGTCTTGAAAGAATCAAAAGTACAAAGCTCCCAGTGAAAAGGTCCAAGAAGTACGCGTCTGACGGCGATTCACAGCTACACTGTAACTGTACCATGCAAAAGCATCAGATATGAAACCACAAATCCAGCACTAGCAGTGATCAATTATTTATGTTATTATTATTATTTGATGAATGTTCTTTTTAACATTATTTACATAAAAGAGATAATAAACGAATGCTTCGGCACAGGGACCCACTATAAGGAAACAGCAGATAAGATGAGCTTCTCTCAGACTTTCTCACTATTTTAGAAACCTATGTTTGATAACCACAAGATGTCAGTAAAGATATTCAAGTAAGCATTGAAAAGCTGTGCATGTGCGACCATCGTAGTTTTGTTTTAACCCCTTCAGGACCGGGCCTTTTTTTACGCTACAGGAACAGAGCAATTTCCGTGTTCTTTTTTCATCCGTTATTTCCCTCTTTCTCATTTATTGAACCCACACAAATTATATATAAACTACATTTACAAGCATTGCCTTTGTCATCTGACTGTATCCGTGCATGGGATTGGCTGAAGCAGTGATCGCATGGTCATTGATTCTCTAGGGTCATCTTTTCATGATGTACCTGGCATGTCATTGGTTGCGGAGGGGTTACAGGGGATATATAGTGGAAAATGACTGCCTTTGTCATCTGACTCAAACTCCATAAGATCTAACAGTGGAACCAAAATGTATTTGTCACGGCTGAGATATTATAAGCCAATTAGACAGACACCTATAAGAAATATGAAGATAAACTTTCAAAATCTACACACCTTTGCAATTTTATTAGCAAATCTTAGTGCGTTTGCAGAAATTATTATCTGCATCATTGTCATAAGTTCTTGAGGAAGGGATTTAAAGCTATTCTTTAATGTCATAAAATCTCACTCTGTGCTAAAGTGCAGCTCAAACTCCCCAATATAAATGAAAATTAAAATGACGACAACACAGATCTTGAACCCAAGGTAAAAATAATCCTACTCATGAGAAATGATGATCATTTCCATTGTTCATGGATTTGTGAATATGCCAAACCAACTGTAACTATTTAGTTAATATATTTATATAAAGTTGGGTTAGCAGACTGTCATAACTTGGGTTTTTAATGATACGTACATTCCGGAAGACAAATTCTGTTCTCTGAATATTTTTTAAAATATATGTTGATTAAGATATTGCAATGCACAATTTAAGACTCTAGGTGGCAAGATAAGTTCATTGGTTGCATGTGAAGCGGCTTACTTTCAGCATCGAATGTGAATTAATTTATGGCAAAAAAAGGAATACTTAATAAATATATAAAGGATTATCTTAAAAATAACACCTTTATAATAAATGCATGGGTTGATCAAAACCATTAAGCACTAGATGTGAAATAATTAAAATGATTTCTTGTATGTACTTTGAACATGAGTAGAATATGAATATGAAATTGTAAATCAAAGATGCACCCTCTGCGAATTTTGAAGATATTTTCCACAGAAAATATACCTATTAGAAAATTCAATTAATTCTATAAAAAACAACACAATTTTATCTAGTTGCTATCTGACTAGGTTTCTATTTTTGCCTTCTGGCTCAGGGTTAAAAGGAAGGGAAGGAGAGCTGTGAGAGATGCATTGATGATGGGAGGTGGAGAGTGTGTCTATATGTGCATGTTTGTATGTATGTGTAATTGTATAGTTTTAAAGTTAGTGAGTTTGTGCTAGTGTTTCATGTTGGAGGGTGTGTTCGTGTGTTAGTATATGGTGTTAGCATGGGAGTGTGTGTGTTAATATATGTTGTGAGAGTGTTGTGAGAGTATGTTAGTTTAGGGTGCTAGCATGTGTGCGTGCCAGCATTTGATGCCAGTGTGTGTGTAGATGTTAGTGTATGGTGTTATTGTCTGCATCAGCATTTGATGCCAGCATGTTTGTGTCGGTGTTAGTATATGGTGTTAGCATGAGTGCGTATGTTAGTATTTGGTCTTAGCATATGTATCTGGGTATGTGGTGTTAGCATGCGTGTGTGCCAGCATATGGTGTTTCAGTGGTGAGCCTATGGTTAGTGGTTCAAGGAGAGAGTATATGGATGTATGTGTAAGTGTATGATGTTCAAGTAAGATGGTGCTGGAGCAAGTTTGCGTGTTAATATGTGTGTGTCAGTTATTATAGTTTGAACAAATACAGCATCCGGACACCACTAACTTGGGTGGAAGGTTGCACTCTATAGTTGTCCACTTTTAGTTAACAAGGATGCATGCATGCAAACTAAAAATATCATATAGGCATTTTATTAGACAATGTAGCAAAAAAAGGGTTAAAAATACTGAAAAGACTTTGGAGTGCCTAGAGTATTAGAATGATATATTACTGAGAACTAATTGAACTATTAATTAGTTGAATGACTAGTATATACTAAAGATTTCAATGACTTGCTTTCGGCAATACAGTCAGATACTATTTCTGACTTAATTTAGGCCATTTTTTCCCTTAAATAAGCATAAAGATGAGTTGAAACAGGATGTGCAGTGCTTGCAAAAAATAACTCTTTTAATTATGAAACTATAATTAAAATGTATTTAGAACAAAATCAGTGGTATCAGGAAGGCAAAAATGTCTATGTTCTTCTAAATAATAAATACATTTTAATAGAAACTATTACCATATCTATTTCCTAATAAAATTAACATTATTATTAATTCAATTATTAATTAGATTTCCATGCATAAAGCCAGATTTTCCCATCTAATAAGGCTATAAACAGCTGTCTGTAGGTGCAGAGCCAGACTGGTGATGACTTAGTGGCCTTGTCACTTTAAAGCCAGCAGCCACCAAATTACATACATTTGGCCGCTGGCTGGAAAAGCTCATGTTGCGCTTTTTTATACTCCTGTAGGTTGTATCAGTGCGTATCCAGTCAGGAATCCCACCCTGCTGTATCTTTAAATATGCAGCCCTATCAGCCACTGGTCCACTGGGCATATCCCGAGTGTGCCATATGGCCAGTCTGGGCCTGTGTAGGTGGCTTATTCAACTTTTGGTTGTATGTTCAAAGACGTACATATACGTATAGTTGCAGCACATGCAAACAAGTTTGGATCAATAGCAACATTCCTTCAAGAACCTCCTATACTAACATAAATGGGTTTTATTTAGCATGCTATTCATATATACTCTATGCCCCTCCATAATTTATTATTATTGGCATTCCCACTATTTTGCTTTCCAACATTTTTAACACCAGATATAACTTTTATCTTAGGTGACATTCCTAGTCTTCTGTAATAAATTAAAAAATATTCATTAAATTAATTAAACCACAGCAGATCACTAAGAAATCTCACAGAAAGGTTTATGGATCTGGCAATGTGAATATACAGTAAGCTATATTCTATCTGGCAAAACTAGCACATAATAAGCATGGATTTTGTCAATAATTCCTCCATTACAGTGAGAGGCACAAAGGAGTTAGTTTTTGTGTTGTGGAAGAAATTCTGCAAGTCCGTCCATTTGGTTGTCACACATTTAATACCTATGAATTTTAATGAAGATATATTAAAACATGTAATAAACTGTCAAATAAATCCTGTAAAAGATCCTCTTCCCATCACCCGTTCTTCATCACCAATATGTATAAAGTCCATGCTTCCCCGTGAAGAATTGCCAACACCATCCCTATGCATAATACTTTAAACTTTCTTAAAGGGAAACAAACATTTTGGGTTCTTGACGTCTAATATCTTATCTTACACCTTAATTATAGAAAAATGGTATTGCAAGCCAAGTACATATTCCATTGATTCTTTCTTTTTAATCGAAGATAGCTTACCTTTTATCAACTTTTGAGGTGCAGTACAACTCCCTCTAACAGATTATGTAGTTTAGCCATAAAGCCCCCTCCACCCCGGCCACTTTTCCCAAAATCTCCATTTATGATGTCCTATTTTATCATAAGACCATCTGATATGTTGTACCCATGTGTTATTGGCATTCTGGGTAACAATAGCTGCCAAGAAGCAGATCCAGGAGGCATATATATGAATATATACATGATTACAGGTATTGGCAGTTCCAGCAGATGTAAGCCTTAATTCTGAGGACTGTTCTAAGGTTTTAGAGTGTCTTTGAGGTGTAAGAGTACGGAGGGAGGCAAGCCAAGTTTACAGAATGAAATAAACTGAGTTTGACAGGGAATTCAATCATTGAAGTGTTGATTTGCCAGCTCAAATAACTCAATAGCAGGATTCAACCTCCTTGCCGTAAAAGCAAATCTGTCTTAAATTGTAATCTCCCTTTTGCAAAAGTATGTGATACTGGCTACTAAAACATAGAACAGTAGTTACTGTCTGAGGTGGAATATTCTCCGTGATGGACAATCCCAGGGTGTTTAATTACTGCTTTATGCTGTGGTGAGGTTTGTCATTCATTCATTCATACATGGTCCTACGTATAGCCCATGAGGTTCAACCATTCCGCTAACCCGTATTATCTGGTTGTAATTGTGTACATAGTATCACAGCATATAACTGGATCAATTACACTTCAAAAGGAAAGGGTAGAAAGAGAGAAAAAAGAAAATTGGAAAGGCGGTGATTTAAGGTAATTTGAACACCTACGTGAACTGATAGTTTTTGTTATTTGGAATTTATTTATAAAACACATTCCCATGCAATTGTCTTTTATACATCTAACAATGCAGGGAATTCTCACATCTACCAAGATTGTCAACAAACAACAGTTTCCTACACACTTGCAGAAAGACACGATTAGCACAAAAGTTATTTATTGCACCAGTATGAGGCCTGGATAATCTCCAGCTCTCTGAAGTGCTGCAGAAAAGCAATTAATAATATGATGAATGAAACAAAGTAAGATGTATTCAGGCTCCCTGAGCAACCGATACATGCGTTTAACCTCTAAATCTTTATGTTAAATAAGAATTAAGCCCTAGTACTACTTAATAAATATTGCAAGAATCTAAATTGACACGAACATTACTTTAGCAAAATCAAAAGTTTAATAGGCTTTTTATGTATATATATATTATTAGGGAGTATTATTATATATATAAAAGAAACAGGTGTATATGGGGTAAACTCATTGGACAATAAGTTGGTTTGGTGGAAACATCAACTCAGCAGCATCCTACAGAACAACTCTACAGACACAACCCTACTATTTATTTCCAGTGAGCTCAGCCCTATTCTGATTTTCTGCAGTATTACATATTTTCTCATTGATTTTAGTCCTAAAGTTTTGTTAATAAACTGTTATGTTAATGGAAAGGAACAAATGATACAAAATTTTATGTTAAGGTGTAAAATCTATGACATTAATTATTAGGTCAAGAATATCATATGCGATGAGCACAATTTCCCCTGGCGTTTCCTTGATATTGTATATTTAATGCAGTCCCCTTGTGTCGGAAATTACAGTGATCAGTGGCACTTCTACGAGATAAGCGGATTAAGCCACTACGTGGTCGTTTGCCACCGCTATTAATGTATGTGTAGTTATGTGCATGCTGCTTTAAGTTACTCTTCATCAACAATAGCCTGTGCTGTCTGCCAGCTGTCAAATCCCTCTGAAACCCCAAGCCATCCTTTCCACATTGCCAAGGTTTCAAATATGTTAGTGTTACACCCACCCGCCATCACTTCACTGCAGTAGTGAGTGCCTACTGCCTATAATGACATAAGTGCAGAGGGTACTGGCCAAGAGCAGAGGGCTGATCCTCAAACATCATTAGGAGAAAGGAGCAGTATTCTAGGTGGTAAATGATAGAATGGCTCGGTCTTAATCACCTAGTTGTGTCAAGTCGAGAAAGTCAAGGAGCAGCGAATCATTAGCATTGCCATAAACGACTGGATCAGTGTGGTGTTGGAGCATTGCAAGTCACCCAGGATATAATGACTGACAACAATGGCAGCCTCCAGGCCTGCAGCTAAAGGAAGATTATTGGAATGACATCAAGTAAATCCACATTTTCTTCAATGCTAAACTACATTACTTTATACAGCCTGTGTTTGCTGCATGTGCTTTAATGGTCAAAGAAAATTATCTATTTTGTTGGGACTTTCCTTTTAAGCGTGGCTAATATATACATCCTTATTTGCAAGTGGAGGGAAAGGCATGATTATTTCAGGGAAAAAAAACAGACATAGCAGTCAGAGTTTCTTTAGAACGCACAGCAATTCTCTGGGAATAACAACATTTGAAATGATAATTTCAGAATGACGCATCACAAGATACAAAATTATATATTTATAAAGAGAAATCGTTTTCTTGTCTTGCTACACCTCAGTGGCGGTGTCCCACTTCTCGATAGTAGGGGGGGGGTGGCATAATCATTACTAAGTGCTACAATAAACAAATATATATGTATAGAGTTTAGAACTATTAGCGCATTTTAACTTCCTAAAAGTAAAGACCAATGGACTTGAATAATTGATTTAAAAATAACAGCTGAACTGGCGGTTAGTTTATCCTTACTTTAAGTATTACATTTCCCTCTAGCATATATATATATATATCATATATATATTTATGAGTATATATTATTTTATGATATAAAGTTATTGTATTTATATTATTAAAATAATTATTAGGGATTTAAAAAGAATATCAGGGAGGCAGAGTGGGGCATTATAGGGGGTTACAGAGGAATATCAGGTGAGGCAGAGTGGCATTAGGGGGTTTACAAGGAATAGTCAGGGAGGCAAGAGTGGATATAAGGGGGTTAAAAATAATATGCAGGGACACAGTGATCAGTGGGCGCCAAATAGGGGGTCAGAGAATATGTCAGGGAGTGCAGAAAGGCTATATAGGGGGGATGAGGGAGTTGCATTTTGTCGGATGGCGTAGTGCATTATTAAGTGAGTTATAAAGGGCAATCTCTAGGGGGGGCAGATGTAGCATAACTGGGGGCAAGTTGGCAAATAAAAGGAAATAAAAACAAAAAATGTTTCTCAATCATAATTTTTATTAAATATGAAAAAAAATAGTTTAGTGATATATGCAGGCTTTTTCTTTTTTCCTAAATTAATATTCAAATTTTGGGAATTCAAATCTTATAATGAGGGTTATCTTAAAATCAAGCAAATACGTATATAAATATTAGACCCTGCTGCCAATATATATAAATATTAGACCCTG
>VKOC01000008.1:14640380-14656366 GCA_009364415.1 Spea multiplicata
CTCATGCTCCCTTAGATAGCATCTAATGACAAAGGCAAATAATAATATTATTAATAATTATTATTCAGTGCTACGGAATTTCATGGCGCTATATGAAACAATAAATAATAATAATTTATTTTAATAATGATAATTTATCATTATGGCCTCACACACACCTAGTAATATAAACTGCACCAAGTACTTTCCCAAAATAGCGTGAATGGAAAGACCCATAAAAAGTCTGTAAATTATTCGATTAACATACTTTGGACCTTCAGATAGTAGGCTCACATAGGCATTTATTGCTCAATTCAGCCTGGCATAGCAACATTTCAGAAAGTAGCATCCCCAGTAACCATATTTAACCCCTTAAGTCCCATGGGGTTTTGGTACCTCAAGTCCCTGAGCTATTTTGCCATTTTTACCACATGTGGGTTTAATTAAGATACCACGTTTCCATGTTTAATGTAACCACACAAATTACAACTTATTTTTTTTTTCAGAACAAATAGGGCTTTCATTTTGAAACTAGAAACAGAAATAATAATATTGGTAATGCATTTATGTAAAAAACCCTATTAAAAAACCCTTAATTGTTTTTTTTTTTTAATGCACATTTTCTGTCTTTCTTACACTATAACAAAAGGACCACAGGTCCTACCCTTACATAGTACCCTATACGGTAGTAATTTTAATAGTTATAACTTAATGTGTTCGGGGGTATTGAATGGGGGGTTACACTTTTTACTTTTTCCAAATATATCTGAAATATGGCGTCCCTTAAGCAGGCAAGGGGAGGGTGAATTAGTTTAATATGGCAATTAAATGCAATGTGATGTGCAGTAATAAAAAGGTGCATTAAGGAAAAGTGTTTTTTTTCTACATATTGTTCATTTAAAGTAAGCTTTAATAATGATTACATGCTTGAGATTATTTGTTCTGCCATTATTGTAACACCTGTATTTAAGGAGCTCTTTAAAATTACTAATTACATAAACAATGATGTTTTTTTGGACAATATGACATCAGAGCCACACTCCCCCTTCAGTTCATATATAAAGCTTCACTTTCAACACACTGCACCGACAAGAGGATTCATCCACAGCATTAAGTGAGTTTCCTCCTATTCATTTATCTAGTGTGTTTAGCAATGCTAGGCTTTCTCAAGATTGTTGAACTCATTTCATATGCAAATAAGAAGAATAGCATTTGCTTCATATTTTCTTAGAAATGCCATTGAGCTTTTTGTTATTTTAGAATGTAAAAGGCATTCTTTATTTTGAAAACAGATATACTGAGAAGGTTGTGATTAATGGAATATGGGGTTTTGGTAAAAAAAAGTGCTGCTATAAACTGACTATCAAGTATGATGTAAAGTTCATTTTTTATTTTTAAATGTTTTGAAATATTTATGTTTTTACTGTTTTAATATATATATATAGGAGATTTACAGGGAAAAGTATTTTATTCATGCTCATTATTCCAATCAATATTTACAATCTGGCATATTTATTTTTTAGTTTGATTTAATTTCCTTGGAAAAGGTCTCTCTCTCTTTACTTTACAAAATATTGGTTTTGAGGGAGTATGTATTCCATGTGTAATTTTAATCTTCAAATGCTGGCAGCTCTATGTAGAATTGGATCTCTAGGTTTGAGTGTCGCTCATTTGCCACTCAATTCTGGTAGATGAATTTTAAAATGTTAATACAACATTCTGATGGCTTTTTGTGATAGGCAGCACTGGTAGCCATTAGCCACAATGCCTTATCCAAGCACATTGACTTTATATTTTCATTAGCTACTCAGGGACAGCACTAGGTACTTGGTTTCATCACATCTTCAAGCTATCAACTGAAGCTCATGCTCCCTTCCTAAGCTTTTGGTCCAACCCTGACTTCTTTTCAACCCCATATGAAGGGAAAAGGGCACAGCGTCAGGACGTTGTTGTGCTATTAGAGGTGCTCATGTCTTTTCTGCCCACTAGACCACCAGCTGATCAGCTGGAAAAAGTTAGAAGCCATGCTTCATGCTGTCACTCAAGGACAAAACCAAGATGGAGTCCCAGCCTTATCTCCCCAGTACAGCCATATCACCTTACCTTAACTTCTACAAACGTGGGTGATTTATGTCCTTTTGTTTTCCTCGCATGCCACTATCTTTCACTATCATTCTGATCCAGCTTCCAGACATTTTCCTTATCCCGTCTTCCATTTTTCACCTAACCCTGACCAACACCTTCAACTTTTCTCCAGTCTAATATATTCCTTTAAAAACAGGCAATGAAGGTTTTAGTCTTTTTAATGACAGAAATATACAACCGCCTATTTTTACAGCTAAAAACTTCTGCTTTCCTGCCTCATTTAATTCTGATGCAAATCTATGTTATAACGCTTCATTGAGAAACGCAGTGCTTTCCATTACAGACCCACAATCAGCTTCTGTCATGCCATTTCCATATTTTTTTTGGCTAAAACCTCAGACTATTGCATATTTTGCCTAATACTTGTCTGTTAAACTTTAGAATAAATAGCTTGTCTTTCTCTGACAGAAACCCCACTTCCTATTTTCTAAACAATTCTAAGCAATTCCACCCAACCTTCTTAGCCAACACACACACGCACACACACATATATATATATCTATAATATATTATATATAATATAATATAGTGAGTTTCTAAGGTCTTGTCTGGCTTCTATTGCATGATAGGCAATATCGTTCTTTAGAAGCCCTCATGTTCAAATGCCTTCTATGTGTGAACAAGGGGTTGAAACCTTTTGCGACTCTCCGTATTGTTTTAAGAATATGTTGCCAACAGGGGAAAATAAAAAATGTCGGTGCGCTAAGCTAGTCTCAGGCTCAAATAATACAAATGTATAATATGAGGCCTACCAAACAGTGTGAGCATGCGGCAAATATAGTGATTTGGCAGTACAATGTATACAAAAAACAAAATACTGTCTGCGCTTCTCACCCTAATAAAGTTGGCAACAAATATATAAACATAATATGAATGAGAGGTTTTGGTTATATGAATTGGCCAAAGCATAATTAAAATGAAGAATATGTTGGCCAAATGAGGTATCAAAATTTTTTAAAGACTTTTTCTTTCTTCGCAGTAATAAGGCAACATCTGTCTTATTGTGATTTTAGGTAATTATAGGCATATCTGGGAACATCTAGGCTCCAGCTACTCAGAGCCCTCCCTTTTTCGTGGTGTGGGTAGGTGGTCTCACTGATGTCGGTGGGTGGTCCCGCTGATGTTGCGTGTGGGGCATACTGGTCGTGGTGGGAAGGGGCGGGGGCAACCTGGTGTTTCCGGGTAAAATCTGGAGAGTTTCCAGGTGTGGTTATAGGCTTCAGGCACTACCATCCGACTGTAACTAAAGGAAATGAGGCAGCGCTGATTCTGAAACTATGGATGGTGAAATGTGGGATTCGGTGGGAATATTCAGAAACTGCTCAAGCACTTACCAGAGGTTATAATGATACATTTGGTTTTGTTTGCCAACTATGTTACTGTGTCATATACAATTAAACTGACACTCATAGTAGACCTTCTAAACCTCTGCTCACCTTCTTATGAAAGTGCAAACATTATATATAACTTTCATTTTTATTAAGCATCCCGAAACACCAAGGAATAATGGCAGTCAGTGACAAGTCACTTTGGAAGTGTGTCTTTCTGTGTTTCTCTCAGCTGTCCTTCTGTGCCTTTTTCCTTTTCCCTCTTCTTCATTCTCTCTCTCCACCTAGTCACATAGTGATCTTTGACTTGTTGTACAAATATTGTAAGCAAATTGCATAAGAATACATGCTCATTAATATACAAAAAATTGTCCAGCAAAGAATTTGTAATTTTATTTTTTTTTTTTAATTTATGCAAAAACACAAATGATATAAAGTTTGATGTGTACAATACTATATTATCAAATATTAGGATCTCTTTCTGCATCTACTTATTTTTTTCTCCTGTTCCTTATGTTAGACAGTCTTTTTAGGTTCCATTTCACACCCACTTACAGTACCTCTGAAGAATCCAGTATTGGCTAAACGTGTCCGGTTGGTTTAGCGTCAACTCATAAGTACAGAGACAAACAAATTCTTAATTTTTATATGCTTGTTTTTTATGTTTTTTTGCAATGAATATTACAATGATTATTTTTGTACTACGGCTGTCCATTAGTTAAACTAGCACCACCATAACACCACCACAACACACCTGCCGATCATGCTTCTGTTTTACCTTTTCATTCAATATTTAACCCATTCCAACCCTTTTTTCCAAACCCACCATTTTGTCATTGTAATGAGTATATCTTTGAATTAGTGCTCATCTATTATGTTTATATGTGGACGTCATAAAGGCTATTTTGCATGCAGATATGGTTTCGTCTGAACACATCTTCTTGCAAATTATTATTATCTTTTATTTATATAACGCCAACAATTTACAATACATATATTCCGGGGTTCTGACAATCAGGCTGCAACTTCTAGGTCAAGAAAGTGCTTTCTTCATTTTGAAGAATGCATAAAGTACTCACTGTACATTATTCTTTAACAGATAATCTTACATATATTTTTTGTATTTAATGATGAGATCCCGTTGAAAGAAAATGCTATATTTGCCCTGGACTTCTGGATATACCACCCTGGGATGCACTCTAAGGAACACTGGATTTCACTGGATATTTATCTTAGTAATTTATGCAACAACGTGTGTAAAATATATGACTACAGAACAGATTACAGGTAAATATTATGTTTCTTTTTATCGTTTGGATGGTGAGACTATACATGTTGTTTTGCATTTTGCTTTGCATGTGCATGTTTTTTTTTGGGGGGGTTTACTGAAAATAAGATTAATTCTACACATGTCTGATCCAACCTTAATATTTACAAAGACTAACTTGGTTCACTAGATACTTATATTAAAATAAATTGACACAAATCCCCAAACAGAGCTGCTTGTCTCATTATAAATAATTCTACTATTGTGTTTTTTTTAGTTGATCCACCTTCCAGTCTTCACATTGTTGATCCTGGACATTTAGGAATGTTGGATATACTCTGGGAGCCCCCAGCTACAATCAATGCCTACAGAGATTGTTTGGTTCTCTATGAATTACAATTCCAGAGCCCCGCTGACGATTTATGGAGGGTAAGATAAACAACTGGAGTCATATCAAGGTTCATCCAAGACTCTACAGATGCAGGCCTTCAGAAGGTCTTATTTGAAACCCACCCTGAAATGATTTAAAGCAGCCTTGAGGGTACACCAGCCTTATAGAACCTTAAACATGGATCAGAGAAGAAGAACCCTACATGAAAACTACATATAACCTTCCACAAAAGGTGCCAGAAAATGAATAAGCACGTCTTGTTAAAGTATTAGAGAAACATACATATATACACACATATACTGTGCATCAGGCCCAAACTGACCATGTGGCACAATGGGACAATACCTAATGGGCCGCTGGCCATATGTGCCCCATACAGTTTGCAGCCAGCAAAACTGTTATAGGAAAATATTTTGCCCATGTTAACATGTTTTCTCTTTTTTTCAGGGCATAAGGACTCGACAGCTTAAACACAGAGCTGCATTCAACCTCAATGGAGAGATTGTGGTAAAACTGAGGACTTATTTGAAAGGATCATGCTTAAAATTTTCACAAAGGTCGAGTGAATGGATTGAAGCAAATTACTCCGTTCCTTTTCAAGGTAGGGTCATTTAAGGTTTTACTCCATAAATTGAATACATTTTCTAATTTGAAACACATTTATTTTAATACTCTGAAAAGTGTATAAATTAGGACTATTCTTCACTGCGAGGAAAAGTTATACTATAGGAACTATTCATTAGTAAGTTACACTAATTAATAAAACATTAAATCAGAGGATGTGTTTTTATAAACAATATAACATTCCTGAATATATTTTAATAATCTACTTCAAGAATCTTTAGAAGCACTTACAAGATCTTAAACTCTAAGCAGAGATTTTCCATAGTGATTTTCTGATGACATAAGCAAGGCATAAAGATATCTAAAAAAGAGATCGCTGATGTTTTATGATTTTACTCTATAATTGCGTTGGCCCAGTAAAAGTTGACATAAACAGCTATAATTCTGCGTGGAGTATGGAGACCAGGGTCAAAGAAGGAGCAGAAACATCAAAGAGAGACAAAAAAAAGAAACAAACTCTAGATGTTGCAGTTAGCGAATCGTTGTACAAAGTTTATATTTTTTTACTTATCAAGAATACAAATATCCATTATTTGTAGGGAACCCGGAATCTCAAATTCAAAATTTCCAATGTACCTTTTATAGTTTGGAAATTCTAAAATGCATTTGGAACCCAGGGAAAGAACATGATTCCCGCAGCAATTATGAGTTTCAGTATTGGTGAGTAATGTCATTATTAATTAATTATATAATATTTTGCTTTAAAGATTTTCCAACTCATTAGACCTTAGTTGGAGGGATGCAACCCCTTAGCACTACCACCACAATCATAATGTATTAAGGCAGTTGTGGTGTTTTTTGCCCAAAAATGTTTTCCATAATTTTTTTTTTAATAAGTGGGCAGCACCGCAGTTACCAGCTCAGAACTTTAACACATTTGTTGAAAACTAGCTTATTCTGTTGGATATTATAACACCATTATAAACCATTACCAATATACTTCTTATCATCCTTCAACATGATGGCTATATTGCATTCATAAACTTGGGTGTGCTCAGTACCAGACAATGATTTCCATCCATTCTTGCGCCTATGGTGACAATACGTGGTGTTATAATACTTCTCATGGACATGGCTTGAGTTAGCTTTTCTTTCTCTTCCTTAGGTATGAAGGGCTGGCACATAAAAAGAAATGTGATTCCTACATTGAGTCAAATGGAACTAATATTGGATGCGTATTCCGAGAAAATGATCTGGAACACCACACAGAACTGTTTGTATGTGTTACAGGAACATCAAATCTAAACCCAATTAGGTCATCATACTTTATAGTCAAACTTCAGGATTTAGGTAATCCACAGAAATAGCTCTGATGGTATAAGGACATTTTTTATTTTGACTTTATGACATTTTAAGACACCTGTGGTTTACCGTTGGCTATTCTCCACTCTTAGTATGTCTACGTGGCATCTATGTATCCTACTCTGGTTTTCTCACACATTGAAATCACTGCTGAGTACAGTAGTTGAGTGCTACAAAAACCCTGAAGACAAAACACCTTCAAGGTTTATTGTAATACAATTCAGGTAAGCGGTGGATCTGGTCAAGCCACTGCTTGCTTATCTTATCCTACAGTCACTTATGCTTTCATTATTCGTGCTTACATCTCTTCTAATTTTGTTTTCAAAGACTTTCATACTATGTCGCATTGTTTATCTAGAAGAAAATGATAATTGTTGGACAACTGATTCTTCTGTAGTCACATGCGAAAGTCTAATGTATATATTCCTTCTATAATATTATAATGTATTTATATATTCTGGGCACTGTATCCATTGTTGTCACATCAGTGTAAGCTATAAAGAGGTGTATTCACATTAAACTTCTGTGTCTTTTCTTAGAGTAGCCACAGATTCCATAATGCTATACCATATACCATATACCATATAAGAATCAGTGTTGAAAATTGTGCGTAAACATAATCACTGCACAAATCTCACTATAGTACTTCCCTAACAGTTAAGCCTGCCGCCCCAGAGGGACCAATTATGACTTTTACCGGAGAAAATGACCTGATACTGGAATGGAAAGTCCCTGAAGGAAAAGTCCCGGAGCAGTGCTTGATATATGAGATTCAAACTAAAGATCAAGAAGATGTTTGGGAGGTTAGTTCTAAATTCATATTGAGATATTATGTTATGTACTAAATATATATTTATATATACATATGTGTGTTTTTTTGTAGACTACTACAGAAGAAAGAGAAACCACTGTTTTTATTAGGAAATCAAACTCTAGTCGCATATTATGTGCACGGATCAGAGGGAAGGTTAACATGTTTTGTGCAAATGATGGTTTTTGGAGTGACTGGAGTCCTGCTACATGTTGGAAAGGTACACCGAGTACAGAAAATAGAATGTCTTGTTCTGTGATTTAAAATCAAGATAGTAATTGGCCATTCCTGTAATGTAGAAACGGCTGAGGATAATATAATAATATAATTATGCTGACTTCACTACCAAAAATCAGCGCTCTGATATTTAATAAATGTTAATTACCTGTCATCATACAAATAGAAATAGTTTCCCAAACTCTATACAGGAGGGCTAGATTTGTCCAAAATCCCTAGTTCACATTCCGTGAGAATAGACAATCCATTTTGCAAAGTACAGACAGTGCTTTAACATCGTTAGACTGTGATATATTGGGCCCAATTCAACGACCCATCTTAAATCCAGATCAATAATAAAAAATAAAACAATGAAGGCTAAATCCATATTTACTCAGAAGTGATTTAACTCTCAGGGCAGGTCAAGTAACTTGTGCAAACATTTAGAAAGTGAAGAGTAACTCTTTCTTCGTGGTGAACGCTATCTTCAGTTTAATTCATAGGTCGAAGTAAACCTCTGGCAGCCATTTGGGATTAAAGCTATTGAACAAATGCGTCCAGATGAAAACTGAAATACTGAATATAGACTAGTTATATTCTCTATAAAATGAGCGTTCCTCGTGACCTCAGATAAAACAGCTGGAGTACAACTGTCCCTTTAAATATTATTTAAAAGTAATTTGGGAATTAAACTTCATTTTGTAGAAAGCTTTACATTTTCAGAAACGACTGGATTTCAGGGCCTTACCGGAGATAACTAAATGGCTCAATGGCTTTGAGACTTAGCGGCGTCAGATGATGCACATGCGGCCATATACTACGTTATGATGGCGGCCACACACTATAGGGCATGATCTACTGCTGGAGCGGTAGGATAACTAATAAGAGCTATCAGCACTAGTCCAAAGGGCATTTGCCAGATGGCCAGTCCAGACCTAGATGGATGCAGCGAGTGGATGCCCTATTATTACAGGGATCAGAGGAATTAGCCTGTGGAAATATGCTTATTTCAGGCAGTGTATAGGTATTTAATAACTACATATACCAATGAAAATGGCACAGCCGGTACAAAGTGTACTCCATGCATTAATGATTTTTATTTATATCAAAGGATGCTATAGATTTTCACAAAAGAATACAAGTAAGACTTATAATTTTCTTACGGGCATTTCCAATTCCTTTTTTTTTGTTTAAATTCATTGAATTGTATTAACAGACAAGATTTTTAGGCAGTCTTGGAAACCTTGCTTATTACACGGCTTACATTTGATATTCTTGTGAAATCTTTTGCCATAAACAATCTTAAATCACTACTTTAATTGACACGTTTGTACAAACATGACATTTCTCTTGCAACATTTGTACAAAAGTGTCTGCAACTTTAGTTCTGTGGAAATACAGAACAACTCATTTTAACTTGGCCGAAGTCTGAAATGTAGAAAGATATGGGTCATTTTCTACGGTATAATAAGAGTATTACTCGTGACTGAGGCATTTACTGTAAAACTAAGAGGCAACACGTTCTGCTATTACAAGATCAAGTTAATTGCAAGACCTTAATCTCGTAGGCACATAATGTCCCATCACACCTTCTCAGCATTGGTCCTCAAGTACATTGTGCAGACTAGATGGGTTGAACGGTTCCTATCTGACGACACATTTTATGTTTCTATGTTCCTATGCTTACCCCTGTGCATTCCAATTTTCTAAAGCACTTTCAAAGTACTTGACTGCTTAGGCCTATAGCATCCATACAGATATGAGTAGAATAACTTTACTCTTCCCCAGTAAGACACCAGACACAAATATGTGGGCAAGGGCTTGGCCACAGCTATATTGAATACATATTTACCGCCAGGCCAACTTGAGGACATTAACCACCTGCCAGCTGATGGCTGATTGGCAGTTACACCCAACGAATACACCAATAGCGTCAAACCAGTATTGCTCATCACTCCACAGTGGCTTGGTTGTTGTGGATACCATATAGTCCTCTTAGGCACGGGCAAGGTGACCACAAACCGCAGCTATGACTTAACAGAATATTAATCCACGTTAATCACCAGAAAAATAGAGGAATAAACCACTGCCAGCTGACGACCAAGTTAGCACGTCAGGCAGATATTGTAAACATTGCCAATGAATGAGAGGGACACAAAGCATTCCTGCATAGGCCATTGGATAATATAATTGTTATTGGGGAGCGTATGTGGTACTGGAGTATGCCCAAACCTTCTTCTGCCAAGTATACCTAAGTCAGAATTTCTCAGTGTCAATCTGACCTCATGTCTTAAGTAAATGAATGAGCTCATGTACATTTTAATAGCTAGGCGTAGGTGTGTGAACATTCTTTTAGACTCACATTAAATCATCGCTCTTTTGTGTGATGAAAAACACTTCCTGTTCTCTTGAAAATAAACCATGCCACAAAAATATATGTTTTTCCTGCTGTTTATGTTTGTCATATTTCTCAATGTCATATTAATATCCAGGACAATATACACTTAAATCCATTAAAAATGCCAACCAAGCTTTTCCTGCAGGAGATGCTGGCTGGGGTTGGACCTTCATATATTTTGTATATTGTATTAAACTTGTATATTGAAGTCAACACTCTGGACTTAAAATTTGACTCTTGAACAGATAAAAAAAAATCCCTTTAAATATCAGAAAATAAAAAGAAATATATATGACGTTTACATGCTTTTTTATACATGTTTGTAAATACATTATACTTGTTTTTATTTTGTAGAGCCATCTTCAGATTATACCAACGTGCTATTCTTTTGCATTGGAGGGGGTGCTATAATACTGGTTTTGATATGTGTCCTCTTATTGGTTGCCACTATGAAAACAAAAAGGTAATTTCAATGAAAATAAAAACTATAGTTTCTATTAACTAATCTTTTGCGAAGGAACCTAACTATAGTAGTGTGCTGGTGTGAGTGCTAATATGACTGCCGGATAGTTGAAATATAAGAATAATAAATGTAATCAATTTGAAATATACATTTTATTAAAAAAAGAAAACCTTAAAAGATTGGAAGTTTTACAATGTTTTTTTTTTAAATCATATGACATATTACTTATGTCTGGTATTATAGC
The DNA here is from genome assembly GCA_009364415.1 of Spea multiplicata. NCBI lineage: Eukaryota > Metazoa > Chordata > Amphibia > Anura > Pelobatidae > Spea > Spea multiplicata. The sequence goes on from VKOC01000008.1 coordinate 14,651,549, forward strand.
CCGACACCAAGAAGTGGTGTTGTGGAGACCCTGATGTGTTTTGCCAACTCTTTTTCAGAGGTGTTGTAACAGCTTTACATCATAGGAATAAAGATAAAAGTAAGCGGAAGGAAAATAGGAAGAAGTCCTAATACTGGATTATAGAGTTTAGTGTAATTCATGTAATAATCCAACCGTATAGTATTTGTGATTTGGATAGACCATTATATAATTCTTTACAGATTCTTAACAGGTAAATAAAGAACTTACATGATTTGAAGATTGTTCAAAATATACATACTACGTTGATATTACATGAATTACAGATTCTTTACTGAAAAGTACATACTGGGTTAATGGCCATACATGATTTGATGAGTATAGCAAGATTAGACGGTATAATAGTTAATGTGCAAATGTTACAGTCATTGTAGAAACCTTAGTAGGTACGCAGCAGGTTACCCCATCATGATACTCAGATGTTTTGGATGGGTACTAGTAATAGGATAAAGACAAAAAAGGAGAAAGATAAATATATTCAGCGAGTGGGTATATAAAAATAGTGGAAACGTGAAAAAAAAAGACTAATTTGTAGTAGAAAGTATAGACCGACTTTTTAGATAGTTTGTATATTTCTTATGGAACACTGCATTTAGCAGAGCAGGACCCGAATCAGTTAAGGTGTTCTCTGGGAGGCAGAGCGTCTGGGAAACCGCTTCAGGTGTTTGTATAAATGGGAAGTGGTGTTAGACGCGGCGTTTTTAAGAGGTCAGGGAAAGTGCTAATGGCGATGTCAGCTGTTGCTATAGACAACTGTAGAAGCTAAACTATAGCCGGAGTGTTAAAAATATTAAGGCGTGTGGTAATTAAATATAATTTGCCATATTTGTTTGATTTCAGATACTGGTCTCGGATTTTACAGCACAAAGCAAAAAAAATTGTTTCTGAAATGGATGGGACCAATGTGTTACACTGATTATATTACATAGAAAAATCTCCATCCAGATTGCAACACACATTCAAGAGACAACAATTTAGATCTGTGGACATTTTCTCACTATATTTCACTGATGTTTGTGTTGGAATATCAAAATACTATGTATTAGATAACATACATTTATTACACAATACTTAATCCTAACTATTTAATACTGTAATGTATGTAACCTATCTTTTTTTTACTGTATAATAAGTGTTATCCAAATGTAAAAAAATCATTATTTAGCTGTTAAATTTGGCCAGGGGATTATGCTGACCTATTCATGGTCCTTTCATTGGTGGCCCCCTGCAACAATGTTGCAGCATTAGGAGAGAGAAGTCTCCTACCTTTTTCACCTTTATGTACACTGGACTATCAAGATAGTCAGAGTTGTCTGACCAAGAGTTATTTTGTTGCAACCCCTTCCTGCTGTTGTCCCGATTCCTGCTCTGTTCGTGGGCCTAGTGGAGGAAGAGGAAAAAGATGGCTGGCATGGAAGAGCAGCTGGTGGCTCAGAACGGGAGTGCAACCATACGAGACTGGAAAGCGTCCAGAGCTGCATGCAAGTTTTCGGGTGTGTAGAAGACTCACTGAGAACGGAGAGCTTGTGGCCTCCTGCTAGGCGTAGTCCAAGGGTGACAGGGCTCTTGCAGAAGGACAGCACTCCACAGCTGGAGAATTGTCATATTCTCGTGGAGCTGCTCACGTGTGACAAGAGAGGCTGCGATTTTCATGTGCCCCGGGAAGGGATCATACACTAAAGGAGCCCCTCCCTTCATAGGTCACGAAGCACAAAGCCAACACAGACAATGGCACCAGGTAGCAGCAGGCACCCGAGGAGGTGGATGGCTAGGAATTCAGGCACACAGCAGTGATCCAGGGGTGGAGTAGCCAGGAGAGAAGAATCATCACAAACTTCTTCACCTGAGCACCATTCACCTTGAAGACCTCTTTGGATGGGATACTATTCTTCAGCAGTCCTCGAGGTGGGGGATAGGGGCTTGGGAGACAAGGCAGCATGGTTGGGAGTGAGGGTAGTGGTGTGCTGCAAGTATGAAAAGCTGTACTTGATGGGCTGTCAGCCCATTGATAAGTGACAATGGTTTTCTGTTTTCTTCAGGCTGAGTTTGATACCTTGGTTCAGCTCCTGGAGTACAAAAAAAGATTAAGTACGTTCAGCTGCTGTTGGGTCAGCAGTTTGCAATATAACATTTGGGGTAAGGTCAGGCACGTTCTGGGTATAGCTAATGTGGTGGCGGATGCCTTGTCTCATTTGCAGTTTGGGAGGTTTTGAGCAGCCACTTCTGATGCAGTGGTCATGAGTCTACCTTGACCGTAGCATTTATGGACGCTTGCCTCTCAAGTTTGCAAGAGGGAGGGCATAGCCTGGGTTTTTGTCTGGGTTGGCAGAGAGGTTCCCTGGCCAGTGAGGAATCCAATGCTCATTAGTTGTGTGCCCAAAACAGGGGCTTAGGGTTGTGAGTCCTACAGGGGGCTTATGGTACCTGCTAGACTGGGACTCTTGTTCAAGGCGTTCTAATAACTGCCTGTCTGGCCTAGGGTTTGGCAGATGACAAGTCATTAATGGTTAATATGCTCTGGCTTGGGAACATTAGATGTTTAATGTTAATGAATCCTATGCCCTGTGAAAGATATGGACCTCTGGGGAAGGCTGAGTAAAGAGGCCATGTTGTCTGAGTAACTCCATTTCCTCTCTAAGTGTACTAATCTTTGTTGTAATGCATTCATGTGATAGTTGGTACCACATTTGCTCTAAGTTCTTTAGAATCTGGCCAATGCCAAAACCTGAAACATCCCACAATACTGCCAGCAATTATTTACGGATGATTGGCTCTCTACTGAAACCAGATGTCTCTTATTGTTTCTGCATGAGTGATATTAAACAGTAAGAAAAAACATAAAGTACTTATTCAGTTAAAAAAGTGACAACATAGCTGTATCTAAAAGACAGAGAGGTATCCACGATTTGGTAATCGTATGCGTTAAGATCATTGGATTGTAAGCTCTTTGGTGCAGGAACCTCCTTTTCTAATGTATTCATATCTAGAGTACCCTCTTCCTGATGTCTTATCCCCTTTATTACACTGTAACATAAAACATAGAGCACATCAGTATAAAGTTTATTTCCAAAAATTCCCGTAGATGACAGTCCCCCATGTATAGTAACTAAATAAAAAGATCACAGAAGACAGGGGGAGATGTGTTAGCTGGGCAGCTTTCACATAACCACAATTCCTGGCCATATTCCTAAAATGCGGCATACTTACTGCGGTTATTTCCAGGAAAGTTAGGTCCACCACAACTGATTTACTCTCTTACAGATGTTGGCAGCTACGGTGCTCATGAAACTACTCAGAAAATTACATTAAATAAACTTGCATTGAAAGACTCAAAAGTACAAACATCCCTGTGAACCTTGGTAACCTTGCTAAAAATTACAAAAAAAACCTCTTGTCAAATTATGAAAATGCAGAAAAGGGTTAATATGTGCCACTTTTCAAAAGCCAATTAAAGATAACAACCCCTCATGTATACTAACTCTACAAAAAGGAGATGTCTGTTGGCCAGAAACAGGGCAGCTCCCACAAACACATTTGCTGGCCGTAATCCTAAAATATGCCGTACATACCGTATGTAGTTAGTTCCAGGAAATTCAGGTCCACCACAACAGGATTTACCTAATCTCTAGCGTATGAGGACACTCAAGGCATTCATGAGACTACACAGAAAATGAACTTTAATAAACTGGTCTTGAAAGAATCAAAAGTACAAAGCTCCCAGTGAAAAGGTCCAAGAAGTACGCGTCTGACGGCGATTCACAGCTACACTGTAACTGTACCATGCAAAAGCATCAGATATGAAACCACAAATCCAGCACTAGCAGTGATCAATTATTTATGTTATTATTATTATTTGATGAATGTTCTTTTTAACATTATTTACATAAAAGAGATAATAAACGAATGCTTCGGCACAGGGACCCACTATAAGGAAACAGCAGATAAGATGAGCTTCTCTCAGACTTTCTCACTATTTTAGAAACCTATGTTTGATAACCACAAGATGTCAGTAAAGATATTCAAGTAAGCATTGAAAAGCTGTGCATGTGCGACCATCGTAGTTTTGTTTTAACCCCTTCAGGACCGGGCCTTTTTTTACGCTACAGGAACAGAGCAATTTCCGTGTTCTTTTTTCATCCGTTATTTCCCTCTTTCTCATTTATTGAACCCACACAAATTATATATAAACTACATTTACAAGCATTGCCTTTGTCATCTGACTGTATCCGTGCATGGGATTGGCTGAAGCAGTGATCGCATGGTCATTGATTCTCTAGGGTCATCTTTTCATGATGTACCTGGCATGTCATTGGTTGCGGAGGGGTTACAGGGGATATATAGTGGAAAATGACTGCCTTTGTCATCTGACTCAAACTCCATAAGATCTAACAGTGGAACCAAAATGTATTTGTCACGGCTGAGATATTATAAGCCAATTAGACAGACACCTATAAGAAATATGAAGATAAACTTTCAAAATCTACACACCTTTGCAATTTTATTAGCAAATCTTAGTGCGTTTGCAGAAATTATTATCTGCATCATTGTCATAAGTTCTTGAGGAAGGGATTTAAAGCTATTCTTTAATGTCATAAAATCTCACTCTGTGCTAAAGTGCAGCTCAAACTCCCCAATATAAATGAAAATTAAAATGACGACAACACAGATCTTGAACCCAAGGTAAAAATAATCCTACTCATGAGAAATGATGATCATTTCCATTGTTCATGGATTTGTGAATATGCCAAACCAACTGTAACTATTTAGTTAATATATTTA
>VKOC01000008.1:14666184-14737877 GCA_009364415.1 Spea multiplicata
TTGAAATGCTGTGCATAAACAAATGCCCGCAAACCTCAATGAACTAAGTAACCTTGTAAAATTCATCCACATCGATTTGAGAGAGAGTGATAAAGTCATACAGAAAATTATAACTTCAAGTTATTGCTGTGAAAGCAATTAAGTCATAAGGTGTACTTATTTTTTCAGACAAGGCTTCTCCATATTGGCTTTATTTTAGTAGAATAAATCATGACAGAGTGTAATATGTTCATCTGACAGTGTATTTATCTCATTTTTAGAGCCACTAAGAAATGGATGATTGTTATTATGTCCCGATATGACATGGACTACACTAGACATCTAAAGGCGTGCTGTGGTATCTGGCACCAAGACGTTAGCAGCAGATCAAGTTGTGAGGTGGGGCCTCCATGGATGCATCCTGGTGTCATGTGTTCTTCAGGATAAGCGACGCACCCGGCCATCCATGTGATGTAAAAGAAAATGTGATTCATCAGACCTGATCACCTCCTTTCATTGCTCCTTCATCCAGTTCTTATGCTCATTTGCCCATTATAGGCGCTTTCGGCAGTGGACTGGGGTCAGCATGGGCACCCTGATTGACCTGCGGCTAATGAGCCCCATACGCAACAAACTGCAATGCACTCTGTGTATTCTGGCACCATTTTATCAGAACCAGCATTAGCTTTTTCAGCAATTTGAGGTACAGTAGCTTGTCTGTTGGATTTGGCCACACAGCCCACAGACCCTGTCGCCGGTTCACTGCTTTTCCTTCCTTGGACCATTTTTGTACTGACCACTACAGACCGAGAACACCCCACAAGAGCTGCAGTTTTGGAGATGCTCTGACCCAGTCGTCTAGCCATCACTATTTGGTCCTTGTCAAAGTCACTTAGATCTTTACGCTTGCCCTTTTTTCCTGCTTCTAACACACCAACTTTGAGGACCAAATGTTCACTTGCTGCCTGATATATCCCACCGACTGACAATTGCCATGATAACAAGATTATCACTGTTATTCCCTTCACCTGTCAGTGGTCCTAATGCTATGGCTTATCAATGTAGGTACCTGGGTTTTGGCTCCAGGATGATTTATTTCTGGTAACAGTTTATTTAATGCACGTATTTGATGACCTCAATGTACTCGGGATGGGAGGGCATGTAAAAAACTAACAAGAGCAGTGCACCCGATCATACAGCCGCTGGTATTAACTGATCACTTTATACCACAAACAAAAGAGAGAGAATTAATATACGACTGGGGATACATTGACAGATATGTACATATTTCACAATACTGCTAAAGTCAATCACTGTCGGTACATTGTGCAAGCAGCAGCTACAGATGGAGAGTTATTTGTTTCAGTCTTACTGAGATGTAGACTTTGGGTTTTGGTTCCACTATCTTGGATTAGCTGCTGTTATGTGCACATGGTAATGACACAGGCAGTGAATATGGTTATTGTATACAATATACAGTTTGTCATAAAATACACACATTCCTGAGAGCTCTCAGGTCTAAGGGTTTTTAAGCCAAAAGCAGAGTGAATATTGTACTTTATATTGTATTTTTTTATAATGATACCCGAGCATGCCAGCTGGTACTGTTCTTATTAGATGCAGAATATCCGTACCTCCTGACAAATAACGGTTGGCATTTGGTTGCAGATTTTATCCGCACAGAGCTACAGTTTCACTCCCAAAACATTAGAGGTCTCCAGACCCCTCGCCACCTTCAAGTGAACACATCTGGAGCATGGAGGACTTGGTCCACAAAGCTGGAGGCCAGGGCTACCTGGTGGGTTAGTGTTCACATCCTTCTGTGCAGTTTTGGACCTGTGATCTATGCAAACACCTGGGAACGTGAGGCAGGGTGCTGAATCCGTAGAATAAACTAGAGTTGGCCTTCATTCTTGGAACCATACGCTCTATGAAGTCTAACCCACCATTTTTGTATTAGTTTATTACGTAATTGTTAATTGTATTATTTTATTTACTTTATATTTATGTTTCTAATCAAAGTACATCTGTGTGGACAGACAGGTCTCAAATATTCTGTACTTGACTACTACAGTCAGATATGCAAGGATGCCTGTGACTGTTGCCGGTTCTGTACTATGAACTATGAACATTATAAAATCAATAAACAAAGAATTAAAAACTAAATAAGGATGGTTATATAAGCCATTTCGCTGTCACGTTTAGTGAGTCCCTAGTATAGAATCTTTGCAATGGGCTTTTAAAAGGTCAATATATTAAGAGTTGTGGTGGAGATGTTTGCATAAAAACTATGCCCCTTCAACCATGTTTATTGGAAGAGAAAGAGAGACAGCAGCAAGACAAACATGACGCTCTCAGCCATCACTGCTCACTTTGATACACGCCATAGCTAATAATTTACAATATATATCTGTATTTTGGAGCAACACTACATCGAAACAAATACATTTACTGATTTTCTTGTTGATTTTCTTCTTTGATCTATTGTCAGTGTTGGAGGCGGGTGCAGCCATGTAAAACAAAGCACATGCTTTCTTAAATAATTATGAAACTTTTGTACTGTGTTTTGGCCAAAACCAACATGTCTCAAATACCAAGCAAAGAAATGTTAAGAAAGCCCCTATTGTCCAACATGCAAGGCTGGGATGCTGTAGGATATCCCTAGGAAGATACAAAGCTCGTTGTAAGTTACTGACAACATTACTGTAGAGCTTTTAAAAGTGGGTCCCCAGATCTAATCGTACCCACATTCTAGAAGCATATCAAAGAAATGAATGCCTCGATTATTTATAAAAATCTATGCTGACATATCACCCATTGGCTGGCACTCCATTTGCAGCCTAATCCACCATACCTACAAATGTCCAGTTGGCACTCTACTTCGATGATGGACCCTTGACCCATTTGGCAAAGCGTTCTAGTATTCATGCTAGGGAAGCCCTTATCATCATCATTACAAAACCTTTACAGTTCTATATCGTTCCAATGTATACTTGTTTAAGTGGTATTCTGTTCTAAATATCACTGATATTCCATTCTTCCTTATTTCTAAGAGTGAAAGAGTGAAAAATGGATGTTTTGTGTCAAGTCATCAAATCATGTGTATAGAACAGCACAACATGTGTTGATAAATATCCTTCTTCTAAATGGTTTACTCAGTTACAAAAGTTACATAGAAAGTCTCTTTAAAGCTCTGCCATCTACTCAAGCCTCTAGCTGTCTAGCTCCTTACACAAAAGTACCCCTCTGGCCACTTGAAATGTTGGGAGGTAGGAATTTTACAGGGACTTATGAATATGCATCGCTCGCTATCAAGCACAGAGTTTGTTTCTGTTTTAGCCTTATCCTGTAACTGAATGACATGGGAGGTGCTAACTACACACCTATGTAAAAACACACACACACACACTTATCCATGAGAATAAAAGCCAGGAGCTATAGAGTGCAACTTAACAGTACCGGCGTGACCCTGAAGAAGGAGAGAGAGATTCCAAAAAGTCAACGAGGTCATCATAAAAACGGAAAACAAAGACTGGAATAATGGGCATCAAAAACATTTTAAGTTCGTGTACAAAATCAGGAAAGCAGGTGAGCAGCTTAAAGCCTCTTTAACAAACAAGCGTGAGAGATAACTGTATCTGCGAGAGCTTCCAGAAAGATAAGAAAATCTTTAGCATGGTGTGATTGTTTTATGTGTCTGTCAGTTGGGGTAGTCGCAACTTGTATTTATTAGTTATTATTTATTTATTATTCTATTTATTATTTATACCGTACTTATAGTTATAGAAAAGAATATATATATATTTAAATTCCCATACTTGTCATCCAAATAGTTCTAGTGGTAAGAATGGGGCAAAAACTTGATACATTCCAGTGGTTGTTATGGTGGAACTTTTCACTTCAAAAGGACCCAAAATGTCACCATGTACCTTTCCCTGAGGACCCCCTGTTCAGTTTTTATGTCAACTTATTAGGATACGATAATTTGTTGCAGAGCCTTATTTTTATTGTACAATTATATCATTAATTTTATTTGTAATAACATGTTAATCAAGATATTATATTAACATCACATTTATCACATTTTTCAAGGAAAACAAAAAGAGTACAAGGTCCAGAAAATCAATAACTTTTAGGTGGAAAAATGACGTAATTTCTTACTAAATACATTCTTGCAAGTTATTTAGCTGTAATGGGAATTACTTCATGAACTTTCATACCTTATAATCCATTTTGCATGTTGAGATGGTAGTTTTTGCTTTGGGTATACATCGTATCAAATAACATTGATATTTAATCATTAACCTCGTGTGGATTGAATAAGAGCTACCTATTGTTAATATTAGTAGCTCAATTACATCGTTTAACAGTAATTAATACCACCAGAAAAGATTACTACGACTAATTCATTACCAAAATTCAACCAGAAGGAGCAGAGTAACCTATTAAACCTATTAAACTTTTAATAAATTATTTAAAAAAAATAACTAAGAAAAAAGAGATATAGCTATAAATGTAAAACTGAAACTTATTTGTATAGGACAAAAAAACAGATATGGGGCAGATCCCTGTAATTTCCAAATTTTCAGTCCCTGAAGCAAAAAGCAAAACAGTTTAGCTCCTTATTTTAATTTGTTAATTTTAAGTAAAATTCAGAAAGCTATATTGCAATAAGGATCAATTAAAACATATCATATTTAGAAATTACAACAATCTGAAGTAGGTCCCATACCAAAAAGTAATTTAATTTTCCATTTATATGTTATTTTTAAGATAAATCATTAAAAGTTACGGGTCCATTAAATAACGTTTTGAGCCACATTTATCTCAGGTTCTATTTTAGTTGCTTAGCTAGGATCCCAGGGTTAAATCTTCACTGTTCTTATGGATTATTTTGAAGTATATCAGAAAATGATTACAAATGTAACGGGTCCATGATGGTCCCTTTTGCTCTTTTTTGTCACATAAAGATGCAGGGACAGAGAAGTGGGGGCAATAAAAAAGAGCTTTGTATGCTGTATTGTCTTAAAACCAATGTTATGGTCTAATCCCGGAAAATCAACTACAGTGATAAGAACCCTTTTCAAATGATGCACCAAACCGCGGAGGGAAAATAGAAGGGAGAATATTTTTAGAATCCCAGAATCCTTCCATCTGCTACATGAGGAGCCTGCGATCTTTCTCCCTGTCTCCTCACCCTTCTCTCCCTTTCTACTCTCACCCTTCCTCCACTCCTTTTCCCTCCTCTCATCTCCTCCCCTCAACTGAGTTAATAATTTAATCAATATTCCTGATCAGCATCTATAGCCAGGAGCCAAAAATATTAAATATTGATAAAAATATGCACAAGAAGAATAATATTCTACGGTCTACTCATTCAGGACTCCCATGCTGATTCTAGTGATGAAAACAAGGAGCGTGGAAACTGGACCAGAAAATCAGACTACCTTTTGTCAATGATTGGTTATGCTGTTGGACTGGGAAATGTCTGGAGATTTCCTTACCTGGCTTATAAGAATGGAGGAGGTACAGTGTTTTAAGGATATATTCTTCTGAATTTAAATGCAGCATTACAAATGTCAGCCCTTGTACTGCCCGATGCCCCAGGCTGTTCCCAGAAATAAAATTTGCCTCATTCATAATTTGTGCCTTGATTACTTAATGATATGAAAGAAGGAACTGATAGGTTGTTGCTGTTTAAACTACACATGTGTCATAAAAGTTTGTGTTTATGTGATTATTATATTTGTGCACATGGACCAAAGCGATTTGAACAAACTTTTTGTGTAGTTTTTGGTCCATTAGTTTTCAGACAATTAATTTAATTTCCTGTCCTTGTGGTTCAGACAGAATTCAGAGAGCTTCTTTATTGGGGGGTAGGAAAAAACACATTCACTCTCACAATATCTAATGAACCTTCTCTGTGTCTCCACAGCTTTGCTTCTTGTTCTCCACTTCTTCTCCTTCTTTTTCCTGTTCTCTGCTTCTTCATTCTTCTTTCTTCTACAGTGATCCTCTGCGTTACCCTTGGCTCCTGGTGCACTTCCACATCAGGGTGGAGCCTTGGTGTGCTCTACTGATTGGAGGTTGTCCTTGTGTTGCATGCTGAGGCCCCTTCCCTGATGCGGAAGTGCTCCAGGAGCCACTACTAATAATAAATATAGATCAGAGAAAGAAAACTGTAAAAACGTCATTGTCAATGTCCTTCTGGAGATGGGGTCTCCAGAACTGTACATAATACAGTAAGGCCTGACCAGAGATCTGTAAAGTGGCAGAAACACCCCATCTTAGCTTTGGGTCTTTACAAAAAGGAAAATTGATGAATGCCCAGGTGGACCATACGGTACTCCTCTGCCATCAAATTGTATGTTACTTTGTTTAAATGAGTTTTAATAAACCCCTTGCTTAATTCCATTAATTTTAGCAGTGCTGTCTATGGGGCACACAGACAGGATTACATGATAAGCATATCATCGGGACCAGATCAGCTCATCCCCATCCAAGCAGTCCTCTCCTATTGCCCCTCAACCACAGACTAGATTGTAAGCTTGCAAGAGCAGGGCCCTCTTCTCCAGTTTGTGGGATTCTAAATTGTTCTACTGACAATTCTGCCGGCACTTTATAAATAAATGTAATGTAATAAAATAATCTATAACACTACTGCTTAGCTTCATAATATGCCAATTAGAAAATTTTTGAACATAGAGATTCTGACTTATTCCTAAAAATGAGATTTTGAGCCTTCTCACTGGGTTACTTATTGTAAAAGGTCTCATTGTTTTTAGTGCTGGTCAATCAATGGCAGAATAAGGACAAACCCTTGTTGATTATTCAGTTTCCAGTTAATAAGTGACACGAATCTACAGGCCTACTTAAACTTTTACACACAATATCACGCTTAATTAAAAAGGAACAAATATGATACCATCACAGATTTATACCTCGTTGTCTACTTCTACAACTGTGCGCGTTCATGCAATTGCCATAAATCTAATTCTAATTCATACTTTGTATTCATTTTAACTCAGAACACAACTTGCAGAGTGATTAAAAAGATAGACACGCCTTACGTTGTATCAGAAGGGATTTATTAAGTAAACACAGCCACCGACTAACCTCCACAAAGGAATTTAGTGCAATCTCAAATTTTTTTTTTAGTCGCTAAGTAATAATGGGTTTTCCATATTTAGTTCACATATTATGAATAGGAAATGGCAATGATCCAATTTACAGAATTGTTTTCATTCCATTCACCAACTACATCTGAAATAAAAATTGCCATATAGTAAAATTAAGATCTTTTCATTTTTAATATATTTTTAAATTTTTTAACTTTAATCCAATATAAACTTTAAAGATCCCAAACAATGCAATTGGATTCTAGTGTTAACCGTATAACATACAGTACTTTTTACTTTTCTTCACACAGGAGCCTTCCTGATCCCTTACACCATCATGCTTGCCCTTGCTGGACTCCCTTTGTTCTTCTTGGAATGTTCGCTAGGCCAATTCTCGAGTTTGGGTCCCATTTCAGTGTGGAGGGTTGTGCCAATTTTCCAAGGTATACCTATACGGCACCTGTGAATACAATATTACTTCTGTACATCATCATCCTTTTCTATATCATTATGAATCACCGTACTCATTAAGTAGGTTTTTGGAGTCCTTGTTATTGATGGTTTTTGAATCAGATTTAAGTGGCAGACAGATGAATTATTACATGTCTTGTATTAATCATATTCTGCAAAATGTATATCAACAACTAAAGGTAAGAACGGTTTTCCTAAGCCTGTTTCTGTGCAAGCAATATGATCTTTGGCACGTGAATGGCATATGGCTTTTGAAAAACACGTTCAGATTTTATTTACACAAGAGGGATGAGGAAGTTGGCAGAAATAAATATCGTCCCACAGTTTGGTAGATCACTGAGTTTACTCCGTAATTACAGGAAACGGGGCTTTTTTTAAGAGTTTAAATATTATGTTATCCTTCTGGTCCAAATAGTAAATCTAAAAAAGTATTCTTAGCTGGTCATGTATAAAGATCCTCTCTGGCATAAGGTAGTAAAGGTGTGACAGCTCACAAATGATGCATACAATTATCCCCATATCCCATTGCCGGTCCTCCTGGGATGCACTGTATTTTAAAAGAAGGAATGTCTCCATCATTACATTTAGATGTAATATTAGGAAGAGTTATGAAAAAGTGGTAGATAAATGGAACAGCCTCCTAGCAGAAGTGGTAGAAAACAGTGAGGGAATTTAAACACGCCATGGGATATACATAAAGTTATCTTGACTCTAAAGACAAGACCAAGGACTTGCAAAGGCCTAAATCTCTACATCAGCGGCATGGTACTTATCTCCCGCCAAAGGCATACCCAGGGCTTTCCCAAAACAATGTTCTCTGTTTGCCAAGATGTCTTATCAGGGGTGGTATTGTAATTCGCCTGTCACTTTCTGATTAATTAAAGATGGACAAAAACATTCATCACTCTTCTTAAAATGCTTAAAATTGATACTTTCTGCACCGTGTAAAGTGCTTCCGGCAATGGTTTCCACCGCCATTGATGTCACATATGTCACGACATTAACAGTATGTGAAAGTGCACAGCATATTTCAGGAATTAGAGGCTTCAATAAGTGGTTATTTCGCACTGCTTTTGTAGGCGTCAAGTTCCATGGCAGATTTAGAGAAAGCTAAAAATCTTACAAGATATTCACAAATACTCCGACCGAAATCTTAATAGCTTAATAGCAAACAAATGACTTAATAACATCGTTTTGCTTTCTTCTAGGTGTTGGTATCACCATGGTTCTCATTACGACGCTTGTTTCCATTTATTACAACGTCATTATCGCCTACAGTTTATATTATATGTTTGCTTCATTCCAATCAATATTACCCTGGTCTGATTGTTTCGACTGGGCGGATGAGAAGTGCAGTAAGACAATACGAGGTTTGTACATCTCTGTGAAATTCTTACAATCAAGTAAATATGTGAATTATACCAGATGAGCGCGGCATGTCCATGATACACATTAAAAGTAGCTCTTTCATTTCATTGTCCTGGATCATTTGCATTATATGAAAGGGAACGTATCAGTGATGTATGATTATATATGTCATATAACTATTCTTCAAAGGGCCTCAACTCATCATGGTCTATTTAAATACTGTCACATTGACATTTGCAATCGGAAGATAAAACTCAACAAATTGTGGATGTATGGGTGTGATGGAATGATATTCATCATTGGATGGTTTAATATTGCTAATTATGATCCCGCTCGTTAGGTTGGTAGGATGAATGAACCTTTCCTATAAGTATAACTGTAAGTACTAGAACTTGGGAATGTTTTTTTTTTTCCTCAAGTGAGGGTCTTGCATGCCTTTTGAACTATAAGAAGAATTCCTTTCTGGAGTGACTGCATTCCAAGAGCACTTGGTTTCCGCTAGGAACTGACCCAACCCGCCATACTTTATCAAAGTGTTTAGTATCAGATTCATTTATCAAACTACCAATAGCATGGTGTATAGTTTGCTTTTTAGTTAACTTTAGTTACAATGTTACTGTTTTGTACCCGAACCAGGTTCATGTAATGTGACAATATCTATCAATGAGACAACTAACACCACATGGATGCCTATAGACTGGGTAAAAGAAAATAACTTAACCTGCATTGCAAACACTACAGTGCTGGAAGAGTCGGATCTGCCAAGCAAGCAGTACTGGGAGTAAGTTATTAATGCACCGAGTGACATATATGTCTATATAGCCTCATTTGCATGGTAACAACCGGCATAGGTAGTTACAGACATTATGATCGGGTCACACCAGGAATGCATAAATCAGAATTCACACGCCACAGCCACACAAACATGTTTTAACTGCTGCTCTGCCCTCTGATAACCGTAAGACTGGAAGCTGACATGTTTAATTGTTCTTCCCGTTTAAGGTGGATATGTCCATCATATGTCCATACCTGGGAACACTCTGGGTTTGGAGAGTTCTCACTGTTGAAGGCAATGGGAGCAATGTACTTACCATAGAGTAAGCAAATATTATCCTCTATCTCTGCTGAACCTGTGCTAGCAAGTTAAGGCTATGTTGGGCTTATAGCACCCCCCCCCCAATATTTTGGGTGTGCACATTGATTACGGGCAAGATCATGCAATTTCCCCCACCATACCCAAACAGACACCTTGTGGTGCTCAGGCGCTGAGCATCCTAAGGTGGCCACGTACGAGCAGTGTTGGTGGTCTGTGCTGCAACAGTACAGACCTCCATTGGTTTTACAGCTCCCTGAGCCGGTCTATGATTGAGTAAGGCATTGAGAGAAGGAATAATAAAGTACTCAATTTGCCTCATTGTGAAGTACTGTATAGGGCTGTATAACATTGTGATAGACATACCCAGCACACTTTCTGTGCTCCCAGAAAACAGGGACCTCAAGGGAAGAATTAAGGCAGAGGGATTTGGCCTTTCTCAATTAAGATACATGAATAGTATCATTCCCTTAACTGCAAAGCAACATGTTGGTAATGTAATATCTATTCTGTAGGTGTAAAACGATAAAATGGCAAAAAAATCTGATTTTTTAAAATCTTTTTCTTAGAAAAGTAACACTTCAAAGTTCAGGTGGTCTCGGTGAAACTGGTGGAATTGTGTGGTACTTGGCTCTTTGTCTCCTTTTAGCATGGATAATTGTTGGAGCTTCCCTTTTCAAAGGAATTAAATCATCTGGGAAGGTAAAGACAAAATATATCTTATAGATATAAAGCATAGAGTTGAACTTTAAGAACCAGTAGGTCCATCTAGCCTGCCAATGTTTTCCTGATGCCAAAACTCATCATCACCTTAATCAGTCCTTGGTCTCATCTAAGATTAAGCGCAACCATATTCCTCTTCTTTGCATGTTCCCTCACTGTAATATACTCTACTCCCCTAGTTTTAGATTATGACCTATGGTTGTAACATTTCCCTCCTTTGAAATATACTTCCGTCTTGTACTTTGTTAAATCACTTTATGTATTTGAATGTATCCCCTCTCCCTCTCTTCTGCTAGTTATACATATTGAGATCCCTCAGTCTCTCCTGATATTTTTTGTTATCCTGCAAACCATTGACCATTTTAGTAGCTCTTCTCTGAATCTTCTTCAGAATGGAGATGGAGATAATAATACTGATTTTAATAATAAGAAGTTGGTCCTTGTTTCGGACCCACATTGAAAGACCTGGATTAATGTACACGAGAGATACATGGCAAGACCTTGAGTTGATCTTATTCCATCATAATTTAATAAATAAATCTTATCTTTGACCAAAGTGATGCTCTTCAAACACATAACTAATTAACCAAATATTATTGTATTGCGTGCTTAATGATTCCTTATTACTAAGTGAGTAAATAATAATCAAATGTTTGTGATATTTCATTATTTTCATTATCTTGACATATATGGTGTGAATTTTTGTTGTCCACCAAGGTGGTTTACTTTACAGCAGTATTTCCCTACCTTGTCCTTATCATCCTGTTGGTTCGAGGAGCTACCCTGGAAGGAGCCTTTGAAGGGATTAACTATTATATCGGAACACAATCAAACTTTACAAAATTAATGGAGGCGGAGGTATGTGACCGTTTTCTCTCCACATGCTTCCTGTGTCCATTAGTTTAACAGACTGCACATTAGCAAAAACAGATTTTTTTCTGTAAAAAAATAGCTTCTAGCTGGGCACCAGTTTAAAGTGTGATATAGCAACCAGTGCCTGATTATTTCATTGGCACACTAGGCGCGTGCCTAGGAGCCCCTGGTGCTTTACTGGATAATCATTGTTATCAGTTTTTTATGACACCACAATACTATCATTGCAGCTCCTACTGTGTGCCAAGTGCCCAACAGTAAGTGTAAATAGGTGTTTATTTGCTTGGGGGCTTCAAAAGCCATTTGTCCAGGGGCCCCAAATTGTCCTAACATTATACTGATGGCAGCTGACAAAAGAACCTTTCCAGGATGAGGACCAATTTCTGCATTGTTTTATAGATTTGTCTATATGGCATTATGTTTTCCATTGTTGGTCTATCTATTTTTATAGCTGCATTTGGGGTCTTTATGAACCCCCCCACTATGGCTCATGAAAGTTGAACTATTGCGGTAGCCACTTCTTTGTCTCAACTGCTTGAGAAATGTATGTATTTTTATCTTTTGCACAAAAAGCCTTGCAGTGTGATACATTCTTCTCAGCAAATGGCTTTTAAGTATTTTATGAAAGCTTGACATAGTAATCCTTAATCGTTACTGCTAATGCAAATCACACACAATATTTTCCATTTCAGGTCTGGAAAGATGCTGCCACCCAGATCTTTTTTTCACTTTCTACAGCCTGGGGTGGGCTAATAGCGCTTTCATCATACAACAAATTCCATAATAACTGCTACACTGATGCCATCATAGTTTGTGTCACAAACTGTGCTACTAGTGTTTTTGCCGGATTTGCTATATTTTCTATCTTGGGTCACATGGCCTTTGTTTCAGAGAAAGCTGTGCCAGATGTGGTGGATTCAGGTACTTTGTTTGGCTATACTTTCATGATCTTATCCTTATGCTATTTCTACTCACTGTCGAATACTCCAGTTTATCCATTATTTCCACTTTCCAGTTCTAAAAATCTAGATAACCATTTTGTGATCCTCAGTGGGTTTTACTCACTAAATCAGAAGTTTGCAGCTGCAGCTCTTCAATATTTTCAGGCAGCTGCATTTTAGGTTTTTGGACGTTCCAGCTCAGTTACCTTAGCCCTGTCACTAGACAAACACGCCTTGGGTTAAATAATACAATAGATCCTTAATTCCAATTAAATCAGTAAACTCACACAGCCAGACACTGTGACTAATGAAAGTCTATGGGGGAACAGACTTCATTAGCATTGCCATAAAGTATCAGCTCAGTGTGGTGTTTGTATAAGGAAAGTCACCCAAAAATATCACATGACTGACAACAATGGTGGCCTCCAGATACAGGAAGTTTATTGGAACATGAAATAAGTTTTCTTTAATGTTAATGAATGTTTGATGAATAAACCCGAATGTCATGCAAATATTAAGCCACGATAGGAATCAGGCAAACAATCGCACAAATAATTAAGGGATCTTAGATCAGTAAAATGAAAAGTGGTTTCATTAAGATACACGTTCGAAAATTCACTCCGGAACATCAGGAATGCCTGTAGAGTAACGTGTAAAGTTTGTATGTGTTCTATTAACTACAAAGTAGATATCCTTGACCATTTGAAAAAGAGTAAAGGTGAAATCCACATTTAATGTCAATGCCCTGGGAGTAATGCGGAGAACGAAAAAAAATAGAATAGACGCTATTGTGCAGCTATGCTATGTGATAACACAATTCATTTCCACCATTACAAAATATGATTAGGCTTAGTGCGTTTATTATTAATGTTTATACCCAGGGCTGCCTTTACCACAGAGAAATAGGGACAGTGGTCTAGAGCCCCAACCACCTCAGGGACCCGTGGACAGCTTTCCTTTTCCTGTTGATTGTCCTTCGCTGACCTGACTGAACCCTGGGTGTCGGGGGAAATATCAACGGTAAAGAAATTGCCAGGGAAAATAAGTTCGACGGAGAACAACAGTCTTCACCCCCCCCCCCCCGCTCAAGTGGTTTGGTCCATGTGCACTTCCTTTACAATAATGACCCTATAGGTCACAAAGTCACATAAAAGCCCCACCCAGGAAAACGTGTAAAAAAGTAGGGAGCTACGGGTTCAAAAAAAAAAATCCCTAAATATGATTAAACACAGCCCTGAATGTTTCCCTGTGCCTCCTTAAACATACAATATGATGGAAAATGTACACATTCACACATTTACTATACGGTACAGTCTATAACTATCTCTGGGTACACACAAGGGGGACAGTGATATAAAGCAGGACTGTCTGTGAAAACCAGGACTGTTGGAAGGTACACTGAGCAATCACTAGTATGAAAATACTCCTCAGTGGTATGAGAATCAGAATCATTAGAATTTCCCAAACCAACAGTAACTGTAGTAATTTGTGATCTTGTACTTATCCCTTAGGTTTTGGACTGGCGTTTATAGCATACCCTGAAGCTTTGTCACAGTTACCGGTCTCTCCTTTATGGTCATTTCTGTTTTTCTTTATGCTCTTGACCTTGGGCCTGGACTCTCAGTTTGCGATGATAGGTAAGTGGCCCGTGTTGTCCAGAATCCCTTTCTATAAAATGAGTGCAGAAAGTTTAATGTATATTTCATATATATATATATAATATATATATATATATGCTGAAATTCTCTCTCTTAAAATAGATCAATTTCTTTGTTTGTTTGTTTTTACATAAACCTTAAAAAATCTCTAAACATGGAATGAGACTTTCAGAAAGTCCATCATTTGGATACATATTGAATTAAATTATAAATTATTAAAAATAAATTGTACAGTACTCAAAATATTTGCCCTGGTAAACAAAAATAAAATAATGGTATTAATGATCCTCCTAAAAAACATGAATAGTGATGTAACATTACAATCTATGTGTGTCATACTTCTTTAGGGTTCTGCACTTCCTGTTACACAGTAGTGCCACCTATTGGCTTTATTAACTAAATATCTGTCTTGCTATGAAAAACATTGAAAAAAATATGCTTTTTAAATCAAGCAGTTAGGAGCAGCACTCTTAGAAGTGTGTCTTATAATATGTGTTATAATATGATATTTAACAGTACTTAAAACAAAAGGATTGTTTTTTACATTATATTTATAAATAAAAATGTAATCTATCAGTTGATTTGTGCATCTACAGAAACAATAACTACGTCCATTCAAGATGCATTCCCACAAACAATGAGGAAAAGGCGGATTCCCATCACTATTGCATGCTGTGCCTTTCTTTTTCTTCTTGGGCTTGTTTGTGTTACCCAGGTAAGGCGTCCTTATCTACAAATAATCCAACTGATGACATATTTAAATAGTTTTTTTCACATAAATCCTGGCTCGCACTTTTTTTTATAGGCAGGAATTTACTGGGTTAACCTGATTGATTACTTCTGCGGTGGATGGGCGATTCTCATTGCTGCAGTTCTAGAACTTGTTGGAGTGTGCTGGATTTATGGTAACGTCGCTGATAAACACACTGGATTAAGCAAATATTAACAGTAATTCCATTGCAACCGTAATTGCATAAAATATCATATCAGAAGTAATTAATGTTAAATATAATTGCTTTATGTAGAACCATAAGCTCCTAAATACCATGTTTCCTTTCTTTCTGTCCATCTTATGTTGTGCCTTAATATTTTTCCCTGGGCACTTTGTTTTAAACTAGTAGCGAAGATTTAAAATTTTAGGCATCTTAGTTTTCGGTGACTTGAATACCAATGTACTGGTGAATGAATGAAGTTTTACTCCTAAGAAATAGTGAATCAGGAACAACTCTCCTGTACTCTGTTCACTAGAGGGCAACATCTGTCCATTCTCAGCAGCAGACATAGACAGCTAAAGAATAATACATAGAGCAAATTGATCGGTGTAACGTGTCTTTTCTGATAGAATCATATGTCTATTTGGCATCTCTGCATCATTTACCTTCACAAATTGACTCATTCATGATGTGTCTGGCAGGTGCTAACAGGTTCATTAAGGATATTGAAATGATGATTGGAAAGAAACACTGGGCTTTCTGGCTGTGGTGGAGAGCCTGTTGGTTTTTCCTTTCGCCTGTCCTATTGACAGTGAGTAATCTTTAAGGATCCTTTGTGTCAGCGTTTACGTGGAAATATTTTTACGCTGTATCCTTGTTTACATTTTATTTTTTTTCTTTTAAAATAAACAAATCTAGGCAACCACATTTCCAGGCTCTTGTTAGAAATTGACATGTTCTGACAAGTCTATTAAAATACTCTGTGCATTACAATATATATATATATATATATAA
This sequence comes from Spea multiplicata, assembly GCA_009364415.1. Taxonomy (NCBI): domain Eukaryota; kingdom Metazoa; phylum Chordata; class Amphibia; order Anura; family Pelobatidae; genus Spea; species Spea multiplicata. The sequence goes on from VKOC01000008.1 coordinate 14,682,136, forward strand.
TATATATATATATATATGTATATAAAGTCATATAAATGGGTCAATTGAATGTGTTAGTAAAATATATATCCTCAAAATATACAATATGCATTCACCCATCTATCGTGCTAAATTTGGGCACAATCTTTGCTTTAATGAATACGACAGCTGAGTGTTACCTTGTTTCTGTCTCTACCTTTGCATACAGATACATAGAGGCAGTCATCAGAATCAGGGGCTGGACTGGCACTTTAAGGCCAGCGGCCGCCGGTTGGTTATGTGCAGCCGCATGCTACATTTTTATGCCATTTAGTATCCGGCCTGGCATATCCAGCCTCTGGTTCTACATAGTTTGTGGGGGGATAGAGTGGCCTATGTCCATTTAACCACGGAAGGTCATATGTCCCTGTTTTTAGGGCACAGTCCATTAAGTCCATTAAGACTTCTGTCCCTGGTTTCTATTTAGCCCTGGTATCATTCATTGAAACTCTCTAAAGTGTAAAGGTAAATTAATTTTCAATAAACGCAATATTTTGAAATGTCAAGATATTTATCATAGTCCATGACATTATAAAAATCCCCTCCAGCCAAGTGATTTGATTTAATACTACCTTGAAAAATAACATCACTGGTATTGAATGCGATAAAAGATATTTATGTTCATATATGAACCAAAACAAAAGTTTATTTCTCATTGCGTTTCCTTTATTATGGATACATTGCATTTTTATTCCACGAAGTGCACTGCTTATTTTCTGCTCCTTAACTTGAATGTGTTTGAATCATATAAACAAAGCAGTAAAATATCCCCAAGTTTCATAAACATTAGGCAGCAACTTAAAAATATGGACAGTTGGTGTGAGTGCCTGCTTTGCTTTATAGGGGTAGATAGTAATGCAGTACCTCCTGCATACATCCCAAGTGTCCCATTTTGTCCAGGAGAGTCCTGATCTTGGGCCAGTAATGGATATCAGTAGATCTCCTGCTGAGCTGTGAATCTGATAGACGTCTGTGTTATTGTAGCACAGACCTTAATTGCAGTTCCCACGTGGCTTGTGTCACATTGAAGCTGAGAACCAGAATATGATGTAATATCCCATTATATGATGATGAATACATTGTGATTGACGTGTAAGGCAGGTTTATCGTCCTATCTTCGCCTTTAACCATTCCGCCGAAAAAGGTGTTACATGCACCTGAACTTTTTGTTGTGGGGGGGGCATGCTTCTTTAAAATAGAAACCCTACTCATGCTCTATAAATTCTTACTTATTGTGTATGAGTGATATACAGTCCACTCATACAAGCCTCCGCTCGCGTTGTAATACATGCAAACTTTTTACTTTTCATGTCGCTTACTATTATTCATTAATTATTACGATTCAATTATTAATGAACACATCCATTTGCGCCGCAGACTAAATGATGAATTCAATCTAGGTCAACCCTACCCTAGTTAATTATTATGGTAAATCAGTATATTAGCTGTAAAGCAAATATGCATTTTTTTTACATGTGTAGAATATAAAAATTCCCAATAGAGTTTATCCTCTAGACAAAGACACAGAAAAGGAATGTCACCCATTGTTTCACGGGCTCCCTTGTTGATTCACGGCGTGGCAGTTACACAGTCTGGGCAAATACCTGGGCCAGTGAAACACCGCTCGTATATTAAGGGCCAGCAGAGTGCCTGAGACGATGATTGAGGTTGCCTGGACAATTTTGAATCCCATAATGTGCCTGCAGTCTCAGATGGATGTCACTGTCTGACTGTCCATGTTATCTGGCATCATTTGGTCATAGAACATACGGGGCGAATGCTACTGGACCCTGGCCTTAAATTCGAAAGAGCTTGGATTATTTGACTTTTAGGCTCTGTTTTAAACGCCAGGGCCTAGTCTTTGTCCCAGTTGGTCCCGTTAAATCTCATTGGATTCCAATAAATTACTTGGTAGCTAGAACTTAGAAGTGAATAGAGAAGTTTGCGTTCAATCTTATATACCCTCCTATCTATTTCACAGGCGATCCTTCTGTGGTCCCTCATTACCTTTGAATATCCATCATATGGCACTGTATTGTACCCTACCTGGGGAGTGGCAGTCGGCTGGTGTATGATCGGCTTCTGCGTTCTGTGGATACCTATTGTAGCTATACTGAAAATTGTGCGGGCAAAAGGCAGTGTGATCCAAGTAAGTCATTCCAAGAATACAAGTTCACATAAGGAAATGTAACAATATACAAAACCCATTTAGTGTAATGTAAGTAGTAAAATTAAAATATTACAATGAATAGATAAAATCAACAAATGAAATAGTACAAATACACATTTGCAATGTGTTTCCAGAAGCGACACTATACAGAGGCATCAAGAACTTTATATCGTAGCCTCTAATTAAAAATGCTTTCAAGGCATCGGTTTGGACAGGGAGCTGCTGCGTTCAGTGGCACATCCACTGAAAAGAGAAATAAGGCTTTATCAGGGCTTGTGAATGGTGACGGTGACCGAACACCTCAATCCGGGAGACCCTAGAGTGGTTAATAACAAAAATGCATTTATTTGCGATAGAAAATTACATTTAAAAAAGCCCCACTGGTGGAAACTTTTTTCAATAAAAAATGTGACTTTTTGCAATAATTCTCAAATGTGTTTTTCTCATCAATAGGGGAGTGAATGAATCCCAAATTTGCACTTTTTTTTTACTGTTAATTAGTGGGTCTATTTCTGTATGTGATAACTTTACCATGTGACCATTTTTTTAGAACCATCCTTGTTCTAAAGAACCAAATGAAATGAAAACATAAACAATTTGAATAAAAATGTTTCTTCCTTTTTTAAGTAAAACAGGAGATAGTATCTAAACTCATTAGTATTACTCTCAATCTGCTTTCGAGAGACCCACCCATAAGAAGATCTAATGTAGTATAATGCATTGAAAAGATCCATTATTATTTTATACCATTTAATTATCTGGAATAGCAGGTTTTTGGGCGGGATCGTGTATTACCAGTTTGGGGAATTTTTTATTATCCTGCTCTATGCTGGTACAGAAAAATGACATATGATGAGCTACTCTATTGTAATTTAGTATATTTTTTTTCTATAGGCTTCCAGAGCAACTAAAAACTGGGGACCAGCCCTAAGTCAACATCGAGGAGAGAGATACCAACACATTCCAGACAGCACCAAAGGAAAAAATATGGAAGAGATTCCTACTGTCAGTGGCTTGAGTGGATATGATAATAGTGCCTATCTCTGATCAATGCCAATGGCACAGAACTGTTGTAGATTTTTGTAAAATTGTTTTTTTTAGATTTGGATTTTACAGAACAACCCAAGACTGTTCATTTATATGAATTTGTGTGAAATAAAGTATTTATAACAATGATTCCAATAATAAAGTGTAAGTTGCACTTTAAAAAGAAAATGAAGTATAAAGATGCACAAACCTTACCAAAGTACCCAAATAAAGGGCAGAAGTGTAAGAATGATCAGGCATTGGATACACGTCAGAAACTCGTATGCAAACCACAAAGTGAAAAAATAAGTAATCGAATTTTTACTTTTAAATATTTAAATAAATAAAGAAATGAAATGAGTACCAATCCATTATTTTCTTAACGAGGATAAAACCTGCAAAAATACTGCTTTTGTGTATTAAGTATTAGGAATCCAAAACAGTTAAAATCTTACCAGCAGAGCCAGACCTCGGTTCTAAGCTAGAAGAGGGAGCCCCCGGCAGGAGTCCTTATGGTACAGAAACAGTTAAATAGCTGAGTGCCGGGCACACACAGTCCTACAACTTGGGACAATGTCACATACCTCCCAACGTTTTGAATGACTAAAGATGGAAACATTAGGAATAGAAAGCAGGAATAGGGGACAGTGTTTACCAATGTGATCTGTGGATTGCTATTTGAGTAAGGGAATGAGAAGCAGAGTAATGTCGTTTATTTAACCAACTTATAAATGTGTTTTCTTCTCTTTATGTATACACATCATTGTGACGTTTGGCTGCAAAGCACTGTGAGGCACTCATACCTAACAAACATTCTGAGCTCCTAGAAAAAGGGACATCAGGGGAGGAAAGGGTGACTACCAACTACACAGGGAGCCTTGAGGCAGTGGCAAAGTGTAAAGTCAAGTCATTGGAAACTACCAACAAATCATGTTTAATACAAATATGTAATGTGTCATGCCATCCATGTATCGCCCACTTTTACAGAACTACAGATACTATGACACTCAAACATGGACACATTTCTTTGTTTAGAACTATTGCTGACCACCATGTACTCTAGATGCCTACATTGGTACCTCGGTGTATGTATCTAAACTGAACAGTAGCAGCGGTAGTCATGTTATAGCCTTGCAGGCCTTCTTTGCCACAGATGCCCTGTAGAAAGGAATGAGGTGCAGCATAAGTCAAGGGAAGGACTGTCATTAAAATAGTTTGGAACCCCATTTAGATTCTATTGTGTTTTTGAACAGTTGCTTTAAACTACAGCCACGTTACATAATATCTTGGCATTCACTCTGAATGCATTGTTCTTGAAGTCAATGGATCCATGTTGCAATGTTCATGTTGCTGAGTTGTCTTTAGCAAGTCTTGTTGACCTTTCAGTGAAATTGCTTTCATAAACCATGTTGAATGATGAAATCAGTAATTATTTAAACAGGGCTAAATTAACACCCAAAGCAGATTATGTTGTACACAATGGAGAAAAGTTGCAGTGAAAGAAAAACATGAAATTAATTTAGATTATTTCACCTTCTAGTCATCATCATCACATCCAAAATGACTATGGGAAGATTAAACTAAACTTATGAAATACTTGGAAGGCATTTCTGAGAAGCATTGTGAAGTGTAAACTGATTCCATCCCCAGTAGACTAACAAAAGTCCAAAGGTTTTTATTGCTCATATCTCTCATAAATAATCCACTTATTTTGGGCTGTTATTGATCTTGATACCCAGCCTCACCATCTAGTTCTGCTTTATGGACCAACCTTATGGTCTACTAATAGCCTTTCTTTTCTTGGAGCAAACTATGTGTTTTCCATAAACAATGCTTCGCTTTCCATTCGGGAAATCTTAAGTAAATAAGCAATGAATATACCTGTGGACACAGTGATTCTGTTGAGTATAATATGCTCGAGGAAGAAAGCCAGGAGGTCTTGAAAACTTGCATTCTAAAAGTACTTAGTTAGCCAATAAAGGTGTCAACTTGACTCTACTGGACTCTACTGTGTTTCTACAGCTAACACTCTACCAACTCTCACCTGTTTAGTGGACCTTCAAATACTAAATGTAAAACTTAATTTGCAATAACATTAGAAGATGCAAGCTGTGGCTAAATGTTTACGTACCGAAGCAGCCATGCTATAGTTCCTTTAATTCTTGCAAGCATGATTGTGCCATCAACTCTTGCTTTTTCATTTAGATGAGCTTATTGGGCAATGGAAGGGAGTTGATATATTTACACATGTAATTATAGTTCATATAGCTGCGTAACTAGTTTATACAGAACTATAGTCGGTGCCGGGACATCAGCAACGTTATAACAAAGGGATTATCTGATTGTCCGATCTGATTACAGGCCATGGGAAATATACAAGCACCAGCATTTCTCAGATGCTGCAGAAAAAAACCTGCTGAAATTAAAGTAAGTCATCAGTTTAATATATTATTTTTTCTGATATATATTTTAAATCTTCCTTGGCATATTGTTGGACTGTTTTTTGCACATAAAGATTTTATCTTTGTGTTCTATATGCTGTCCTCCTCCAAAGATACTGTATCTAAATGTAGAACATTATATTACTAATATCCCATGAAAATATTTTTTTAAAGTAGTGTATTATTAAATATTGATATTTTTTCACACAATATGTTTTTTAGACAACCATATTTTTGGCATGTGTACACCTTATCATACTGCCTTTTTGTAAAGAATTGAATGGCTCAATCTTAATCACCTAGCAGGACTCCTTGACTCATGAAGGACAATGAAGTTAAGGACTTTAATACCCCTTCATTAGTTTTGCTATAAGGAATCCATTATGTGATGTTCACTTTCCTTCCATCCTAAACTAGATTACTATATGTCATTGTATTTAATGCTCATTAAATAATGATTTATCAGTGGGCTGTCTGCTTTAATGCAGTGTCTGGGTTGGGTACCAGATGCTATATTGAGCAACTATATTGCTGTTAAAAACCAAACTATGATGACATTGATAAATTGCTCTTTAATAGAATACAGTCACCCTGTAAAATATATGACTGGGATACTACTGTGTAGCTCTCATGCTCCTTCCACCCACTGAACAGGTAAAATAATATATTTTAATGAAAATAAATGTTTAATTAACTGATAGGGGCATACATTAATGGATTGGAGGCATAAAGAGATCCCATACTCAAGGAAGACTGTTCCCTTATGATGTAGGGAAGTTCTCATCAATATGGAGGCAACTTCTGATGAAGTTGGTTTTAAAGACTGGAAGGAAGGGGTATGAATATTTAAATTGGGCTACATTCATTTCTAACTAATTTATCAAAGTACTAGAGGGAAGTATATTTTGAGGGAGGAGAAATGCAAAGACATAAGGTCATGAGGTCGGAGACATAGATATAAGCCCAGAAAAGCCATCTTGCACACCCGGCAAATGCCCACTGGGCCGGTGCCCAAAAGCTGCATGCTGTGTCTCTTGAGATGTGTACATGTTGTAGAAGGGAAATCTGGCACATGCACTGTGATCAACTTCATGCAGTTACTCCAATGCGTTGAATGTATATGTATTTTTAGGACGAGGAAATTACTGATAATGAGAATGGTGAGGAAAACTCTGAGCGAGAAACCTGGACCCGTAAATCAGATTATCTGCTTTCTATGGTGGGATACGCAGTGGGACTTGGAAATGTCTGGAGATTCCCTTACCTTGCTTTTAATCATGGAGGAGGTAATGATTTTTACTGGGATAAAGATAATATACACTTACAGTGCCAGCTGCGAGTCCACCACTGTAGTAACCACTACCACTCCTACTCAAAGGCTTTTCCTCATATATAACTCCATCTCAGTGAAGAGTACTTTCACAAATCTTCCATAATGTTCAGCCTTTCACTTCACATAATGCACAAAAATAACTATGCGGCTATACATTATAAGCGATCCGGGGCTCTAGCACCTTAGGTGAACTACGTCTCCAAGTCCTTACCTGGATTCACTTGCTTGGGAGAAACCAGTTGGTAGCACTCCTTATAAACTTAGGACCTTAGGCATACTTCTGGATCCTTTATATATGGCAGGGCCGGCCCTATAAGAAATAGAAATTGGTAATAAAAAATAGCGATGTAACTGATACATAATCAAGTATTATTTCACTACAAGGCATGGAAGTGTAATAATTGCATTTTATTCTGTTTTTTCCCATCAGGAGCATTCCTTATTCCTTATATTATAATGTTGGCAGTGGCGGGCTTACCCTTGTTTTTTCTAGAATGTTCCTTGGGCCAGTTTGCAAGTCTTGGGCCTGTGGCCATATGGGAGATTGTACCACTATTTCAAGGTTAGTTAAATAAGGTACTTCTCAGTAGAGCCATAATCATGAAGTTAACGTTACTTTCAATTTACTTTCAGAGTGAGATGTTATAGAGTTGTCATTGAGAAGTGACTATGTTTTATTGTCTGATTTTGCGAGCGAGAGTGTTTGTGTGTTTGTTAGTGTTAGTAAAACTGTTAAAGTGAGTGTATGCCAAGGGCCACTCAACTATACCTGCCTCCTGGAGGTCCCAGCCCTCCACTGGTCTGCAGCCTGCATGAACACGCTCACTCACTTACCTTAAACCTGCAGAGATCATTTTAAATTAAAACTTTTGTAAATCAATGCCTCATTAAAAACCTCATTACTACTAACGCTGAATTCCCAAACCCTTGCCAGAATTAATTCATTATGTCATGTAATATATTTTTTTTCCCAGGAACACTTAACTGCCATATGACGTAAAAAGTTAACACTGATAAGTTGTTCCCATAGAACCCGAAAAAAGCTTCATAACAGTTTATAATATTTTCATATTCAGATGAAAGAATAACATTATTTATCATTTATTTACTGAACATCCTAGAGCGAGCAATCAATGTTTTGTCAAAGTGGAACAGCAGCCTTATTCAAATGCTCAGATACCATTAAATCAGAATAGAATGAGTCAGATCCATCTGTGTGACCTTGGAAAGGTTGAGAGTCAAAGAGGCAAACAGAGTCTAACCCATATGCAGACATTCTGTTGGTGCGATTCTACCTGTATTGTTTTCTCCTCCAGGTGTTGGTTTCACGATGGTGCTTGTATCAGCTTTAGTATCAATTTACTACAACGTCATTGTTGCCTACAGCCTATACTATTTATTTGCCTCATTTCGAAGTTATTTGCCGTGGTCTGAATGCTTTGAGTGGGCCGATGAGAACTGCTTTAGCAGCAAAACTGGTAATGTATTATTATAATTTATTCATTGATTAATTTATAAAATACGCTAGCATTTTCTTAATATGATGACAGGCTCAAGTACTTCTGGTAGCAATATTTTTCTATTTAAATTGCACATTTTGGGGAAAGATAAGATGGGAACGTTAAAGTACATTCAAGTATTAGAGAAAGAAGGATACCACCAGTGCCAGATCACCAGAGGCATATCACTGATGGTGGTCCCTACCGATGCAGCAGTCATCAACTAAGATGTGGACAAATTTAGATAGGATTTAGGCGGACAGACAGAACGACCCTGTAATGTCCCAGACACCTCTATTATAGAACAATGCATATTAAAGCACCCCAACCCTCTGTGAGCACTTTAATATGCTGTCTTCTAAAACAAAAATAATAATAATAATAAAAACCGGACCTTCTTTACCTAATGAATCTGTCTGCCAGTTCTAGTTTTGATTATATGTATTGTAAAAAGAGCTGCATAAATTGTTGGCGCTATATAAAAAAAGATAATAATACAATAATAATAACTGCTGTTAGCTTTTCTGGCAAGAATGGCTGGGCTGGACCTGCATAATTTATAGTTTAATTGGTGAGATAATAGTCATCTCTCAACAAAAAATGCCTTTTCCAATACCATTTATTTTAGCGTAACACAGTGGGAATGAACCTTCAGAATGCATAGCTAAGTCGACGAGATGAAATGTTTTAGCTGCTCTTGGTTTAGTGAATATACGCCTTTAATATAAGGAAGCAAGCACATATTGAAGCAATATATTAAGAAAGTTAAACATACCTTTTCTAGAAACATGCAACGTAACTCTAGGGGATGAAACAATACTTATGAATATATCCCTGATTCGTGGAACTAATCTCTCCTGCATTAATGATGAATCAAAGGAATTACCAACCAAACAGTACTGGGAGTAAGTATACAATTTTAATCTTGCAATAGTTTTGTTTCAATGAATCACATTTAATGCAAATGTTTTAATTTAGTTTCCATCCTTGATCAATGTCTCTAGTGTCCCCCCCTTGCATCAACTTGCGTGTTAACATAGCCAAGACCCTCATGGGCCGTCCCCTACAATTTCAGGACTATATGATAGGGCCAGCCTTGTTTGGTTAATGGCTTTCAGCCTCTGTATCAATCAACACGCTGTTGTGGTCGTCCCACAATCTGTAAAGCCTTCTTTAACCCCTTAATGACAAAGCATGTACGGGCTCAAAATGCATTGTTTTCAATGGGTTTAGGGACCGCCCATTGTCCTTAAGAGGTTAACAAAAAAAAATCCACATAGACAGTCTGGAAATGTCAAAATGAGAAACCGAACCAGAAAATAATGTTACAAAACATATTATTTCTGATGAGACCTTATTGTTGGTATTAAAATATACTGGATATATTTCCCTAAGCTCTTCCATACCTGTATGTGAATTACATTTAGCGTGGAATTATGTTGACTTGCTGGTTTTCACATTTTCAGAAAGGTGGCTCTTAGGTTATCGGGGGGATTGGGCGAGACAGGAGTGGTGGTGTGGCACCTGGCACTCTGTCTGCTCCTGGCTTGGATCATAGTTGTTGCATCATTAGCAAAAGGGATAAAGTCTTCTGGAAAGGTAATAAAGATGACATTATATGGAGTAATATAGAATTAACATGCATTTTGTTTATTAAACATTCCAGTGTGCTATACCGGCATTTCTCTACCTTTTTTGTCTTGTCTTGCAAATAGAATATATTCTCTTATGTGTCAGTGTGTATGTCTTTTTAGATGACTGTCTATGTGCTTGATATTATATACCTGAAACACCAAAATTCAATAATTAGGAGGAATGTCCACATCATTCTTAGATTACTTCTTAACCCCTTAAGGACAAAGGGCGGTCCCAAAACCGATTGAAAAACAATGTATTTTGAGCCCGTACATGTACGGACTTTGTCATTAAGGGGTTAATAACCTGTCTGAAAAGGTTTAGCACTTGCTTTCATTATCAATTATCACAATTTCTTGAATTCTCACTCTAGAATATTTCCATGAGCGTAACGTTGTCAGTGCTGTGACTGATTACTGTTTTTGTCTGATTAGGTGGTGTATTTCACAGCCTTGTTCCCGTACGTTGTGCTGTTGATCCTTCTCGTCAGAGGAGCTACTTTGGAGGGCGCAAGAGATGGAATTGAGTATTTTATTGGACAACAATCTAATATCACAAAACTCTCCAATGGAGATGTACGTCTTTGAACCGCTTATAAACAACTGTTTTAATTATCCATAATTTTGGAAGACACCAGGACATTCACAACAATAACAAATATATCTGGAATATTCATAGTGGATCTCACAACTTCCAACAACAACCAATGTTCCTGACAATTACGTTGATAATGTAACTTAAGTTGGGGTAAGGGTTGTTGGTTAAGACAGCGGACTGAGGATAATAAGGCGGCCAAGGCACTTTAAGAGCTTGTAGTCTACTATCTAGCATTGTGTGTAATTATTGCCATTATTGGACATGTACATTATCATTGTTTTCTCATCTTTTCTAGGTCTGGAGAGATGCAGCCACCCAAATATTTTATTCTCTGTCAACGGCCTGGGGGGGGCTGACAGCCCTGTCTTCTTATAACAAGTTCCACAATAACTGTTACCTGGATTCGATTGTGGTTTGCGTCATAAACTGCCTCACCAGCCTGTTTGCAGGATTCGTCATTTTTTCTATCATTGGACACATGGCACTTATTTCCGGAAAGCCAGTTTCACAAGTGATAAATGAAGGTAAATACATCACGGTGACAACTGATTATAAAGTGCACCCCATACATGGCTGAATAAGGAAATAATACATTCATTAAATTGAAAGTAATTACTAGGATCCTCTTCATCACCAAATAAGTTACACTCTATCATTTAAAGTGGACCATTAGACATTGACATAGACACATATACTCCTGCCACCTAGAACTACTGCCATTGCAGCATTGTCAGATGTAAAGTCTACTTGTTGACTGTCACCCTATTTAAAAATCTGCATTTAATAGTTATAGTAAGGACACCATTGACAAAACATGTTGTTTATTGTTTTTTTAGGTTTTGATCTGGCGTTTATTGCATATCCTGAAGCATTGGCCCAGCTCCCAGTAGCTCCTCTCTGGTCCATCCTCTTCTTTTTCATGCTCCTGACTTTAGGACTCGACTCTCAGTTTGCTATGATTGGTAATTTTTCCATTGCATGTTTTTTTACATTTTTAGTTGTAAATTTGGTTTTTAGTAATTACTAAAACTCATATTTACTGCACATGATGGTGGAGTCTCCCCCCTAAATGATGGTTTTATCCGAATTGCAAATGAATGGAAGGGGGTTCTGCACGATCCTCCACTATGCAATTACTTCTTTCCTGCCCCAACGCTTAATCTTGTAGGATATGTGCTTTATGTAGGATTATGTATTTTAATATTCTTTGTTAATTGATGGGGTTTGCATGATCTGTTTTTAAATGCCAATAAGATGCGTAGTACCCATTAGATAATACCTGTATAGTATGTGCTATGATGGTTACATGCTTTGTATTTATTTTTTAACAGAAACAATTACAACATCAATACAAGATGCATTTCCAAAGGCAATGAAGAAAATGAGGATTCCCATTACGATTGCAGTGTGTGCTGTGCTATTTCTCCTTGGCTTGCCGTGTGTCAGCCAGGTACTCTGCACCACCACGATTTATAACAAAGATAAAAAGTACACCTTTACACCTTTATTGTATGCCTGCCATTTTAGTTACTTCATTTGTAACGCTTTTGATGGAAAAATCACATTTTGATGACATGACATTTTTTTTTCTAGGTTGAGATGAAATTCTGATGTATACTGCGATATGATTTCTCTGCTTTGTATCGTTTCTTTTCCTTTTGTATCTCGTGCCCCTTCCAGGTTTGCTTATTCCACTAGACCTTGGAAGGATATTGTTGAAGTCTGAGTGACAGATATCTTGGCCAAGTAAAATGAATGTCCTTGGCCTTCGTTTGAAGTGTATCACACTTTAAGTGGAATGTGTAACTTCATCGACTTCTAAATTATTGTCATTTCAAGGCAGGACTGTACTGGGTGCTTCTGATCGACACCTTCTGTGGAGGATGGACTATTTTAATTGTGGCCGTGCTAGAGCTAATAGCAATTATCTGGATTTATGGTACGTAGCAACAACCAAGAACATTTATATGTCTAATGAGCAAACATATGCTTTCAACTCATATTACAAATGACCAGCATAAAATCTTGAAAGGACTGTAAAGATAAATACAGCCAGGAACCGCACAGTAAGCCAAATGGTGTTTTTTGACCCAACAGGTGGCAATAGGGTAATCGAAGATATAGAGATGATGCTCGGAAAGAAGTCTTTTCTCTTCTGGTTATGGTGGAGAATGTGTTGGTATTTCATATCTCCTGTGATTCTAGCAGTAAGTTTTTGCTCATGTTGCATATTTTTATAGTTATTTTTAAAAGTAAGGTTATAGCGGGGAAAGAGAAACAAAAATAAAATATTGATCAAATGTCTGCTTTTAATTATTTGCAGGTCATTTTAGTCTGGTCTTTGATAACATTTCAACCACCTAAATACGGTGATGTGCTGTTCCCAGAGTGGGGAATAATACTGGGAGCCCTTATGGTTGTATTCTGTTTAATATGGATTCTTATAGTCGCAGTATGGAAAATAATAAAGACCCCGGGAACTCTATGGCAGGTGAGTCATTTGTTTTTAAAAAAGATAATGAATTTAAGTACTCCGTAGTAAATTGATTGGTAACAGAAATAAAATGGTATGATTAATAAGCTGTACGTTAGCTAATAATTGCTATGCTGTATAGAGCGAGATGCCATGACTATTGTGCCAAATAAAATATGTGAGTTAATTTATTAAATCTTTGATATTAATTATAATAATTGTGTGTCATATGAATTGGAGAGCAACGTAATAATATTTGCAGATACAATTAAAAATCTACATACATATTAGAAGATGCCACCTTATGAACGTCTTGTTCATGATTATTCTCTGCCGTTACTTTGTCTTTCTCCTATTGTTAAGTTGTTGGTTGTTGCTGATTGGTGCAGGCAGACTTTTTAAGGGTTGCAGGAAAGAAGAGTGAGCTTCAGAAAGGCATATTACTGGCTTTTGCTATAAATCTTAGCTTCCCTAAAGTAAATTCGTCTTTTTGCAATGAAACTAAATATCTGCCACTCACACTAATTGAAACCAAAAACCATAGGTAGTGATAATTAAAATAAATGAGTTATGTTATAAGATGGGAAGGCAGCAGTTCCTCTTTAACTCTGTATGATACACAGGCAGAATATGTCGCCTTCCAAATATGCTAGGTAATAATTTATGCATATATTTTTTTTCAATTCTAGCGCATTGTTAAATGCTGTAAACCAACCAAAAAATGGGGGCCTGCCCTTGCAAAAAATCGTGGTGAGAGATACAAACATATGAACAACGTTGAACAGGTCGACATTCCAGATATTAAAGACGATAAAAACATGGACATGCCGGATATGAAAGGTGCTGAAAGTATGGAAGCTGCCGAAAATATGGACACGCCAGACTTTAAAGGTTTCGATAACACTGCATTTCAGAGTGACTGAAAAAAAACCTACGCTGTGCACGGATTATAGGTTTAAATAAATATGGGGCATTTATTATTTTTGTTCCGCCAATTTCTCAGTGTTACCCTTTTTTCAGTTAAATAGTGGGACTGCATACACCTCCCCTTCTCCACGTTTTACCTGCTTGAAGTAAAATTATTTTTTCTCCAGCTAGACCTCGTCAGTACACGGTTCTATGACACACAGCCATAGAAGACTGGTCGTAGGATGCCATCTTTGCCACAATTCCTGCCCTGCTAGATCTGCCCTGTTCTACCTCACAAAAAAACTTTTAGCTGAATGGATAAAAGTTCCCCCAAACACACTCCAAAAGCCTTTCCAGAAGAACGGAGGCCGTTATATTCCTAAATGGTGGACAACTTCATATTGATGCCCATGGTTTTGGAATGGGGTGTATAGCAAGCTCATATAGGTACAATGGTCAGGTGTCCACATACGTTTGGTCATATAGTGTACATCTTTGCCATTTGTATGATACAGCCTTCACCTCTTTAAACTAATACTCCGACCATAATCTAAGGCATGGTATATCAGTGATGAAACCCTGGACAGTTACTCACCAAAGAATCCATAATATCCTAACCAAAGGTGCCCTTTCTTTACCCCACAGAAGAGTGAAGTTATTCCTTGGTACGATAAAATGTATTAGTCAAAATTAGAGGTCATTTTTTCTTTTTCCCTTTATTAACCAAATCAGCAGAGGTGTTACTAGCTGGTAACAAGTTCACATTGCTGTTATCTCGGAAGTGGTGGTATACGATGTATTTTACTTCTGAACATTGCTTCAGAATTATTTTAGGTCGGACGATTTTACAAATGTCTAGACAAGGCTAACTTGAATTTTGCCCCTTAACAATGAATACATATTAACATACCTTCTAAGTACATTAATACAATAAATTCATACTTCTAAGCTGCAGCTCCCTGCAAAGACCCCTCAGTACTCAATTCAGGCAACTGATTGGTTGCTTGAAATCAATGGTCGTGCTTTCTGCGCAAGCGCACAGGGGGTTTCATAGGATATTTGAAGGTTTTTCTACATTTAGACTAATACATTAACACCTTGCTGCATGTATGTAATGTTTATTGATGGTGTTGTTTACTGCATGGGATGCTCCCGTCTTTGAATTTCAGTCTTTAGCATCTCCAGGGTTGATAGCTGTAAATTAATAATAATTAAGTTCTCCAGAATCAATCTTAAAATTAATTCTTTTTCCATCGCCTTCATTGAGTTTACCGCTGCCTGGAGACATTTTTCATCGGATGTCAGAGGTTTGTTCTATAGGCAAGAAACATGTCATGGTAAAAAAAATGGAATAAAAGGACAGTATTTACAAAAAAATAACTAATGCTCAAAAAACATACTTTAGGATCGGTTAGATCTCCGTGCGAGTGCATTGAGTCAAAATATCATTTTTATTATTTGCTAATAAACATTTTATTATTATTCTGTGAAAGGATGTTTTTTGTACTCTTGCGGGAGATTCAAAATCCTATTGATCACCACAAATACACATCAAAACAAGATATTGCTTATTATGCACGTTTATTTTCGTCGTCTTTGCTGACATTTTGGGCAGTGATAAGTGCAATGGCTTTTATTGCTCTTGTCACATGGCAGGAAAAAGTCCAAGTTTGACATTCCTGTTTTGTAGAGGTTATGAATAATTCTTTTCTCCAGTTCAGCGATGTCATGTGTTTCACTTTCATTTTCATTTAAAGACCCTGACTGATGGGAAGCTTCACTGGGTGCATTAGCTTTACCTCCGTCCTATAAAAAACGAAAGCCTTGTTTATAGTTAGGGTAAATAATAACAAATGAAAAATATTCTATTGTACAAAATAGAGGAGGAAGAAGTGTTTCACGCCTAATAGGCCCAGACGCTACAACCATTTCAAACTTGTCTTCCATGGTATATGCCACAGCCTGGTGCCCCATGATAAGGAGACCTGATCATGGGGGCAAGAAGACTTCCTGAGAAGAAGAAATAGCATGTGTCCCTCAATGTTGGCAGCAGGACCACCCATTGGCGGCAGCAGGACCGCCTACTGACTGCAGCAGGACCACCCACCAACATTGGTGGGACCTTCTACTCGCACCCAGCAAGGTTGGGCTCTGGGTTGCCGAAGCCAGAAAGTTCCCAGGTATGCTGCCCAGGTGCTAAGGCCAGCTCTGGCCCTCTTGATTGTATTGATGTAAGTTAAGCCTCGGAATGGCAGGTTTAATGCGTCTCTCAACCAAGATGAATATTTATAGGGGAGATACCCCGGTACCATCCAGCCCAAGGGACACATTCAGCCTAAAACATATTTTACAGACTTGACCATCAAGTCCCATCAAAAATAGAATATATAGAATGTCCAAAATAAGAGTACAACCAGTGAGCTGCCCAACGTACTATAGATATCCTAACATTACATTTATTTATAGAGCACCAGCAGATTCTGCAGTGCTATTGTAATAAGGAAGAGTGGAAATTAACAATAACATTTAAACTTAACACGTGTGAAGGCATACAGAAGGAGAAGCGGGTCAATTGCCCCCAATTGCGTCACTCTGCTGATGCTACATATATGGTTACGTATACATATCTACCTGCAAATAAAAGGGCAAAGTCTGTGGCCTACAGTAAGACTAAAACAAGAATCAAGAGAAGTTTTTTTAAAAAATCATCCCTCTCAGCGACAGAAGAATTATTGAGCGCTAGCGAAAAAAAAGTGAAAATAATAATACAAGGAAGACAATAAAGAAAAGATAGTCCGGAGGAAGACAAGTGAAGCATCCTTCTTACTGTAGCTCCTTTCGCCTGGATACACCAAAAATGCTGTGGCCTATTTTAATATATCGCAAGCCACATTATTTTTAAACCCTCGTTGCAATTGTATCGTATTCCCATCTGCTTGGTTAACCTTTCTTTGGGTAACCGCTGGAGGGGCTGTGGTACCGGGAGACCTGTATATACTAAACACGCCAAGCAGAAACATGTCAAACCCATCTGAGGGGCCCATCTCGGAAACTCATTACCCTGGCCTTATTACCCCAGTAGAATTAGATCGGCGATGGGTGTAAGTCCAGTGCTGAAGAATATGTGGCACTAGATGGAGCGGTCTATGGCTAGTGGGAAAGACACTGTAATGGATCTTTACCTTGAATGAATTACACTTCCTAAAAATGATCATGGTGACTGCTAGAATCAATGCTATCCAGCAAATTGGCGCCACTGTCCAGATATAATCATTTTCCATGGGGTCTTCATCCTCGGGGGCTGGTTGTTCACAGGTCAGCATTGATATTACTTGCGAGGCTAACTGAGATTACAGTTTAACTGTTATATGTTTAAAATGCCTTCGTGATTTCCTGCTGCCTTTACTTAACAGTAACCTTCGGGACCTCTGAGGTCTCTTCTTCAGAATGATTCATGTATCTCTGGTTTTCTTTAGCCTATTTCTACTTCCTATAATCCTATTTTTCCTGCCTCTCGCTACATAGTGTACATAGACTGTAAGATTTAAATAGTTTCAAGTGTTTATATCATAAAAGTAAAACCTAAACAATGAAGGGTTGTGTGAGTACTTGAATAATTCTTGTAGGATTTTTTTTCCATTTCTTTAACCTCTCTTTACCTCTTACAGTAAATGGGTCTTGTTTTTGTGTCAAACAGTAATAACTGAAAACTATTATTATGATTTATTGTTTTATAGAGCGCCATCATATTCCGTAGCGCTGCAAATGTAATTTTACGCTGTCCCTGCAATACTTCTAGAAAACTCTGTAGTGTCCTCCAGTCCATGATAATGTTAGTGTAAGCGGCCTCTCCAAAATCTCATACTAAGGTAAGCATTCGTTTCCTATAATTTAAAAAGCAAAAAAAAATTTGCTGACCTCTTGTTAAAGGAACAATTTAACCTTACTTTGAAATAGTAACGGCTAAACGAGTAACGAGATAAAGGGGTTTATTTTTTGCTTAAGAGTGACAAAAAATAGCACTTTACGGTTTTAACTCCCTAAACGAACAATGTTGGAGGCACCCCGGCCCAGAGCCATTACTAGTCATCTTGACACATGAGGAACGCGCGGAGGCCCCGCGTTGTGCTGATATCACATAGACTTCCGCAGGAGGAAGGAAGTACATGGTGGATTAAGGGCATTGCTGGCAGGCGGTGCCCTCTCACCTTGCCCCACATGGAGCAGCTGCCCTTCTTGCCCTGCAGAGGTTATGGTCTTGCCCCTGCGTGTGTGCCCTTGGTTGACCGAAAGAACATCAGGGCTGTGACTTCTCCCAGCTGCTTGGCTTTTCTACATGGAGAGGCTGGCCATTAACTTGATTTTTTGGCCCGAAAAATCTTAGGGTCTACGGGGTCTGTGAGGCGTATTTTACTCAGCTTGTAGCAGACAACTTGTACAGAGATGTCCCTTCTCCCTGCATCACCCATTTCATGAGACTCGAAATACTGACGCTATAGAGAAGGAATATTTCATTACTTTACAGAAGAAACTGTACCATTGAGCAACGACACTTCTCGAAATATATCAGCAGCACAACAAGTATCAATACATCCCAAAATATGATGGCAGTGTGCATGGGAAGCATTCCTCTCGAGTTAATGTTAGATCATACATCTTGCAGGCATTCTCTGGTGTTGACAGCTGAAAGCGCTGGATAACTTACTGTTCTATCTGCAGAATTTCTTCTCTGACATCGTTTTTTAGTTACCTTAGTAATGTTGGCATGAAATACGCACAACATCAACATTGCTGTGTAGGGACGAAATTCTATATCTTCTCTGATTTTTCCCTCTTTGGTATCTACTTTGGTAAGTTTCTGGCTTCATCACGTTTTATACAAAAAGGGTTTGACAACTAATCAAATAAATAATGTAAAATATAATAATACACATATTTCACGGTTTGATTTTTGTTTTATTTTAGTCAACATTCATGGAATGTACTTACAGTCATTTTTAAGACCATAGAAATATTCATTATACATTGAAAACATTTTATAGTAGTACAGTATCTAGATAGTGAACACATTTCTATTATTTTCAAAATTCACTGAAAAGAAAGAGTTTTATGTTTAATTTCAAACTTTTGTACTTTTAAGGCAAATGATGGCATTCCATTCATTTAACAACAGCGGAGAATAACATCTATTGTGCAACTCCATCTATGCCTTCAAAAACAAGGCCCCACAGGCATGGTATTATTATTATTATTATCTTTTTATTTATATAGCGCCAACAATTCACGCAGCACTTAATACAATACATATATTCAAGGCGTCTGACAAGATGAGCATTGACAGACTAAGACAAACCGATACATTAGGCGGAGAGGACTTGGCTCGCAAGCTTACAATCTTGAGGGATAAATGGAAATTCCAATGTAATACTTATTTCCTGGTATGAAATAAATTATAATTTGTTAATAGTATACATAAAATAAAATATACTTTACTTTAATTTAATGTATGTGATAAACATAATGAATCTAAGATGAGACTGAGGACCAGTTAAGGTTTAAGTCTTTTCAGGAATAAAAACAATGTGACCAGATGGGCCGTTATCTGCTGTGAAACTATGTTTCTTTAAAATGTTAGTCATTTCCATTTTGCAAAAAGCTGCACTACATTTTTTATATGATATGTAGAAGACATAGTAGGGACTGAGTAGCGTCCTGGTGGTCCCGATATTAAACACACTAAGCCAGGGGTCTGTAATCAGCTCTGATTTCCGGAGTGTCCGGTTTCCCAGGTTGTGATTATAATGCCAGAAAGACTTGTGGTAAACTTTTATACACAATTATAACATCAGATTCCTTCCAGAAGATGAAATCAATCACTTTTCATCATGGTAAACTAATCATATATGGTTAAACTACAACTGCCATGACTCTCAGCCTGTAGTAAACTGGTCAGTGTAACTTTTGGAGAAAACACCCCATGATCATACCATGGAGTTCTCACAGCGAGCAGCTGGCTGTTCTTTGGAGTCGCTTCCCTTTCTTGATGTGCTGTGTTGGCTGTTGGTTTTCTGGGAAAGTCTGAAATTGAACAAATGCCTGAAATCCTCTCTGAACTGGTTTCCCACGAAACAGTACAACAGAGGGTTAATGCAGCTATTTGTAAAGCCAAGGCATATTGAGAAAGGCATGGCCATGTCGACCATTTTTACTATTTTGCAATTTTTAACGGCATTCATTCTTATCAAGGCGTCCAAAAACGTTAGTAAATGGAACGGCAGCCAGCAGATTAAAAACGCCAAAACAATCGCAGTCACAATTTTTAGGACTCTGTCTCTGTATTGCTTGTTTATCGCAGGGCCCTTTGCTTTCTTTAAATGCAAACCAATCAAAAGGTAGCAGGTACCGATCACCGTCATTGGGAAACAGAAGCCAAGTGTGATCTTCAATAAAGAGAGCGCCACACACCAAGCTGAATACGTTCCTTCTGGAAAATCCATTATACATGCTTGCACTCCCAGGCTTTTAATATAATATGTATTGCGAAAATAAAACGAGGGGAAAGAGCAGAGAATTGCTAGGCTCCAAACCAGGAACACCACGATGAATGCTTGTCTCAGCGTCCTTCTCTGAGAACGTAGTGGGTACACAATGGCAAGGTACCGATCCACGCTCATGCAGCTAATTAAGAAAATACTTGCAAATAAGTTCAGAGATAAAAGGGAGCTCGAGATTTTGCACATCGCTTTCCCAAAAAGCCAGTTTAAGCGAAAGGCGTAGTATATGGCCCAAAATGGAAGCGTTGCCAAAAACAATAGATCCGCCACAGCTAGATTCAGAATGTAGATGCTGGCAATGGTTTTGAGGTCCCCCTGGAGACACAGGACGGTTATTACCAAGCTGTTCCCAATAAATCCAAGGATAAAAATGATCGAGTAGAACGCAGGAATTAAGTCAAATTCATATTCCAAAAAGGAAGTGTTCCGACATAATTCTGCAGAGGTCAGATTATTCGTAAGGTTTGATGGTGTCATCGACATATCATAGAATGTTTCATTGGTGATGATGATCACCGAGGAGTTCCCATAGAACATAATATTGGTGGTTGATATAACCTCTCCAGTTTGCAGCGTTCCACACAGGTTCTCTGCAAAGTAAAACAAAAAAACACAAATGCACAGCTTGTTAGCTCTTTATTTTTATAAACCGTTTTAAAGTGAAAATTGAAATTTTGCAGATTTTTATGTGGATGACCCACTGAGGACAACAAAGGTGAGGAACTTACTTATATTCGGCGGGTAAAACAATTTGCACATTGAATTATCATTAAGTGCCAAGTTACTTTGTGTTGCTTGAAATGACTACACATGTTTTGTGTCACTACTGTACTAGAGATACTAGACTGTATTTTGCTGAAAATACATTTTATGCAGATATACACTTTTTTCCTTTTGTCAGGACGCTTCACAGAGGAGTGCGCATTATATACAGATATACAAAATAACATAATTTCTGAAAATCAAGCATGCATACTACACACAGGAGCATACTACGACCACAATTGTATGGTAATTTGCACAGTTCCAGTACATTGAATCATGTCTCTGAAAAAGTTTTCATTGGCACTGAACCGTTTGCTTCACTTAATATAGAGTAGATACAATTAACTATGGATGACATCAGATTGATGTTGTCTTTTATTGTCAAATATTCAATATATTCTTAAAAACAATAGAGAGAATGACTAAAAAATGACAATACCCTAGGAAAGGTTCTATCACATATTATAAAGTAGCTTACCAGATTATAAAGGTTCCGGAAAGAAAAGCCTTGCTTTATTCGGTCCTTGATAGCGAGTAATTGCTTGAAGCGTCTTGTTTCTCTCTTATATCCTCTGTGTATTCCTCTGGGAGACGTTAACCTACATCACTCCAAGAATGGAACACAAACTCTTGGCACAAACTTCCTGGCAGGGAAATGTAAATTCTATTCATTTCACATTGGATAATACTCACAGTAAATCACCAAGCAAGCATCAGCGCTCCTACTCTAGAGGGAAAAGCCCTTCCGACTGCAATGTGGCTATCTGGGACTTTTACTTTATCCTAAATCTTGAGCTTCTGCAGAAGAAAATAACGTTTTGTCACTTGGGAGCAGATACCCTCCTCATGCTGCAATACTATTTATCTTTTTATAAATGATACATCGTGAAGTTCCTTTTCACTTTGGAGTAATTCTCGATTAGCTCATAGCTTCCGTATTTTTGTATTGTATGTCCCTGGCAAGCTGCTGGGGGGCAAGACACATGTCTATTTTGTTTTATATAGATGTGTACCGAGCAGGTCCCTCAGTTTTGCCCCAACTGTTCTCACAAAAATCCCCTATATTTAGATGGCCATGGATCAGAACACTGGGCCCAAATGGCTTGATGTCCAAGGCAACCTACTTAATTTGTCCTATCATAAATTCACAGAAAAACAAAGGAACCAAATTTGTTTCTCCTTCTGCGTGGCTTCTAAAATCGTAATGACTTTCTTGTCCTTCCAGATGTTTTGGGGTTGATTCCCATTCGAAACATTGACTTAGGATTTATTGGCATTCGGCCTGTACATAAAGATGTTATGGAAGTATGCATGTGCCAACCCAAATCCACTGGGAATCCATGACAGCTTCCCCATTGTTTGGACACATGTCCCTGGAATGGTGTAATGAAAGCGTGCTCGGACCAAATAAGGATATATGCTTTTTGTAAAATAAATAAAATACACTTATGACAATAAAGGCATGCACACAAAGACACAACGCGTGTCATATTCTGTTTCCATGCTTTTTTCAAGAACAGAAGTCACATAAAAGAAAAGTAAACAATTGAGGTGATGGTTAGACGGTCAGAAATCAAATTAGATGTATATCACAAAGAGGTCACTGACACAGAAGAGAACAAGTAAGGGGGCAAGAAACAATTTCCCTCCAGGGCTGCTGGTATTTTGGTCCACCACCTGAAGTTGTGTGTTTACTTGCATATCAACATCATACCTCCCAGGTATAGCAACCACCAACTCATACCTTCCAACCTCGACCTATTAAGCTAAGACCAGGATACGTCAGTGCTTTTTTGACGAGTAAATTAACTACACTAACAGTTGTTTTGCTTCCATGTATTTCAAAACAGCCCAGCGGCATATCACAGGCCCCCCATCCCAATTCACAGCGCTTTTCTAACAGAACGTTTCAAAGGCGTAGCCTTCTGGCAATTTTCACTTCAGTTCCGGGATCCAATTGTACGCAACGTTTGTATCTGTCACAGAAGACTTATAAATATTTAAAAACTAGCGAGCGACGTGGGAACATCTTGATTACAAAGTTTTGCCAAAGTATATAACTAAAAACCAGTTGTTTCGACTCGATTATTATCACCTGCAGTGGCTGTTACATATACAGCATATAATGTGTGTGAGGTAAAGCAAAATGTCTTTAAAGTCACTTTCTGGGCCGGAGATGTGGACGCCAGGGCTTCGGTTCGCGATGAGCTATAAAGGAACTCTTTGATCTAAATGGTCCTGGCTTTATTTACAGGTTTTACCACTTACATATATTTAAGATTATAATAACTAGCATTTAGTAGAAAGTGGTTGTACGTTATGTGGTAGGTCTATGATTCCTGCCACAGAGTTATCCAATAGTCTTAAGTTACCACCCAATGCACACGTGCCAACTCTCCCGGAAGTTCCGGAAGTCTCCTGTCTCATTTTGAGAGCGAGCGTCCGCAAGCAATCCACAAGCAATTACATAACAATATGCCGATGCCGGTGTGTAGTCATTGCAGGTAAATCATTCAGTTCACACTTCTCCTCTTTTTTGTTCCACTGGAAAACATCCCACATATAATCCATGTGATCCATTGTGAGTTACGGCCCATTTAAAACATTTTTTTCCGGAGTATAACTCTAAATTTATTACACAACTAGATCAAAATTGCTTGTAAATGACACAAAGCAATGTGAAAAGTAGTAAAGGATATGACTATTGGATGGGAGCCCGGCACAGATCAGGTTACAGAATGATAATGTAATTTTCAACCAGATTAAGGCCATTTCTAACAGGGGTCAGGAGACACACAGTATCGTTTAAATAAACATCGGTTCTTTGATAAGCAAAGCTAATATAAGACTTACCCCCCTTTTTTTCAGATCCTGGTGTGGTTGCAAGGGTATAAGCTATGAACTTGGACATTCTCATAATAAGAGAACACTGAAATAATGAAGTGGTGTTTTCGCCTTATATAAAGTTTTTAAGGACTTTTTCTGAGTTTCAGGACTTGCCCTGTAGTGGGCAAAGTAACTCATGGACAGAGCCAGACTGCAGATGTTGAGGCAGCTCTGGCACTTTAAGGCCAGCAGCCACCTAATGGATATGCATGGCTGCACACTATTCCATCTGGTGGCTGCACTCCACGGCACTGAGATCGGGCAAGTATGGGGAGCTGTTGGTCAGCGACCCACTGGGCATTTGCCCATTGTGTCAGATAGCCAGCCTGGACCTGCTCATGGATGTTCACCTATCATCAAGTACGGTATTTCAAATACAGAGGGGGGGTGTTTGATGTTCTCTTCTGTAGGGTAAACAAGCTTGGGGTAGTAAGATTTGTGGAGAGGGCTTCTTCATCCCGGTCATCGGTATTCATTCAACAAACAACATCTCCGGCTCCTCAGCACCAGCAGAAACATACTGTTTGTCTTCTATAGTGTCATTCACGTCTAGTTCCCCGCTCATAAAATTAAGTGGCACCGAGTGACCTTGGCAGGAAAGTAGTGTAAAATAGAGTCAAATTAGCTATTAGTGTAGCGTTACTGCGGACGGAAGGATAAAAAATGCGGACAGAGAAAAGGCAGCAGAGGAATCTGCTTGTTAGCAGAGAGCTGCCCTACTTGGCCGATTTGCTTATATTTTTGTTGGGTGAACTCCAGCATTATAATTAGCTGTCTCAGGCTTAGTTGTTCCAAGCAATCGCTCAATACTTTTTATGCCAAATGTTGTATGAGTCTGCTTTAGAAGAAGAAAAAAATACTATTGGGAGAATTTAGAATAACTGCCCCCTCCCTGAGCACATACGCAGTACAAAAACTATGTTTTTACACAAACAAACTTTTACAACTATAATGATGACTCTACATACATGGGTTCACATGTACCCCTTTTTGACGGGTTATCTCAACTACTTAACGTTCTTTAAGGACCAGAGACTGTTTCTTCTCTGGCATCACACAGGTTAAAATCACTATATTGAATATCATCTAAAATGCGTTGCTTACCCATATACCATCAGCTTCTTTGCCGATCCCATTTCATTTAACCCTTTGAATTTCCATGTTTTATTTTTTTTGTCTATTTAACTACCTAACCCATAATGTTTTAAACAAATCTCCTCTATTGTCCCGGTAGTGTAATTAGTAAAAGCGGTATTTTTCCCCCATATCATCACACCAGTGCACTTTAAACATCCCAGTTCTGTCTCATTTATTGGTTCATTGCCCATACCACCCCTTTCTCTCGTGATAATATTGCTCAATATTTATTTAGCATCTTCAGCGGCAGCAAGACACTCACTTTTTCTTGATTGTTAAGCATTCAAAGGAATAAGGCCTTTGTGTTTTATGTGTCAGATCATTTAAGATAATTTTCTATCCACAAAAGCACTCATTCACAAGACTTTCATAAAGCCTCTAAAACCTTGTTTGCCTCCAGATAAATCAGATATAATATTCTGCACATGGAGAATCAGAAATGTTGCAGACGTATTAAACTTTAAAGGGACTTTGTCTTGTCTCAATCAACAAGGTTAGTAAAAAAACGAAAAAACACAATAAACACTAAAGCTTGATTAAAAAGTATTACTCACAGTGAAGCGCATATAACACATTTATTCCTCGCCACTGACAGATTCATCTTGTGTTGATGAACGGACCTTAGTGACCTTTCCTTGGGAGGAAAAAAGTCATTGGCGCCCATTGCAGCTGTCAACAAATTATTAATATGGGAAAATTCAGCATCAACAGCAGAAATTCATCATCTTTATCTTCATTAAAAAGGATACTTAAAATGATCTGATATTCGGCATTGTTTTCATATCTCTAAGTACACATAAGAAAAAAATAGAGAAAAATCTTCAATTTAACCATTGTCAAAGGAATAACATTTTTTTTGTATTAAAAATGGATAATCCATTATTTCCTTTTGTGCCAAAAACACTTAATTAATATGTGACACAAAAGCATACACTATATACTGGTGGTTTGTTATTTTATGGTATTATTATCCCTTTAGCTTCTTTCATAGAGTGATTGGTAGAGAGAGATTCTTTGGACTTAGCGGAATAACACATTTAAACATACATTTAACCTACACACCATGGAATTCTGTTATTCTAGTAATTTATAGAACATAAAATAATGAGCAAGAAAGGAATGGCAGGACTGGTGAATGCTGGTAATGATTGTGGGATGGGGAGTATTCTAAGGTAAGCTGAGCAGTCAAGCATCAGAGGCAACAAGGATTACATATAGAGAGCTGGTCCTGTGCCAAGTGATACCAGTAAAGCAATCAACAGGAACGATCCATTGGTCGAGATGGTGACTGTAAAAAAAAACCATCTCAAGCGGCACTTGAGGGTCATCACCGGTACAACATGAATGGTAGAATAAAATGGAACTTTTTGAGACAAATTAATCCAAAGTCCAGCAAATGCGTTTTCACCTCTATTAATACACCCTGAGAATTTAAACATTCATGAGATAGGGATAAGACTATCCTTAATCACTATCCTTAAAGACAAGACCAGGGACTGATTAAGGTCCAAGTCTTTATATCAGAAAAAAACAGCCAGGTGAGATGGACCGAATGTATACCCCCAAATTCGATGTTTTTCAGTACAGATTTTTTTATATGGTATTCAGCAATTTACAGCTTTTAAACCCTCTTTATAAATAATCATCGACGTGTCAAGTTTCATTTTAAATTATATTAAAAATACTCCATAACCATTTTAAAAAAAGCCACAAACATGAATTGTGTTCATGAATGAAGTTCTTTTTGTGTTTTTTCTATACCCTTGATTAATGTACATTTTTTTTGCGTGGTGGGGGATTATAGATTCACTTTAAAATTATTTCCTGAGTACAGAACAAAACGTTCTGCTGTCTTTTTCTTTCCTGCTTCCGTATAACTGCTATTTTAAGTAAAGTAATTAAAAATGTTCCTAAATTAATAGTATATTTATTGTAATCCCTTCACTATGTACAAAAGAAACAATGCATATTTTTTACATATTGTTTTTGAGTTTCAGCACCTCCATCGGAGGACATTAATCTTGTTTTTTGTGTTTTGAAGGACATGTTGTGCCAGAACGATGAATATTGGTTAGATTAACTGGCTCGTGAAAATAAAATGTAATGCCTCACTCATGTCACAGAACAAATGAAAAATGATTCGCTCAACTCATGAACAAGGTATCTACTAAGATGACCATTGGAAACCAGGTTTGTGCTTTAGTAAAATAAACTTGAAAACAATTATGAACTCTTCAGGATCAAGTGCTGGTATAAAATATAGACACAAGTTAGAATGTTGACCTTATTTGCATGCACCTACCCAGAATCCCTTGTGGGTGTGGCAGCACCATGAGATTTCTGAGGGTAAAACAAGCCTTCTGGCTTGTCTGGTGTGTGTAGATGAGTGATAAATAATGCTTCTACTACCCCCTTACATTTAAGTGAAAGGGTTTTCCATCACCTTTACCCACCATAACTTATGTAATGGTATTTAAAGTACAATGTATGTTGCAAAAATATTTAAACAGTCCTTTGTGAATAAGTCATCCATTGTTCAGGGGAAAATACTAATCAAAATGATAGGAATTAACTGAGAACACAGCAGGGTCTTTGTATAAGGTGAATATGTGGGTTATATTAGGGGCATAACTAAAAACCACGGGGCCTGGTGCAAAAAAATGCCCTGAGCCCCCAATTTCAACAGCTGGTCTGTGCCATAATTTCACTCCACATAACTGGTCTGTGCCTTCTTTGCCTCTTACCTTTCAACATACAACATATTTACACAAATTACACACACTTACTCTTACTCACTAACACACACTCCATCTCACCCCATTTACACAATTATACATCCATGCTCAGACAAGCACACAGGTACACATCCATGCTATGGGGTCTATTCACTAAAGGGAGAGTTTGCAGGAGAGTTGTGGTTTTTAGCTCCCTCATTTCATTATTCATGCATGAGAAGACTGAAGAAATCTTTATGATTTAACTATATATTAATAAAAGACAGCCATGTTCTTCCTAAAGCAGAAGCTCACAGAAGTTGGACCTTCATTATGACTAGTGATGTCAGAGAGTTGAAGCACAACTCCCCTGCAAACGTTCCTGGTAACTCTCCCTTTAGTGAATAAACCTCTATGAAAAAAATGTTATGTTCTCTAACAACTGCATACAACGTATGAAGAATGGTGATGACGCAGCCTGTCACCAATGTTTCGTGTCCCAGAAATCTATTGAGTTTGTAAAAGGGACATCATACTGAAAAAGGGCAACAGTGTATCTAGCAATACTTATGAAGCAAAATGTGTTTTGTGTCTTCGCGGTTTCCTTTTATTATAACATAACGCTCTATCAACTTCATGCGATGTGTCATAGACGTAGCTCCACAGCTGTTCAACTACAGTTCCTATGATCCTCCAATAGCACCGGGGAGTAGATCCGAGGTCCGGGACATGCATGAGCATCACAGATTGAATGTGTGCATAAGATAAATACTATGTTTTCTATTTAGTTTAACGTGCGTGGGAAACAGAGCCATCTAAAATTAGAAACACTCAAATATAACATTTAATTAAAACCAGGTTCAAGTACATGCTGCAATGTTGTACTTAATCTGGATAAATTTGTTTTCTACATTTTTGTACAAGTTGTGCTGGAATATCATGTTACACAGCAATTCGGTGTGCTATATAGAAAAGGGGTATAAATGAAACTAAGTGATTTAAAATGTGAATATTAATACGCACATTACTTTTTTTCGGGTTTTTCTTGAGTAAAATTTACATGGTTAATTTCATCAGTCATAGTAACTATGAACATAAAAAAACAAAACAGTAGGATAAACTATTGTTTTTTCTTTTTTAGTTTTCAACAAACACAGTTTATTAAGAGGACGTCTGGCATAAATATTGAAAAGCAATCAATGCTTTTGTTCATGCCAATTGGATCTTTCCATTCGTTTTTTTTGGCGATAAAACCCCTTTTCTAGAACTTTGCACCCAAATTCCTGAATAATAGCTACATCACATATTAATCTGGGCGTAATTCTAGCTTGTTGCTTAATAAAAGGAGAGCTATGTATATAATATGAAGCAGCTGCAAAACTTAAAATCATACATCGTTAACAGTATATTCGTTTTTTATGGTGGATTGGGTTATGGATTTTTACATAGACGTGCAAAAATACCTCACTTTATATTAAAAATAAAATGCTTTTTATCTTGATATGTTTTCTTTATCTAAACGGATATTAAAGTATTGCCAGATAAAGATCTTTTTATGGTTCTGGATATAAAAACAAACAATATGTAATGTATACACTAAATGCAGAACAAAAAGGAGAAAGGATTATGAAAGAATGGGAAATATGGCATGGACACAGAGCGTGTTTTTTATAGGGTGTATATTGAAGGTCAGGCCCAGGAGACTTTCCAGGACTTGGCCTAGCTGGGTCTGGCACGGATAAGCTAGTCGATATTTAGGATGGTCAGTCTGTGCCAGCAAGGCATAGACCAGAGAGCTACAATCAGGAGCGACACTTTAATTTTGTGTTCACTTTATAATAATACACAAGAAGTGACTTCTTGGCCTTCAGCTAAAGGGGTTTAATCACAATATTTGGTTTTAATAAAGGCATAACTGGTAACTTCTGGGCTCCGGCTACTCGGAGTGTGCCCTCGCGTGACACAAGCCAAGACTGCCCGCTGACGACGGTCGGCGCTCCTGCTGATGTCAGGAAGGCGTTCCTGCTGAAATTGTGTTAAACACCCCATTTAAAGGGGGAATGGGTGGGGAGCGGGCCTGTCAAGACCCCGCTCCCGTGACCCGGAGAACCAGAGAACCCAGAGTTCTCCGGGTCCAACCCCGTGAGTTCCCAGGCATGAATAAACGTTTGTTTTTGTGACATGTGACTGAAACTTCCATCTTTTCCTATGTTAGCCCCAGAAGAGGTATCAACTTCACCTAATAACTACAGAATACATGTAAAATGATTGATTTGTGAATATATATATATACACATACATACACACACACACACACGTGTGTCAAAATTAAAGTCTAGAAAACATTAACTTAAAAACATTTATTAAAAATTAATTAATTTATTAAAAACTATTATTAAAAACATTTATTGCTTGTTCCAGTCTGAATTTCACAGTAAATCAGCACCATACACATTAAGATTTATTTTTTTTAAATAAAAAAGAAAGAAGAAAAAAAACAAAAGAAAAACATTTAGCAATTTTAAATACTTGTAAGACACTTTCCAGAATTACACAATTTCGACTGCAGTTCCAGTGAAAACCTGGAGTGATCCCGGAACAGCCCGAGGGATGTCACCATGGCCTGGCTTACATAACGAGAAGGTGTACGAGATCGGGTGCAGTTTCACAAGATTTGGCTGGGATAGAGCTGTCAGCTGTGTTCTGGTTTTAACTCCATCGCTTCACTATTCAAGCTCTCCCTTTAATGAATAGACCCCCCCTGAACCTTCATTTTTCTATAGCAATACTAAACAAAAATGTAATTAGAATGAATAATAACGTTTCATTACAGATATCCACCTAAACAAGAACAAAGTTGTTGCTAAGAAAATCACAAACAACAAAACAAGGTACATTTACGAAAACCGATCATAAAATAAAAGGCACAGTACACTAAAACATTTAGCACAAAATGTCTAAAACCAAACTAAGACTAATATAATACTTAGAACACATAAAGAATTGGTCCGTTTCGGAGCAGAACTCATTGAGATTTCCACACATCTGTCGTCGGCAACTTTCTCATGGGGGCACAGGGTTCCTTTCTGTGTGAAGACGTCAGAGCCCGTTTTATAAGACAAGGCGTAGACGCAGTGTAAGCCTCGTACGGCTCCATTGTAAGTCAGCATCCAGTTTGCAATCCAAGCCATTCTGCAGTCGCAGCTCCACGGATTGAACGACAGGAACACGTGCTTCAGTTTGGGCATGTTGGCAAATAAATCACCGGGGATAGAAGTTAAATTATTTTTATTTAGATGAAGTAACTGAAGTTCCTTCAAAGAGGAGAAAGCGTTGTGTGCAATGTGCGTTATCCGGTTATTATTAAGATGTAATTTTTTCAAGTTACCAAGACTGTTAAAAGAACAGTTGATTCTCGTAATCCGGTTAGCTTCCAGGTACATAATCCTGACCTGGATTAAATCACTAAAAAGCTGATTAGGCAAATGAGATAGCGAGTTGTGTCCTAAATTTAGAACATTCAATTTGTTGAGTTGGTTGAAGGCATCATTCTCTATCACCCAAATCCGGTTCCTCCTCAGATTAAGATCCTGCAAAGCTTGCTGATTTTTGAAGGAATTTTTCCCAATGGCTTCTATGTGATTATTTTCCAAAGATAACGTCGTAAGATTGTGGAGTTTCCTCAGAGCCTGTGGGATGTAGTGAAATTTATTGGAACCTAAATTGAGAACTTCCAGAGACACCACGTGGGAAAACACGAGAGGATGAATTTCAAAGAGGTTGCAGGAAGATAGATCCAAAAAGATTAGACTGAAAAGGCCTCGGAACGTATGAGCGTGAAGGTAGGTTAGCCTTGAATTCTTACTAAGATTTAATTCTCTGAGGTTGTTGAGGGAGATAAATGCTCCTGGGTACAAGAAGGTCAAGTTGTTTTGGTTTATCCAAAGGATTTGAAGTATTGGGACATTCTTGAACGCGTTGAATGTCAGGACTCGGAACAGATTCCCTTCCAGGTATAACGATACTGCAGAAACAGGTAGGTTAAGAGGAAGGCTTTTGAATCCCATCTTATCACAGTAAATGTCATCGTCGGAAGAGCAGTGACACAGGCTAGGGCACGTAGTATTACTAAACGCGTCTCCTATCATCTCAAGAAAAATACACCAAGAAAAAATTACCAGGAACATAGCAGTTCAAGAGTACAGAAAGCCAAAAATAAGAAAAAAAAAAGCGTGCTTGCGGTTTAGCCGAGATTGGAAATGTACACTTTATGTACGGACAGATGGGAAATGGTCCCTTGAACCGAAAACCAGACCAATCACGACGCAGTTCTTAGGCACAAATAAGCTGCTTACATTCCATGTAGTTTCACAAACACTTCCAACTTTCATGTGTGCTCTCGGCTGGTGGCAAATATCCTTCATCAGATGTCCAGAACTCTGACTTCTTAACACGTTACAATTTAAAAGAATACAAGAATGAAACGACAGGCTTATTGTTGTTACTTATATATTTGTGTATCACATTATTCTGGCTCCATATAGGTTTTGTATTGCTTGTTTCTCATAATGCATTTCAAGAAATAATATGTTTTAATGGCAGGAAGCAGCCCACGGGATGAAAGTCAATGCTAAAGATAGTCTTCACATAGTGTTGGTGTACGTATTTTATATTGCAGTGGCATATTTAAATATAGCGTGCTTGGAGGAGGATGTATTTTTATTTATTGTGCCTTTTGGAGTCAAGAAGGAAATTGTCCCCCCTGATGGCAGAATTCGAAGTAGATTAATTAGGTTTTTTTCCCCTTCTTTTGGATCAAGAGTAGGAAGGTTGGGTAAAAAGGTTGAACTTGATGACCTTAGGTCTTTTTTAACCCCTTAATGACAAAATGCATTGTTTTCAATGGGTTTTGGGACCGCCCATTGTCCTTAAGGGGTTAAACCTTATTACTATGTAACTATGTAAAATATTCACTGTACGAAAAGAAGTCTCAATCAGGAGCATGTCCTTGGAAAACAGGGACACCCAATCCCCCTACCGCATGGCTACATGCAGCCTCTGGTTTCTTCCCTCCATAAATAAAATTTTAATTAGCAAACATTTCTCAACTAATACATTTAATAACGAGCATAGATACGGCTCCAAATCAGTCTATCATTAGCAGACACCGAATGATATTCTAAATTCCTATTTTGCATCAAACGTCTTGTACACTAGGCAGTTAACATCTACAGCACCAGCTTGATTCGTAAGGAACATCTTGTACAGTAAACAAAGTACGAGAAAGATTAGGAACAGACGGGATTACTAAAAACGTATCACCAGAGAGATTTACGTGAGCCAAGCAAAGGTTAACAGTTTAATTCTATTAAAATGGAATTTAATAATTTCTTTATTCCCCACTTAACTTATAGAGTGTTGAAACGCAGGGCAGAACGTTGACCTGGCAGGTTGACGTGGCTGGTAGAGTTTGCTGTACTTTCGTATGCATATATATATATATATATATATATATACACATATATAGTGCATGTAAGGTATGTACAGAGTGTTTATTATAGCCTCTATTATAGTCTTTGACATGAGTTGGGGGAAGTCTGTGGTGGCCATGAGGCAGATCATGAACTTTCCATTATACAGTCAGAAGTTGTCTATCTCAGCACATTGCCACCATCCTCTCCAGAACTACACACCATGTTCATTAAAAAATAGCTATTATTATATATAAAACTACTAAGAATACAATGTTCTCAGGGATGAAGGTGGCAATATTTCTGAAAATAAAATCTAGGATAGCTTTTGTGAGAACATCTTCATCTAAATATATTGACCTCAAAATATATTTCACGGGAAAATGAGAAAAAAAACCAAGAACAATGTGAAATCAGTCATCTTACTGTGTAATGAAAATAATATATTCTGAAGATACAGTGCCTGGGTGTCTGATGGGTAATAAGGTATAATTACTAGATAATGAAGGCACTGTTAGTTCTAGGAGGTGCAGAGATCGGCGCACTAACCACATCCAAGTGGACTTTAAATCACTGGCAGCAGACTAGAGAAGATTACCGGCCTCCAATCTGTAACCCTATAATCATAATTATAATCAAATAGGTGTTACGCTCTGATTATATAAGTAAATTAGCATCATGTCTGTGGAATTTACTTGATGAGCATTAGTAATTTCCAAAGACTTTTGCCACTGATCAATGGCAGCGCTTGCTGCACACGCAGAGGCAGACTAGCGGTAAGTAAATCAGGTGCAGAGACATGTAGTTTGGCAGAACACATTTCTTACATGGAAAAGAGCTGGGGGGGGGGGAGAGGCAAATGTATATCGGGGTATTCTACGAAGTTGCCCCCATCCATTTGACTGTCCGTTTTCTATACTCCTAATATTAACATTTATACGCATACTGCTTTCAATCCAGTCTTCAATGATTATTTATAGATAAACCTGATGTAAGGGCCACCAGCAGTGATCGTATCTTAACTAAATTCACTACAAAGCAGAGTGAATTAGAATTAGTAGACTGAACTAAAGTTGCACGCCCTTGCGTGTTAACTCCTGCACTGTGACTAAATTCATTAATGCTTACATTGCTTCTGCGCATATGCGAGAGGTAGTTAAACTGAACAGCCATTGCATAGCGTCGGCTTTCCACGTCCTCATGTCCACAGTCTGCCCAATCTACTAACATTTAGCAACGTCATGAAGTTGAAACCACAACTCTACTGTCAACGCTCCATTTAGTGAATAGATCCCGTTATGTTTGCACATACTTGGTTACATTGTTGATGATTGTGTTTTGGTTGCTCGCCTTGTATATGAAGTGTGTGTTCTTGGAATAAACCTTCTCAACAAGGTTGCAGCCAATGCTGCCACCTAGTGGCCAAACTGGAAAGGAGCGTGGCTAACAGATACACAAGCAATTTTCTGCAGTACACATAACATAATAACCCGAAACACTATCCACATAGGTTCTTCGCTAACGTAAGTGAATTACAAACAGTCTGTTATTTCTGGATACAAGCAATTATATCTATTTTCCTGTCTGCCTGGAGCATACTGCACTCCAAGAGGTTGTTTTCTTCTTGATAACTATATTTGCCAGCAATAATTAAATTAATAATGGATCATAATGCAAACTTTTATTGCAGTAACGTCTTCCCAGAGGGTTTCACTGAAGCTATAAAAGCATATGTACAGAAATGATTGCTGAGCTGGTAGGAACACCAACACTTGGATATCCACCATGGAAATGTATCTTTTCAAACAAATTTAACACAACTATTCTCCTATTCATTGTGAAATATATAAATAAACCCTCTACACATGTTTGAAGTCTTTCTGTGTAGTATTTTCACTAATGAAAAGTCCTTTAGAGAACACAGGATACCCCATTGCTTATTTTGCTACCCTAGTTAGGCATCTATACTGATAAAAAGGTCCTCCAGGGTTCAACTCGAATCCAGATGCAAGGGCAAAAGCTTGTTTAATCCATACTTTTAGGAGGTGGCTGTCGTATAAGTGGTCCAAGTTGCCTTTCTCGTGGAAATACTGCCCGCTTTTTATTAGACTTGTGCATTCGTATTCGAGCCAACATGAAAACGAACACGAAGGCGAACCTACGGATTTCCGCTCCCGTTATCTACAGGAGTGGAAATCCGTAGGTTCACCGCCAGGAGTTAAAAGACCTTTAACTCTTGTAGAGGGGAGACAGGCCAAGTTCCCCCAATAGAATTAATAGAGTTGCACCAATCGCTTGGACGGCCCTTTAACTCCTGGCGGCGAACCTACGGACTTCCGCTATTGGTCGCTCGTGCAGACCTTTAACTCTTGGAGCAGGGAGACCAGCGGTCTCTCCTGGCCAAGTTGCGGCACAAGGATTTTAAAAGTCTGTACCAGCGACTCTATTGGTTGCCAGCAGGGGGCTCGTCTGCCATCAACCAATGAAGTACAAATGAAGTACAGGCTGGCGCGTAGTGCATATCGCGTTAACCCCGTATTAACCTCTTCTACAAAAAAACGGCAAAAAACGAACACGAAGAATGTACACAAATATTTGCTGAACCGAACACAGGAACGGGCGAATATTCGTGGAATACGAACACGAAAAGTTGGCCGGCGCCCAAGTCTACTTTTTATATTGTTCATGTTAAACCATTAAGAACAATGCATTGTGAGCCCGTACATGTAGGGGTTAAAGTAGATCTGTTAATCTTTCGATATTCAAAATGGTCAAAGAACACATCTATGTTATGACCAATGGGTTGAAATCTGCCAAGTTCTTGATAGTTACTGATTTTCAGGGGTCCTGATGTTTGACTTCCGCAGAGTTTGTGGAGTATGGAAAGCACCACGAACATGAACAAGAAAAATGTAGTTCCTACTCGAGCGGTGAACATAAGAGGAAACATTGTCTTGGTTCAAAATGTAACATGTACTATCAAGCCGGTGCATGTTGCTGTGGGAAATGAGAGGTTTTAACGTGCTCTTGCGAAGCGAGAGCTACTTAATTCATGGAATGTGAGGAAGACAGGAAAGAAATCCTTAAAGTACAGTATTAAGCTATGCATCGAATGAATTATGCACACCGCTTCCTTTTCTTGATTAGGTATATCTGCTAAATTGTGCTTCTGATGGCCAAGCATACCTACATATAACTATACAAGCCAGAACAAGAGGCCATTATCAATCATAACAATTTAATGACATGGATTTGATTTCCAAGATGTACAAATTAGCATTTGCTTTATTAATGGAACTGTTAATGGTAAACGGATGGTAACAATATCCTTAATTCTGAGGTTACTGGGCTTCTTGTCTATGCAAGAAAAAGCAAGCAAGTCGAGGCGAGTCAAATACCGCTTTAATTGTAACAATTTTTAGCAGATACACTGTGTGCAATAGAATTGCGACATACTGGCTTAAAGTGCCAAATGTATATCTCTATACTGCCTCCTGTGGCCATATGTGGAATTGCTAATATTATGGCATTGAACATTCTTCAGACCCAGCAGACCCACACACAGCACGAAATCAGAGACACATGAAGGCCATAATGTGCTGAAACTGATGTTTTATTAGAATTCTGCTTTTGCCTCCAAAGTCACTTTGAACAGCTTATAAATAGCAGCATGGTCTTAAAAATCAAGCAAACAGCTTGTCAAAGCTTTAGCAAATTCTGCATATATAGCTGTTAATGTAAGGGTTAACTCTTTGGCGTTTCTTTTGTTTCCAGATGCAAAGAAAATATATTCACGTCTGTGTGCAATCTATGCTCTGTGGCACGGAACCAGCTTTTCTTGGAAACACAGGAATGTTTCATAGCCGATAGAATTTTAAATACAAATTGTTACAAAAAATAATAAAAATGTTCATGCAGGCCTTACACAAAATAAGAGAAAAAAATATGATCTATGGATATGCTTTCAACCAAAAAAATGAATTTAGTATTCAAACCAACATTTGTTTAAGAAAAAAAAAATTGTGCAGCTTAAGATTTACAACATGCAATCTGACTCCAACAGCTACGAATTAAATTTAAGAAAACAAAAGCCACAAAAAGTACTAAAGTATGTTTTAATTAAATAGTATATGGTTAACAGGTATTTGCAGGAAGTTGGTGTATGTTTTTTTCTTTCTTTCCTTAAATATAATGATTTGATCTCCTAGGACTGAAAGCTGGGAAATTCTTATTTAATTCAATATACTAATCATTGCACTTAAGGATGATTCTGTCTGTGCTTGTAGGGGGGATTCACGAACCATCAAATGATATCACACCATTACATCATCAAGGCGATTAATCTTGTAGAACCAAAAACACAATCCCCAGTATTTATAGCTACATTATATGTGCCAATAAAATAATATAATTATGATCATTCCATTACAACTGATTTAGTACTATATCAGTACATAGATACCCTGGAACCTCTAGAGGTTATAAACTTCAAGAGAATTATTCCTATTCAGAAAGGAGGGGGATTTAAATGCGAACACAAAGGAAAGCAGTCTCTTAAAAGGTCCGCCATAAGACTCATTCCCATGCTCATTATGCAATTGGGTTATTTTATAGCATAAATCAAAAGATTGCAAACTGCATCAGTAAAGGAAGAGAGGAGAGCAGGACCTGCTATCTTCTAGCTGGGTTCCGTGGCCTTACACACTGGGAGATAAAGCTAGACATAGATCCA
The DNA here is from genome assembly GCA_009364415.1 of Spea multiplicata. Taxonomy (NCBI): domain Eukaryota; kingdom Metazoa; phylum Chordata; class Amphibia; order Anura; family Pelobatidae; genus Spea; species Spea multiplicata. Next base: position 14,720,496 of record VKOC01000008.1, read on the forward strand.
CGTAAAGGGTGGAAAAAAGTAATACTTTTTTTTTTTTTATAGACTGGGCTAAGAGCTTCTATTATTCCTTATTTATTTCCGAAAACAAAAGACCAAGACATACACTGAAGGAGAGTTCTTGTATATATTTAACTTATGTATAGACAGGACACTAGATATGTATAGTAAATTCCATCACCTTATGAAAATATGGCTGCAGTAGAAAAAAAACCTCATGGCAGGTATCCAGTTTTCAAACCCTTTTACTACAGCAGATTTCTCCATCATTTTGCACCGCAATACAATGAAGGTTTTATCCGCAGGAAAACAAAAATATATATATTAGCTGGAAAAGCCAAACAGTCCAAGCAAGAATGCATTTTGTTGTGAACTTGAATGGTCCTGAGAGTCGTGAAGGTCTCTAATGTTGCAAAGCAAACCTTAAAGTCTTGAAACTTTCTTACGCCAAGTGTATTGCTAGGTCTGGAACTGCCAAAACGGTGCCATACACTCTGGGCGTATCACACTCTTCCGGCTACTTTGAATGTAAAGTTAAACTTTCTTCATCCCTCGGCCCATCAAACAAGCAAAAACGGTCATAACCATCTTGGGTTTCACTTCCACAAGGTCTTCTGGAAGAGCATACACTCTTGCACCAATACGTCTAGCCATGGACACGGCATATCTGGAGAGAACGGATGGGAAAAGAGTTACAGAAAAAAATACGGTATGCATGCAGATAGATAAATAATGAAATTAACTGTTAAAATTAGATGTCCAAAATTGCTCCACATGCCCTTCTATCGTGCAATCATGGAAGCCTTGATGACCTCGCATGTCTAGATCTCAGGAATTCCCACCAGCCACCCCCAAGAAATTTGCACATTTGCACTGAATTCACATGGTTGGAAACTCACTTGGCATTTTCATGTTTGTCTTCATCAGTCAAATCACCAGTCTTTACCAGTTCGTAATTTATACAGCCAGGCTGTATGGCATCAATCAGATCCACTACTGGTAAGCTGGAGCTGATAGATTTGTCCTATTGAATAAACAAATAAATAAAAAAAAATTAGTGGTAAAGAAATCAAATATGTATATTGACTACATCCTCTCATAATTCAAATTTAAGAATCTACTGGACCTCCATGGCTGACCGCCGATCTCTCTGGACAGAAGACCACTTTAAGCTCCACCTACTGCAAGGCCCATTCTACCAGAAGTGACCAATCGGCATCTTTTGTCTGGTTTCTAGTCTTTCACCAGAAATGAATAAACTTGCAACTTTTGCTGGACGTGGCAAGTCTGAATTCATCAAAGTAGCAAGTAGATGCTGAGCAAAAATCCTCAAGATTGTGAGCTCATTTGAGTAGGGCCCCCTCCCCTGTTTCTGTACGTCATCTTATGTTATATACTACTTGTGATGTCCTGTCTACCCTTTGTACAGCGCTACAAATACAATAAGAATAGAATATCCATTCCCTTGGTTTATAATGTGTGCGCTAACTGGACTTGTGTTAAAGTTGTGCCTTCCACTAGAATTTTTTAAAACGTCACAGTAAACAACAGAAAAGTGAACCTTTCTAAATTAATATCGCCGTTACCTTAAAGCTCTGAATGGAGGTCGATTTCCCAGCTTCCGACAGCGTTGTGTTCACCCAGTTCACAATGATATCATCATTTGCTTTCTCTCCTTCTCCAAGATCCTCCAGTACGTTTAAGGTATACCTGCAGAGAAGATTAATCAGGTTAAACGTAAAAGAGAAATGGATTTTTTCTTTTGAAATCATAATTCAAACACATAATAATCTGTGTATCCTCCAAAAGCAGTGTCTCTCAGACTGGTCAGGAAACAACCCCTAGCACAAAGGACTGTTCGGGATGTCCATGGCAGGAGCAAAAGGCGAGTTACCGAATGAGTAGGCAATGTGAAATAACGTTCCCTTTGTTTAGCAAGGAGTTAAACGCATGAGTTTCGAAGCCCCAAAGTCTTATATTCACTCTGACATTTTTCCATTTTTTTTCTTTTTAAACAGTTCAAATAGTCATAAATGTGCATTATTAAACACACTGCTGTTGTTGACCTATTACTCCCATGAAATGCAGCCAGCAACTTCCCCGGAGATATTGAAGATTTGTAAACCAAGCTGTTGTTCAAACCTCAGGTTCTGATATCATGGAAGTTAAAAAACAAAACAAAAAAAAGAAACCACAAATTGAATGTGTTGTCTCCTGCTGGTGCACATTGAGATTGAAGTCAAAGTATTCACAGAGCTTTGAAAGAGTACTAAACTCCAAGACAAACGGACACCTTTACATGCAGGGGAACACTCACCGTCTCATCAACTGCCAGAGCAGAGCCAAGGTCAGCGTTGAATTTCCATCATTGAGATCCTGCCCTCCGATCCCCACCAGTGAGAACTTTGCACGTTGCTTCCCCAAATCCACTGCATAGTTGCAATTCTCAAGCTGGAAGATCAAACCAACAGCTACTCAGAAACACATTTTCTCCGCAAATACACTATATTTGGACTGGACAGAGTCAAATATTATGTGAGCAAACCAACAGATGCCTACTTTTCGTTGTGCAGTTCACTGAACTCAAGGACAATCCACGGCAATTTTTTTTCTTACCTTTTTCATATTTGCTCCGAGTTTAGGATATGGTGGCTTGTTCACCTTGTTCCAGTCAACGGGAACTTTAATCTTCTCGTACAACTGTAAGATTACCAAGGAATCCTGCAGATCACTAAATAACAAAAAATTATATTATTTCTACATAAGATTCAGTGAAATGATTACATATATAAATTAACTATCTTAGGGTCCTCATCTAGAACACTGGCTACAGGTTTATTTACCAAGATTAAATGGCTGCTGTAGAGTTGGTAATCGGGGGGGAATCAAGCATTCACTAACAAAAGCCTTTGTACATAAAAATGTGAGTCGATACGAACCCATACAAATGGTTGACATGAGGATTCACACCAAGTGAATTCATCCAGTTTCGGAATGTTCTTTCCTCCCGTGTCTCTCCTGAAAAAGAATAAATATTTTAAATGAGGTCACCGAGGTGCATAAAATGTTACAGTTACAGGACACATCAGGGAATTTGTATGATGGCAAAGAAAAGGATAATAGTAAAAAAAAAAAATATTCAGGTATTTCAATTGATTTCCTGGGTCTTGGAGCTTTGGGTATATAAGGGGCAGATGCTGGGGTGGTGAAGCTGTGGCCGGTTGTTTGGTATGTGTAGAATGAAGATGAATCAATCTGGTTCTTTTTTTCCTGCTATGTGGACCTTATTTTTTTCTTTTTTATGGGAGGATTCTTAATGGTTTGTGTTGGGGTATTGTCCCCTAAAAATATGCTAATCAGACAGATTATAAGAATTCTTCACAGATTATTCTTTTTATTTGTACAAATGGAATTACATAAATTCAGCAGTAGGTGGCAGGAATCTCATGTACTTTGTCAATCACACAGTACATCCGAGCAGTACACTCAACCAATTGTGTAAAAAAGATTTAAGGGCTTTGCATAGCTCATTATTATTTTAAGCACTTATACCTTATATGTTTTTTTAGCAAAGGAGCAAACATAACCAATTCATATGTTTGGGCGATGGCTACAAACCGAATACAGATCCTCACCTTCCAAAAGATTCCAGTCAATATCCTGGTTCTCAGGCTTAGTAAGTGCGGGGTACTTGTTGAACAGGTTTGCTACAAAGGCCAGGTTTAATTTAGGATTTCCACTGACGACATCAGCTGGAGTAACAAACTGCCTGCAGCCAAGCCTATCTGCTTGCTGGAGCATGTACTCGGCTCTCTTCAGATCATCTTTCTCCTGCAGAAACAAGTACAATGAGATGGTCGTCAGAAGGTCTCGAAAGGTGTGACATTTGTGTCCATCCAAGATTAAAACAAAAAAAGTGTACATGTAGCCGATTCTGTCCTGGATCGGGCACTTCTTGATCATAACATGCATCACAGGCCCTTGTGTTGATGAATACAAGCGTTAAAGTTGCTTGCTCATGAAAAAAAGAACACTTAATGAAATTTAGTTACTATGAAGGTTCCGCTGGACACTTACACTGAAGCCAGACATATTGATGTCTATCCTCTCTTCGCCTTCTTTCTGCCCTTTGGGTGCAATCTGATTGAGCAGATGGAAGTAGGCTCTCGAGTCCTGTAATATAATAAAGTTCAGTTCATACACAGTACTAACTGTAATTACTTTTTTTATCAATTATTTAGTTAATGTTTGCTAAACAGCGTTCTGTTATAACGCATGTGTCCTCAATTAGCACTTGTATGCAATCGGAATACCTTTGGCCTCTACAATTTATTTAGCACAAAATGGATCAATTAGCAGGGACATTTGGGTCCAGAATATTCATTTCATTCATATCTTATCCTTTTTTATTACTATTATTGCTGATCGCACTGTGAAAGTTGCATCTACATATTTTATAACATTGTATAAAGAGCTTTCCAGTGACCTGTTCATTGACGGAATTGGACAAAGAACAGGACATTGTCTCTCTCTCTAAGTGAGGCTATTTCACATAGCGAGACTATTCAGGTTATACTTTTCTCGATGTAGATATCTTATGGTAGTTGGGTTAGGATGTACCTTGACAGAATTACCAAAGTCAGTAAGCTGAAAAGAAGTAAAGGAGACAGGAAAGCCGTAAAATCCATCGAAAGCATTCAAGAAAGAAACAAATGGGATAATGAAGTTAATACAGAACCACAAACGGCAGGATTTAGAAAGCTAAGCAAATAATGCACAATACAAAGTGAAATGCTAAATTAGTAAATTTGCTAATTTGCTTGGAGCCCAGCATAATCATCATCTATGTTTCTTGTAAAAACAAGATGCCTTTTTGCAGAAAACCTCAACGTTTGCCAAAAGTGAAGCAATCGGTGGCTGTCGACCTGGTGAACTCTGCCCACTTTAGGTCAAACTCCATACCCATAAACATTCCGGATCCTCTCTGGCAATTTATACTTTAACGCTTGGGTTATATTTCTAAATACCTTAATGTCAGAGCAGAAGTTATTGATTTTTTGCCAGCCTGCATTTTCCAGATGGAAATTGGCCCATCTCAGCAACAGTTCTTCAGGGGACAGTTTCATCAGATCTTCTAGAGTCTCCCCTTCTCGAAGCAAAGCGGCCAGGGCTGAAACATATATGAAATTTGAGATTTTTTTTTCTTTTTCTTTGTTTTTTAATAAAAGATTCTGTTGTACCATTTCTTGCGAGCTTAATTAATTTCACTTTGATACTAAAAATGAAGTAGCAAATGAATCAACTGCAAAAACTACACCAAAATGTCAAAAAACACCAAACAGGATCCAAAAACGTAACTTACCTATAGGTGGTGTAGTCCACGTAGTTTATTATAATTATTTTTATTATTAATAATGCATATGGAAGGATGTGTAATTTATGACCTGCAGCATGGTATTGATAACTGAACTCTGTGTTGGAAGACCAGACTCAACTTGGCAATTAACTGTTGTAAGATGCCATAACGTTTGCCCAAGTTAAATTATCGGACTGCACTCATTTTAATGCCGTATAATAAAATAAAAAAAGATCTGATTTTGTATCCAAAAGCTAATCATAAGCCAGTAAAACTGTCCCTGGCAAAAGCGCATGCCCTTTTACCTTCATTCCTGCTTAGTTCAATGTCCGCAAACAAACCGATCTTTATAATCTGCCAAAGAAGCCCAAGCACGAGGTGAGGTTTTCCAGCCTTGAGGTCTTCTGCTCCGATGTTGACAACATGACACCCGATGGCCGAGGCTGAGTTCAAAGCCAGGTTCAAATTTTCCTACATAGGAAAAAAACATATATATACCATGAAGCCTGCAAAAGAATCATCAACATCACAATCAATGCATTACAGCAACCCAGTCTAAAACCGACAGCATTTGAAGCTTGTAGAAAATATTTTTTTTCCTTTTTTACTGAAGAAAAAAGTATACCATGTAATACAAAATCCAAACTATAACAATAGACAATACTAAATATAAAAGCACAAGACATAGAAGGCCGCAAAAATGTAAAATTAGCAACTTCACCTGAACGGTAAACGGAGTTAGTTTTTTCTTGTTAATTGCTCTTTCATCAATGGTGTCAGGAACAGACAGGTTGATCATTTTGCTATTAAAAAAACCAAAACAAAAAACAGTGTGAAATATATAAATATATATATATTTCCATACCTCCACTTTACTTTCTATTCTATTAAACTAATTTTTAGTATTATCATATATGTAATAAAGGTTACCAACAACAAAACGTGAGCTAAAAATTCGTTTTTTATTTGTAAATTTATATCTCAAGTGAAGATATCTTTTTAGTGTTAGAATATTCACAAGCTACTTACCAAAGTACGATGCCATCCCCAAGGGCTCGGAATAAATCATTAGTGTTTGGATTCATAGGGAGAACGTGCTTGCAGTCTGGGTCATTCTCTAAGGCTTTGTTTATCCAGTTGACAAAGGCATATTTTTCCTCCTCTAAAAATACAAACCATTATAATGTGAGACGCTTGGTGATCGGAAGACCGGAGGTTGGCACTTAAACAGAAGAGCAATACTAGTGCAGTATGATGGATGTGTAGAACAATAAAAATGTGTGTGAATGAAATGCTTCATTCAAGTAATTTTACATAAACCGTGTAATACAGAGGGGAGTTGGATGAAAGAATAGGGGGGGGGGGGAGCTCCATAGTGCAGAATGTAGTGGACTGTCAATCAGGAATTGCTTATATAGAACGTGCAAGAATTTGTGGTGTAAAATAACCAAAGCTAGTCTCAGCATCTCTTATAAAGAATGAATATAAATTACATATATAACCACACACCAAATCCCTCTAAACTATTCAAGAACAACACTAGATCTTAAACATATGATAGAAACGTATCTATGACATATAATCTGAAAATCTTTAAGCATTTCATCAATATATGTTCCAAGAGAGGTACACTAACTCAATTTGACATCCACATTGATGTCTTATATGGAATAATCTCCTGACAAAATAAAGGCCATCTTGAAAGGAGAGGAAAAAAATGATTTAATAGTGCAGCAGTACCGGAGTAGGAATGTTGGGTCCCTTCACTGGACAGTTCTGATGTCCCTCCAATCGCACAAATTCCCTCCTTGCGATTGATCGCTTTTCGGAATGTTTTGGCAATATCGCTGCTTTTCAGCTCTTGAACAATCTGCAAGAAAAAACAAAATCTTAAACAGAAGCCATGATCCATAAAATCCCATATAACATATCATGGAAACTGCGAAAGCAATTTAGAGTCCCGGTGGATATGTTGAGGTTTCGATTACCACTCGGCATGTTTCTCAATAGCGATATAATTATATAAGTAGGCTTCTACTTGTTCGGCTTTAAGCATGATATTTTATTGTTTTAGTCCAGGTTTTCTCAAGTAACAAGTCTTAGAAAATACTCAATTGAGGAGTCCTGGCTCATTTTACCACCGATAACTATTTCTCAATGTTGTATGAATCAGTAGATCTCTGCATATAATGAAGTTTTAGACAGGAACCCTGGAGGTTATAAGGTTCCAGAGCAGCTACCATAATAGAAAAATGAAGTGTATAAGGTCTATTCAGCTTTGGCTTGGTGGTATTGTTTTTCTGACATTGTTTATGTCTTCAAGACATTATTTTACCAGGGAACCTGAAAACTACAAGCTATCCTACGGGTGTTTTTTTGGCCACAGTAAGGGTCGAAAAATGTGCAAATATCAGAAACTAGTTTTATTGTCTTTATTTGGTGGCTGGCGTAGAACATTTCTCAGTGTTTAAACTCCTTGCTGTTTGCCATGGTACAGTTATTAGTATAAAGTCATATATATCATTATTTGATTGATTTATATGTAGCATAGATACTAACTAATTCAGATCATTCCCGTTACTGGAGATCAACATATTATGAGGGTCTTTGTTCCTGAAAACAAAAGCGGTCCTGAGCGTGGAATATTCCAAAGTGCTCGTAAGCAAATGTCTTCTAAAGACCGTCAACAAAAGCACAAACACCAGCCAACCGCCACCAGAGGATGGGGTAAAATTAGCATGAACAAAAACCGCTTACAAAATCAAACAGTAAAAGGATTCTCGTATTGATGGAATGATTAGAATCATTCTTTTATACACCACGTGTTTTTTTGTTATGACTGACAAAGTAAAATCTATTTTTATGTTATTGAAAATAAAACTTACATGGAAATTAAATTTGTGGGATATTCTCTTGATATTAAAATAAGGAAATGAAGACTGCCCGCTTGGTCCATACAAATATACATTTTGTGTATGTCCAGTTCTCAGGTGTCCACACAGCAGCCATTAATCCAGGGCTCGACACACATTGGGCGCCAAATTGCCATGGCGACTAGAAGACCCTTCCTGGCATCCAGGGTTTTGCAGGGTTGCCATCGTTTACCCGGTACCCTATGTCTGTGGGGGTGCTTACGTGTTGTTTATGTTACAGTTGGTGTTAGCATGAGTGTGTATATATATAGTGTTAGTGTGTGTATTAGTGTATAGTGTTAGCATGTGTGTACATGAGCGTAGAATGTTAGCGTGTATGTTACTGTATGGTTAGTGTGTAAATGTATGTTAATGTATGGCAAGGTTAGACAAACATGATTGGAAAGAAAGAAAAAAAAAGCTGGCTCCTAACTTTTTTGGCTGGCTGCTAGATTCAAATCAAATTTGTCTACCCTTCCAATAACCTTCTGAGGCCAAGCAGTGTAATTTATGATTTCCAAACCTAAAACAAAAAGATGAAGTAGCTGCCTTTAGGTAAATCTGTAGGAGGTATTCTCTGATGAATTTGCGAGGAATTTTCCCCAAAATGTAATAAGGCACATCAATGACATCTGTTATGCAGCTAGACCGCTTATGCAATGTCAGCAAAACAGATTTAAAAAATAAGTGCATAAGATGATCCATTTAAAGATTCAAAAGACTTCGCTTTTAGACTTCATATAGGATTGAGACAAAGGTCTTCCTAATTAACAAAAGACATAACTTTGGGTTCATAAAAGGGTGGAACACGATATCACTTTATGCTTTTGAATAAACAGCTATTGAGGAGAAGGCTTGGGTTTGAAACAGATGTTATGCAGATGTGTTCAGCAGCAAAACACAGCTTTGGTTAATAAAAAAAAAACTTGAGATGTGTTGTAAATTGCTTCAAAGGGTTTTGCACGCAGCAAAATAAATAAATAAATAAAAACAAATCACATGGTGGTATGAGATGATGAAGGATGGTGGTAAATCTTATAATAAGCGGATGGTAAGATCCAGAACAGAAATGCTGAATTAGCAGATTTTATCCCTTTACGGCATTAGGTTGTCAAACTATCTAGAATGCCTTTTTGGAAGAATATTCAAAAATGTGTTGTTCTGCCTATAACATTAACCAAGGTCTTAAAGGAACCCATAACTCAACTTAGTATGCAAAGAGTCAGTCCTTATTTTAAGACCTGGTATCCCTTTAAACATTGTATGAAAAAGAATCGCTGTGGTCTGTACAAAGCAGAGACCAAAAAAGCAGTGGTTTGTGCAGTTGAGGCTTTTCTATACGCACAAAACACTGTGTGTGATGTGCTGACAAACCAGGAAACCCGTTCCAATTTACTATTTAACCCAAGCGCAAAAGTAACGGATGATCGGGAAAACAGACAACATAGCAGCAAAAAATAAAAAAGGTAGACCAGAAGACAGCTGTCACAACAAAACCTAAAAAGAGCACAAAGAATATATACGCATGAGTCCTATTCAACAGTAAGACCAGCGTTAAAGTCTTTATTCAGGTTGCATACACCCTATCTGTGGGTGAACTATTCTTACGCTCCCCTCTTTTACTCAACAGACCATAAAAAATCAGATGTTTCATGGTTCAAGTCGAACAGGTGGATCTTACTGCAAGACATCTAGGTGACTAATTAGAAGTTAAACAGCATTTTGCAGCAAAACTTGAAGTTCCAGGAATCACTCGCTCAATGTAGCAAAATGAGAAAAAAAAATATTCACAATAATGACCGTTTTATATGGATATAAAAGGACATTTTTATTATAGGACTTGTATTATAGGTCTGTCGCAAAGCGCAACTGACAATTGGGTCTTTTCTTCTAAAAATTGGCATCATATTAAGGTGGTACTACAAGATTTACAACAAAAATTACTACTACATGTGTATCACAGAGGACAATATAAATAAGAAACCAACAATTGTCTCAGATTGTCTGCTGGAAGAACTTTCTGTTTTCCCACTATAAATCCAAATCTTCTGACAGTTCTCCAATGTGTGACTGTCCTCCTAATATGCGTGTGCCCCTAATTCCATCTACCAAGAAACCAAATCACAACCTTTTTACAAGACATCGTCTCCAATCCCCCTAGATGACGTGTTCAACAATACTTACAAAAACAAATTCTTCAAAGGATATTTTCCCATCCTTGTTTTTATCTCCTTCGTTCATTAGCTTCTGGATGATCTCCCTCACTTTGTATCCGGGAAGGGGGAGGTTGGCTTCCTTAAACAAATCGTGAAGCTCATAGTCGGAAATGTACCCACTGCTGTCAAGATCTACAAAAGGAAAGAGGACAATTAGGTGAGGTCATGAACAACGTCCTTCTAAAAAAACAGTCGTGAAGACTGGTGTTCCTAGGTGGAGACTACCCTTTTATTAAGTCAGTAACCGACAGCTATGCGGTCAAGTCACTGGTACAAAGCCAGAGAGAGAATTCTTCAATGGCAACAAATTGTCCAGCGGCCATTAGATATGATGATAAAATTCTGTTGATGACAACAATATCTCTCTCTATTAACAAGGAAAATGCATTTATGATTCAGTCATTATAGATCCATGATTCATTACAGATCCATGAGAAGGTGGATTCTTTAGTTGAGGGCGATTGGGCCAACACAGAAACAAGCTTTCGGGTCTCTAACCTGAAGGGGTGACCTCAGATGTCCCCAAAGCGTGACTCTACTTTCCCTATGATGGCCCAAATAAGATGTATCAGCTTCTATTTACGACAGAATATTACGGACGCTGCTTATATTCTAAACATCACAATATAAAGAGACACAATGCACAGCACTCTGGCATTCATACAGTTAAAAGACATTCGTAAATGCTTTGAATACCCTATACAAATAACCTCTCATGTTATTCCCTTGCCGCGTCTGCTCAGTTTGCGGAACCGACAGAAAATGCTGGATTTGTTTATATTCTGACATACGATACTGGCTTTTGGTATAATTCATAAGGGCTCAGTATGTCTTTTGTGCATGCGGGGTTACATTAGGTTGCACAAGTAGCCACTTGAATGCAAACATGTGTGTCCTGTGTGGAAAAGGAACTTGGTAGTTCAGGGAAACAAAAAAAGGTTTATAGAACTAGAAGATTTTCCGCAAAGCCGACAGAAACAGAGTTAAGCATCGAAAACAGCTGCCCGTGCTGGAATATTGTGTTTAGACTCTGTGTCCGATGACAGCTTGAGGATTAAAACAGGAAGACAGAATCTCCTCACTGAGAAAGAAAGAAAGAAACTTGATTTAATGTTCCAGGTGACATAAAAAGAAAACCAACCAGTCTCATACTGGTTCAGTTTCCTCCAGATGGGGACCAAGATGCACATTTAAAAAAATAAATAAATAAAAAGGAGAAAAAAAAACATGGCCAAAAATAAGGCTGTGCAGTTTATCAGGATTCAGCAGTAAATTCAGCTGCATCTATCGGCACTCTGTACATAAATGTAATTCCCTTAACTGAGGTAAAACTGAAATCCAAACAATCTTCAGATTCCACAAAAAAGTCTCAAAATGAAACCGTTAAGAAAATATAACATGCCGTGCCATGCCGTTCAACGCAAGTATTTACAGTAGAGGAAGTTCTGCGGTTAACCCGGCATTCTACCATAATAATGTTATAAGCGGCAGGCGCACGGAGATTTCTGCTGATGTCTTGGTTTCACTGATCACGGTGGGGACATCCATCATTCCAGCCGTTAAATATTACCGATACTGGCACTTAGGGATTAGTGAATAGTTCATTATGTTTTAGACAGATGCAGAGTTGGGTTGGTAAAACTTGGAGCAGTAATGACTAACATTGCATTGGCGTTGAACCCAGACTACCTCTATTATGACTATAAAGCTTCCACCTGTGATGACCGAGGGTACTATTCACTAAACTGGGAGTTTGATGACTAGTTGCACTTTTTATATGCACCGACTTCACCGTGGGCCAACGCCAGTCAGGGTCTCCTACAATGAGCCCCGACTCGGTTAACTCCAACATTGCTTTCTTCACTAATCCCTGGAAAGCAAATTAGTCGTTACTGTCCCTTTACGATCAGCACGCCGTGATCCGCACCCTTGTGCCTGGCAAGCAGACTTCTGTTGCTAAACCCAGAGAGTCCCGGATCACCAGTAATTAAGAACTATCTCTAGATAGCGGAGTCTGGCAGGGACTGCCGGCTTTCTCAATGCCCCATGTCCTCTCTGCATAGGGCAGACCGTATTAAGGACAAGGTACAATGTAACAGCTCCTTCGCTTTGCTTATTCTTTTGAGTCCGTTCCCGGTAGCCCGCAAACCAATAAACGGCTTGCATGTGTTTCCACTTATAGGCTGTTTATCTCACATTACACCCATACTTTGTGCGAGGACAATGAAGCCTGTCTGAGTAATGTTTGCACAATGAATATGAATTTCCTACGCTGAAGCTATATTATGACTCCTTTACTGAATTTTAAGACAGGAAATTACAGATTGCTCTTGAGTGACTCACCGAATCTGCCGAAACGGAGCCGACCGGCATAAAAGAAGAAAGTTATGAAGCCACCAGTGGCTAAGCACCAGCTTACTGTCTGACACAGGACTGCCCTGCTTTCAAATGAGGTGGCCCGTGTATTATCCAGAGGGAAGGACATAATAATGAATCAGCACCTATAGATATTTCTGGAGGGGGGGGATATATAGGGTAGGTGCTATGTCCTGTACCCCGATGACAAAAAAACAGAAGGAAATTGCAGCCTCCTATCTGTTCTCGTGATATGCACGATAGCCAAAACCATTCCGCAAATCAAAAGGACACATTGTGCAAATAAAAGACACAAAAATAAACATTTAATTGCTTACCGACTTTGGCGAACGCCTCTCTAAGGTCCTCCAGCTCATCTTTGGAAATCTGCGTTGTGTTCGCCATTACTACTGGCCAGAGGCACCTTAAAACGAAACACGTATGTATTAATAAAAGCCGTATCCTAACATACACACCACAACCAGAAGAATGACTGCTTGGATCCGCAGAGCAAATCCAATAGCCATTTACGGGGACTCTTGCCCAGAGATGCCAAAAGGACGCAGATGTACTTAGTGCTTTACGGTTTATAAGTGCAAATGAAAGTGAAAACCAGTCAGCAAGATTTATAGTTTGGCACAGAAATTAATGGGGAGGAATAATCCTGCAGATCCCATGACCAGGAAGTTAAGGCAGTTGCTTCCATGAGAATATACGTAATATATATTGTGAGAAAATATATATTGCGGAAAAAATTGTGGCCTATAACCGAGACAAAATGGTTCATTGCAGCGTGTGGGATGTATAGCAGTAACCGATACCATTGTGTGAATATACTCATCCTTTATACTGCAGGCCACATATATATATATTTTTTTGTGCCTCTATACGTCGACATGTAGTTTGGTTAAGAATATATACATTATAATAGGATGCGCAGGTAACCTCACATAAATAGGTGCAAATACTTTGTAGGTTCCATGTTAGGCTTTGATTTTCACCTAAATGAAAAGAAATCATTAGAAAAATCAGTCCAAAGGGCAATTGATAAAAAGTATTGACTAGGGCTGCAACTAATGATTATTTTAATAATCGATTAGTTGGCTTTTTATTTTTTCGAATAATCGGATAAAAAAATGCAAATTTTTTTAATTTAAAATAATGTAATAAAAAACCTACAAGTTACACTTTCATCTCTTTATCACAATGGCCTCTCTCTATTCACCTTCTTATTTTACTGACATAATAATAAAAGCTACAAGAACCCAAACACAGTGTTTCTCAAACTAGGTTTTAATACAAAGTTATTAGTAAATATTAATTCATATGTTAACTATTTTTCATATTTAATAAAAACTATGAGAAAAAAGCCTTGTTTATATTTTCTTTTATTTACCAAACTGCCCCCAGTTATGCACATCTGACCCCCAGCTTGCCACTCTGTCCCCAGATATGCCTTATACCTCCTATATGCCAGATTCCACTGTGCGCCCTGCTATGCCACTGTGCCCCCGATATCCCTTATACTCCTTATATGCCAGTGATATGCAACTGAACCCCCTGATATGTCTTATGCCCCCCTGATATGCCTAATATCCCCTATATGCCACTGTGCCCCGATATGCCTTATAACTTCCAATATGCCACTCGCCCCCATTTATGCCTTATACCTCCCTATATGCCACTGTGCACCCTGATATGCCACTCCGCCGCCCATAAATGCCATGCACCACCCTAAAATTCATTATACTCCCTGATTCACCACTCTGCCTCCCCAGATATGCCACTCTGAAATTCATTATACCCCCTATACACCACTCTAACTCCCCCAGATAGGCTGTCTGTGCGCATCGCGCAGACCCCCCACCAGCTGACAGAGAGGATGATCCTCTGCAGGAGACCTCGATTCTCTGTCAGCCGGTGGGGGTCTGCACGATGTGCACAGGCAGCCTCCGTTACTACCCTGCTCTGAAAAACTCCTCTATACACTTAATATATGTAGTAGCATTTACAGATTAAAATAATGAACCATACTCTTTTAAAAGAAAAAAATCTATTTTCTAATAAAGAGTAAAGAAAAAAAATAAAAAAAAATAATGAACCATACATGTGACAAACACATCAAGCCTGGTTACCGGGAAAGTTTAACTTCCTGTTTTCACGATCTGCATTAAAGGGAAACTCCCACAATGTTTTCTTCTTTTTTATTAGTATCACATTAAAATCAATGTGGAATATGATGATGTTTCAAAATCAATAAGTAATGATAAAAAAACAAAACCAAGTTTTCCTCAGTGCTAACCTACATTACTATATACAGGCATCTTTTGTAAATGTGGATGAGATCATTACTAGATAATGCTGGCTCTATTGCAGGCTATAGTTTTTGCTTTCAAGAGGTAACTTTTTATGCTAAATATATGTTAAAAGGCCACACCAGTGACTACTCCACTTTAAATGTGTGTGCATTAGTAAACTCAAATAGATGAATGGTTAATTTTATATATAGGTTTGGTTGTTTTAATCAAGGTTGTTGGCTAAAATATTGTATACTGTTATATGACTAATATGTAATTTAGTGGATATGTAGTACTTTATATAGTAACATATTTATTCATTTGTCTCCAGGCATCAAGGGACCTTGTCTGTTTCCTTCAACTGGATCACGTTAATGTTTACTATGGTCAGGATTACCGCAGTAAATACAAAGCACCTACTGACTACTGCCTTGTGCTAAAGGTGAAGCAGTCACTACAAAAGATTTCACAAACAGATTTGTAATGGAATTTTAGCAACACTAGTACTTCTTTCACCCTGCTTGGCAAAAACAACTCTTTAAGTTGTGCAAAAACTTTCTTTTTCTTGGTTGACTGCTGTTGACACATTTTATGTAAAAGCAGGAAATACAAAGATCTCCATTGGGTACATTCATTATGCAATTTATATTCATATGGTGCCACCTAGTGGGTATTTTCAGGAGTGCACCAAACATGTCCGAAAGCTAGAAACAGTACTTCCTGTGTGAGGTTTCGCAGATCTTATGGAGCTGACTCTATTTATCATTTGGTGCTGCCTAAAGTTATCAATTTCTCAACTAAGTATATAGGATACATTTCTTATTTAAGTATGTAACCAAATTTGTGACACAGAGATCAATGCAATCAAACATTTAGCAGACCAGTTCATTTATTATACCTCATAATCTTTGTATGATTGACTTCAATCACCATTTCAATTGTGCTAATACAATCCTGTTATCACACCATGACAAGGTGTGTTTGTAAGAGTTGCTATCACTTGTGTTGCTTTGTGTTCCTGCACAAGGCATTTGTTTTGTTTACTAGTCTGTAAAGCTAGCATACATGATAAAATATAGCCACAACTTATTGTTGTATTTAAAAAAAAAAAAAAATACATCTAACCTTTTTCTCTACTCCATAGCACCCTCAAATCCAAAAAAAGTCTCAGTATATCAAGTACCTGTGTTGTGATGATGTCCGAACATTACACCAATGGGTTAATGGGATCCGCATTGCCAAGGTAATCTTCATTTCCATGATCTGGCGTAAATGCATAACAAAAGATTTATGTGGATGCATATTCTTAAGAGTCACTTAATGGGGAATTGTGCATTAATGTGCAGAATAAAGTCTTATTTGCTGTCAGATTTAATGTTAAAATGGTCTCCATTTGGGCCAACTCACAGCAGCTTGTGGTTTTTTTATTATTATTGTAACATGAAGCACATTACTGCTATTTGCATTTAACTTTTTTTCAACTTTCCCCAGTATGGCAAGCAGTTATATGCTAATTATCAAGAGGCGCTGAAGAGGACAGAGGCAGCTTACGACTGGACATCTTTATCCGGTTCCAGCATGAAGTCTGGTTCTAGTTCATCCAGTTTACCAGGTACATATTAAACAACCCAGCTCATATTAACCTGCATGTAGGAGAGGTTGCCATGTATATAGTGTATTTTCATGTCATGTTCCATACTTTGTGGCTTTCAAACCTGATACATGATAGCGTATAAATTAAAAATAACAATTAATCAAAGCTACAAAATATGTTGTATAGTGTGGTAATATTTTCTTCAAATCTTCTATATTAGCACCAGATAGTAAAGTCTGCAACATTTTCACAACTTTTGGATACTGACATTCTTGTACGACTAAAGCTATGTCCCTGTATTCACAACCTAGAGTCCCATTTAGTGTGGGGGGAATTACTGGTGAATAAGTTATGTTTGACATTGCAAAAAGAGTGCAAAGGACAGTATTACAACCCATGTGTACCTATGAATTGATGTATGATTCAAGAAATATGCTATAGCAAACTAAGTTCCTCTGATTCCGGTGCCCCTAATTGATATTAACGCTGCACCTGTATATGGATTTTGGCATTGATTGCTACTGGATAAATGATTAATTCTATTTGGTGTAGATGACCTTAAAGAAATGCATTGAATTGAGTTCAGGGCCATTCTTGAAGACAATGGGACCCAGGAGAAGCCTCTGATTGTGGGTCCTTCCAACATGTTTGCCAA
>VKOC01000008.1:14756038-14793665 GCA_009364415.1 Spea multiplicata
TATATATATATATATACATACACATTATATATATACACATATACTTACAGTTAGATGAGTGTCACAGCCATGTGGTTCTGGCCTGGAGAAGGAAGGGGCGGGGCCAGTTGTCACGGTGATTACAGGGAGGGGGAGTAAGTAGGAGCTGCTGCTGTGAGACGGTGAGTCAGACTAAACGGATTATATAATGAGGGGGATTTTTCAGAGCGTTTGCTCTGAAAAAAACCCTCATTTTATAATCGATAATAATCGATTCAACTAATCGATAATGAAATTCGTTGCCAACGAATTTCATTATCGATTTTATCGATTAGTTGTTGCAGCCCTAATTTAAACTAAGGTATTCTTACCTTTACTGATGGATTCCTTTTCATACCATTAAACAGGAATATCAGGTGTCCCTGGCATAATTAAATTATTATGCTTTCTGAATTGATTGTGTCAGCTCCTTAGCAGGTAACCATTGTCTGATTGATTGCACCAATTTCCGCTAAATTAAGCAATTAACTAAGCTAGGTGATCATTGCAATGAAATCATTAAATTGTCTACCTGTCTGATATTAAACAACCGTGCGGTTTTATATCTCCACCATATCTTCCATATATGAAGAGTAAATCAGACACACGCACATAGTTTTGTACATGAAAGTAATGAAAGTTTCACTTTATATAAATAGTTAACTTCTGTTCTTAATCTGTTTGTTTTGTGCCTGCTCAGAGATTCCTCTTTCAAGACATTTTTTGTGCCTGTGTGTGAAGAACAGGATCAGCCACCCCCTAAAATAGAACATTATTGTAGATATCGCTTACTTGAAGATAATTACTGTTCTGGTGGTTTATAGAAAAAGTAAATAAACGGGCGTTTCAAGTCTGAGATCTTTGGCACAGCCTGCCTACGCAGTATCTGCTAAGTGGAGCAATTAATGTATTCAGATTCCTGGCAAGAAATATTTTTTGTAATAATACTTCTCCATTGAATGGAGTCATTGGGTTACAAAGGATTGATAGATACTGTGAGGATAGTTATTACCTTTTTTCCTGTGACGCCCAATATATGAATAAAAAATACCCACAAAATGATTCAAAACCATCTGATTGTTACATTGAAGCTGGTTTCTGACCCGTTGTATTTTCAAGGTTTATAAAATACCCATGTTATAGTTACACACTTGTTTAATATTTTTTATTTTGATCAAATACTGCTTTTGCCTACATAATTGTCTGTCCTATTTCCTCACTCGACAATATACTTGCTTACATCCATTTTCATTAAAGACGCACTTTGCAGTTTCTACTTACCACTTAGGGTCATTGCTTTTAGTAAGAACGGCTAAAAACCGGTGGAATAACCAAAAAATGACCCCTCTATGAGACTCATGGTGGCGGGGAGCTCCTTCCACCGCAATCTCATCCCTTACAGTGGTGCTTAACTGCCCCCAGAATAGATGTGCAGTGGGAAAATGTGTCACCTGGCTTCGCATGGCACCACACACTTACACTAGACGACCGTCAGCGTGCACATCTACATCCGGCAGCCCGTTAAGCTTCACAGGTTGCAGCAATTAAAAAAAAAAAAAAAAAACCTGATTAATCAAAGTAAAGTATCCTGGCAAGGAGGATACACTGTGAGAAGGGGGAGTTTGTCAGTGCTGATGTTGGAGACCCTCAATGGAGGGGATGGGGGGGTTGTTGGTGCTAAGAACTGTAACCAAAGCTCATGCAAAGGGAGTTTTAACAAAACATGGAAGGTCACAGCTCCTTGTCCTTGCTATAGTCTTCTGGCATTTAAACCTGGGTATGTCCATAATTAAGATAATATTCTTTGGTGACAATGTACAATAATTCCCAGTAATCACTAAAATCCGAGCCTTTAAATGTGAAATAACCGGGACCTACGCAAATAAATGTCTTATGAAGGTTAGACTATGCATGAATCCATTTTACAATGCTTGCTGTTTACAGATGCAGATGAAGATAACCATGCTTTTTTTCCCCTCCTAATCTGTTTTTAATTAGACTTAGTGGAATCTTGTCTTCGATAACAAAGTCTGATTGCCTTTCTGTCCTTGAGAAATAATCACGGTTCTCTTCAGAGAAACAAAAACTGAAACTAATATTGTTTTGTGTTGATTGTTAGCGATAACATGTATTAACAGTACGGAGTACAATCTTCAGGCTGTCGGTCTATAAACTGGACTAAATTCACATCAACGTTGCCTTACTGTGTCCAAATCTGTTCTTGGATTCTTGCATCACGATTGAGCGTTTTCATTATTGTTAGTCCTGTTTTTAATTGAGAATAATGAGCCCTACAGCCATAGAACTTATGGTTTTCCTCTTTTGTTTTTCCAAATGGAAGTACAGGGCCTTCCCTTTCTCAGGTGATTTGCACCTGTAGGGAAAAGGACTGAATTGAAAACAAATGGTTAACTTTTGGTGCCACCTTCTGGCCTGGGGTGGGGTAAAGGTAAGTGGCCCCTTACCAGTACCTAACATAGACACTGGCACACATACTTCCACACGCTCACACTTTCACAAACCTCCACACTCATGTTAACACACATACTTAAACCAACACACTCTCACACTGACACATACTCTAACACAAATTTAAAGAATCTTAACACACACTCCCTCCAACACTCACATATACACTCATGCTAGCACACGCATACACACATATACATACTCATTCCCTCCCTAATTACACTTTATCTTGCCCAGAACCTTCTTTCTAGCTGCTCGCAAACACTCTGCTCTAACCGCGTTTACCTCATTTTTACCTTGGGGCCAGCTCGCCCTTAGTTTCCCTGTATATATGAGTCTCTGAATGAGGGATGAGTTGTCCACAATTTTCTACAGCACTAAAAGTCACAATACTGTTTATAGAAAAGCACAAATGTGTACACAATTATGTAGTGTATGGTGTGTTAGTCCTTAAATTAGCATTTCAGGTCTCTGAGCTGGTACACCTTTGCTGGTGGGATGTGGGCAGATGCCATCACACTCAGCTACACGGCGGAGTGAGGTAGCCATGTGGAAGCTGTGACTGAGGTCCGTACTCCAACAGCACAGGCGTCCATCAATATTTCAACTTCCTGGATTAGTCATGAGAGATCAAAGATGTCCGCACCCGGGCCTATGATCCCCACTTCCTGCAAAAGCAATACAACGGGGTAGCTCAGCATTATAGTGTGACAGAGCCTGAAAGTTGGGACTGTCCTGTGGGAAATTACACTTCTGGAAGGTATAGCACAGTGATTTCCTATATTTATCCAAATCAATGATGTAACCTGTCTGTCAAAATGTCAGCCACCTTTAATACTTCCAATTGATCACCTTGCAGGTTAATGTCATTTGTTAGGGACGTTTGAATAACACTGTGTTTGTGCAGTGCTTAATTAAAGGTCGGTGTTTATTTTATGTGATATAAAGCAGCGTTGGACCATAGGGGATTATTCCATATAGAGTTTAAACAATAGCCTCTAATGGGACATTACGCATTTAGAGGCTAATTCAACCTTATCAGATATACTTGATTGAAGAACTGTTGGTTTAAAATCCTCTCTTGACTTCATTAGATATGTTCATCCCTGATATTCTATGGGGTTGATTACCCACAATAAATATGTTAATGTATGTTAAAATGAGCAAAAAAGAATACTGTTCTGTGTTATGCATATATTTGTAATATCTTTGTATTGTAAAATGAGTCAGCGAATCCATAAACCAAATTAGGGGATTGCTAATGATGATGATATCCCCCTTGCCGACTCTCTCCTTATGTTTGACTATATAGCATTAGTAAAAGAAAGAGGAAGATGGTAATGCCACAGATCTCCGTTCAGACCTCACCTGGAGTATTGTGTTGCTTCTCGACCTCTTGGCCATGATCAAGTGTAATACCTGTGTGTCATTTAGTATGGATTTCCACCTGTTTGTGCTGAAAGAAAGCCAATGGAGTCATATCTCTTTGGGAACTTCAGCGTGCACTCCACCTTTGGCGGTTTCTAGAGAAACTTTTTTAGGCTTTGGCCTTGCAGGGAGGAAGGCGCTAGATATCTCCATGTGGAGAGTGCAGCCCCAGAAGAGGAAGATGGAGGATCTGGTTGCAATGGTGGCTCTCAGAAGGGCTACTTAAATGGTGACTAATCAGTAAAGACTCTTCAATAAGTATAGTTTGGAGGAATTAAAAAGATGACATTAGAGAAACATTTAAATATATGAGGAGATTTAACAAAGTGCAAAATGTAAACCTAGAGGGTCAGAGGCTTATATGCAATATAAGGACGTTTTAAGTGTAATTTAGAGTAATAAAGGTCTGAGTCTTTTCATCAGGAAAAAAAAGCAAACTAGAAAGATCATTGTTTCTAAAAGCCATCAAACCTATGTTTCAATATTTAGAGCCTATACAATCTTACTCCCATCCTCACCTCTGGATAAAGTTTAACATTATATGAGAGCAGTCCAACTGGCCAGGATGCGATGTTGCTATCGTGACACACTCAGAGTCACCACATCAACCATGTTTTCCAGGGCGCACATAATGTTTACATTTTGCTGACCAGCACAGGTAAAGTGCTGCCCTCCAGTGTTTATAATGTATAACCACCCTAATTAAAAAAACATTTTATAAAAAGATTCACCTATAACAAACAACAAAGGTGTTGACTACACACCATGCCTGGCTTGTGTTATACTTGTCTGACGGTTTCCTTGCCTGGTTGTATTAAGAGACTATTTTCTAATTGACAATCACAGACTTGAAATTAATTACGCCTACACTGTAATGAAGATGCCTGATTGCCACAATTCATAAATCAGCTCACGAAAGTTTAATGAATACAATTATAGAAATCTCATTTTAATGATTTCTTGTGCAGAGCTACTAAAGACATTGGGGGCAGACTAACATTTTCTCTGTATAATTTGATTAAGTTCCATTAAAGGTTAATATTAAAAAACCTTACATTAACAAGTGGCGATCACCCACATCCGTTATTTGGTCCTGATTTATAATGCATAGATTGATGTGTTGTCGTAATGGTGGGTCTTGAAAAACCAAAAACCAATGCAATACCTGCTTTCTGAATGAAATCCAATACTTTCAATTAATGTGAAAAAACCCAATATTTGGAATTCTGTTTTCTCACCTCTCTGTTGTGTTGTATATACCATTATTTTTGTGTCTCACACCATGGCCGGACTGGTGATAACTGGCAGGTCCTGGCACTTTAAGGCATGCAGCCACCTCGTGACTTGTCCGACGGCTGGATGTGCGCGGCCACACGCTACATTTTTATGCTTGTGTAGCATGCAAGCAGGCATACCCAGCCGAAGGGTGCACATAGCACTCCCTGATCTGCAGCTGGAGTGGCAGATCGGGTAAGTGTGCGGTGCTGCCAGTACTGGTCTGCCCCGCATTAAATGTCCTGACCATGAGTTATGTGCCAACTGTCCTGTCCGATGTAGGACAGGACTGGACCGGCGATGAAGGGAGGCCAGTGGCCCATTGAAGACGTAAGTACAGCCGACGGCTGCATATCTACTAGCGAATGCTACGTTTTTATGCTCACGTAGTATGTGGCCAGGCATGCTGTGCCGGGTGCCCAATCCAGGCCTGCTATAGGAACATAAAATGAGGAAAACGATTGCTTCCCACTAGATGGGTTCCAACCAGACCTTGTCAACAGAGTACAGATTGCCATCTATTCAAGGTTGTGTATGATCAAGTTATTATAGGTTTATTCAAGACTTTGAGATAAATGTTCTAACAATTCCATTTACTCAATATTTTCTTATCTTGCCCTTCTCTTCAGGAGATTTAGAAAAAGCATAAACCAAATGCAATCTAATCAGTATTCAAGAGCAAATAGTAATATAAAAGTATATTTGTCTGTGTGCAAAAAACCTTGACCGTTTACACAAATCATAGCACTCTAAGAAAACCCACATTTCTGAGCTTACTGAAGGATGTCGACGTTACCATTCGGGACAACTTTGGGACCATGATTATAGCACAGTACAAATCACTTAAATAAAGTATAATTAATGCGAGACAGGAATTAGATTTCTCCGAAGCCTCAATACTATAAATATCCTTTATAATATTAATTTTTATATAGTTCCAGCTGGGGGAAGAATAAACATATTTTTGAGGGTATAGTCAACCATGAAATTACCACAATGAATATAGAGGAGGTAACGCACTACGGAAGCATAGAATAATAATAATAATTATTTATTTGTGATTTGTGGCTTATACTTCTGCATGTTCTAAATGCTACGTGTGATTTCCATGTGCAATGCATTTGTTTTTTTGTAGTTTTGTGTATTCAAATTTCAGGTTCCTTTAACTCATTTAACTGATCCAATCAACGGGAAGTTGCATAATTAAAGGTGCTGTTCCACTTGCATAAAACTTTTTTTTAAAGTTTCTGAGGCAACAACCGATCAGGGCCTGCTTTTGTGCCATATTACCATTAAGTGCTCTCCTGGCAAAAATGATGAATGAGGCAAAATGTTATTTAATTAAAAAATATATATTTCTGGGAAAGATTTGAGTATTCAACAGTTACAGGAATGATGTTTTCAATCCTGCATTTAAGTTACAACTGTCTTCATTTTAGCAGTGCGGCTTGAGCAGCACCCTTCGTGGCCTTCTAGAATGTAAGCTTGAGAGCAGGGCCCCTAATATATTGGTTGGTCCTAGACTGTCAATTCTAGTTTTGTCAAACCCTTTAAATATATGTAAGAAGCACTGAGTAAATTGTTAGTGCTATAAAAATAAAATATAATAAGAAGAATAACAGAGATACAGGTCTGCGTAGTAAAAACTGGGCAGCTTTTCAGCATTTTGCTGTTAATTGCAGCTTTGGTGCTTACCTGCCTCCTGATGTCATGGGATCAGGAGGTGAATAAGATCAGCCAGGAGATCATACGTTTCACTCTTACTACTGGGTTGACAATCAACTAGCCCAAAATAACCCTTTTCCTCTCTCCCTTTCTCCATTTTAAAGCATCATGCCTCCTTTCATCCCTCTTTCTCACTATTATAAATATAATTATTATATATATATAAAAGGGGCATATATATATATGCCCCCTTCTACAACAACGTGATACCAAATAGCAAATAATAGTCTCTGGGTATTTTTAGTGGGTGAGTGGAATTGGAACAGTCAGGCTCTGGAAAACACTCCAGCGTAGGACGCCATGATGTCATGTCTCAAGCGTCGAAAGGCCAATACTAGTAGAAAGTGCTTTTAAACATGGGAAAAGGATCCGGTAGTTTTTGCAGAGGGAAAACTCCAAACCTATAGCTCATGGGCACCCTCTAACATCACTGCAGCCCTGGGCTTTATAGAAATATTTGCCTTTCTCGCGTGCAAATATCTGCCTGACACAATTTTCTTAAATCCTGCTGCAGATATCATAATTCTTCTTAAGAAGGAATTTGTAAATGCTTGCAGAATGAATATTCCCAATATGATGCGATGACTCATGAATGATCTTTATGTATCCTTCATTTTCAACAGCGAACCTTTTATAAGCCTTTTTATTTTGGCCATAACAGATATATATATGTAATCTGAAGTGAAATAGGGATATTTATAGATCTTGTTACACCGGATTCATAACTTCATAAATTGCACCATCCTAAATCAACAAGTCAGTGTCAAACCAAGACCCGCTGGAGAGAATGATGTGGATTTTGGTTTATACAGCTCTGAAGAGCAATTTCTTTGAGAAAATAAAATTGTAACAGTTTTTGTTGACTTAAATTTTGCCATGTTACTAAAACATTTTGATACATAGGCCAAAATACAGGAAACACAGTACAAAACACTATCCAAAAAGGCTTAGCATTAAAGGGACACCTCAGTCTACCAGACGGCTTCCAAAACAATAAATACTTTGTAAGTACTTTATTATATGCATTTATTAAACTGCTATAATGCGCAATGGTCTGATGTGTTTGCATGGGGTAAAATGTGCCCAGGAAACAATCACTCACTTCAGAGTTACAAACTGCTTCTGGAAGCAACGTCAGCTGTGCGTCAGGAGCTTCATGAAATGCGTTTCCATCGCCATGCAGCAGTAGGCAAGCCAAAGATCACTATGTGCAAGGCCAAGCTTCAACTGGACTGGTGTAAAGTATACTGCTGTGGAAACGTGTTCTCTGGAGTAATAAATTACACTTCACTGAAAGTGCCTACTGCAAACTTTGGTGGTGGAAGGATAAGGGTCTGGGTCTATTTTTCAAGGTTCGGGCTGGTCACTTAGTTCCACTGAAGAGTAATGTTAATGCTACAGCATACAGATATAGATATTTATAAGCTTCCGACTTTATGGGGACAGTTTGGGGAAGGCCCTTTTCTATTCCAGCATGACTGTGCCCCAGCGCACAATGCAAGGTCCATAAAGACGTGGTTGGATGAGTTTCATGTGAAAGAACTTGGCTGGCCGCACGGAGCCCTGGCCTCAACCCTGTCGAAAACCTTTGGGATGAACTGGAATGATGATTGTGAGCCAGACCTTCTCTTGACCAACATCAGTGTCTGACCTCACAAACGCTCATTTGGCTAAATAGGCAAAAACTCCCAAATTTTGTGGAAAACTTTCACAAATGCTGAAGCCGTTTGAAACACAGACAAATCGGTCAATGGATGTCATTTTTGCTGACAAGGGAATGGTGACAAGGTATAAGAAGCTATTAATAAGTTGATATTTTAATTATTTGTAATAATGTCTTGCAATCGTGCTAGATCACCAGATTCAAACTTTCACGTAAGGTGGTAACAAAGTGAGGGGGCAAGAATCAGTAAATCAGTTTTCAATCTCAAAAAATAGAACATGGAGTAACCACCTTATAATTATCCTAGTTGAGTTCCATGAGTATGAACCAGAAAAAAACACAAAAGCTTTTCCTCCTCTAATGCCGAATGATAACAGAACTCCCCTGTATGATCAGATGAACAGAGGCAATAATACCGCACCAGTCCCCGGCACAAAAACAACACAACTTCAAACAGGATTGCAAGAGGTCAGATGCTGCCTGAGGTTACTCTGTCTTCTTACTGCTTCTGAGTTGCACAGTGGTTGCGTTGCTTAGATGAATAAAATGTCAACAGTTTTTTTTTTTTTTTTTTTTTTAGATTTTTATTTTATCATTCTGCTATCTCATATAAACAATTATATTTACCTGCTTAGTTAATTAAAAATATACATATTTGCATAGTTTCTACTAAAGCTTCTTAATGAATATATTATAATTATTTAATATTAAACCCTCTTTAATTTAAAAAGCACATTACCATATATTACCAGTGCATTGAAATTTGAGCACGATGCAGTTAGAAAATGAGACTTCTGTTTCAGAAGGAGCAGGCGTTGTACTTAGGCATGCTGCCTGTGGACTTCAATGTGTATTTTTTACACACATACCCCCCCATCCCGCTTAATCTGACTTTTCACTTAAGGAACATAACAGTGGGGTGAATTCATATATCCAGTACCCATATTCTCTGGCAGCTGCTTCTCTCCCGACTACAATGACAGAAATTATGCTGAAAATGGTCTTACCAATGGAATGTTCCAATAAAAGCAACATGTAATTGGTTGTGTCTATATAATATATAATGACAGAACTCTATAATTGTGTACTGTAGTTCCATTGGATATTAATACCCATTCACTACAATACTTTCATGTTGTAATTGTTGCTCACTAAACTGGTGCCAGTGTATTACCAGTGTCTGTAGCTGCGGGGACAATTGTGCCTCTGACTATACCTGTGTTACTTTAATTAAGAGTGATATGTGTTACGCTAAATGTGCTTTAATTTCAATCCATCAATCACCAAATATAAATATGTATGCACCCTGCCTATATCTCTGAGGTTTTGACTCATGTCCAGTTCCCAAATGTATAGGTATAAATTTTGATCTGTGCCTAATTCCCTGTTGCTGAAGCTCGCACATCTACATCTGATAGCAGCATAACACAAGCTTGGAATCACTTAATGTGAATCTAGGTCAGCTTGTTCTATACCTTTAGAACAAGAACAAAGCTTAGGATATGTTGGTGATATATTACACGCTTCGTCTTATTTAAATGATTAAAGGGGTAACCATACCTTAACAACAAATTAGTACGTTTTCTGTTCACATCGGTGCACAGTTTTTACCTTGTGTGATATTAGCCACCATGACTGGCCTCTCTTTATAGAGGAGAACGTAGAATGTCCTCTACTAATCTACCGGGAATGGTATGCTGTATCAGCCCTTGTTATGCCAAGTACAAGGTAGGGTCATTGGACACAAAACAAGTCCATCTAGAGTACAAGTACTCCATCAGCTGTATTAGCTGTAAATTTTGCTGGTGAAAGGAAAACAAGGTGAATGTTTCACTTATAGCATCAAATCCAGCTTATTGGTGTTCCTCATGCCATTGGAAATACAGGTATTGGTTCTATATTGTGGCATTTGGGATCCAGGCAAAGCCAAGGAAGAGGTTACACTGAATGCTGCATATATAATAGAAACAAATAGAGGAACCGTAACGCATTGGAATCTGGAACGTCTTAAACCCTGTACCAGCAAAGGTCTCCGGGACAGTACATTCATTTGGGTTAAAACTGTCTCAATCTGATTGTCAGTATTTAACAGTAATTTTTTTGCCATCTGTGGCCCTTTGGCTACCTAGGAACTCCAGATTCTGAAAATAATTTGAAGAGTGTTATTCCTTTACTGTGTCCTGAAAGAAGATGATCTGTATCTCATTGCCTGCAGCCTTTATAACTGACATTTGAAATGTTTAAAAATAGTGTTTATTAAAAAAATTGACTTTCTGAATGACTCAAACTATGGAGCATTTCCATTTATGATTTTTTTTTAAAATGTCATGGCTTCAATCTATCCTTCTCCTGCTGTTTAATCGGATAAAACTGTCCTATGTATCTTAAAATGTAAATTGGGCAAGGCAAAATGCAAGGCGCTGGAATAGGGTCTTTTAACCTCTGTAATTCAATTACTCAGCCACATGATTACAACATCACAGATTATATCTTCTACGTGGTATATGCCACAATCTCACTGGTGCCATGTAGCCTGAGTCCCATGGTCTATAATATTTTAACACCAACCAGTGAAGCGCCAACGGACACAAAGCATAAATACATGCAACTAAAACGGTGAATGGTCAGCAGGGTTTAAAATATCAGAAAAAAAATGAAAAGACAAGAGAGTATTAGGACATTGAGATGAACAAAGATGTAGATAACGGAGTATTGTAGGCTCTAGCATTTTGGATCCATTGCCATGTTTGCTTTTATGCATGGAAAACAGTTAATTAAATGTATACCTTTTGATATAAACAATGACCTTTAACCTAGACATCTGAAGGGTTAAATCTTTAAACTGATGCATGCATGCATGAAGGTTCTGAATGAGAGCCACATTATTGAGATTTACTCTGCATTCTCTTAATACATTTGTTTCTGGATAGATTTAATCAATATTGTTACAAAATGTCCCTTGTGGCAGAATTGATAACATCTTCAAGGTTACTGCCAGACCTGTACGCATCGACAAAGTGAAATGAATAACTTTGACTATCACTCCCCCAGAGGGTGAGATTATTATAATAATACAGATTTGTATGAGCTTGGCCTAGAACACCATTTATTATAATTATTTGCATGTCTTCACCATTATAATTAATTTCACTGAGATATTGGAACATTAGTCATTATTTATCGGTCAAACCATATAAATAATTGCACCCTTTACATTTTTATCTACCACCATTGAAAACACACACAATGCTGGCAGCACATCAAGTCTTAATTAAGGAAAACAAGCTGAATGCTCAACAGCGCAAAAAAACGTTACAGGCATCTCTGTCTGTGTTTAGGTTTATTTAATAATAATAGGTTTAGGTTTATTTAATATTCTTTAAGTTTAATTTTAACATAAGCTTTGTATTGTAGAATAAGCTCACAGTAGTTGCCATTTTTTTTTCGGGCTGTTGACTGCTTTAATAATTTGTTCTTTGGAACCGCTAGTGGACTCTAAACAAATGTAGTGTTCATTTTGGAGATTGTACATAATGTAACGTGATAATTATGTATGTGTAAGTAAGGAAACCATAAAACAGTCTTTCCTAGGGAAGACAGACCCAGTACCTGGAGCGCCTCTTAAAAGAAGTTTATACTGTCTCTAATGCACGAGGAACCCGAGAGACCTCACCATCAAAGGGTCCCTGGAGCGCTAGGGCTTTACAAAAAGGAAAATGTTTTTTCTTTTATTCCTAGTTTTTGTCTTTATTGCAATTTTTGAAACCCAAATGACATCAGTGTCAACTCATGCTAATAGCAAAAAAGCAGAGCCTGCTCTATGTTTTCTTCCACCATCGGGGCTTCCTATGTGGTCCACCACACTAAGCGTCCCATATGGAAGGGACTGCCCTACCTATCAGTGCCTTGAAGTGTCCGTTCTCATCTGTAACAGAGCACTTTGAAACTTTTTATTGGTCTGTGGGACTAATAAATGAGTCTTACGGGTCACAGGAAAAAATAAAACAAACAAGATGTAAAAGTTTGAATACAAAAGAGACATCCTGATGGGGAAAAAGTGTAATTCCAATTTACTGTAGCACAGTGCCATTATAATTCATCCCTTAGCAATACTCAAAATGCAAGCACTCAGGACCAAAGTAATATGTCATTTTCCCTTCACTTTTTATTTTATTTCAAATCTCTGCATACACTCAGCTTTCTATTAAGAATGAAGACTGTTGGATCAGCAGTTTCCTGCTATGTTTCATGAATAATTTATTCTGTAGATGTAGAGACAAATATAAGGTTATAGACTATTTATGCAATGTCCTTAGGCAGTGTATTCAGCAGGCCATTGTTACCCTGTCCATAAGGCACCCAAACACAAAGGCAGATTTGCCATAAAAAACACGTTCTGTAGTCTATAAAATATTAGCACCAGGCATTCAAAATAGAATGTGTTTTTTAAGACGAATCATAGACTAAGAAAAGACAATGAGTCCCCATTTTGAATTATTGAAAATAATTTTTAAAAAAATGATCATTGTCAAATGTGCTATAGAATTTTGCCAAAATGACATTTTTTTAATGTAGCAATGTGCGCACGTTTGGTGTTGTAGCTTGTAGCAAACATGCTGGGACACACAATGTGAGCTGGCGCTATCACTGCATTTCAATGAGGGCGTAAAACACTGAGAATATGCCCTAAATGTGGAAAATAAAAACAAACAAACAGAAGAAAACATTCCCATAGATGTTAACCTTTTCACCCCAAGGTCTACTGAAATTTTATTGCGGAAAAGATAGGGGTTCAATGGTTAAAAAAACATCAACAATAATTTGGGAAAAATGTAATCCCTTTTCACAATAATAAAACCATTATTAATCTATCCAGAAAATCTACCCAATTTTTGTGACAGCATGGCTCTGAAAAAGTGTTATCATGTGCTGGATGGTTGAAGGAAAAGGGGTAAGATGGAAAAATGAATGGCAGAAAAAACAATGAATAGGTGTTGCCAAAATGTTGGCTCAAGAGGGACGACAGTTGGAATTAGAGAGATGGAAAATAATAAGACAAAATGGCCAATAATAATGAATAAAACAAAAAAGCCAAGGGTAGAACTCTACAAAAGGAGGAAAGGAACAAAATACCGGGTTGCTTGTTAATGGGATTTAATGTTTAAATTCTTACATCTTTTATATCACTCTTTATTGCACACTTCCCTTATTATATAAGGCCATGCATATAGCCATATGAATTATACATGCAATGAAGGCAACCGATAAGATTTTTTGATTGTTTTTTTATACGGTACTTATCACCTCGCCTGGAAACAGCTTTTTAAGAGAGATCCGCACACCGATGGATTTTATAGCAGAGCATTTTGCCAAAGTTCCTCTGAAACTATTGAACGCTGTGAATTCCAGGACACTGCACAGGCATCCCAGATATTTTTGCCAAATACATATTCAGCAGCGGGGACACAGCAGCCATCTAAGCCTGACCTGTGGCATCCAATTCTCTTCTCATACGTCAGTACTTTATTGCTACTTTCACAATATATGTAGGCTGAGAAGATGTCCTAAAGGGCGTCCATCGCAGCATATTTAAGTATGATGGGAGAAGGACAAACAAGACTGAAGTCTTATTTACTAACTTTTGAAAAACAAGAACCCTGCCAAAAGGATTACATTTTAGCCATGAAAGGCTACTAGCCATGGATAACATACATACTATGTGTTGCAATTCAAATTATTATTCTATCTATCTATCTATCTATCTATCTATCTATCCATCCATCCATCAATAATCATCCATCCATCCATCCATCCATCCATCCATCCATCCATCCATCCCCTTGACTTAATCTGTATTTTGGTCTTGATTTGGATAATTTAACATCTCTATAAAGCTTGCTGTCATTTTTCTGTCGTTTTGGAACCAATGCGGCAAGATGTAACTCAGATTTTCTAATCTTGTTACTAGTCAACCGTCATATCCAAATACTATGAGAGACAGCATAATAATCCTGGCAATAAAAAATACGTGTAATATCTGTTTTCCGAGCTGAGCTGTGAGTAAGTGTTGTATGATGTATTTTATACACAAGCTGAGATATTATGAATTTTATCAATATAAATATTTTGCAATGATGCGCTGGAAGTAATAGGATCTCTTACATACTTAAGGAGTGTTTATGATATACCTTTTTGGATCATATAGCGCTAATTCCCTGCAAAAATGATCCTAGCAAGTTATCCCTTTAACTGCCTTGTAAAAACCCAAAAAAGGGAAATGTATCAAAATTAAGGAATATATAAAGGTTATCAGACGGTGTTTTATTTACAGTGTTAGAGAATTGGTTTCATCTTGTTTTTGAAGTTATTGTTGCAGACCATTTTACTTCTCTACAAAAGATATATTATTATCGAGACATAAGGTTGGTTCCTGCTGCCCCGGGATGTACATATAGATCATTATATCACAACGTCCAACTACTAAACATAATATAATTTTTGTTAAACTTAATTAAACAGTACCAATTTTTTTTATTTAGAATTGATCCATTTTACTTATTTTACTATTTCTATTATATTTGTAATATAGAAATGTTTTACTACGTGGAAGTATAAATTTTTCTTTTTGCAAAACCAACTGAAAACCAAAGGCAGCGCTGCATTTACCCCAGGAGTTGCCCTAGGCCTGACCTCCCTCTACAGCCGCCATCTTTACTGCGGAGCACTACGACATGATGTAATCGGCGACACGTTTAGCTTTTGTGCTGCCTTAGAGCAGTACACCCGGCCGCCGTTAAAAGACGTGCCGTTAAGACATAGAGCGCCAACGTATGATGTCATACAGTTCTTCTTCTGTTCACTCGCTTTGCATTTTACAGCTTTTTTCACACCTGCCTAAAACTTTTGCACAGTACTATATATATATATTATATATTTAACTTTAAAACAAATATTCCCAACTACCTATTAAATAAATCAGTATTTCTTAAAATCATCTATAAGAAAATGAGATCTAATATCTGTCTATGTAATAAGTGTTTTTTTTTTCCAAATGAAGATTTATGTCTGTAGTGAAACGTCTTTGCCTTTAATAAGTTTAATGTTCGGCTGTATAGGCTTTGTAAGGGTAGATGAAGTGAAAAATCATAATGACTTTAGTATAAATTAGAAGGCATTAAAATTAATGTGCTTTGTTGATCTAATCAGTGAGTAATTAAGAAAAGCGCCATGTCTGCTGGTGCAGCTCAATGCCCCATTTATATTTCAGGCGTAGAACAGTTAATACATTTTATTTGCATTTTTGATTTGTTAACTACTTGGTGAGACTTGTGTGAGAGGGGGGACATTAACTCTTTACAATCTGCACCCAGTGCTATACCAAGCGGAAGATAATTTTTCAATGAAACCCAAGGACATTTTTATTTTTGTTTATTTATATGATTTAACAAGTTACAGACCAATGAGCAAGAACATAGTTGACGTGCTTATAAGGGACAGACCCTGCTTGGAATACAAAGTCCCTCTTTTCTCCTTTGATGTCCTCTTAAAGTCTTGAAGGTGAAGTTGATTTTTATTAAACCAACATTAAAAACTTACATAAACTTTGGGGAGAAAGAATAAACTACCAGAGACCCGGAGAAGTAGGATTCCACCCAGATACTCTGGTCAAAGCCAGAGAGTCCTCGCTATAGCTAATGTAATAATAATCTTACCAACCTTTACCAGACCTGGCTGGATGTCCTTAGGGGCTGTGACCACTAATAGCAAATTGGTGAAAAAAAAATGTGTTTTTATGTTGAAGAAATGGCTGTATTTCTGCTCTCCCGAAATACTGGATAGTTTTCCATAGTTCCTTTGTCTATGTGTCATTTGTGGCATTGTGGAGCAAAATAAATGGACAGTCAACGTTCTTTCCAGATTTTTTTGTAATGCTTACGTAATACTTCCCCCAAACAAGCCACCAAGGGGTTAAGGCCTCCAAACAAGGACGAGGAGTCACACCTTTAACCCCTTGATGGCAATTTTTGAACCTGAGGGAGAGAGGGGTGTGAGAAGTTTCCTGGTTGGGACCGGAGGCTACTTCATGGATTCCCAGTAGAACACTCATGGAGTTGTATTCCCTCCTACGGATGAAGAGAATTGTTTTTCGTTTTTTTTGCAGGTTGTTAACCAGCGGTGAGCCTCTGCTGTTGCGGGACTGTGTTTATTCTGCCAGGGACACCTTTGTGTTCCAAGCTAAAGGCTGATGGGAAACGATGCCTACTTTATTATGCACTTATCTTCATACCAGGTCTTTATCAGACCTAATTGTCATTATTGAGATGCTACTTTTGATGAGTGTCAGGAAGTGGGAAGAGGGGAAATAAATCCCACGTATAAGCCATAAGCACTATTCTCCAAGCTTACAATGTACTGACGTATTTAAATTGTTTTGTGTAATTTCTATGAAATGACAGGTCACGAAACATTAATATATTACTTTTGTTAAGTTTCTTGCTTTTTTTCCCATCAGCTCCTCTGTGTCAGTGCAGTAATGGAACAAAAATAATCACTTTCCTGGAAACACAGAAAAAACACAAAAGAACACATTTGCCATTTTCTTTAATTTAGAGAGCTCGAATGTGCTTATTTAATAAACACAATTATGTTATTTTATCCCATGTATTCTTAAAGAGCAATTACCATAGAAAAAATATTTTTCTCCTTGAGCATGAAACCCAGTCCTGGATACGGTAATGTTGGGGAGTCGGGGGGGGGTTGACTAACCCTAACTGAAAGCAACTTAATAGCCTGGCCTGGTGTGCATCTTCACTCAGTGCCTCAAGTATCTCAAGTGTTAGCTCTCTCGTGCTTCTACAGAGGAAAATCTCTATTAGCATACAGCCTTGGTAGTGTGGTGCAGTTGGCAACCCTTTAGACATAAGTGAGCAGGGAGGTCCATGTCTGGACTCATCTTTATACATGGGGTGAAGCCCCAAGCTTGAGAAAGACCTCTGTGTCGAAACATTGCCTGTGTGAAATAAACTCTTCTTGGGTTGTTGGTTCTCTTGTGTAGAGGAGGCTTGCCTCACATTTTGGTTTTAGACTAACCTTGTGGCAGGGTCTCTAATTGTAACCCTACTGCAAAACAATGTTGTTGTAGGTAGTAGAGAGGCCCACTGGTGGATGCACTGGATTTTCATTGTATGTAAATAAATATGTAGCAGGTTTTTTTTAGGTTTTTGAAACGTCTAAGATTCTGCAATATGTTGTTGCCTTTTCATTTCTGAAAACATATTAATGCAAACATTCTCCCTTTCTTGTCTTTTGTACAAAATGTTTTTTTTTTTAAACGAATGGGTTGTTTGCATTTTCTTTGCCCTTGACAATGTCTCGTTCCCATTCTATCTGAGAACTGATGCATTATGCAAAAGGCTGAATACAGTTACATCCAACTTTGCAATTTTACATTTGTGATTCTACTTTTGTAGAAAGTACCTACGTGACGCCATGTCTGAAGCAATGTTTACTTGGAGTGCCATAGCTTTCCTTTGGTGAAGGCAGAATAGTATAAAAATCAATACTTTATATCAACCCGGCCCGGATCAAAATTATTTCCATGTACATAAGTGGAGTCCTCATTGGTTTCCCTGGTATTTTCTAGTCCTACGTCAGCTGTTGCTGGACAGAGGTAGATCCTGGTTTACCCTAAACAATGTTTTAAGTAATTAACTGAAAAACGTATTAAAATATTTTTTGTGATAAATATAAAGGGACATAGTGGGCAGATGCCAGAGGTTCATCTGATGTCAGTTGATGCAATGTCTGGTAGTGTGTTGGTCAGTGTGTTGGTTTGGCACGTGCCTTGCAGTGGCACTATGTGTGTAGATGGTTACCTACCTGTGTGACAGCATGTGGTACCCTGTATCTGGGAACATCCAAGAGGTGATGTCCTTCTTGTTCTCTGACAATTAAAGAAGTAGTAATGGTTTGGAGGCTATGCTATAAAAAGGATTAAGGCTAGAGTTTGTTATGGTTAGGTTCAGGGCCGGCCGAAGACGTAACGCCGCCTGGGGCGAAGTTTAAAATGCGCCCCCCCGCGGCGTCGCGGGGGGGGGCGCATTTTAAACTTCGCCGACGCCCCCCCCGGTAACTTACCTTTAAGAGTTCCTGCGGCGAGTCTCCCTGCTCTGCATCGTGCCGGCTTGTAATTCTGAGTGCCGGAAATTGACGCGCTTCCGGCGCTCAGCATTTACAAGCCGGCCCAAGACCGAACACGGAACTCGCCGCAGAGGAGAGAGAGAGGGGCGCCGAGCGCCGAGCGGGTAAACGAAAACCACTCGGCGCCCCTCTCTCTCTCTTCCGTTTCAAAAAAAAAAACCGCTCGGGGCGGCAAAGTGCCGCCCCTTCTAAAGTGCCGCCTGGGGCAATTGCCCCAGTCTGCCCTATTGTAGGGCCGGCCCTGGTTAGGTTGTTGGCTACTTTGTGAAAAAGTCACAAAATGTGGCTACGACTATTGCTGAATATGTTAAAGCATTTCAGCATCAGCTCAACCAGATAATTTGTAGTTATAAGTTGTAGCCTGACCAGTCTCTTCTGACATTTCCTAGATAGCTTTGCAGTCTTGTCTGATTATGCTTTC
Source organism: Spea multiplicata (assembly GCA_009364415.1). NCBI lineage: Eukaryota > Metazoa > Chordata > Amphibia > Anura > Pelobatidae > Spea > Spea multiplicata. Next base: position 14,775,238 of record VKOC01000008.1, read on the forward strand.
TCCATGTTATCGCTACTGACAGCACTGTCCTTCCAACACTCCTCAGTTTTAAAATCTCTTACTGCCTTGAGCTGCAGAAACTTTGCCCCCCGTCCCTGCTAAATTACTTGGGGTGCACGTCTTACCAGAGGTCATGCAGTGTACAAGTTTTCCTTGTCCATTACAATGTGACAACAGTTAATTTTTCATAGTAGCATTAATACAAACAAATGAAACCACAAGTATACAGTTTTGGAGTTACTGTAGAGTTTCCCCTCTAGGTATGGCAGAAAGCAGCATCAGAATACCACAAATAGTTGTGCGAAGAGCTCTATAGGTTGCAAATGCATTTCCTTTAATGTATATTGAACCCAACCGGCCATGTGTAGGATGCATCAGCTGTGTTTGTGACCTTCTTTTATACTTGATCATTTGATAGGGTTGTCTGTTGTGATAGACATTGTCTGGCTTTTGGATTTGACACATCCATAAGAAATCTTGAAAAATAAGACCATCACAAAACAAAAAGATACAAAAAAACATAGAACCTCTTGTTACCAACAGATTGTTTAATGTAATAAAGAGCAACCTAAACTTCACAGGATGATCTGTCACCTAGAACTGCATCACATTATTAAATGAACATTACTGAAATCTACAGATATATTATTTACACTTTACAAACAATCCTCATTTTACGTGGACTGATCCTACAGTGATACATCCATTTTTGATTGATCTCAAGTGGCACACTAAGATTGTATTGTCTTATGGTAAGGTTTTTGACCACGAATAGTAATTATAAATGCTAGGGCAGATTCCCCATACTCCACAAGATGAGTGGCATCCATGAGCTGCCCGACAAGCAAAAGCCCCTGCACCAACATGTGCCTGTGGTGAAAATGATATCAGAACAAGGTGTCTGACGTCTGACCTGAGGTGACCTGCTCTTGTTCCTTGCCCCAGACACCAAGATGCTGCTCGTCTCAATGATCACCATTTGTTTATAACCTCATCTTGGGTTTATGTAAGGAATACCTGTATCCATGTGTTGTTGTGACATATAGAAGATGAGTGTTCCATGGTTGTTGGAAATGTTCTAGCTGAGGACCACCAAAGAAAAGGCAATGCCTCCTGCAGAATAACCACAATTTAACCCCAGAACTTTGTCTATTACTCCAAAACTGAACCGCACCTAATATTATTGGACATTCTGCAGTCCCTGGAATAATGTTTTTTCCTTTGGCACAGTGCACGTTTATGAGCACATGAGCACTGATTTGTTAATGTACCAAAAAAAGCAAGATCTTTATGTGACGCCTACATAAATGCACTATTGCAGAATTAAACCAAATGTTGTTCTTCTAAGGGATGCCTTAAAAGAAACTTGACACATCAGCCTTTAATGCGAGTAAATAAAATAGCTGGAGCTTGCATTTCTAATAATTGTTTCTAACAGCTCAGCTGCATCTTGGCGGATTGGGGAGCAGTATGACGCCATATGGAAGACTCTCTTCTTCTGTTTATTTTTCCCAACTTAACAATGAAATTAACAATAGTAATGGCTGTATTTAGGTATTAAGATTTGTTCCAGGGTACTTAAGTGGTAGAATGTGTAATTTGGACCCCTTGAGTTTGATGTACCGAATCACAGCATGTAATATTACACACTTAATAAATTAGCGTAATGGGGTCCGATATATTTATCACGGCAGGTGAAACACACAAAAGGCTCAGTTGCTAAGCTGCCAATGATTTCAGCCAAAATGCAATTTCATTTTGGATTTTTGTTATGGGGGTTTTGCTCTTAACCATGTTTTCACTCCCTTTTGGTACCGTGGGAATAGTATTTCATGAACTGTGAAGTTTCCCACTAAATTCAGCACTAGAAACATAATTCCTATTTTGGGTACTCAAACCCTTCCTAGAAATAATCGTATACAGTTTTGCATCTTACAGTTGTTTTTTTTTGCCAGGAACACTTAATTGTCATGTGACACAAAAGCAAGCTCTGATAAACTGTTCCGCTGAAGTAAAGTAACCCCCATCTATCACATAGACAGTTAGAGGTTTGGGTATTAAAACTTTTTTTATTAAAACTTCAGAGAATTAAATAAAAAAAATATTTTATAACACGTTTATTTCCTACATACTAGAGAGCAGCGCCGGACTAGCAATTACAAGGGGGTCCTGGCACTTTAAGGCCAGTGTCCGTTTATGCTCATGTAGCGTTCAGCCAAGAATATCCATTCGCTAGCCGTGCTGCAGATCGGGTGAGCGCCCTCACATTTGCCTAGTGGGCCACATGTCCTGTCCAGGCCTGCTAGAGAACGCAGTTAGGGTTTTGCATAAGTGGAACAGCACCTTTATCTATGTTAATTTGGGTTCAAAGTTAGAAGTCAAAAATGGCCAGTTTCTTTGTTACATTTCTCTTGGTTCTGTGATGGAATCGAATTATCTATCTATCTATCTATCTATCTATCTATCTATCTATCTATTTAAATGACTTCCTTCAGCTAAACCTAAATAGGTCTCTCTAGTTCATTTTTGTATTTTATTTTAATGTAAAAAGTAACTATGAAACTGCAAGGGTCCGTGTGGCAAAGTCCCTTGCTGATTTGAATGTGTGGTACTGCAGAACTGATGCTTTGCCATCGATATGCCGTCAAGCGTTTAAAAGATCGATTCTTTCATATCTCTTCAATCTGCTGGCCGCAGAGACCCCCACCTTCTCCGCACAGAATAATGCAGGTGAATGGTCCTGACAAGAGATTGGAGTAAAGATTTTATTTCGCCATTACACAAGTAAGTTAGTTATGATAGCGGCATCCACTTTGTATCGGGTAGTTTGCTGCCTTTTATTAAATGATCTTCTCAGAGCTATCGATTGTCTCTGTACAAATGAATTTGTCAGATGGTATTCCCAATGGCTTTTCACAGCGCCATTAAAATCAACAAGGTGGAATTGATCCTAGGTTAAAAGAGAACGCCACTTTTTTTTCATCTAAATGTGACAGTTAAAACTAATTCACCATTCACATCTGAACAGGGTCCGCTTCCCGAGAGATGTCTAAGCAATGATTATCTTGTCTGGAAGTGACTTGATAGCTCTTCTAAAATCCCCTAAATTACAATCATTTAAACAATTGTCATTTCAGAATTATTATGACTTTTAACAAGAAACACAAACTTTTTACTTCTAAATGCAAAGTTAAAGAGCACCGCGTGCAACGCTCATCTTTACACCGTCAATAACGCATTCAAACTACTGTATGTTCATATTGGTTTTCAATCGCAACCTCCTGGGGAAGAAATAATTTGATTGACCCTAATTTACATTCTGTTCTGGTCTGCTGGTTATGGTGGAACCCTATAAAACCCTCCATAAGTAGTTAGGGATTCTACGAGGGAATATCAGAATGGGGACTATCAAAGAGGAAAGGGACAGATGTCACATGGGATATGATTTAGAGAGCCATCGGCAGCATTTGTTTCTTTTGCATGTCATTCTGTATACGAGAAACTGTCTAGGATATGACGCTACCAGGACCTTTGGAAGGGACCTTTAGACAGCGTTTGAAGAAGACCTGTTAACGTCCTAGGATTGTTTTCTATAATTACATTTATTAAAACTGCTTGTGCCATTCGTTTGTCAATCAATGTAATTGTTTTGGAGATATTTAATTTAAAATATCACATCGACCAAACCAAAACCTGTTAACGTGACAGATCTAACGTTATCTAATGATTTACTAGACTTTTTCTCATGTCACCCTTACAAAGGCTGCTCGACCCAATGGACAACTTTCATCAACTAAACAATAAAGGAGAGGTAACTTAATGGGGAGGAATCATAATGCAGATACAGAATACAGAACTATTACATTGAGGACAAAAATGGAAAAAGTGGCAGACCTGTTTTAAACCTTCCTGTGCTCCCTCAACGATATTTATGCTTTGTGCCATAAAGGACTGATTACTTCAACATTCAACGCAACGTAGGATTTAGCAGATCAGTCGTGATTTTCGGGCACGGGTTCAGAGTAACTGCCCCAGTGTCCAGCTTTTGTGGGCAGTGAGGGTCACGGGTTGATTGGAGAGATCCGCTGATCTCCCCTCGCTGGTGAATGGAGAAGCAAAATCATTGAAAGGTCATATTACTAAGCTTTTCGGCTAAGCTTCCTCCTTGGCCCTGAGGACATTGATTGATCTTTATAGCCTTAAGTTTTAATTAAACATATTGGGTTTTATTCACTCTAATATTTCCCAGCATAAAACAAGTGTGAATATCATTTATTCCATGTTTCTCTATGCAGACAGATTAGGATTTGTGCGGCCCCAAAGCACTTCAAGGTTTTTAGATTTACAAACAAAATGGGATTTTTTTAATGGAATATTTTTCTCCTTCCTCGAAATGAAGGTTATTGATCTGTCATATCAGCTTACCGAATTCTTGTGGAAATATATGTATGCATCTTTGAAATAGCTGTTACGTTATTATTTATATCGAGAACAGGAGAGATTTATTTTGCTTGCATTTTTACATCAAAGTTGACAAATTGCTTCTAAAGAAAGAAATAAGCAATCAAAGTTAAAGTGAGGAATACATCAGCCTGACTTTTACACTGTTGGCAACCTTCAGATCACCATCTGGTACAGCGATAGCGCTCTCTGGCTGAGGATTATGGGCAGGACTGGACTGGCCAGTGGCCGCTGGATGTTGGCCAGCAGCCAACCAGGCATTCAACCAGTGAGCCAGATGGCCAGTCAAGGCCTGATATTGGGAGCTTTGGCATTGCCAGCGCTTGTGTGTCTCTGAAACACAAACAATATTTACCTTTACATCTTATGTATAACGCTTATACCATGCTCACCCAGGGGCTTCTATTATAGCATATAATAAACATTTGAAATATATCCTGATATACTTTACTTTATTGAGTTAAATCTCATTTGTTTTAAGTCTCTAGATCAGTCACTTATCCCTTCTGATAAACCCACCTTTGGAAATGAAAGTGTCTTTTAGTTATCTGAGATCTTCTGCTTGGGGCATCTTGAGGACCACATTTGGAGACCACCGTCCTACAAAATATTAGCTATCTAAGCGATTCCCAATGTAATAATGTAAGACAGAATCAAGGTGACATTATTTTTAAGTAAACATCCCATTTTAAGACCCATAGGCATAACACTGATGTATCACGTTCTACAAAGACATCACATTTCTTAATAGAACTAATTCATTGGTAATTTTGTTAGTACCAATTTCACTTGGTCTTCAAAACAAGATGACATCATTAAAGCTCAGTGTCTGTAACGAATATTTGTCTGCCAACAATAAATTAGATTTTGCAGTATTATGCAATAACAAAACTTCCTCCTCATATAGTAGCTGGTATCATAAAATACATTTCATGACTACATAGATTGGTGGTTATCTACAAGCAGTCATTCCTTAAAATTAATTTATTATCAAAACACAAGGCTCGCTACTACTTCTATGATTTTCAACTTTTGCAAAGGCGAATTTGTTTTACTTCAAAACATCTCACCACTTGGTGAATCACTTTAAATAAACTTTTGTGATTTAGACATGCTTTATATGGGGCCAACCAAGCCCTTCAAGAGAGTCATTGGACTCAGCCCTTTATAGCGCATAATAAATCGACTCTATCTTTAGTGGTTAACACGTAATGCTTTTTCTGAAAACTTAAATTTTAAACTATTTCACAGTAAAATTGTTCTAAAATTGTTCACTTTCTTTATGGATAAGCAACACGTACGCTTACAGGATAATTTGTTCAGTATTTAAGTTACTCTATGAATAGATTAATAAAAATCATACCTTTGCCCATAACATCAAACGTATTAATTTTAAGGATTATTTTGTGCCTTTAATGTGTGTCGTATTTCTGCGCCGTATAACGGCTTTGTAAGTGGCATCTTGTTTACTGTTGAATATTAATGGACTATGAATCTTGTCTCATCTTACTCATTAGTATTCATATATTAGCAGTATATGAAAGTTATTGTCTATAGACGGTAATCCTAACCCATTTTAATTGGTCCCATAATGGTTTGTTAGTTTTTTTTCCTCCTTTAGAAGACAGCCCAACCTTACACCTTCCCATGATGTTAATGCTGTCGTTGGTGTGTTATCCTGCTTTCCTCCTGTTAATTTGCAAAAAGAAATCTAAACTCTACAATTAATGGGCCACTGAGTGTAACGTTACACATAAGAAAGCACTCCACCTATACATAAATTCATTGGCTCTGCATAAATAGCTAAAATACCTTTTTTTCCCCCCGTCGGGGAATTAAAAGGGAATTAGGCAGATCGCTACTGTGATGCCTATCATTATGGCTACATTATTATTAAAACGGCATACAAATCGCAGGTGTGCATTGTGCCCTTTTTGAATTGAAGCCTGTTTAAGCATTATTATGGGTTAATGCAAGATTTAAAAAAAAATAATAATAACAGGACTTTGTTGCTGCATCCATAATATATTTATCATTAAAAATGAATGTTCCCTTGGGAATTGGGTATCATTACATAGAGAAAAGGTTTTTAAATACTTACAATATCCAGATAATACTTTTTTATTTATTACTTTTTTTTATGCGCATGTTCATAAATATAATGAAATCTTGGGTTCTCTTGATTATGTATTTTCTTAGCTCCAGTGAAATATATATTTTGAAACAATATTAAGGCAAATTAACCATTATATACTGTATGCAGTTGTTTTCCTAATTACACAATGTGCAACAAAAATAAATTGAATCAGGGGTATGTGATCATTTTTTTTAATTTGTAGTTGAAAGAATGTATTTCAAAATATTATATTTAGTGATTTATAAACATTGAGGATTAAAGGAACAGTTTAGCAGAATTTAGCCACAATAATTCAAATTTTCCTCCAGAAAACCACCGTCTCTGCCGTCTGCATTATGCACCTCTGGGTAGAAAGTACACCTAGTGAAATCAATGAGAGCACTTTCTGGACATTGCATGCATGAGATCTTGGAACTCTCTAGCACGCCGATGCTTGAGCGAGCTGTTGGGAAGTTTATCATGTATATGCACTAGTAAGCAGAACACATCTCCTTCAAACCAACGAGCCGGGGAGGAGGAAATTCTACATAGAAGGGAAATCTGACAAACCGTCCCGCTGAAATAAAAACTGTATATTTAAATGTATTAAAGTGCATACGGTGGCTGGAGTATCCCTTTAAGGATGCACAGTTCTTTGTGTGTTTTTATTTTCTTAACTTACAGCCAGACATCGAGTTTGAAAATAACGTAACTTTTGAAGTCACGACTGAATACGTCCTTCCGTACTACGCAAAGATTAGGAGTTGCTCTTATGTAGATCAGTTAGAATGGTTGTCCATGCGTGTTGTAGACACTGAAGTATTCAAACACTGGACTGTAGTAGTGTTCCACTCATGGAATGCCTTCTGCGGGCAGAATCAATAGTCTCGGTCAGAACCTCTTCCACACAAGTTTGGTCTTCTTAACATGTGCTAATGGACATATTTTTGTTTCTAGTGAAGCGTGAACCATCATTGAAATTACTGGAACATTTTGATACTAAATTCACGTTTTTCTTATTGGTCTACATCAACATTCTTGGCCATTTCCTTTTCAAGGCCAACAGCATGTAAGCCCATGCGGTGTTGAAAGTATACCCTTATAAAAGTCACTTAGTCTCACTTCAAAGAATGTTTCCATACCTCAGATACTTATAGTGGTTTGAAGACGGAATTAATTTCACACTCAAGCAAAATTTAATTTGCAAAGTAATCATTTTTTTCTGAAGCGAATAAAACAACATTATTTATGGTAAAAAAAATGTAAGGGGAAAGACAAACTTAGCCAACCTGCTTAAATTGTTACAAACAAAATAGATAGTAGTGAAGCGATGTTGGGCAAAACGTGAAGTAAGCAAATATTTTTAATGAACTTTTTATGTATGGTAAATTATATATTTGCCTAAAAATAAGTTTATTTGTTTTCTTTATAAATTTGGATAATGCACTGTATTTTCTGGCACGTTTAGTACTACTTAAGTTTTTTTTCCCCTCATTTAATATGCATTTGAATTTATCATTGAAAAATAGGCAAAGAGTGTCTAGTAGTATATTCAACTTTGGGTTTTAGTGGAAACGTTGTTAGCATTTAGTTCTTGCAGTATTGTGTGTCCTCCCATGTCAGGATTAACCACGTAATCCACGTCAGATTACATTGTGGTATTTTGAGAGAGTCCAAATTGAAAGCGCAGAAAACGAAATTGGTTGTCTGAAACCGAATGGATAAAAAAAATGAAAAATTTGTCATTTTTGGTCAATTTGCATAGGTCTAATATTCACTTTTGTACTTACTATGCGCAGCAACAACCTTATACAGAAATGAAAGTGAGTGCACAATGCAGGACTATGTTACTAGTTATCAAGTTACATCATACCCTTTTTACCAACTAACCAACCTTTTTTCACTAAAATGTACTAAAAATGTCTAGTGCTCATGGGCTGCCTGTGATAGCGATCGAGATTGTGAATGACCAGGTGAGTCCAAGTGTAAAACCATGAGATACACCTTCTATAATGGGGGAGATTTTTCCCGACGCTCCACACTACTCAAGTAATTTCTGTAGTTGGAAAAAAAATGCATTGAAATGAATGTCAAATTCACTCTTAATGTACAAAAAAGTAAAAATGTAATTTTGGGACTATACTGTTCCTTTAAGGTGCATGTTTAAAATACTTTTATGTTACTCAACTCTACGGGATATTTATAGAGATCTTAAGACGCTTCTCCAGCATTATAATCAAATGGAGGGTAGTTAATAAATCACATGTTAATGAGTTCTGTCAAAATTCTCGTTTTCTAACTACACAATGCAAGTTAATAAATCTTCAATATGACAAAAGCTGAAGGAGTAATATCTTTAAATAGACAAAATAAAATAGAACTATGTTTTCTAGAAAGGGTATTGGATGGTAATGTGTTCCACCTCCAGAATGTATCTAGAACGATGCTAGAGGAAATCACCAACAGCTTAATTTAATATATTTGTATTTTTTCCAAAAACATCATATTTTTTAAACCACATGAATTTTGTTGGGTTTTGTTTGTTTTTTGCTTAGAGTGTAGACCTGGGAATGTTTCAGGATACTCTTCTCAGGCTGGCTTATTCCCACATTCTAGAGTCGGCATGTTTGGACGCCGTCGGTTGTGTTCTGTAGTAGAATGAATAATCAAGTAAAAGTGTGGAAAATGTCCAAAAAAGACCAAACACTTCTGTGCATATAACTGTTTCCAGTATCATACACTTGAGCAAAGGGTGACCTACTTATATAAAATAACTCCTTTGTCTAGTCGCAAATTGTGGAAAAAGAGCTCACGTGCTGTAGGATGCTAATTAAAAACATCTCAAACAATTATGTAAAACACACCACTAAGGGACACTTAAGGTAATTCATTTGTATTCCCACAACAATTAGCCCTATTATGTTTTTCATCTTAGGTAAAATGCATAGCAAAGTGGGTTTAGTTATAGCTAACCATTCATCTGCTCGTCTGGGAACCTCTGATACACAACATAATGGATACGTGAAACATATAAGTGAAGGAATGAGCATTAAGGTTAGTAATATATATCACTTCAAATAAACCCCTTCCAGACATTTTTAATTTGAACTTCAGTCCTGTCTATATTCAAAGCTACCCCTCCCCAAAAAAATAAATGCATGCGCAAATGTAAACCTGGAATAATTTTGGCACAGCCTCTCTCTCACGCCTAATAAAACTGTATTGTCATGTTTTCATATACTAGAAATATAAATGTACGGTAATCTATGAATTCACATATGTGTAATTATATGCTGTAAGTGTGTGTGAGTGCGTGTATGTGTAAGGTGTTAGAGTGGGTGTCTCAATGTACATATGTGTGTAAAGAAAAGTTTATGGTGTTAAGAGTAATGCTGCCCCTAACTATCATCATATCCCCATATCATAATTTGTTCACAGCTCCCACCACAATTCTCCTCTCATCTCCCTGTCCTCCGCTGAACATTTCTTTCCTGTCTTGGAAAATACAATGGCTCAAAGTTCCTAACTGGCAGCTTCACTGATCTGGCAGAGTCTTGGGGTTATATCCTCGCAGCCCACTCAGCATCTTATTGGCTCTTTAATCATTGTTAAGAGTTCCAACCAGATAATTGTTTAGCATCAGATAATTTACATTCTATTGAAGAACAATAAGCTATAGCAACTTTGACTGCAAAAATCAATAAGAATTAGTTTGGGCTACTTCTTGGTACAGCACCTACAAGGAAGCTTAAATGCTGTATTCATTCATTTTAGAGCAGGTTTCTTGATTATTTCTCTAGACCGTATGAGACCACTGGCATCATATTAGTTATTGTTAGGGAAACATGGCACTGCAATTTTGGGTTTATTAGACTCATTTTTCATCTTATTAGTATAACTAGAAGATTTATGGAAGGAAAATAAATTAGTAAATTAGCATCTGCCCGGGACCTTTCATTATTGACCTCCTTAATGCTCAGGTTGTTTCTTTTGTACATTGGACAACAGGATCTTACCCTGGCAGAGAACGGTGAGAGTTCTTTATTACAGTAAACTGGTGTAAATAGGGTAACCTAATACCTGCAGAGACAAAAAGACAATAAGGTCGGGTCTAGCAAGGAAGGGAAATAGTATAGAACATGTTTAAGACTTATTTACATTTTTATATGGTGTCCACTCAGACAACAATTAAAAGTAATTAAAATATTATGTATTAAAAAGCACTTTTTATCATTCCAAAAGTATAGACTCTGAATCAAATGTCTGGCAAATGCATGTTTTTAACTCTTAAGTTATGAATCGATCCAAAAACATTGCTGTAGGAAAGAAGGCATTAATGTTGAAGCATTTTAGTTCCACTCTTCTTATACTCTAGACAGAGATATTTAGAGACAGTTTTTTTTTGCTGGCAACCTAGAAGAATTACCCACAGCAGAATGAATGTGCCAAGGATCAGCATCTGGACAGCTCAGCATACAGGTCCACAGGGAAAGTGTTTGTGAGCAGCTGTGATCCTGCCTTAACCCGAAGTCTCTAGTAATCGCAGACATCTGAACTTTCTTTGAACTGCACTCATTGAATAAATTACCACTGGGACTAGATTGAAGCAATGAGGTGGGGTTGGGATGCTTTGCACAGGGGTATGTTGCATGGACTAGCATATGAGATTGCAGAGAATGAAACATGAACTCATACAGCGGCACATACCTTTTTATGGTTGCATTGTATCTCTATGATGTTAAATGTTTGCATCACTACACATGTGCCAATAAAGCAGGTTTAGTTAGTATTTTGGTAAATGTGAGTTTGGAACAAGTAGACATGTAGCAAATAATAATAATCTACCAATGTCCCGTTCATTCATGCACCCTCGCCTTTATTCAGGTTCTATTTCCAAGCCAAAGCTTATCCAAAAAATAACATTCAAAGATGTTTTCAGCAGAACAGTTAAAATATAGCACAGCAGATGTAATACAGAAATACATGATGGAGAAAAAGGTTTGTCCAGACCTCTAATTTCAAAATTAGTTGCTGATAGAGCACTTGTTTGAGCAATGAAATGCCAAATACACAGGATGTTGTAAAAAGGGGTCAACAAAGATCAAAAGTTGTCTAAGGCACCAGAAACTGGGCTTGTCAACCTATTTAATCACACATTGTTGTTTATAGGGCCAATGTCTACCTTTTAGGTCACAACACTGTTTGATTGTATTTCCTGGTGAAAACATTGGTCTAGTGATGTGATATACTGTAGCCAGACATGTTAGTTTTTAGTTTACATTTTGCAAACGTATGGTATTTTATCTTTTCTTGAAAAAATATATATATATGATTTTCATATTCGTGGAGCAAACCTTTGCATTCTCTTGAAATGCGATTTACATTTTTTGGTACAGACTGTTATGACAGTATTTTAGTATATTTTTGGTATAAATATTTATCTGCAGTGAGCTGCGTGTGTTTAACTAGCATTATAAAATTGCATTATGCATACAAATGTTAAAGATGTTTGAATACTAGCAGATGCTACAGGGAAAAACTGAAATGGGTTAATTCTCAGGTTATCTCTGCCTATCTATCTCTATTCATCTATCTAGTCATTGGTTTACATGAAAAATTAAATCAGGAAAAACTTGCGGGCTAGAAAAACTTGCTTTACAGGACAGTATGGTCTAAATGTGTAGGCCGTGAACAAAGAATGGCACAAGATCCAAACTGGGAAGGGTAGTACTGTCTTGCTAAGTGGCCCTAAAGCTTACACTTTACAAGAAATCAGGTATTGGCCTCACTTCAACTCTTTCTTTCGCAATCCTTCTCTATAAGCAATGCAATACATCATGTGCATCAGAGCACTAACCCATGGATACTAATTAGCCTCACTTAGATGCATGGTTGCACTGTACTGATGGTTGTATCTAAGCCAGAATCCATATCGATAGACCCAGTACACACATGCGCAGGTCTTTGGGTCCTGGTATTATTCCACTTATTGTTAAGCTTAATCAGTGGACCAGGCATAAAAAAAAGAATGTAACAAAAGACCAAGTGTCAGCAGTTAGGCTGAGAAACAATCCAAAATAATCTACATCAGACCAACATCGCGACAATCCACATTGAGGTGACCTTATATCCAATCACTAACAAATACTCTATGTTTAGAATAACTAAAACGTCTATAATTTAATTGTTGTTCCCGTTGAATCCTAAATATCTGCATGAACTGACCCCATTACAACTACAACAAGCTGGAGCACAACGCTAGGAAAAGGTTAAATGGAAATAAACAACTCAATTTCCCTGTTTATTTGACTAAATCAAACAGCACAGTGCAGGCTGTGTAAGAACAAAATGGTATATAAAGCCAATTTGGAGTAGATCCTTAGGAAAGTGCAGCATCAGCTATACGTCTTTGTTTCCTAGAATGCAATAGAAGCAAATCACCTGCCTCGTATCTCATATAATTGATTATTTCTGCTTCTGTATACTTATTTAATCATTTATATACTCATCATTATGGATATTCTTGAATGCCTTAATTGTGTATGTCCATAGCTGCTTGTATCTCTCATTAAGTAGGGATCTTAGACTTGACCTCCTTGTCTTGATCATACTTGGTAGATACATGTAGGGTTTGGGGTCATAGAATTACCGTACTTTAGTGCAATCTTGGAGAAAATACATGTCCAAAAGAACTTGGCACATCTCATACTAAAGATATGACAAATTAATTGTTTTCCTTGATTGTTAATTTTAAAGGTCTTGAGCATTTCATAATCAGGTCCATCTACTGTCAACAATACATTTATTTTTTATATTATTATAGGGCATGTATGAAAGATGTTTGGGGACGATGCTTTACTTTGGCTGTTTCGATCATATTGGCATAAAAGTATGTTTTATTTTGTTTACTTTGGCTGATAGACAACCAGACCAGTAAAGTAATCCACTGTTTTCAAGGAAAGAGAAGAAAATCAATTGAACCCTTATAGCTTCCTGTTGACAGATGTACAGACTATTGAAATCGAGCTTGACTCTTCTGCTGCAGAGCATTATTTTGTGAAGGTTTAGAATATTAAGCATTTGGCATCATGAGAAATCCAACAATTTAATTAATCTACAAAGAAAGAATGGCAGTTCATCTGTTAACATTTTTTTTTTATTTTTCATCTTCAAATGAACACAGATTTCGTGTCAAAGTTTTTATTTTTCTTTAAAGTTTTCTCTATAGATGAGCGAATACCTTTTAATATGCTGCGTGCAAACAGGAGATTAAAATGCAGATCACATATTCACCATATGATGACTGGCTTGCCTGCTGCTATAACTGGGCCATCTTTAAGATATATGCCATTATGTAAATTTTAAGAGCGCTTCATGGTTTATTTATAAGGGAATTAAATAGAAGTCATCATGGGTCAAAAAAATGCCTAAATACACAGCCTTATTTAGCAGCAGAAATGGATATTTGTAAATTATTTAAAGCGTAGTTAGAAGAAGCAGAAACACAAGCACATCTTTAACGTCTTTACAGTTTTTCCCTTAGGTGAAATAATTACAAGGCATAGGATTTGAATGGGGAAGGTTTATGTGATAGGGATAGGTTGTAAAAGTGAGAATAGAAGAGGCTGATTGTCTAAGAGAGGTAAAAATATGCCCCCCGATAAAGGGGGATAGCCACTGTCGTCACCTTTTGCATAGAATCCCTCTGCATCCTTTAAGATTAGCAGTTAATACCCCCCCTTTGTATAGTTAGAACGCTAATTCTAGAAAAGCCCATGTTTTCACTATAGGGTGCGTGTAGTAACAGTGCCGGTGAAAAGAAGACATTGTGAAAGCAAGATTGATAATCCATTTGGTTGCTTGGGTGTAGTGGAGGTCCCTGCAGCCCCTTCGTTATGGGTGGTTATTGGGTCCTATGAGCGCTCCATTACTTTTTGGTGCATAAGTTGATCATATGACGCTGGAACTAACGGGATCTGCTTCCTAATGGAGCCAAAGCACAATACGTGCACATAGAGGGGGCCCTCAACACAGCTTGCAAGAGTTGGGTCCACATTTGTGTTATTGTTTGACGGAGGTTACTGCAGTAGATTCTTTGTAACGAACCATGAAAGTAAAGTCTTGGGGTAAGGACGTTTAGAAAGTATGGGGAAAGTATACACTGTGTGTTTTTTAAAGGTGCTGTTCCACTTAGCCAACACATTTATTCTACTCTCTACAAATAAGCCTTATCATTTCAACATCATTGCTGAAGGTATAATCGTATAGAAAGAATAAAAAAAATCACTTTTTCTATGGCAACAACCAATCAATACCCGCTTTTGTGTCTCATAACAACGGTTACATTTTACTTGGTTAAATAGCTATTTCTGAGAAGGCTTTGGGCAGGAATTGTGTTTATAATGCTGCATTTAGTTAAAAAAGCGTTAAAGTCATCCGATGGCGTCTAAGAGCTCCGTTTTACAGCATGTACAGACATGTACTGTGTATTCAGGACACATACACTGATTGCTTGTTCGGTTGTATGTAGTGGTAGATTCGGCAACTTCTCAAACCAATATATTAATATGCTTGTTAGGTTTATCCTTAATGGTATATTTTACTAATTCCGTTTATACAGTGAAAACAAAAGCATCTCCACTCTGGTCTACAGACCAAAGCAGTTTGATTTTAGCTCTGGTTACATTGTTGGATCCACTATGTTTTAGCATATTCAGTAATCCTGTAAAATGTTAATGTGATGATAGAGATTGTGCCAGGATTTAGTACTCCAATTAATTATAGAACACACTATGGCTAGCATCTTAGCCATAGCTTATCTTTAAGTGTTCTGGTATAGCTTCTATCTTTTTAAACCCAACTAATTAAATTATTTTGCTTCATCCACCCAACCAGTTTGGGAAATCTTGATAATATTAGTTCTTAATGACTTTAGGACCTATTGGTGATCTCTTCAACATGTTGCAAAGAAAAACCTCGCAGTCGCCGGCCGTATTAAAACTACGTTTAATTAACCTTTCTACGGGGAGTTGAATTTGAAAGCAAACAGATAAACGAGGTGGTGAGAAATTAGAACGTTCTGTTCTCAGGGCCTGAATTAGACAAATGAAATGCTTTAAGCTCCGTCTTTATGTTCCAACAATTACTCTTTTTAAACATGTTGGGCATTTGTTAGAAGCACATTTAACAGAAAACATAATATTCAGCTATTTTGTGAGGCTTTACCTTTACAATCAATAATTAGATACAACTATTAGTTAGCTGTTTGATTAGCGCTTCATACATGACATGTTGGTACTTTTCTCGCAAGCAAGAAATCAAGTTATTAATTGAAAAAAGACATAATATCAGAAATGTAAGGCTTACTAATAATCTCCCACTTTCCAGCGGGCAAACAATCCATACCAGCCACCCCGTGCTGGATGAAAGGTGAATTTAATAGTCTGCAAAAAAAAAAAATGCGTCGTAAAAAACATAATTCTACTGTTGAATGTCCAATCCCTTACCAGAAAAAATAAGTCTTTTTTTTTGTCTCTGAAGCTTTCACCTTTAACCATTGGCTCCACTATTTGTTGTGTCAAAGTCTGACCTCTCCTACATTTGGGATTGGCAGTCTGGAGTTACTTCATATATATCCATACAGCGTTGAGGTCCGTGCTTGAATTGATAATACTCTTTCCAACATAAGAAAACATATGTCTGTGTTAATTGGTCAGACCTTCCAAAGACAATGGTTAGGAGCAAACATTTGTTCTCGTGTTATGACGTGCCCATGATTGCGGTTGAGAGTTTTGCAGCATCTAAAGTTTAATACATGAAGAACAGTAATAATTTATTGTCACAGTTTAGCAGTTAAAGGATGCTTGAGTATAGGCTAATAAAGATATTCCGCAGAATGATTTACATTTAATTTTACAAAACCAAACTGTGTGAAATTATGTTTGAATAACACTTGTGGAGGAAGATCGAGAACTTTGGGTTCTTTGAGATCATACACATCCACTAGCATGGGTTATTATAATTGTCACCTTTTGTGAGCCTATAAACATTATTAAATTAATTCTGCTTTGTGCTGTATAATAGCTCTTAATATCAGATTAGATTATTTTTCAGACTATAAATGGGAAATTAAAACCATGAGGCAGGTCAGGATTTTATGTGATGAAATAAAAATTCAATGCGTTTTTACTTTGGCTCAACAAAGGTTGTTAGTGCTATTGTTAAGGTATTATTTTTTCTTATAGACGTGACATGAGCTTAAGCATGTAGTTTAAATTGTAATTCAGTCTTAATAGCTGAAATTATTTGATAAAATGCACAGAAATTAACTTTGGGTACCTATAGGCATGGGTGCTGAATGGGTAAAAATCACCCAATACTGTAATTACTGGAGGACTCAATCATAGCTATGTCAAGACTCATAAACCATTCATGGAATTAAAGTAAATATATAAAAACATTTTAGTGGATATTGTTAACTCATTAGTGCCCCTTGAACTATTTGTACCCTGGGTCAACATTCTGTTTGGCCTAATGGCCCAGTTGATGCAACCTGAGAAAAGCAAGCGATTTATTGAACTATTATCTTGCATGTTGCTTGAAAGTTGCAAACTTAGGCGTAAGTAAAATAAATGGGGTACAGACCCCCCAAGTATACCCCCTTTATTTCCATCCCCTGGTCAGGGAACAGGAGCTAAAGTTTATTAAAACAAGCTACGGGAGGCACAGACACCATCTTGTTCACCATTAGCACTGTCTGACGCATGCATTTAGGACCAAACCCTGCTGGCATTTGACTGGCACAGTGGCAAGCTGGCAAGCGAACATCCATTAGTCAATAAGGGAGTGCAAACCACTGGGAGGATGAGGGATTTAAAAAATGAGTTAAATGAAGCAGTCAAAAAAAAGACTCTTTCTTTAAAAACCCTGCTTCAACATAAGGGGATAAAACAATCCTCCTATTAAACATCTGCAGTCTCAACATGAATTAGAATTTAAAGGTAGAGAATAAAATACACCATAAACTTCCAACTCCTTCTGACTCTTTTTAAAAAAAGGCAGTAAAAAAGTGAAACACAATGATACCGGTGTGTGGTCTACAGCGAGATAATGCATAAGTAATGCAGATTTTATGTTTTACAAGATACAAATGTGCTGAATTGAGTGTTTTTTTATTTTCACATTAATCTGGTGAATTATATATACACATGCACTATTTCTCTATCTATTATATGTTTATTGGACTGTGACTTTATCCTTTCATGCTATCTATTGTCATATTACCTATTTGGAGATTGGGAAACGCTTCATATGAGATATAGATATTATGGTGTACAAATGCATCATATCAGTAATATTGTAATATAGTATAGTCATCAATTATGAGAATGAGCAATACAAGGGATATGCTATTATTTTACCAGTTTTAGCCACGGAAGTAACAAGGAGACATAAAAAAATTTAGTGGATACCATTATGGGAAGCATAGATAACAATGACAGCAACACCTTTGATTAGTTTGGATTAAAAAAAACTGTAGAACTCAAACAAAAAATGATGACCCTCAAAAGAAAACATCCTTTGTAATACATTCATTGTCGTTGTCAAAATTAATATAATCAAAATGTCTCATTTCATTTTTACTTGTCTAAAATAAAGAAAAACATAACAAATGTGGGTAACAGAAGATCCTGTCCCTACATCTGTAATGCAAGTCTCCTGCTTTCCTGCCTGAATGGTCTGATTTGTCTAAAATGTGGAATTGTCAAAATTCTAGGAGCCTATTGGGAGGTCAGTAGTACATCCACTATATGGCAAAAAGTATTAGGGGACCTGACCATTACACCAACAG
>VKOC01000008.1:14800021-14810175 GCA_009364415.1 Spea multiplicata
TATATATTCTTTATTCTTTCTGTGTTTTTATATATTTTTTAATCTCTGTGTTTCTATATGCCAGAGTTAATTTTGTTTTAGACATTTTTATGCATGAAGGTAATTTGACTAATTGTGTAGTGTTCCTGGCGTGTTTTGTAATTATGACTAATTTATAGGCGTTTTGGCAGAGCTCTCTAAAATAGCTTTCGTGTTTTATTTTTATTTATATATTTTTTTCTTTACGTGGGAATATATTTAGTCACCTCTAGCGTTTTCTTGTGCGTCTGCTGTGAGGGTGTGATGTAGCATCACGCTATGCAGTCAAGACAATCTGCCGCTTCGAGATCACCATATGTGTGGCGCCTGACAACAGAATCACCCCTATGCATTTATCCCGCACCCCAGCTGAACGCTGGATCGCGTATCAGCGGTGACGTACCTGGTACGTCCCGGTCTGCCGGTGACCTGTGACCCGGAAGTACCAGGTACGTCCCGGTCTTGAAGGGGTTAAAGGGGCTGTTCCACCTAATCTGCTGATTTATTAATTTATTTTCAATGTATTTATGATTCCCAGTGTTAACGAATGTCCAATCCTACTAATTCTTTAATGATGTGAAGGAACTCTTGCCGCGTGACATGCAAGGTCTAAGGTTTACTTGTTTAAGATATTTAAATCTTTTAAGTGGAACTTCATTTTTAAATAATATGATTTTAATTTGATGTTAAAAGGCATCTCCCCTTTTTAAGGACAGAAATGGGACATTAAATATAACGTCAGAAGGTTTTCTGGCCTCGAGGTGGCACTTTAATTTATTACTTATGTTAATAAGAAACACTCATGCAGTAATAAGGACGTACCGGTAAATGTTAAAGGGAATATTTTATATATTTCTTGATTTTTGTAGGCAGCGGCAAGAACTTTTACTGCTTCGGTGTTCCAGGTTTAGCTTGATGTAAAGCTGAGTTTAATATAAATTGCAAAGGTCTATGCTGTGTAGGTTGTTTTTCTATATTCAGCCATCGTCTATTCCATTGAATATGAGTCAGTGATACAAGCTGTATCATAAACAATTATGAAAACTCAAAGGCTATTATGGTCCCTTTTTTACTTTTTTTTTTTGTAAAGCTGGAAAATGGGCTGACTAGGTGGGCCAAATGTTATCTGCCATCAAGTCAATGTTTCGGTGTATTGTGGTTAAGACATTGGCAGCCAAAGGGGACTGAAGTGGCAGACACCGTACTTTAAAACGCTCATGGTTATGGTGAGGAGGAGTAGACATTTAATCCGGGCTGTGGTATACTTTATACATGGTTCTGCCCTCAGAGAGCATGCGGTGGCATACTAGCCTGCTAGCTGCCTTAAGCACCATCAACAACGGCGGGCCCAAGCAACTGCCGAAGGGAGATGTTATTCACAGCGAAACAACTAAAGAGAAACCCTTTTGATGTGACTGCTGCTACCCGTGGTACATGCCATGCAATCCAATTCACTGCTTGCGGCTCACGGGCCGCAAGCAGTTCTCAGTTCAGTGTTTAATCAGCTGTTTTCTGGTATTAAGTCACCTCCTCGCTGCAAGCCCTGTGCTTCTGGCAGCCTTATGTAGAAGTAGGGTGTAGACTGTTACCTGTTCCGACACTTAGTAGAACAATGATCTTTGGGGCTTGACATGTATATAGAATGGAACATATCAAGAGAATCATTCATTAGCATGTATATAGCATGCCAACAGTTAGCATGGGATAGGCATATATCAAAGACAAGATCGATTACGGTCCAAATCTTACAGCACAAAACCAACAGACAGGTTAGGTGGGCCCAATGGTCCTTATCTACCATCAAAGTCTATGTTTCTATACAAGAAGATCCGTGTGAACTTCCTCGCGCTCCCCATCTGTTTCCTAACGGTGTATTTATTTAGAAATGTATTTCAAATGCTAAAACCAAAGCTTATTCTAGTATTTAAAGTTGTAAAATAAACGTTGGTGCCTCCATGAGTGATAAAACCGCACGGAAAGTCTGATTTTATGGAAGCTGCTGATGTTTAGAAGAGAAATCTAAACTGGCCCTGTAAATGTGTGCTTATGAGGACTGTAAAAGCTTCTAATTAGGGCCGATATATTTCGGTGTAACTCATCTGTGCTCCGTTGTGTTGTAAAAGCTCGTCTGCCGGTCCTTCTGCGTCCCGTCATCCTACGTCCCAAATACCTTCTATCTGTTGGCTTCCGGAGACTCAAAAACAATGCTGTGGGAAGACCTAAAGGATTTGCTCTAAACGATGTACCTGAGATGAGCAGCTTTTATTGCTTGTGTGATCCTCGGAGTGCGTTTTATATCATGCGGTGGGCTTTTGTTTATTACAGTGTTACTCGCTAAGCTCCAAATATCCATTATTTACTGTTTTTCCACTGCAGAGCAGGCGAGATGCCATTTATCAGTCTGCAGAACATCTAATTGTCTCATGATATGGATGTAGAACGCCATGCACTGGGGTGTTTAACCCGAAGAAAGCTTGCTGGAAGATTTGGGATTCAAAGAACAAACTGATGTTCGGGCCCTTCTCGATCATGCGTTGGCAATGCTCCCAACTAAACACAAAGCATGCTGGGAGTGTTCACCGTTTCTATATTCATTAGTCCACAGTTACAGCGGATCTGTCCTTTTCCCAAATCTTGGGTTTTACCGTTCAGTAAAACTAATGTTATAAGATTAAAACCCGTATTATACGATCTTAAATGCCTGTTGAATATTTTTAGCACATTTTGTTCCAATAAACCAACCTGGAAGCCGTTGTCAGTCGTATGATATTCTGGGTGACTTTTCCGTCTCAAATACTGCACTGAGACGTTTCTTTATGGCAATGCTAATGAAGTCCGTTCCTCCATAGCCTATCATTAGTCACAGTGTCTGGATTTATGCTTAAGCCTGAGCCATTCTACTGTTTACTGCCGGCAGTATGATATGGAGTCAGGGTGTTTGTCTAGTAAATGGGGGTAAGATAGCAGAGTAGCTGCCGGAAAGATTACAAAATGCAAAGACTAAACTGCTTTTAAAAAAGGGAAGCAGCACAACGTTTTTGAAAATGTGGAACTGGTATTTGATAATCCAATGGTAGAATAAAAAGAAATGGGGATGGTTCTCCTTTTAAGTTTATGCCTCCGTGTTTTAATTCTCTGCTCCCCTTCGTTAGAAGCCAATCTTTCATAGTCCGTTAGCTCCTCATATGCAGTGATCCGTGTAGGGGCTTCTTTACTGTATGTTAACATCATTTAAACCAGCTAATAAGACTGGATAAACGTATATATTTCGTGTAATTTTGCCCACCTCTATTTTCTGGATACATACATGATCTGGGCCGTTTTTATTTCCCTTAATGTAGATGTACTTCGGTTTGCTAAAGAGGGGTACCTGATCAAGTGAATGTTAGCCGGCTACTTAGGTTCCTCGTCACTTTATGCCACTTTATTTCTAAGTTTGGGTGATCGAGAATGTAAAGCGCTTTGTCTCTGGTATGTTAATTGTATTCATGTTCTTCCTTTCAGCCACTGTAGAATGTTACAATCCCAGAACCAACGAGTGGAGTTATGTCGCGAAGATGAGCGAACCGCACTATGGACACGCTGGCACGGTGTTTGGTGGACTCATGTACATTTCAGGTAGGAGACCATTAACACAAGCATGGTTTGCTGCATTGTCCTGGACGGAGTCAAAATCAGTTGCTGATTGGTTTGTTTCTCTAGATTGCAAGCTCTCATGATACCTAATGTATCGCTTTGTCCTAGTCTTGTCTTGTCATACCCTTTGAATATATGTATTGTATTAAGCGCTGCGTAAATTGTTGGCGCTATATAAATAAAAGACATTAACTCGCTGTGTGCTCGCTTACATCGCTTACATCGCTTACATCACAGCGAATGACTCTGTTTTAGAAGAATGACGTGTGTTAGGAAATTGGTTATTTCTGAGTTAAAGGGAATGTGCTGAACCCAACACTGAACAGTCATGCCTTCCAAAAATTGGAACCTAATCCCTTACATAATTTTTTTGTGTTGTTGCTAGGCAACATGTCTCCCATAGAGTAGTTTGTATCTGTGAAATTGCTGACACAAGAGGCTTATTGATATTGACTTGTATGAGAAGCTCTTGGCTGCCATTGGCAAGCTCATTGATATTTCAGTGGGCTGACGAGGGGAGACCCCTGTAGTGGAGGCTTCATTAACATTCAGTTTGAGGAGCAGGGCGTAGCGCCGGTGAAATCCTTATTTGATGACCTGGCTTATAAATGAAGTCTCTGATAATAGACCTTTCCAGGCATGACTGTAACAGTAGACTTATATTGTAATGAAGTTCATAAAAATGTTATTTTAACTATAGCAGTTGGCTTTGATTGAAGTGGACTGAATTCCAGATCTGTGTAGACGGCCCCGTATGTAGGGATTTATTATCCGGCGTCGTTGAAGCCGCCCCACGTTGAATGTAACGCGCAGTTTTGCTTCCAGATATACATTAACAAAGGATGTGTAAGTGGTCCGTGTTTATGTCGAGCTGGGATGCTCATCACAGGAAGAATGTTCTTCTCACAATGAGAAAGTCAATAGACCACAGCTGCAGCTGTCCGGCCGTCTTCATCACAGCCTAATCGCAGCGAGATGGATGCCCTTCCTGTGATCAGCGCTCCCTTTCTGAGAGACAGAGTGAACGGGATTTCTGTTCTGCCTTCGCTCCGTCACAGATATTCTCTTGTTAATTTGTTTTATGCTCTGAAAACGTAATCCCTCTGAATGATTTCCTTTATAGTCACTGAACTGAAATAATTTGCTCTTTATTTAGACTCTTCTTTGTTTTTGCCTTGTCTCTCGTTTCATTAGCCACCTATTTCTATTAATATCGATTCTGACCGACTTTTTTTGGCCATTAAATATTCTGGAAATATTAGCCACAAATGGGTCTCGAGGAATATGCAAAATCCAGGCAGACTGCAAACAGGAACGCAAGCAGAGGATCATTTATAATTGTATAGGGACACCCCTATAAAATGCATAGCTCAGCACCTCAATATACATTTGGCCAAAACAAATAAAATAAAGCACTTGCCCAACACAAGAAGGGGCTGCCCTGTTTCAACGGCTGTCCGCTTTTTCCATTTCCCGACGGTTCTTTCCACTGATTGGCTGCTTGAAGCTTTCAGTCAGTGGTAAGAAAATGTTCCCATTAAAATCAATGGAAGGCCGTACGCATAGGGGTCTGAATGGAATCCTCACGCAGAGTATATCGCTCGATGTAAGGTATGTCCGGATGAACACATCTGCAAGATATTGAGGAGGGGGTGTAGAAAGGTACAAATGCATTGGGGGGGTATTTGCGGAATGTGGAAAATGAATGTGAAAATGCGGTGAGTATTCTGCTCATTCGGTTGTGGTGTGACGGGCTGCAGCGTGATCGGCTGTACTGCGCATGCAGAGGCTTTAGGCCGCGGTGGCATACTAGCCTGCTAGCTGCCTTAAGCACCATCAACAACGGCGGGCCCAAGCAACTGCCAAAGGGAGATGTTATTCACAGCGAAACAACTAAAGAGAAACCCTTTTGATGTGACTGCTGCTACCCGTGGTACATGCCATGCAATCCAATACGCTGTCACACCGTTATTAACCCCTTCCTAGGCTCTTTATGTGCTCTTTAAGGCAAGCATTGCCCCAGCTCTTTCCAAAATACTTCTCATAAAAAATATTTTAAAATGTAATAGCACCGTTTGTGAAGAAAAAGACATTAAATACCTAGTTTGTGGATTGACGGTCTTGCCTTTTGATGTGAGTATGTATGTAATTTATGTATGTAGGTCAGGAAATTTCCGCTTATTTCTAAAAGCTGCACGTTGACCTGATGTGCGGAAACTCCACCGGTGCTCTGCTCTGCTAGCTTGGGTCTCCAATTTTCCTGCATTACCTGAACGTGCACAATACACGTAAGCTGTCCTATCACGGTTAGCGCGGAGTCTTTAAGGATATATTTGGGAAAAGAGCATTAAAAGAAAAGCAATCTCAAAGAGGAAAGTATTGAGGACACGTATAGTTGATTATACATTAGCTAAAACATTGCTTCCAGTCACTTTAATAACAGCTCTAGAATGTATTTTCTTCTTACTAGTTAAAAATCTAGAAGCCCTTAAATTATTTCCCCCTTTATCGGCAGGTATAACTGGTTTATTAGTGCTGCGGGAGACGTATTAAAACGCAGCCGAGCGTCGGGTCAGGGAGAGAGGCTGCTGCCTTTGTCTATGACGGTGACGGCCGCCTGTCTTTACGTAGGAGATTCTGCAAAGCTCTGACCTGAGCGCCGTTTCCTTGTCTTCTGTGTATTCCGTGTTCTGTAGCTCTTCCCTCGTCACTTATGTGACGCAAATCATTTCCAGGCTATCAACTGGGATAGATCTAATTCTGATTCTACTTTCTCCACCCAGGTGGGATTACACATGACACCTTCCAGAAGGAACTGATGTGCTTTGACCCAGACACTGACAAATGGACTCAGAAAGCACCGATGACCACAGTCCGAGGGCTACATTGCATGTGCACCGTCGGAGACAAACTGTATGTCATCGGTGGCAATCACTTCCGAGGGACTAGCGACTACGACGACGTTCTCAGTTGTGAGTACTACTCTCCATCTTTGGATCAATGGACACCTATCGCTGCAATGTTACGGGGACAAAGCGACGTCGGGGTAGCGGTTTTCGAAAACAAAATTTACGTGGTTGGAGGATATTCGTGGAATAACAGGTGTATGGTTGAAATAGTCCAGAAGTATGATCCTGAGAAAGATGAATGGCACAAAGTGTTTGATCTGCCAGAGTCCCTCGGGGGCATCAGAGCTTGCACTCTTACCGTTTTTCCACCAGAAGATAACAGCTGTTCGCCTTCTCGGGAATCTCCTTTATCAGCACCTTGAAGACTGTAATATCTTTGCACTGTATTATGGATTTTTTTTTTCCCAGTAGTATCCGATAAGCTTGACCAACTGGAATTGGCAAACCTACTTAGGGAAAGACTATCATTTTATTTATACTATCCATTTGGCTTGGGATATTTATCGAAAATGTTAATTATATTTAAAACGGTCAAATGTTTAGCAAAACACTCCGTAGCCTGTCAGAGATTTCGATGAGGTACGTCTGCAATGTGAGAAACACTCTTGGTTTAAACCCAAATAGAAATGGGTAACGTGGCTGTAATATTATTGAAATCATATGATGATAATTTCACGATTTTTTTTCAAATATACAAACATATTGGTTTTCAGTTTTAATATTTGAAACGTTATTCTGCCATGAAATGTCTGCTGTCATATCTGCTTAAATACTCCCAAAAATATGATACTTTATTGGAAATATCTGAAACAGAACCCTTAAAAAATCCAAAGGAAAGAGTTTGTTGTTCCCTGGTTTAGCTGCACCGATCAATTAATTTCAGGTACCCCCTTGATAAGTACCTTTTTTAATTTATTTTATTTTTGCATTTAGATCAAGCTTTTTTTTTTTGAAGCAGAAAAATAACAAGCGCGAATCGTCCTTTAATGAATTAGATAAGGCAACATGACACGGGGCAAAAGTAATTCACGAGACCAAGGATTATATTTGCGTCTCTGGCTTACTCCCTTTTATTTCTTTCATGTTGAAACAACCCGCGTATCATTTTGTTCAATGTACAGTCTTGATTAAGGTTATTTAGCACAAAATGCAGCTTCGGGCTGGAAAGCTGCTTTTGCTCAGTGGACTCCCATGTTTTATCTTCCTTTGTTCAATAAAATTTAAAAAAAACGATTCGTTAACTACAATTATTGGTAGTGGTGAGGTATTTTATTGATAAGTTTTATGTCCGGTTGCTCTCCTGTTGCCTAGATACATCCGTGTTTGTATGTTTGTGGGTTATTTGCACAAATGGGTACAGTGACCTACATTTGAGAAACTTCCCTTTTTTCTGCTGTTCTGTGCTTCCTGCACACAATAGGGCTCTGCAGTGCTTTGGGCTTGCCATGTAACTGGCCATATCTGTAATTGTTAAATCTGTGTCCTAGGTTTGGCACTGTAGGACAGTGGAAAACAATTAACAACATTTTGTCTATAATTAGACTAATTAGAGTGCTCAGGTCCAGAGTACAGCATGCACTCATGTTCTGTTATATGCTGGGACCCCACAGCAAAACACAAAATACGTGCCTTCCGAAATGGTCAGGGAGGGACACTTTTAAGTAGTGGTGGCTAGTGGGATGTAGCTGTACTACTGTACAACGTCTGCAATTTACAAACTGTTAGACACTTAAAAAAGCAGCACCAATACTAATATATTTGCTTTAAGGTGTTATTTTTTTATTAGCATCCATTTATGCTGCAGAATCTTGCCGGTGCTTTATAAATAAATGCAATGTAATGTGCCAACATATTACAAATAATAACTTTTATTGCATACACAGTTTCAGTCCTGTAGAGTACTGTGATACACTTGCACCCCGCAACACTCTGAGCTCCTAAAAAAGAGGGACAGAAGTATTTGGGTTCCAACGGAAGTCCTTCACTATAGAGGGAATTTTCTGGGCGGTTGAACATTTCAACTCCCTGATATCACAATACGTCATATGACCCAAAGCAAAAGAGCATCCGTGGGAATTTCTACCTATTCAGCCGAAAGAGCCTTTGTGCGGTCAGGTGCTCATGTTGGATGAGAAGATATTCCAGTTCATCCCAAAAGTATTCAGTGGGGTTAGAGGTCAGGGCTCCAAGTAGGATACTGAAGTTCCCCTGCACCAAACTCCTCAAACCATGTCTTAATAGACCTTGCTTTCCACCAGTCCAGCCCATGCTTGGCCTTCTGTTATGATACTCGGCTTCTGTGCAGCTACTCGGCGATGGAGGCTTTATGGAATGAGTCTCTAATGCACAGAGCTTGTGCTGACGCTGCTTCCAGAGGCGGTTTGGAACTATGTCATGAGTGATGCTAAAGAGAACTGGCTGTTTTTATGCACTACACGCTTCAGCACTCAGCAGCCCCTCTCTGCGCGTGGTCCACCGCTTTATGACTGAACTGGTGTTACACCTAGACCTAGATGCTTCTACTCGACAAGCGGGGCAGATGTTCCATCAACTTACTTAAGGCAAAAGTGGTGTCTTTGATGTTAATGATTACATACTTTTGGTCATATAGTGCACATGATGAAGGGCAAACCCCAGCCAGCAAGAAGGGCTTAGCTGATCCTGTGTCATGTATATCACTACACATCAGTGAAGCGCTTAAGATATCCTGCTTTACCTGCATTATACAGGACCAAGTCAGCTGTTGCAGTTGATGATCCTTGATAATGCAGAGTGGTATCAAGGAGTTGAAATGTTTAGCTCCTCTGCACACCCCCTAATTCATGAATAGAATCCAGAATCAAGTGCCACAGTCTGTTTCCTGAAAGACTAATTGATCGACATATATATATAATTAGACACTGAGTTAACACTAGACTTTGTGTACTCCCTGTAGGATGGAGGTAATGTAAGGGTGTTATGGAGCATAGTAAAGCGTGTAGGAATTAGAACTTCATTCATTGACATTCTTGAAGTACATCAAATATAAGACAAGAAATCATCCAGAGTTCCTGGTCTAGAAGATTTAATTCACTCGGAAATACCGTGGAAATTAATTTTTCTGCAGGCAGCAAGAATTGTGATGAATGTGGGACTTCTGTCTTAATCACAAGGTAATGGAATGTAAAGGCATTCATCGGACTGGAATCGTCATACGCAACGCTTTCCAGACTGGCAAAAAATATAAATCACATTCCACAGGAAGGTTGGCCTTGGTAGAAATCCTGCAAGTTATTCATTTTTTTTAGTGGGAGTGGCGCCATCAAGATGAATCGCTCAAGAAATAGGTTGGTAAATAATTCCTACTTTCATTTTTTTTTTCTTGAATGATTTCAATGTAATGTATTTCTGTATCTTCTTATGGGCTTCTCAAGGAGAGTTCATGGTTGGGACGCTTAGTGTGACAGATGATTCATGCCTTAAATAAAAATGATAATTTCCTTGACTTTACAATCTATAACCATAACCACAGATCATGAATGTATGTATGCAATAGCTTTAAGTCTTTACCGAGATAAACAGTACGAATGCCCACAATATATCAAACTGAAA
>VKOC01000008.1:14810275-14831926 GCA_009364415.1 Spea multiplicata
CTGAGATTGCTGTTAACAATCATATTTAATATATATCACATTATTTTTTTGTACAATTTTGGTGTGTAACTTACTTTTATTAAAAGTTACTTTTGTTCTGATATTTTTGAAGGTGGGGGGGGGGGGTGCATTTTCGTTTTGGTCGCAGAATTATTCATTTCACGTGTATCCCTCAGGATAAAATAGAACTATTTCATTTTTACTTATCCAGAATCCTGAATTTGTAGTCACCAGAAATCAGTGAGAGGAAAAGTAAAGGTTTTGTGTCATTTACTTTATTTTAATCTGCATATTTTATTAAAGTGAAAATGAGTGCGGCCCTCGCACGTATACAATTCTAATGAAGTGGCCCACTGCAGAAAAAACTTGGACACCCCTGCTCTAAGCAATGCTTTTATTATGGATGCTCGAGTGAATGTATTGGGTTCCACTCTGCAGTGTGATACAAGTCTTGCACTTCTGTAGTAAATAGGGCCATTTTATGTAAAAGGCGGTAAACCACTGGTTACCATTTCAATCTGCAGATCATTGGTCGAAGAGGAAGATCCTCATTTGAAAGTCTCTCTTGGGAACAACGATATGGGTGTCTCTGCTCATCTTCAGTCCTCAAAGACCGGAACCACCAGATTTTTCACCAGCAATACTCACAGTTCAGTGGTGTTACAGGTATGAAACTTCTTTTTTTCTTCTTTATAGTGTTTTGGAAATCATTCTTGAGTGATTCCTTTCGTTCTGGATCTGAGATGAAGGAACGGTTGTATGCTTGACGCACTGTTTTTTTCATATTAACACATTCAAAAAAACACCTCCCTAGTGTTGCTCTTTAGGACGATGATCCTTTATTGGGTCTCACAGGCTTCTTTTTCCTCCCTGAGGCAGTAAAGTAAATCAATTTAGAAACAATAAACATCGAGGAAAGTAGAAGTTAAGCTGTCTTTTATTGACTCGCAATGTAACATCTATGCAGACCTTACATTTAGCACAAACGGGTTCTGCTTGCGTAACTCAGTTGCAAAAATGTTTCTGCCTCTTTGAAAACTGGGTATTCTAATCTAATCATAATGCCAAAACGGCTACTGGTGGTTACGTTGCCCATACTCGCTGCCAAAGAGAATCAAATGGCTGCTTCAGTGTTTTCCGATCCTCCTGCCCTGCAGCTTCACCATTGATTTTCTTCTGCAACTTGGAATTGTGTATTTCCATGAACCGAATCCTTGTGTAGCGACAGCAGGCGTGTGCTTTTGAAAAATTGAGACATTTGTAGCTAAGAACATAAACAAACCATCACCTAAAAACCCCATGTAACCCAATGAATGAAAGTTATGTTTCCGCTTAACTGGCCTCTAGGCATATAAATATAAACTATGGATACATAGTCCTATTGGGACTGCCTAGGCCAAACACTGCATTGTCATATCCAATGAGGAACGCGTACTTATATAGTTTTATTAGTGCATAAACTAGTCATTTTGCTATTTCAGGAAAAACAATATGTAATAAGAAATAAATCATATTTTTTTTCTTCTTCATCCTTAGGGCTTTGACCAGTTAAGAGTTGAGGGTTTACTCTGTGATGTGACACTTGTACCGGGGGATGGGGATGAGATATTTCCAGTTCATCGAGCAATGATGGCCTCCTCAAGTGACTACTTCAAAGCCATGTTCACAGGTAAAATGATTAATGCACGGTGTTTGTTTAATAAGGTAAAACCCTAAATATTTTATATTATATATATATATATATGTATATTTATTTATTTTTGGTAGCCCCTAAAATATTTATTTTTTTAATTATTTATTAAAGCGACATTAAACTTAAAAATATCCCCAGCTTCACTGAAATTTGTTTACCAAATTCAGGCATTATTTCTAGAGTCTGAGTTTTTTGATGATTATTTACGGCGCCTGGCGCCATCAGATCGCACCCCGCTCCCAATTATAAATACTCATTTGTTTGAAAATTGACATGTAAAGGAAGTTAGTATTTTTTGTCGTGGCGTCTCGTGTATTACCAACCTCTGCAACACCCCTAACGATATCTGGAAATGTCATTTGTTAGCAGCGCCATGTAAATAAGATATATAAGGTGGCATTGTCTGTCCTACAAAACAACTTATGATACAGTAAAATGCTCTATATAGTTAAAAACGTGTTGGTGAACAAAGGTTTAATGTAAAGCTTTTTTTAATTCATGTTCATCGTAAGGATAATTAAAAATGTAAACTGTTTTCTTCTCTAGGTGGAATGAAGGAACAAGACTTAATGTGCATTAAATTACATGGAGTGAACAAAATTGGATTAAAAAAAATTATTGATTTCATATACACTTCAAAACTTTCCCTGAACATGGATAATCTTCAAGATACGCTGGAAGCTGCTAGTTTTTTACAGATACTGCCAGTTTTGGACTTCTGCAAAGTGTTTCTAATATCAGGGGTAAGAGTGTAAACCAATTTACCAACTTCTTGACTTAATCTGTCTTGAAAATGCATGAAGTGCTGTCGATAGGAAAAGTCAGTGTTTGAGGGATTTACCAAACGCTACATTCTTCCTAGCCTCTCATGGTTGACAGCGGCACAATAAGTAACTGATTGTCTGGGTTTTATACTTTGTGGTTTGGCTGCTCGATTGTAAGAGGGGACTCTGTGAGATTTAAAGGGGCGACGCTAATTAAAACAAAGGCAAACGATTTGTCTGAAATTTGGGGTTGCATCATACTCGTTTTGTTTTAATATTTCTCTTAGCTAGACCTTTAATGTAGATTAAAATAATGGTTATCTTAAATGTTATAATGTTATAATATATTTGATCCGTTTTGTTTGATGTATGAAGGTCTGAGTATAAGACTACGATCCAGATCCCCCGCAGAGCTGCAGGAGACCTGGATCCTCCTCTCTGGCAGCCGGTAAACGTGTGCACGATGCGAACAGACAACCTGCGCTGCTGCCATGCACTAGGCTTCTATGACCGAGTACCGGGTGACATGGCCTTCTGGTGCTTCATCATAGAAGCCCCAGCCGGCAGCAGCAGAGGTTGTGTATTAAGATTGATTCACCATCTAGTCTGTTTTTAAGTGTTATTTCCCTATTCCCTTTTCCTCTGTTGTGTATTTGGCATTGTTGAAAGTTAGGTTAGTCTGGTGCCAGTGTTGTCTGCGTGATCCCTTGTCTGTTGTGTTAATCATGTTCATCCTTTCCGGTTCCCTGTGTAAGCCATGTGCTGTCACATAGAGTGTTCTCTTGAATCCAGGCTGGTGTGTGATGTTGTGACTAGTGCCAAGGTTCCCGCGGATTTATATAGTGTCACCAGGTTCTGAAGTGCAACCTAAGGAGTGGAAGAGGCCTCCTTTCTTGAGTTTTAATCCGTGTGGTGTGGAAGATGTTGGGTATAAGCAGAACATGTCTATGCGTTATTCTAGTTCGTTACTGGTTTGTTAGACAGTTCTTCTAATATCCCATCTCCAGTCTAACTGGAAGCGAGATGGCATCGCTCATCAGGAAGGTGCTGCTTGTAGCCCGTTATCCTGCACGTCCCTCCACATAAGTGAAGAGTGAAGGCTATTTCCCCGCCTTTAACGTGTATTTTTGGCATTTGGTGGTCTGTATTCTTTTTTTAGAAGGTGAGGGGAAGGGCCCATCCTTATCCCACGTGGAGGTTAAAATGATTTGATGCCCTTATAGATACACAGCCTTTTATCCCGTTTGTATTTGTTCTTTTCTGCATTATTCCCACCTTATTCTCTTCTGAATCATTCCTCACTGTGAGAGGTTCGTCCCGCTGTGAAAATGATAGCCTTTTCTATTACAAAGATACTCTTGATTAAATCCTGTTTAATAGATGCAGAAAAGCCTCTAGCTGCCGCAGAGGGCAAAGAAAATGTAAATACTTGCATGCAATTAATATGCAAGCCCGAAACAGAGAGAGGATTAATTAGGCTTGCATAATAATTTGACATGTTTCCTCTCATTAATTATGGTAACAATGTAAGGGTAATCATTTTCTTATGTTTGTGAAGTAAATGTGGATTTTCCGGAATGTATACAGTAGGTTTTAGTGGAATAAGTTTGGGCTCCACGTTCATATAAAGTCTTGGTACTTGGGTGGCTTTTGGAGCCGCGTTGCCTTCCTGGCTTCTAAAAAAGGGTTAATTTTACAGGCATGTTGGTCATAGATGTCATGCATGCCTTTCTCCTGGAGACATTAATGACTACGGTGACATGGTCCGTTGAGTGCCTCTTATAGACGTGTGTTCAGTTGGGCGCTGAATTCATTCGCGCGCTGAATTCATTCGCTCGTTCCTTTGTGTGTTTTGACTTGTTGGAATCTTGGAGTTAAGACAACCGCTAAACATGTGAATGCTGAACATCTCATTTAGTCCTCCATTCTTCTGAATTGATTTTGTCGCAAAATTAAAAAGTTAATAAATGTCTTAACAAAAAAAGAAGATTGTACACAATGTTGCAGTTTAGATAATCATGATATCCAGTATAGCTGCCGCAGTAGTGATTAAAAAACCAACTATTGTGCAAGAACCCAGTCTGTGGACGGCCCGTTTCCAGCACTTTATACGACTCATCGGAGAGGCGGCTTCCTGGCTTTCTAAAAGTCGGGATGGTTTGGGTGCTTCACCTCGATTCATCCATCAGCAGATATCACTTAGCACCGCTGCTTTGGGTGGAGGAACAGACCTCTCTGTTCTTAATTCCATTGAATATCCTTTCTCTTAGACCCCTAAAAGAGGAATGGTTTATTTGTATGAACAAGGTCAAAACAGAAGGGATGCCATTTTACTATTTTAAAGAACTGGACTGCACCCAACCTCAATAATAAACACGCCTGGATACATTTTTATAACGACAATATGTTTAAGGCATTTAATACGCCTAAAACATATTTAGTATTATCCTTTTTCTAATGTTTTAATTTGTCAGATAATTGACGTCTTGTGTTCCATAGCTAGAGCTTTTACACAGTAATGCAGTCTGATGCACATCAAAGTCTTCATGGTTAGAGGTTAAACGCAAGCTTGTTTTAAAGAAAATATTTAGACGTTCCGATTATGATGTCTGTAATTGAGATGCCTTGTAATATGCTGTGTAAACGTTAAACAGAATGACAGCATTATAAATCACCTGGAAAATGTTTCTTCCAATTGGATATTTGTGGGCTTCTCATTATTTCTTTATTTTTTTAGGTAACGTTGGAAAATTGTGTTGAAGTTGGACGGATTGCAAATACTTACAATCTCACCGAAGTTGATAAATATGTAAATAACTTTATCTTGAAGAACTTCCCTCCGTTATTAACTACTGGGGAGTTTGTGAAACTCCCGTTCGATCGTCTCGCCTTTGTCCTCTCCAGCAATAGCCTTAAGCACTGTTCTGAGCTGGAACTCTTTAAGGCGGCCTGCCGATGGCTACGTTACGAAGACTCTCGGATGGAATATGCTGCAAAGATAATGAAGAACATCAGATTTCCTCTGATGACACCGCAAGACCTTATAAACCACGTCCAGACTGTGGATTTCATGAGGACTGACAATACTTGTGTAAACCTACTTCTAGAAGCTAGCAATTACCAAATGATGCCATACATGCAACCTGTTATGCAGTCTGAAAGAACTGCCATCCGCTCGGACAGCACCCATTTGGTTACTCTTGGGGGGGTTTTGCGACAGCAGCTGGTTGTTAGCAAGGAGTTGCGCATGTACGACGAGAAGGGGCACGAATGGAAAGCCTTAGCTCCTATGGATGCTCCCAGATATCAGCATGGAATTGCCGTCATTGGAAACTTTCTGTATGTAGTCGGTGGCCAAAGCAATTACGACACAAAAGGTAAAACCGCGGTGGACACGGTCTTCAGGTTCGATCCTCGTTACAATAAATGGATGCAAGTGGCCTCTCTGAACGAAAAGCGGACCTTTTTCCACCTAAGTGCCCTCAAAGGTCATCTGTATGCAGTCGGTGGTCGCAATGCAGCTGGCGAGCTTGGTAAGAATCTTTCCCCGCTGTCATTGATTCCTCGTAAATGTTATTCCGTATAGCAATGGAAAATCTCTGCTTTCCAACTAATAATAATAATAATAATAATAATAATGTTTTATGAAGTGAACATATGCAGAATATGCAAATCTCGTGTTACATATGGTGCAATATACCTGAACCTGTAATAATTAGACTGCTCGGCCGCTGTGATATTCATATACTTATAACTTTATACAAAGCGGATAATGCTTTATAATCTCAGATAAATTGTAAAGAAATGAAGATGTGGCTGCGTTAACCTATATTCTCTCTGTGTTTCCATATATATTCTTTATTCTTTCTGTGTTTTTATATATTTTTTAATCTCTGTGTTTCTATATGCCAGAGTTAATTTTGTTTTAGACATTTTTATGCATGAAGGTAATTTGACTAATTGTGTAGTGTTCCTGGCGTGTTTTGTAATTATGACTAATTTATAGGCGTTTTGGCAGAGCTCTCTAAAATAGCTTTCGTGTTTTATTTTTATTTATATATTTTTTTCTTTACGTGGGAATATATTTAGTCACCTCTAGCGTTTTCTTGTGCGTCTGCTGTGAGGGTGTGATGTAGCATCACGCTATGCAGTCAAGACAATCTGCCGCTTCGAGATCACCATATGTGTGGCGCCTGACGACAGAATCACCCCTATGCATTTATCCCGCACCCCAGCTGAACGCTGGATCGCGTATCAGCGGTGACGTACCTGGTACGTCCCGGTCTGCCGGTGACCTGTGACCCGGAAGTACCAGGTACGTCCCGGTCTTGAAGGGGTTAAAGGGGCTGTTCCACCTAATCTGCTGATTTATTAATTTATTTTCAATGTATTTATGATTCCCAGTGTTAACGAATGTCCAATCCTACTAATTCTTTAATGATGTGAAGGAACTCTTGCCGCGTGACGTGCAAGGTCTAAGGTTTACTTGTTTAAGATATTTAAATCTTTTAAGTGGAACTTCATTTTTAAATAATATGATTTTAATTTGATGTTAAAAGGCATCTCCCCTTTTTAAGGACAGAAAGGGGACATTAAATAAAACGTCAGAAGGTTTTCTGGCCTCGAGGTGGCACTTTAATTTATTACTTATGTTAATAAGAAACACTCATGCAGTAATAAGGACACACCGGTAAATGTTAAAGGGAATATTTTATATATTTCTTGATTTTTGTAGGCAGCGGCAAGAACTTTTACTGCTTCGGTGTTCCAGGTTTAGCTCGATGTAAAGCTGAGTTTAATATAAATTGCAAATGTCCTTGAGGTCTATGCTGTGTAGGTTGTTTTTCTATATTCAGCCATTGTCTATTCCATTGAATATGAGTCAGTGATACAAGCTGTATCATAAACAATTATGAAAACTCAAAGGCTATTATGGTCCCTTTTTTACTTTTTTTTGTAAAGCTGGAAAATGGGCTGACTAGGTGGGCCAAATGTTATCTGCCATCAAGTCAATGTTTCGGTGTATTGTGGGTTAAGACATTGGCAGCCAAAGGGGACTGAAGTGGCAGACACCGTACTTTAAAACGCTCATGGTTATGGTGAGGAGGAGCAGACATTTAATCCGGGCTGTGGTATACTTTATACATGGTTCTGCCCTCAGAGAGCATGCAGTCTGGGGTTTTGGCTCACGGGCCGCAAGCAGTTCTCAGTTCAGGGTTTAATCAGCTGTTTTCTGGTATTAAGTCACCTCCTCGCTGCAAGCCCTGTGCTTCTGGCAGCCTTATGTAGAAGTAGGGTGTAGACTGTAACCTGTTCTGACACTTAGTAGAACAATGATCTTTGGGGCTTGTAATGTATATAGAATGGAACATATCAAGAGAATCATTCATTGACATGTATGTTTCATGCCAACAGTTAACATGGGATAGGCACATATCAAAGACAAGACCGATTACGGTCCAAATCTTACAGCACAAAACCAACAGACAGGTTAGGTGGGCCCAATGGTCCTTATCTACCCTCAAAGTCTATGTTTCTATACATGAAGATCCGTGTGAAATGGCACACAGTGGCTGAGCGGGCCGCGGCATGTTGGAATTTGCCCAGCAGTGTGTTATTCAACAGTCCTTTCTAAGGTTCTGTGTCAAGCCAGACCACAACATCTCATCAAATCCATTTAGTTTTGCCATGAGTTGACCGACTCTCAACGTAATAGAAACGATGCCCTCCTCGCACTCCCCATCCGTTTCCTAACGGTGTATTTATTTAGAAATGTATTTCAAATGCTAAAACCAAAGCTTATTTTAGTATTTAAAGTTATAAAATAAACGTTGGTGCCTCCATGAGTGATAAAACCGCACGGAAAGTCTGATTTTATGGAAGCTGCTGATGTTTAGAAGAGAAATCTAAACTGCCCTGTAAATGTGTGCTTATGAGGACTGTAAAAGCTTCTAATTAGGGCCGATATATTTCGGTGTAACTCATCTGTGCTCCGTTGTGTTGTAAAAGCTCGTCTGCCGGTCCTTCTGCGTCCCGTCATCCTACGTCCCAAATACCTTCTATCTGTTGGCTTCCGGAGACTCAAAAACAGTGCTGCGGGAAGACCTAAAGGATTTGCTCTAAACGATGTACCTGAGATGAGCAGCTTTTATTGCTTGTGTGATCCTCGGAGTGCGTTTTATATCATGCGGTGGGCTTTTGTTTATTACAGTGTTACTCGCTAAGCTCCAAATATCCATTATTTACTGTTTTTGCACTGCAGAGCAGGCGAGATGCCATTTATCAGTCTGCAGAACATCTAATTGTCTCATGATATAGATGTAGAACGCCATGCACTGGGGTGTTTAACCCGAAGAAAGCTTGCTGGAAGATTTGGGTGATTCAAAGAACAAACTGACGTTTGGGCCCTTCTCGATCACGCGTTGGCAATGCTCCCAACTAAACACAAAGCATGCTGGGAGTGTTAACCATTTCTATATTCATTCATTCACAGTTACAGCAGATCTGTCCTTTTCCCAAATCTTGTGTTTTACCGTTCAGTAAAACTAATGTTATACGATTACAACCCGTATTATAAGATCTTAACTGCCTGTTTAATATTCGCACCTTCTTTCTCCCTCATTAAAGGGGACGTCCCATAGAAAAAAAACTAAAACTTTTAGCGCATTTTGTTCCAATAAACCAACCTGGAAGCCGTTGTCAGTCGTATGATATTTTGGGTGACTTCTGATGGCAATGCTAATGAAGTCCGTTCCTCCATAGACTATCATTAGTCACAGTGTCTGGATTTATGCTTAAGACTGAGCCATTCTACTGTTTACTGCCGGCAGTATGATATGGAGTCAGGGTGTTTGTCTAGTAAATGGGGGTGAGATAGCAGAGTAGCTGCTGGAAAGATTACAAAATGCAAAGACTAGATCTGCTTTTAAAAAGGGAAGCAGCACAACGTTTTTGAAAATGTGAAACCAGTATTTGATAATCCAATGGTAGAATAAAAAGAAATGGGGATGGTTCTCCTTTTAAGTTTATGCCTCCATGTTATAATTCTCTGCTCCCCTTCGTTAGAAGCCAATCTTTCATAGTCCGTTGGCTCCTCATACGCAGTGATCCGTGTAGGGGTTTCTTTACTGTATGTTAATATCATTTAAACTGGATAAACGTATATATTTTGTGTAATTTTGCCCACCTCTAATTTCTGGATACATATATGATCTGGGCAGTTATTATTCCCCTTAATGTAGATGTACAACGGTTTGCTAAAGAGGGGTCTGTGATCAAGACTTTATGCCACTTTATTTCTACGTTTGGGTGATGGAAAATGTAAAGTGCTTTGTCTCTGGTATGTTAATTGTATTCATGTTCTTCCTTTCAGCCACTGTAGAATGTTACAATCCCAGAACCAACGAGTGGAGTTATGTCGCGAAGATGAGCGAACCGCACTATGGACACGCTGGCACAGTGTTTGGTGGACTCATGTACATTTCAGGTAGGAGACCATTAACACAAGCATGGTTTGCTGCATTGTCCTGGACGGAGTCAAAATCAGTTGCTGATTGGTTTGTTTCTCTAGATTGCAAGCTCTCATGATACCTAATGTATCGCTTTGTCCTAGTCTTGTCTTGTCATACCCTTTGAATATATGTATTGTATTAAGCGCTGCGTAAATTGTTGGCGCTATATAAATAAAAGATATTAACTCGCTGTGTGCTCGCTTACATCGCTTACATCGCTTACATCGCTTACATCACAGCGAATGACTCTGTTTTAGAAGAATGACGTGTGTTAGGAAATTGGTTATTTCTGAGTTAAAGGGAATGTGCTGAACCCAACACTGAACAGTCATGCCTTCCAAAAATTGGAACCTAATCCCTTACATAATTTTTTTGTGTTGTTGCTAGGCAACATGTCTCCCATAGAGTAGTTTGTATCTGTGAAATTGCTGACACAAGAGGCTTATTGATATTGACTTGTATGAGAAGCTCTTGGCTGCCATTGGCAAGCTCATTGATATTTCAGTGGGCTGACGAGGGGAGACCCCTGTAGTGGAGGCTTCATTAACATTCCGTTTGAGGAGCAGGGCGTAGCGCCGGTGAAATCCTTATTTGATGACCTGGCTTATAAATGAAGTCTCTGATAATAGACCTTTCCAGGCATGACTGTAACAGTAGACTTATATTGTAATGAAGTTCATAAAAATGTTATTTTAACTATAGCAGTTGGCTTTGATTGAAGTGGACTGAATTCCAGATCTGTGTAGACGGCCCCGTATGTAGGGATTTATTATCCGGCGTCGTTGAAGCCGCCCCACGTTGAATGTAACGCGCAGTTTTGCTTCCAGATATACATTAACAAAGGATGTGTAAGTGGTCCGTGTTTATGTCGAGCTGGGATGCTCATCACAGGAAGAATGTTCTTCTCACAATGAGAAAGTCAATAGACCACAGCTGCAGCTGTCCGGCCGTCTTCATCACAGCCTAATCGCAGCGAGATGGATGCCCTTCCTGTGATCAGCGCTCCCTTTCTGAGAGACAGAGTGAACGGGATTTCTGTTCTGCCTTCGCTCCGTCACAGATATTCTCTTGTTAATTTGTTTTATGCTCTGAAAACGTAATCCCTCTGAATGATTTCCTTTATAGTCACTGAACTGAAATAATTTGCTCTTTATTTAGACTCTTCTTTGTTTTTGCCTTGTCTCTCGTTTCATTAGCCACCTATTTCTATTAATATCGATTCTGACCGACTTTTTTTGGCCATTAAATATTCTGGAAATATTAGCCACAAATGGGTCTCGAGGAATATGCAAAATCCAGGCAGACTGCAAACAGGAACGCAAGCAGAGGATCATTTATAATTGTATAGGGACACCCCTATAGAATGCATAGCTCAGCACCTCAATATACATTTGGCCAAAACAAATAAAATAAAGCACTTGCCCAACACAAGAAGGGGCTGCCCTGTTTCAACGGCTGTCCGCTTTTTCCATTTCCCGACGGTTCTTTCCACTGATTGGCTGCTTGAAGCTTTCAGTCAGTGGTAAGAAAATGTTCCCATTAAAATCAATGGAAGGCCGTACGCATAGGGGTCTGAATGGAATCCTCACGCAGAGTATATCGCTCGATGTAAGGTATGTCCGGATGAACACATCTGCAAGATATTCAGGAGGGGGTGTAGAAAGGTACAAATGTATTGGGGGGGTATTTGCGGAATGTGGAAAATGAATGTGAAAATGCGGTGAGTATTCTGCTCATTCGGTTGTGATGTGACGGGCTGCAGCGTGATCGGCTGTACTGCGCATGCAGAGGCTTTAGGCCGCGGTGGCATACTAGCCTGCTAGCTGCCTTAAGCACCATCAACAACGGCGGGCCCAAGCAACTGCCAAAGGGAGATGTTATTCACAGCGAAACAACTAAAGAGAAACCCTTTTGATGTGACTGCTGCTACCCGTGGTACATGCCATGCAATCCAATACGCTGTCACACCGTTATTAACCCCTTCCTAGGCTCTTTATGTGCTCTTTAAGGCAAGCATTGCCCCAGCTCTTTCCAAAATACTTCTCATAAAAAATATTTTAAAATGTAATAGCACCGTTTGTGAAGAAAAAGACATTAAATACCTAGTTTGTGGATTGACGGTCTTGCCTTTTGATGTGAGTATGTATGTAATTTATGTATGTAGGTCAGGAAATTTCCGCTTATTTCTAAAAGCTGCACGTTGACCTGATGTGCGGAAACTCCACCGGTGCTCTGCTCTGCTAGCTTGGGTCTCCAATTTTCCTGCATTACCTGAACGTGCACAATACACGTAAGCTGTCTTATCACGGTTAGCGCGGAGTCTTTAAGGATATATTTGGGAAAAGAGCATTAAAAGAAAAGCAATCTCAAAGAGGAAAGTATTGAGGACACGTATAGTTGATTATACATTAGCTAAAACATTGCTTCCAGTCACTTTAATAACAGCTCTAGAATGTATTTTCTTCTTACTAGTTAAAAATCTAGAAGCCCTTAAATTATTTCCCCCTTTATCGGCAGGTATAACTGGTTTATTAGTGCTGCGGGAGACGTATTAAAACGCAGCCGAGCGTCGGGTCAGGGAGAGAGGCTGCTGCCTTTGTCTATGACGGTGACGGCCGCCTGTCTTTACGTAGGAGATTCTGCAAAGCTCTGACCTGAGCGCCGTTTCCTTGTCTTCTGTGTATTCCGTGTTCTGTAGCTCTTCCCTCGTCACTTATGTGACGCAAATCATTTCCAGGCTATCAACTGGGATAGATCTAATTCTGATTCTACTTTCTCCACCCAGGTGGGATTACACATGACACCTTCCAGAAGGAACTGATGTGCTTTGACCCAGACACTGACAAATGGACTCAGAAAGCACCGATGACCACAGTCCGAGGGCTACATTGCATGTGCACCGTCGGAGACAAACTGTATGTCATCGGTGGCAATCACTTCCGAGGGACTAGCGACTACGACGACGTTCTCAGTTGTGAGTACTACTCTCCATCTTTGGATCAATGGACACCTATCGCTGCAATGTTACGGGGACAAAGCGACGTCGGGGTAGCGGTTTTCGAAAACAAAATTTACGTGGTTGGAGGATATTCGTGGAATAACAGGTGTATGGTTGAAATAGTCCAGAAGTATGATCCTGAGAAAGATGAATGGCACAAAGTGTTTGATCTGCCAGAGTCCCTCGGGGGCATCAGAGCTTGCACTCTTACCGTTTTTCCACCAGAAGATAACAGCTGTTCGCCTTCTCGGGAATCTCCTTTATCAGCACCTTGAAGACTGTAATATCTTTGCACTGTATTATGGATTTTTTTTTTCCCAGTAGTATCCGATAAGCTTGACCAACTGGAATTGGCAAACCTACTTAGGGAAAGACTATCATTTTATTTATACTATCCATTTGGCTTGGGATATTTATCGAAAATGTTAATTATATTTAAAACGGTCAAATGTTTAGCAAAACACTCCGTAGCCTGTCAGAGATTTCGATGAGGTACGTCTGCAATGTGAGAAACACTCTTGGTTTAAACCCAAATAGAAATGGGTAACGTGGCTGTAATATTATTGAAATCATATGATGATAATTTCACGATTTTTTTTCAAATATACAAACATATTGGTTTTCAGTTTTAATATTTGAAACGTTATTCTGCCATGAAATGTCTGCTGTCATATCTGCTTAAATACTCCCAAAAATATGATACTTTATTGGAAATATCTGAAACAGAACCCTTAAAAAATCCAAAGGAAAGAGTTTGTTGTTCCCTGGTTTAGCTGCACCGATCAATTAATTTCAGGTACCCCCTTGATAATATTTTTATTTTGCATTTTAATTCATCTTTTTTTTTTTTTTTTTTGACAGAAAATAATCAGCTGGATATCTTTCCCTTTAATGAATTGATAAGGGCTAGACATGACACGGGGCAAAAGTAATTCACGAGACCAAGGATTATATTTGCGTCTCTGGCTTACTCCCTTTTATTTCTTTCATGTTGAAACAACCCGCGTATCATTTTGTTCAATGTACAGTCTTGATTAAGGTTATTTAGCACAAAATGCAGCTTCGGGCTGGAAAGCTGCTTTTGCTCAGTGGACTCCCATGTTTTATCTTCCTTTGTTCAATAAAATTTAAAAAAAACGATTCGTTAACTACAATTATTGGTAGTGGTGAGGTATTTTATTGATAAGTTTTATGTCCGGTTGCTCTCCTGTTGCCTAGATACATCCGTGTTTGTATGTTTGTGGGTTATTTGCACAAATGGGTACAGTGACCTACATTTGAGAAACTTCCCTTTTTTCTGCTGTTCTGTGCTTCCTGCACACAATAGGGCTCTGCAGTGCTTTGGGCTTGCCATGTAACTGGCCATATCTGTAATTGTTAAATCTGTGTCCTAGGTTTGGCACTGTAGGACAGTGGAAAACAATTAACAACATTTTGTCTATAATTAGACTAATTAGAGTGCTCAGGTCCAGAGTACAGCATGCACTCATGTTCTGTTATATGCTGGGACCCCACAGCAAAACACAAAATACGTGCCTTCCGAAATGGTCAGGGAGGGACACTTTTAAGTAGTGGTGGCTAGTGGGATGTAGCTGTACTACTGTACAACGTCTGCAATTTACAAACTGTTAGACACTTAAAAAAGCAGCACCAATACTAATATATTTGCTTTAAGGTGTTATTTTTTTATTAGCATCCATTTATGCTGCAGAATCTTGCCGGTGCTTTATAAATAAATGCAATGTAATGTGCCAACATATTACAAATAATAACTTTTATTGCATACACAGTTTCAGTCCTGTAGAGTACTGTGATACACTTGCACCCCGCAACACTCTGAGCTCCTAAAAAAGAGGGACAGAAGTATTTGGGTTCCAACGGAAGTCCTTCACTATAGAGGGAATTTTCTGGGCGGTTGAACATTTCAACTCCCTGATATCACAATACGTCATATGACCCAAAGCAAAAGAGCATCCGTGGGAATTTCTACCTATTCAGCCGAAAGAGCCTTTGTGCGGTCAGGTGCTCATGTTGGATGAGAAGATATTCCAGTTCATCCCAAAAGTATTCAGTGGGGTTAGAGGTCAGGGCTCCAAGTAGGATACTGAAGTTCCCCTGCACCAAACTCCTCAAACCATGTCTTAATAGACCTTGCTTTCCACCAGTC
Source organism: Spea multiplicata (assembly GCA_009364415.1). Classification (NCBI taxonomy): domain Eukaryota; kingdom Metazoa; phylum Chordata; class Amphibia; order Anura; family Pelobatidae; genus Spea; species Spea multiplicata. Next base: position 14,825,409 of record VKOC01000008.1, read on the forward strand.
CAGCCCATGCTTGGCCTTCTGTTATGATACTCGGCTTCTGTGCAGCTACTCGGCGATGGAGGCTTTATGGAATGAGTCTCTAATGCACAGAGCTTGTGCTGACGCTGCTTCCAGAGGCGGTTTGGAACTATGTCATGAGTGATGCTAAAGAGAACTGGCTGTTTTTATGCACTACACGCTTCAGCACTCAGCAGCCCCTCTCTGCGCGTGGTCCACCGCTTTATGACTGAACTGGTGTTACACCTAGACCTAGATGCTTCTACTCGACAAGCGGGGCAGATGTTCCATCAACTTACTTAAGGCAAAAGTGGTGTCTTTGATGTTAATGATTACATACTTTTGGTCATATAGTGCACATGATGAAGGGCAAACCCCAGCCAGCAAGAAGGGCTTAGCTGATCCTGTGTCATGTATATCACTACACATCAGTGAAGCGCTTAAGATATCCTGCTTTACCTGCATTATACAGGACCAAGTCAGCTGTTGCAGTTGATGATCCTTGATAATGCAGAGTGGTATCAAGGAGTTGAAATGTTTAGCTCCTCTGCACACCCCCTAATTCATGAATAGAATCCAGAATCAAGTGCCACAGTCTGTTTCCTGAAAGACTAATTGATCGACATATATATATAATTAGACACTGAGTTAACACTAGACTTTGTGTACTCCCTGTAGGATGGAGGTAATGTAAGGGTGTTATGGAGCATAGTAAAGCGTGTAGGAATTAGAACTTCATTCATTGACATTCTTGAAGTACATCAAATATAAGACAAGAAATCATCCAGAGTTCCTGGTCTAGAAGATTTAATTCACTCGGAAATACCGTGGAAATTAATTTTTCTGCAGGCAGCAAGAATTGTGATGAATGTGGGACTTCTGTCTTAATCACAAGGTAATGGAATGTAAAGGCATTCATCGGACTGGAATCGTCATACCCAACGCTTTCCAGACTGGTAAAAAATATAAATCACATTCCACAGGAAGGTTGGCCTTGGTAGAAATCCTGCAAGTTATTCATTATTTTTAGTGGGAGTGGCGCCATCAAGATGAATCGCTCAAGAAATAGGTTGGTAAATAATTCCTACTTTCATTTTTTTTTTCTTGAATGATTTCAATGTAATGTATTTCTGTATCTTCTTATGGGCTTCTCAAGGAGAGTTCATGGTTGGGACGCTTAGTGTGACAGATGATTCATGCCTTAAATAAAAATGATAATTTCCTTGACTTTACAATCTATAACCATAACCACAGATCATGAATGTATGCAATACCTTAAAGTCTTTACCGAGATAAACGGTACGAATGCCCACAATATATCAAACTGAAATGTTATTTACATGAGTTTTTTTTTTTTTTTTAAAAACCAAAACAAATATATTAAAAGGAAAGAAATTGCTTTTTTGCAAATCAATCGCAAGTTCGTTAGCTATAAAGGAAAAAATGCAGGAAATGAGTTTCCTAATTACTGTATTTGCTAGACGACCCCCCAAATCTGAATAATAGGAAGAAAAGAAAAAGCCTGAGTATAAGACGACCCTATAGGAAAAAAAGTTTTACCAGTAAATGTTAATTCATGTAAACTATTTTATTTGTTTTTATTTCCTTTTATTTTCCAACCTGCCCCCCCGAGTTATGCACATCTGCCCCAGAAATACCTTATACACACTATATGCAACTGTGCCCCATAATATGCCTTTGGACCCCCTATGCGCCACTCTGCCGCCAGAAATGCCTTATACCCTTATATGCCACTCTGGCATTTAGGGGGTTAAAAGGCATATTATGGGGCAGAGAGGCATATAGGGAGGTATAAGGCATTTTCGGAGGCAGAGTGGCGTATAGAGGGTTAAAAGGCATTTTTGGAGGCAGAGTGGCATTAAGGGGGTTAAAAGGCATTTCATAAAGCACTCTGCCTACAGAAATGCCTTATGCCCCCCATTTAACACCGGCCCCAACTTAGCGGTGCTTCTGACTCCCCGGTGTGTTGTCCGGCAGTGGGTAGACGTCTACGTGATTTGCGTAGACAACTTCCGCTGCAGCCAGAAGGAGGTGCGGTTAGCAGCGGGGGTTGTCTGGGTCCATTGCACCCTCCGACTGTCAGAGAGAATTCCCTGCACCGGCTACATGACCGGGGAGTCAGAAGCACCGATAAGTTTGGGGGAGGGGTGCTAAATGGGGGGCATAAGACAGGAGGATCCAGGTCCTCTGCAGTGCTGCGGATCTGGATCTTAGTCTCAGTCAGACCTGTTTGAGGTCTGGTTATAAGATGACCCCGACTAGAAAACGAGGGGTATTTTTCAGAGCATTTGCTCTGGAAAAAAAACCTTGTCTTGTAATCGAGCAAATACGGTAAAAAAACATGTTATATTAGAATTTCTTTTGATGCTTCACCATTTCTTTTGCTTTTAATTGGACTTTGACAATGTACTGCAGGAACCTGGAGAAAACTGATATATATATATGTATATACACTGATCTGCAATAACATTATGACCACGGACAGGTAAAGTGGATAACACTGATAATAATGGGATATATCAGGCAGCAAGTGAACATTTTGTCCTCAAAGTTGATGTGTTAGAAGCAGGCAAGTGGGCAGCGTCGGGATCTGAGCATCTCTAAAACTGCAGCTCTTGTGGTGTGTTTGTCCAGCATCAAAAGTGGTGCAATGAAGGAAAGGCAGTAAACCGGCGACAGGGTCATGATCGACCAAGAAGGTTGCCTGGTCTGATGAATAACGTTTTCTTTTACATCATATGGATGGCCAGGTGCGACCCCTTACCTGGAGAACACGCGGCACCCGGATGCATCCATGGAGGCCGCACCTCACAATTTACAGGATCTGCTGCTAGCGTCTTGGTGTAGATACCACAGCACACCTTCAGAGGTCTAGTGGAGTCCATGCCTCGATGCTTCAGGGCTGTTTTGGCGGAAAAAGGGGGACCTACACAATAGTAGGTAGGTGGTCATAATGTTATGGCTGATTGTTGTATATATACAGTATAAGTTACACTAACCATGTGTACCATGGACACATAGAATTCAAAAGTAGTAGAGCACACATGTAGGATTGTGCTCCTCAAATATACAACCCAAAGGCACTTATACCTTTTGACAAGAGAAACAAGTTGTGGGAAGCATGCATGGACACCTGAAGTTCATTGCAAGTTCAAAACAATTTGGGAGAAGCTTATTAGCGTTCAAGTTTTTGTTTTATTTCTTAAATGTGACAGGGGAAACATTATTTTAAGTTGCATTGAGTGAATAGAGCTTTGAGTATATGTTATAAGTTCCAGGGTCTCGTGCAGGGAAGAACGTTGTGTGTGGTGGAGCACATAGTGTGTTCAAAATGTAAGTTCTATTGTAACTATACATCTTTCCAATTCATAAATGATGGAATAAAAAACGGATCGTGAACGAGGAATATGACCAGAAAATATATACCGTATATTGCAGAACGTAGGCAACCTCTAAAATTCTGATTTATCTGAGATTGATGCATTTATTTAGGTGGATTGGCTGGAACTGTGTAGAACATTCCCCTTATTCTTCTTTCATTATATGAACATGTTAGAGCCAAACAATCCAATTTAAACATGTGGGATTTCAATTTTAGCTTAATATAGAAAAAGGTGGCAGTCAGAATGGACACCATTATCTAATTTAAATGCAAAGGTAAGTAATCCTTTTCATGATAACAATTTGCTGCCCTTTGCATATTTTTTAAGTTCTATGAGGTGCTAAATTTAAAATTCTATTATAGCAATAAACCGCTGTCAGACACTAGATGTACTTGGTCATCAGTAGGAGTCCTTTGTGAGTTCTGTATGCTGCGCATGACCTCCTGACGCATTTTCCTGGCCACTCATAGAATCTGAGAATGATGGTGGCCATATAATCTGCCAATTTACAGCCCCATGTTAGCATAATCCTGCATTTACATTTCAGTACCCTAAATTAACCCTATTTTAATTGTGTTTACAGGTTAAATTTAGCAAGGTATTCATATTAGAATAGTGGGGGCAGTGATCCCACCTAGATTTGCATAGTTATTCGTCCCAGTAAGTTATTCCTCTTCGTTTGTGTAAGTTGTAGTTCTCCTTTGTCGGAAACAATTTCTTGCAGCCTTTGTAATGATGCTCGGGAGAAAACGGGTCATTTTTACTTTTGTTGAGTAAAATATCTGAAAAAGTAATGTTGCTTAAACAACAAAAAGCACGCACTTTAAGTAGCTTTATGTTAATTTAGCAGTGACCAAAGCTGTGAAGGTGGCAATTCCCCTTTAAAGGTTAATTTTTACTACTGCCAGAGCTACCTATGGTGTCAGAGGGAGACTGATAATATCACTCGGCACGTTCAAGGTCAGGGAAATGTCTCTAATAAAGGATGCACAGGCTTGATCTCCAGCAGGGACCTCATTGCAATGCAAGGCAGATCAGGTCAAAGAAGAGACTGCGTGTCTGCCACAAATGTCTTTTTATAATTATCTCAACAGCAAATGTTAGCTTATAATACCACCATAAAAATGAATTATCCCATTTTTTGTGTGGTTGCCTCCATAAAAAAACCTCTTTAAGGTCTGTAAAAGGGAACATATTTATAGGCATCGGCTGATCTACAAGAGAGAAAGTGGAGCTGAAATGGTTAAAAACACAATATTGGCATACAGTCTGCTGTAGAAAAGAGTTTAAATAAGTAAAATGACTTTTAGTCATATCCAGCGTCTTATATGTTAAATGCAACCAAATACTTGGTCAAACATGTTTTATCTTTGGTAAAAACCTAATGTGCCTCGTATTATAAAAATTGTGTTCCCATCGACATTGCTTTATTCTAGTTCCGAAAGGGAACCATAACTTAAAATACTGTAAAACAAGCTTTCTTCTATAATGCAACTGCCACGAGGATCCACTCTAAATGTGCTTCGAGACTTTGCTCTTGCCCCAGATCTGATTTTCCTATTGATTGTGGGCAAGTCACAGGCTTGTATGGCTAATTGTAAATCCCTTATTGCCTATTGATCAAAGAATCAGCTTGGAGTTGTGAAATCTCGAGGCCTAGAACATTTTAAAGCTGTTTTTCCTAAGGGGGTGTGAGCCCTAGTGAAGTCATAAATTAAACCCAGTACCGCAAAATTTCCCTTTCAAAATTCTATGTAACGTGATGTATTCATCAGAGACTGATATACCTAAAATTATTTAAAGGGGAAGAGAAGAATATTAACGTACTTATTAATAACTGAATTACCGTATATGTTACTGGCTTTCATAGGCATTGAAATTATTGGGCGGAGTGCGCATGCGCAGAAAGTGTTCCAGTCAGGAGCATAACTAGAAACCACAGGGCCACATCAAAAATTGCCTTGGGGGCACTGACTTCACAAATCAGCATGTCCCACAGTGCCAGCCAAACAGCTTGTGAGTGACACCTTTGCCCCCAAACAGTTTATCGGTGTCATCTATGCCCCTAAACTGCTTGTCTGTGCCAGCTTGTCAATGTCATCTTTGTCCCCAATTTGCTTGTCAATACCCCTAAACAGCTTTTCTGTGCCATCTCTCTCCCCAGACAGCTTGTCTGGGGAGAGAGATGACCCAAGCGAGTGGCCTGTGGACAGACAAAGCCATGCCACCCCCCTCGATACATACTCACACAGATTTACACACTCATGTAAACATACACATTTACATATATATCCTAATACACACACTTACCACATACACACGTGCTACTATAAACAGACTTATACATACATATCCCTGCTAACACAGACACTCATGACACACACACATGCACAGTCATGCTCACGCGTCCTCTAACACGCAGAGCTACACACTCATGCTACCACATAGACATTTACTGTTACATACATGCATGTATACACACATTCACTCCCTTATCTCTCTCTCTCATTCTTCAGCAGGGCTGTAACTTCTAGGTCAGGTAAGAGCTTTTTTAAAATGTATTTCAGTTTTGGAAGTAGTCACGGTGAATTTTAATATGCATTCTTCTTTAGAATGTCATACATTAGACTTCTTAATATAAAGGTGATGCTCAACTATCACCATTATTATTATTCATACCATTAAACAGGAATATCAGGTGTCCCTGGCATTAAAGTGCATATGATAAGACGTTCAAAGGAAACCATGCATCCCTTCCTGCCTTTGTAATGATGCTTGGGAGAAAAGTATCCGGCCATCATAGGAAAAGATGTAGTGATTACAAAATGCAAAAATAAATAATGTTATATTTAAACTAGGGCTGCAACTAACGATTATTTTAATAATCGATTAGTTGGCCGATTATTTTTTCGATTAATCGGATAAAAAAATGAATGTAAATTTTTCATTTATTTAAAATAATTTACTAAACAAATGATGTTAAATACAAACAGCAGAATAAAAAAACTTTGATAATACATTTCTTGTCTTTATTTCCCAACCAGCCCCCCAATATATGCACATTTGAGCCCAGGCTTGCTACGCTGCCTCCCAGACATGCCATGCTGCCCCCCCACA
>VKOC01000008.1:14838405-14892031 GCA_009364415.1 Spea multiplicata
ACCGCACAGAGGAAGCAGGACTGGAGCAGAGTCATGTGATGTCACGTGAACTCTGCTGGGTTCCGCTTCCTCTGTGTAGTACAAAAGACCCTCCCACAGGTAAGTAGGTAAGTAGCAGGGCCGCGGGATCTTGTGATCCCGGGTGCCCTGGCTGCCGATCTCATGCGGGCCGCATTTGGCCAGCGGGCCTCATGTTGGACGCCCCTGGCTTATAGTGTAGGAGCATTTAGAGATTCTGCAAGGAGCGGAGGTTCTTGAGTTAGGAGGTGAAGGGTTTAAGAGGATGTGTCGGTAACGTTCTCTTAGACAAACCAGGTACGACTTACTAATCCATTATACTAGACTTTGTAAAACGAGGGATCGGTGGTTTTGATCAAACGATTATGATTCAAAAACTACCATTTCTGTTCATTTGCCATTAACGATTGACAAGAGCAGACCGTTACCTATTAATTCAATTTGAAATTAGACCTGAATCGGCAGAATAAACAACACGACATATATACGTATTAACATGTTTAATGTACTAAACAGCAGCCCAATACATTAGTAGAGGGAATCTAACTTCCAGTCTAGCACTTGTAACAGACATAACGCACGGGGCACACTTTGTGTCTTCCTCGCCACTTAAAGAAAAGAACAAAAAGGTTCCAAATATCAAGATGACTCAATACTCGAGCAGCTAAAAGGGAGAGGAGCTCAGCTGCACGTCAGGATAAATTTGCCATCAGCTAAAGGGCTACGGCACATGTTTTAAAAAAAAATATATTGGAAATAAAACATCTGCTATGGTAGGTTAATTTCTTAACACAACATTCCCACAACTTTTATTCTATTAACATAATTTTTTTTATTCTACCTAGCTTCCTATATTGTTTCTCTTTATTTTATGTAATAAAAGACTGGCGAGCAGCATTCTGCATTATAACGTCACATTCAGACTCCATGAGATTTCCGTCATGACATTATAGCATAAACACATGTGATATATTTAAACATATAAACAGACATATGTATAGCCATTCGCACACATATTACAATAAACACACTGATGGGAAAGTTAACACGTAACAACTAAATACAGATGTAGAGATTCTAATGTCTGGGTCCGGCGGGGGTCTCTGTTTTTCGTGTTATTATGAAATGTAGAATTTGCATCCAAAGACAGGCGGTGTCGGGCACAAACATTAACATACCAAACCCTACAAAAAGCTGCCCAGTGTTCATAGCTAACAATAAAAGCTATTAATTGCATAAATAATAATCAGTGTGTAAAAAAAATTCCTAAATTTCCAGTTTTGTATCTGATGCTAATCCAACATTAACACGATGACAGGCAAATCACTTACTTGGATTACAAATTAGCAAAGACGATGAATGGTGAAAACTGTAGCACAGGTTGAGAGCCACATGAAATAAGGCTTTCATCGTAGCTTTTACTTGGTCTTTTAGTGAAAACATTACCCAAAATGACCCATTCATTCATTCATTCATTCATTCACCTGTGCTTACAGAGAAGCATACTTTAGAAGCAGATTAACAGCGATAGGTTACTAATGAATCTATGTATGCAGGTCTTTGAAAATTAACATAAATGAAGACTAAAAATAGCCTAAATCATGGCCGAGGTCACATGGGAACAGTCAGCGTCCTTCTGTTGGGATCAGGACTACAGCAAACAAAGGAGGACAGAAGAATCTTACAGCAGAGATACTGAGGGAATTTATCATTTAATGGGTTTAAATACTCCAAACATTATACTCTAAAATATACTTATTTATGGGAATTATGGGAAAGGTCAGCCTGCAAAGTTTCACGTGCTAACAAACACATTTCTGTAACAAACGAGGGTTATCAGAAACTACCATGTCCTTTTTTTTGTACGTAAAAATATGATAAAATGTATATTTGAACAGAAATGAATCCTCACCTTAGCTCACACCTCGAGTGTAGGCAGCGCAATAGTCTACTTATGACTTAATTTACCGGTAATTTACCACATTTTTGCCAGCTAGATTGCACTGAGAGTGGGATTCAGGTAATTATTGTTTGCTTAGCTGATTTCGCTCCCCAAAATAGAAGAAATTAACAAAACCAAAAAAAAAACCAAACACCTTGAATTTGAATTTATGTAAAATGTAGGAGCAAAGCAGACACATCCAGGAGTCAGCTTGGTATTTTTTTTTTTTTTTTTTTTTTTTTTAGATACAACAGAGATCTACATAAAATACCACAAAAAGCTAAGAGCCAGACCTAAAAATCAAGAATCCACGGCTACTTGGCTCCTGGTATTTATAAAGCACCGCTGTCCCTATAAAGTGGTTCTCTGAAATTCGCCTCGATGGATGTGTGATCGTTGTTATTACAACACTGAAAAAAGAAAATACTATAATTATAAGGACTTATAATGCAATATTCCTATGAATATTAACCATTATGCTGAGAAAATAGGATTACATTTTTTTCACATGGATGGTTAATTAGTAAAGTAATGAAAAAAAAGCTTTCAGAAGCTAAATTATAAGCCCCATAACAGGCAATTTCCTACATATGACCTTGAGGTTCTAATAATGCCATTTTTTATGCAGAAGTGGGAAAAGAGAACGAACAATGGAAGGGGGAAGAGGACACGGATGGTGCTAACGTACGTCTTACAGATTAAGATGAGAACCAAACCTGAGTAACGACTGCATTTCAGTCTGGCCCTTTTTAAGATATAATCATCTGAGTGAAAGGGTTAGAACATAGGAGGCAATAGAGAAAAAAAAAAAGTTAATTTCTATGGATTCAGAAGTTTCTTTGAAATGCGTTGCTAGGCAGGGCTATGAAACGAATCAGAATCCAACTACCCCGCTCTCTTCTCTGGTAAGAGTGACTTATTTTGAAATATATAATATATATATTGAAATAGTTGATATATCGCAATTGTTAACGGAAGATCTGCGGCACAAAATTCCAGACAGAGAACAACAGCAGCAGAAACAAAGTGAAGAAATAAAGAGATGTGATAAAATCTAGCCAACGGTGCCGTCTACTAGACTAGAACAAACGACGCGGCTCTGTGCCCTGCCATCAGCGGCAATCTCCCTGCTCTCTGCCGCCCTGTATTAACAGGACATCCTTTGAAACTCAGGAAGGTTAATTCAGTCGGTAGCACATTTGTGTCATAATACATCCATAATACAGTAAAGACTCTTCTGTTTGAGTCAATTAAGGCCACAGACATGGGAATCGAAAAGTTGTAGTTACCAATATAGATTGTAAGCTTGCGAGCCGAGCTCTTTCCACCTAATATATCGGTTTGTCTTAGTCTGTCAATTCTATTCTTGTAATACCCCTTGAATACATCTATTGTATTAAGCGCTGCGTAAATTGTTGGCACTATATAAAATATATACATATATATATATATTTTATTTTTTTAGATCATCCAGAATCTTAAAGCTCAGGGTAAAGGAAAGGGTTAAGAATCCTCAAACCTATTTCAAACTATAGCTGCAGTGAAGCTATAAATCCTGAGATGCCATCAGCAGGTTGCGCAGAAGCTCTAGTATTTTAGAGGCCAGGTCAGCATGGTGTTGGATAACATCCACAAGGCTCCTAGAATCCTTACTGCCGACTCCTAACCTTTCCGAGTAGATGCAGAGTTTTTCTGACTCCTAGGAATCAGGTCAGCTCCTAGTATGTGCCGGAGATCTGCGAAGCCTCTTGTGATAGGACTGCATTGCCAGCACGGGATTGTTAGCACTCATATCATGCCTAAAAGGGATGCCTACTGCCTAGAGACAACGCGTAAAAGAGAGCCGCACTACATCAGTCCATCACGCAGGGCGCATCTGATGGGTCCATTACACTCTTCCTTATTAAAGCGGATCAGGTAGTCGCAAATATTAAAACGCACCTGAAGGAGCTGCCAGGGGGCTGGGCAAGCAGGCCAAGCCCAATCCTCTTCGTTCTTTTTCAGCATTGCATTCTGGGACTACCGCTGCGAGTAGAGGCGGCCCAATCCTTCAGCCTGCAATACTAGTAATGTCCGCGTCGAACGCACGGGACAGCATACCGATTAAGGCTGATATGTTCAGGTAAACGCCCATGCGCCGTGAATAATGGGACAGGGATTTCTTTAGCAAGGTGAGCATATGGGAGGCACTATGGGGGAGTCGGTTTCCACAGGATTATCAAACCATGCACTGGATACAGAAATTATATTTAATATTATGTTCTTTGTTTCCCAAAGACTGGTCAGAACCTCTACACGTCTACAACACCAGCATCATGCCAATAGCTAATTTTGGTCTTTGAATCCTTCAAGTATGGAGTCTGAATAGGTGAAGCAATGAGACGCCGGATACCCGATAGCGCAGGCTTCATGGCAAACTGGAAGCAAGTTCATATCCACAGACTCTAAAAAGTGGCCTTCTTCCAAGCCCAGAACCGGTTGCGACCTTCAGCGCTCTACACAGGACAATAGTTTGACAGTCAAAGGGCAGGACCAGCAATATACTATAGCTATAGGTATACAAGTCGACCTTCCTTACAACACATAATTTAATGGTGTTAATTATAGTTTGCTTTTATTTGTGGCAACTTAATTAAGACAGAAAAAAAAAACTTGATTTAAAGTGTTCTGCAAAAAGTATCATGCTGGCGCTCATTGCAATTTGTGTGTCAACATAATTAATAATTAATGTAAACATATTGGATAGCTCTTGATTATTAAGTAATGAAGATCTCACTTAACCAGAACAGTAATAAAAAGGATTTTTATTCCATTAATAGAGGATTTTTTTGGTATTATGGAGAAGAAATCAGAGGGAAGAATCACAGACTAAATACATTTATATGGAATGTTATAATTTAGCAGCCTATTGCATGAGGAGTATTATAGTAAAAAGGCTATATAACCGTGGCCCTATTCTGAGGGAGATATGAGGAATGGGTAGCACCTGGGTACTCCACAAATAATTAATGAGGGGGTAGAAGGTTAAATTTGTTTGTGTAAATTGTATGACAGATTCACAAAAAAAAAAAAAATATATAACAAACTTGTACGATTCTCATACCAACACCACTGCATCGCACTAATGACAAATAGCACAACGTTTCTCTGTATCTGAAACATCAATCTAACACAATGAATGTATACAATTTGATCCGGGATACTTATGTTGTCCTATAGTTATTAAAATCCCCTTCGTGACAAAGCCCGTACATGTACGGACTCACAATGCATTGTTTTGAAACCCACTGTCCTTAAGGGGTTAACCGTTACCTGTTTGCTAATATTTTCATCTACCTGCCTCGCGTTCGGCATCACGGATAAGCAGCAGGGAGCTGGTAAGTGTGTCGAGTTAGGAGACTAAGTAACTTCTGAAAAGCTGGGGAAAAGCTCCATTCAGAGTTGTATAAAATATCAAAAACCGATACCCACGGGGCCATTTACATCAGGATTTGTGAACTACGGCGCCTAACGTCTTAAGAATAGCAAGTATACATTTTGTGGCACTCCCCATACATTCAGAGACAACGCAGACCCATCTAATGTTAACCAAAGACGTTCTATTGAGAATAGCTTTATCTGTGCATTGCTGATCCCCCCTCCCTTTTATCTTATTTTAAATTAAAAACCAGCAGCCAAAAATGGCAGAATTAAGTTTATATATCTTAAATCACATTACGTTTTATTTAACGTCTGAACATGTCTGTAAAAACGGGGGAAAAAATGTGTGTTACATAAAAATAGATCCGGTTCTGCAAAGAAAAGATGAAATAATAAAGCATGGGGGTTTCCAAAACGGTGCTGTACTCAAACCTTGACCGAAACGACGGTACATTTCCTCCATGTGATATTAGGTATAATGCACGGGTAACAGATTTATCGTTCGGTCCTTAATATAAATAGAAATTCTATGGTTTAAGCATACATCGTAAAGACAATAGGAGTGAGAAAGGTCGGCAGAAAGGGCTCGTTGGAACTATCCACACTTGGCTTGCAGAATATTCCACCTTTGTTACCGTTTTTCATCTCAACACCTGTTTTCTCATGGATACAGAAACCAGGCAACATGGCCTTAGAATTTTTGGTTGCCATAACGATTGTAGAGTTCCTCATTATGCAAAAGGTGTGCTTTAGCAGTACTTATGTTAATTAAAAAAAAAAAAAAACTTAAAAAACAGGAAAAAAAAAAATCAAGGTAGCCCATATATATTTACATTGATCTTACGATATAGGGGGCATTCTGCTTGGATAAACTTAAACAATTACATAATCAATCGTTACAAAAGGAGATCACTTGACATGCGCTCGTGGAAGGCAAACATGCGACTCTTTCACCAACTCCACAGAAAAACGAGAACTAGGAATGGAAGCTTTGAATGAGGCTTTTGTAGCGGCCACGGAAATGCGATATCACAAAACAGTAACTCAAGACTGGAGATTAAAGAAGAAGCAGCATGTGATCCTTGTTTTCATGTCGTCTGCATCTATCGATGCCCATTTACAGCCACAAACAAGAATAATGCTACGGTGGCAAAAGGGAACATTCCAAGCCTTGATGAGCATTATTCGGTAGAAACAGAGAGAAATACATAATATACAGGATTTAGTAATACCGATTCTACGTATAGACATAGGGAGGACAAAACAGTAATATAGATCTATACACGGTATACAGACACATGCTTACGCAGGGCTGAAAAGGTCCAAGATCCATGAATCTCATCACATTTGATAAATCATGAGTTAACATGATTTATGAATGATTACTGGCATGGTACACGAATCAGACACATAATTGTTCAAACACTAGCAATTATGGTTTGCCAAACACCATAAATATCAAATTAGGATAACCTCCTATCTCACACAATAAACTGAAAACACCAAACGGTTTAGAGAAACTTACAGATACCACTAATCTTAAGGCTGGACCTTTTTCCAATACAGAATACCCTGTAACTGCAACGAGAAAGAGAGATTCCAAGCAACGTCTTAGACGTGCGCATCAAGCCAATAGCGGCAAATTGCTACGAATGGAAAGAATTAAAAGGTTGGCTGTTCTTTTGCAATAATCCGGCATACGGTCTGAACAATTGGTTTCTGGTATTTTGCAAGACGCTAGCGGTGCATTTTGACCGAGGGTATTCTCTTGAAGGAAAGCCCACCTTAGGTAGCCTCATGTCTCTCACTTACATGTATGCTGGAGAAAGTAGCGACGACCTGGATGTTTTAAGCACAGGAACGGGGAATTTCCAGATAGCAGGAGAGCTCGTTTTCCATTTCAATGGCATGTTGTCACCACGGTACTACAATAACAGTAAACAGCGTTTCCATAACAGGCTACCAACTAAGACTTCCATCCCACACACTACTGACATAGCAGTGGATGCTGCTGCCCTGCAAACAAGCAGAAGACTCTGCCAATGCCCTCAAAACGCTGCTCCCAATCTGGAAAATGGGGCTGGCAGTCATCGCCTTTTAAATCCCCCTGTCCCCTAAAGCCATATGATGAGTCTATCGTTCTACCTCAACAATAGTGCCACCTCGTTAGGGAAACACTGACTGCAGTGAATGGGAGAAAGAGAGAACGGGGAAAACAGAAAAAAAAAACTGCACTGCACACAAACTGTACAATGCAGATATATCTGTGAACAGCTAAAAGGACACAGAATGAAAAGAATCGGGAATCACTTCTGACACTGGTGTAATTCTGCTAAGGACACTGCAGTACTCTCATACGAGACAAAGCTCTCGCCTAAAGTCTATCCGGTTAAAAAGGGGGAGGTAGAGGGGATTTGCATGAAATAAAACGTACCTACTCAGAATACACTTGTCATCCTCTGAACATTCTTCTTTTGAGCTGCAACAATACAAATGGGATATAAATCTCAGCATAGCCTTAGGCCAGGGCTAATAAGCGATCAGTGCCTTAATTCAGCAGCCTGTATTCCTCTGGAGCAAGCTTTGGTCAAACAATGCAAGACTGCCATTACGGAGGGGGGAGAAAGAAAACAGAAGAAAGAAGAGATAAAAAAAAACAAAAAACAGTCCTTTTAATCCTTCATTAGAGTGGAGAAACACACGGGCGAAGTGGGGTATATCTGTGCGAAGGGTAAGATGCCGCCGGCTCTTATTTCCCTAGTCTGATTCCCCATGCTGGCAGAACAAAATCTTGTATGGTTAGCATGCTGTGGATTCGGGTACAGCTCTCAGCCTTCTGCAGCAGAGAAGCGTGCTCCTAATAGCAGTCCTTGTAGGGACGTTATCAACAATCTAATTCATGCTCCCCCCTCCCCCAGAACAGATCACAAATTGCCTAAAGTAGCGAGACGCCAGCCATGCAGGTGTCCATCTGGGACCACTCTGCGGATCTCTGTTCTGCTCGCCGACCTCCAGAGACAACTGACTGAAAGGTAGGACTTCCAGCCGAGAGCAGGAGATGAACAGACATCAGGCACTTAAAACAGATGGAGAATACTTGCGGAATCCCGAAAACAATAGGGCATCCTTTGCGCACCGTGCACAGCACTCACTTTTCTACATCCGATAAGCACAGGGTATTGTGCAGCACACATGCACTGCAGCAGATCCTTAAAAGGGTTAATAAAATACATTGTGGGCACACACATGTTCATTTGTCAAATGCAATTTGCTGTAGACTAGTTATGAATACACCGATATATTACCCCCCCCCATAAAAAAACACTATCATCTCCGACTGAAAGGATATTTCAACACAATCAGGGTTATCAGTGATTTCACAACTAGTACTTGTTTTCACCAGAAGGTGGTGTCAGAAATCAGTCACCGGACGTCAGCCATTTATTATTTTATTACATAGTGGGTTTATAAATCATCAAGAAAGAATATTGTGGGTATTTAAAGCTGGGGGGTGGGGGGGCGATGAGAAACATCACACGGCCCGGGAGTTTCAGCGGCATAACTACCTAAATGGGATTACAGAGGCTATTAGGAGAAGTTTTTGCCACAACAAAAGATGGACTTGGTGCTATATATGATACATTGTAACAAAACGACACAACAGTCAACAACAGTCCATCGAGCAGGAAAACCAGCCATGGCTGCCCCTTCACAACACATAACAATGCTTTAGTGAATAATATAGTCTGTATTCCCATGTGTTGGGGGACAGCAGAAACATCAGGAGCAAGTCCTATTGGAAAACGAGAAAGAAGGGGGCTCAGGAGGAAAGTACATGGTGAGAAAGCTAATATAACAAAATAATTGCACAGTTAGAAAAATTAAGCCATTTCCCAATTTTTAAACCAGTTTAAGAAAAAAGATAAGAAGATATATAAACCAACAAATCTTCACATTTACATGCATACATAATTAATGTGTCCAATCCCAGTGAAGTAGATTAGACTAAGCCTAGCTAACAATAGATACGGCTCATCTTTTTTTCCTCTCTTTTTACTTTTTCTGACTAATTCTGGTAGAAGTAAAGTGCCACCTAGAGGAAGCATAAAAATCAGAATTTTCTGCAATAAAAGTAGAACGCAGAAATAAATTTTAAATGACTTGGGATTTAAAAAATCAAAATTTTCAACTAGCAGCTCCCTCCCAAAAAAAGTTAACACTCAAAATTAGCCCTCGGATCTAAACCAATAGATAATGAATGATTTTTTATCTTTATTTGTAAAGTCTTCAAATGCATGCCCACAAGAAAAGAATGAAGTTCTTCCAAGTTTGACCTGTCAGCAATAAACAGATATTTTCTCGAGTTTCTTGGCAAGAACAATGAAACTGTTTGCGATGTCCGAGGCAGCCGGGGAGACTATATAAAGGTTTTATTGGTACAACTTACAACACTTCTTCTCAATAAAGAAGCTTTCTTTCTATGCGCGGGGACTGAGGGTGTTCCATTAGGAAGACAAAAGAAAGAGAAAAAAGAAAAGACAACTGTTTCCGTAAGGGTTTATGAGAGATATCCTCTTTGAAAGCATAAAAATCATGTGCCAGAAATGCCACCCAACCTGCTTGATGTTTGAGGATAGAGATAGATAGATAGATAGATAGATAGATAGATAGATAGATCCACGCAACATATCCTCTTTTAATCACCACTGATTTCAACACATTAAAGGGCCAACTATTTCCGCTGAGCTGTACAACAGGACAGAAAGTATAGCGGGTGATCTATGCACGCATCTTCTTAAATGTACGTGTTTTATGTGTTTTCCTCTTTTCACCGTTCATGATGTTCTATGCCGTCATCAAACAACGAGCTTTAAAACGTATGAGGAGGACATAGATCCGCACATCTTCAGTAGCAGCGCTCACTCCTGAGCCTCTCACCCGAGGCAGTCACTGAGGGCATCTGTCTGAAGCGTCTCGCGATCACACACGACCGCAATACTGTAAGCATGGAAGCCTCACAATTACACCGAATGCAGGGAAGTAAATCTGCCTTCCAAAATACTCAGGGCTGTCTGCTTTCAGCATATATCTTCATGGGATGATTATGAACTAGGGGACAGGTAAACCTTTGCAACGCGACACAGGTCCCGGGAGAAAAGAACAAATCAGAAATGCCCAACTACCGTGGGCCCCGTAACATGGACTTTTCCCATAATCTGGAGATTAAAAATGAATAGCGTGATATACATCTTGCAAAATTTACCCTATAATCCAGTAATCATTTGAGTTAACCCAAATAGTTTAGTGACAACTTTCACTGGAAAATCATACAGAAAAAACGTGGGACCTTAATATATTAGTAGCCGCCAGTCTATTAATTCGAGAAGCGACCCATCATCATCTCCTGTGCCTCTATAACAAAGCAGGATTGTCAAATAATGATCTATATCATTTTACAGAATTTTTCCATAAACCCATTGAAAATAATGCATTATGAGCCCGTACATGTACGTGCTTTGTCATTAAGGGGTTAAATCAACAATACATCACTATTGGAAGAATCCTCTAAATCTAAGCCTGTTGGCGGATCTCACGGACTGGTTTGAAAACAAAGGCCTGGCAGCCGAACGCACTGGTTGGGGTTTAACTCCCCTGACTCACTATTCACAATGTCCATCATTTTTTTTGGGGGGGGGGGAAAATCGCACTGATTTAACTATACATTATACAGGGTGATTCAAGCTCTTCCTGCAGCAGACACTTACTGGGGTTGACTCTTCATGTATATCGAGGTCAGGGAGCTGAAACAAAACTTATTATATAGACATATCATTCTTAGTAAAAGAGTAACAAAGCCAGCACTACTTCAGAGGACGCGAGAGCCCTAGTATGTACCGTATTTATTGGCGTATAACACACACTTTTTAAACTAAAATATGAAACTGAACCAGATTCTTTATCATAGTGCCTGTGGTAATTAATACAAAATTTCATTGTTAATCACCCAGCCGGACAGCGCAGGGGAAAGACACCAAAGAGCACACCACATGCCCAACAACAATGGCGGCCTCCAAGCCTGCAGATAAAGGGCGCTTATTGAAACAAAAAAAGAGGAAAAACCAGGTTGTGAATGCGACCTAAAGAACTGTTCCCACTAACAGAGAAGCACATGATACAGCTTCCCATTACTGTGCAACACATTTAATATATAATACACAAAAATAATGCACATACCAACAAAAACAAACATACAAAAAGTCTGCTTTACCTTCTTTTGGAAATTGGGACCAAGAAGGCTCCAGCTTGTCGGACACTGAAGTTAACGCACTAAAGCCGCCATAATTCCTTTTAACGCACATTGCGGATCCGTCTGTATGGTGCGGTCAGTTAGATATCAATCCGACGACTATATGTCCGCATACTCCCACCATGTTCCACTCTACACTCTCATGTGTTTTTTTGGCATTCTTTTTGTTTTTTTACATATCCAACAGGTGGGATTGCTATCAGAATATATATATTTTTTGCTCGATTTCAGGTACATCTACAAAGTAGTTTAAAAATAAATCTCAAACCGGTTCTTACAATGGACAGATGATTCCGTTATTTTTATGTCATCTAACCTTTTTCTGTTTAAATTTTATCAGTCTTGAACTAATGGATTGCTATTAGTTTAAAAACGAATCAATACGATAGCATTAATGTCCTTATATTTTATACTATCTGCTCCCAACAAAAGCTGATGAGAGCCCATTTAGCCAAAACGGGCCGACACTGCGGCACCACCAATTCTTCCCACATTCCGGGTCTCAATTCCGCCCCGGCTTATGCCCTCTGGACATCCAATTAAAGGCAACCCTTGGCCATGAAATTCCCTTAGGATATTACTTTTAACTCTAATGGGAATAAGTCTAAGTAAGAAGAGTAATTTTGGTAGGATATAATAGTTAATTTAACCCAATCATCATATATAAGAGTTTTTTCTTTCATTAAATGTATTTGAAAAATCCTTCAGTAATGAGAATTTTTGGTTCAAGATATCTAAACATAGTTCAATGAAACTTGGCTCCCAAGACGGACAAGGCATTCATCAAACTATCTTTAATATTCTCTTTAATGCAGGGAACATGTTGAGGTGACCCGTATTTACTTAAGGGCTACAACCTAGCATGACTCTATATCTCATTATAGCCATTACCCTTAAAAGCTGACAAGTGTCCAAACCTCAAGGACTGGAATCTGAGAGCCCTAATTTAGACAATCAATGACTTGCACATCCTTGATGCATGCGTGACACATACAGAAAGTCTCAGATGACAAGAAGCTGCATTAAATATAGCAACTGCTATTATAATATTATAAGTGGAACGTTGTCTCACAGATTCAGAGGCTGCAGTCAGCCGCAGAGATGAAAGGAGATATCTGGAAATGAACTGTGAATTTATTAATGGTGTCGAGAACAGGAAGAGAAAGGAAACAAAAACAACGTCGAGAACAGACAGAAGCTTTTCAGTGTCACAAAGTAACTCAACCCCTACATGTGTATAACCCAAAGCCTCAAACCCAAAGGGAAATTAACGTTACTTCTATAGCTTAAGTCTTTAATAAATATTGCATAGTGTAAACAAGTGTGAAAACAACGAAGTGGCCGGTCCCGCTGCAAGCAGATCTGCCAATGTAAGCAGAACGTGACGTGAAGAGCAAGCAAATGTGAACCCACCAGCGTTATCACCGCGTGAGAGCTCCAATTAAATTCTCTATCGAAGGTTGAATGTCATATTTAACAATATAAAAAGTCATTGCCAACTTAAGATAAAAAAAAAGTCCTGGTCTGCCCATATCCGACAACAGACATCACTCCACCAGGAAGCCCCCCCGAGGTGATGTACCGCCGATGTGTGAATGAACCCAGTCAGTACCTGTGAGGAGACAATAAATGGAGTCTGAGCACACGCGCCATCTCCAGCCACCCTCGGGTATCCTGTCTGCGACACTAACAGGGACGCCTGCAGATAAATCTTACCCGTAGACATACGATTTGCCCAGATACCCGAACTGCTTAAAACTAAACTACTTTCGCCAGACGAAGAGCTCTTTCCAAGGGCAAACAGCGAATACCGAATCAAACCTGCACTTAAAATAAGGCTTCTCTGCTAGGCAGCATGCGAATCGGGTGATAATATTTCAAAGGACTATTTGGAAGACGAGCGATGACATTTTCTTACGGTGAAGTCATTCAGAAATCTCTGTATAATCACAGAGCGCTGAGCAGTCCTTGGCTGCTGAAGGTTTGAAACGTTATTTCTTTGCGTGGACAATCAAAGCCAGTTGTTTCAAGATCAACAATGAAGAGGGAACCTTTGCTGTGCTACACAACTTAGAAGAAGTAACAATACAATCTGGGGGAATTTAAAGATACAAGTCTTAAAGCGACGCGCTTAAATCAGGGTAAAATAACCCCGGCCATTTCAAATAATAAAGGGCCCAGAAATTCCTTTCATAAAATGATTATGGATCCAACACAATTAAAAATGTACACTTGTATAGGTTAAGGGGAAGTAGAATAAATAACACAAACGTGGCAACCAAAACGGGAAGCTCAATGGAAAAAACATTTTCCGCCTGGGGTATAAAACACAGCGCTATATACAGAAGTGCGGGTTAGTGTTCACAAAAACCTGCTTTGAGCTTATTTTGCTCCAAAAGCTGCAGACCCGTCGTCACTCATGTGATTTGTCCCACCGTGTTCCCTGTTCAAAGAGCATCCCTGCCGAAGCGGTAAATACGGCGAGGGAACTAAAACATGCATGAGACGGGCAGAAACCGATCGTGAAGACGAGACCAAGGACTCTTAGTCTGAGTCTTTACAGCAGAAGAATTAGCAGACCAGACGGGCCGATAAACACCACACTGCTAAACAAGTCCCGCTTGTGCCATGAAATCCTTTCCTCCACAGACTGATAACAGAGAGAGCTCACACAGAACAGCTAACAAGTGGCTGCCTCGAGACATAATGCAAAAAATACAACTGTAAAAAACAAAATTATATATATATATATATAAACTTCAGTCATACTTTTGGACCCAGAACAGTTTGTCAGGTATACGTTATATATCCCCCCCCCCCCATAAGAGTTTCATTCTTTTCAAGCACTTTGTGGCGCTAAACATAAAATGTCACGCTCATCATTCCTGCAGGTTTTCAGTGACGCAAAACACCACCAATTTTAACTGAGCGTAATGTGTGTATATATATATATATATTTCCATACGATGGCAGAGACTAATTAATACGATCTAATGATCTCCACCTCTAAAGTAAACATAAAACACAACTTTACTCAGCACTTAACTATCAGATATTCACTAATAAATATATATTATATATAATGAACTGCTTGTATAAGCAAAGAAGTGTCGCAGAATATACAGCCACTAACGCTGGGCACTCTGTTGGATGAGATGTGGGCATCAGAAAATAATGCAGGCCCTTAACTATGTGTTTTTTAATATAATTATTGCAGATGGAGGAAACATCACGCTCTTAAGAAACATCTTATTCATCTGAAAAACCAAACATAAGGCTGGCGTAACTTTGAAAAAAAGCCATTGAGGAAGTATGAAAAAAACTGAAAACGCAAGACAAAAAAACATCAATATGACAAATTTACAGGGTAATAACGTCACCATGGAAACCAAAGAACCGTTCCAAATCACGGCTCTACCTTTAGCCCTCGGCACCAAAACTGCTCCTTATCACCAAGGCCCACGATAAGTGAATTCCGGTGCTAAAACTCCCCGGGTTACAGGGCAGCGGTAACTTTCATTCATATCAGACTTTTCCAGGAAAACCTAAATAACCCGGTGAAGAAACGGGAAGAAGTCACTTGGCGGCGGATGTTGACCATTCACACAGATCCACTTTCCTGTGCTTGGGGTGGATATAACCGTACAACCGACAGACTTTGGTCCAAGGAAGGACATCTTTAGTCGTTAACCCCTAGATCGTAAGCTTGCGAGCCGGCCCCGAACGTATCGCTTTCTATAAGTCTGTTAATACTAGTTTTATCGGACGCTTTGAACGTACGGACCGGTAGAAGTTCTACAGAAAATGCGGGCGCTTTATAAATAAAAGATAACAATAAACACTTTGTACACCAGAAAATAAAGTGTAGTCACATGAGCTTTCTGGACCTCAGAGGTCTCTTCTTCGGGTAACAAAAAAATAGAGACAAATAAACAAAAATTAGCTGAAGTAGTAACAACCGTCAGAAAGTGTGTATTCCGTCCGTACTGCAGCTACCCGTGTGCATGAATGAGGAAGGAGCAACTTACCGGTCTTGTAGAAGCGAAGTCATGACATCCCCCCTAGGCACGGGGTACTCCATGCCTCCTCCAACAGCACAGCTCCTGTCAGGGCAAACACACATTCAGACCACGGGACTCTTTCCTACCCTACCGCGGCCCAGCTACCCCAGCCCCGCAGCAGCCATGCCCCAGCAGCCCCTAGAACCAACTACTACACAGTACAAACCGGAAGTAAACTTCGTACCGGAGAACGGCTCGCCGCAGCCTCCCGGTTACGGTGACAGGTACACTAGAATGAAGAAAAAGTTCTTATCTCCCGGCACTGGCGAACTGTCCGGCCAAATCCGGGGCGGGACACTGAGGCGCGCTCCCGCGACGAAGCGCGACCACGGGAAGAAAAAAAAAACACAGAGTAGCGCAGGCCTAGCCCGATGACGTCACCACACCCCGAACAACAACAATAATGAACAGGTTGGGAAGTCAGAGGCCGGCTAGAAGAGGGCGGGGCGATCTCCATTCGCTCCTAACCTTCTACACGGGGAGATCCATCGCTCCTCGCGTTCATTGGTGCAGGTTGGCAAGGGGGCGGGCCGAGCAGTCATGATGCTCGCTTGATTGGCTGTTTGCTGTGGCTACAGCTGCCGGATAGGAGGAATGCATGTTCTATAATTAGCTCATTGGACAGCGCTCTTCTATTCATCTGTATGCACTTGTTTTGTTGTTGTTGCTCGTTCTTGATTTCCTGTAAAACTCTAAATAAACAACAGTAACTGCGCGATTTCCGCCACGTGCGCGTGCTGTATGTATCACGGGTGTGTTATTCAGTCACACGGCTCTGTTTACTGTACGATGTGTTGCTTTTTAAATAAATACAAAAATGTAAATTGGTGAGTTATTTTATTACTTATTGTGGAGATGTATCGCGATTTTACAAATTATACATAATTGTTAGATTTTTTTTTTTAAAAAAAACTATGAACTATGAATTTTGACCCTCTGTAGACCTGCCAAGCCGGCCCGCGTTAGGCCTTTACTGTGTAAATGAAATGTCTCTTAAGCCCTGGTCCTCCACAATGTCCGCCGGACTCACAATTCTCTGTTCCGGTGTAAAGAGGAGAGGCTTTGCTGTCCGGTTAAAGCGGTTGTCCCAGCTGCGTGCCGGTAAACGTCCCTTAGGGTTTCCATGGAGGTCCT
Organism: Spea multiplicata; assembly: GCA_009364415.1. Taxonomy (NCBI): domain Eukaryota; kingdom Metazoa; phylum Chordata; class Amphibia; order Anura; family Pelobatidae; genus Spea; species Spea multiplicata. The sequence continues at coordinate 14,855,288 of VKOC01000008.1, forward strand.
TACCGGTGCCCTCTGTGTGCGCCAGCCGGACAGAACGCTCAGAAACCAATGACGTCGGATGACCCATTGGGGTATTCTGGATAAACCGAAACCTCTAGTATTTAGGGTTTAACAGAAAACACGCAGTAATTAACAGATAGCGCTACGAGTTCAATACACGTGAAAATCCGGATACAACGCCGATAAGCTTTGACTGCTTACACATACCTGGTTATAGTCTCAGCATAATTATAGTGCTGCTAGGCATAATTACTGCGAGTGACTGATCTGACTTAATTAAGACAATTGATCAAATATACGTGCCGCAATTACGTTCCAAGTCTTACTAATGAATCATTTCCATTTTATATACCTTTATTATGCATATAAAGGGTTTTCATAATAAACAATAAAACAATCAGTTAATGTAAACATTTAAAACCATGGCTGTTGATATGAGAGGGAAAACATATAGACAAACTATGATAGACCTTGTTGATAACAATGGAATGAAGATTCAAATAAGGAGACAATTATATTCAAATATATATGTTTAGGTCATGATAATTTCCCACATTCATAGTGTGGTGAATAGAATAAGAATGTGATAACGCCAAAGTTTTGGAACACTGTCGGCTCGATTGAGTTTATTCATAGACTAGACATACATTTGATATGCAAGGCATGCTGAGACGCAACGCGGAACACAAACACCAACAGCTTTACGCTGTATATACTGGCATATTGTATGTTTGTGTTCTGCCCTGTGTCGCAGCAAGCTTTGTATGTGAAATGTATGTCTAGTCAATGAACAAACACAATCGAGCCGTGCGTTTCAAAGGACAAAAACTTGCTTTGATGCAGAGCTTTACCAAGACTGGTTATTTTACGCAACTTTGTAACTTATAGATAACTATTTAAGTAACTTTGCAAGAACAATGGATTTTATGTATGCAATTTTAATTGCAAAAACATCACCTGTTTATTGTGACGTACATGACATCATTACTAAAGAGAGCCTTAAGGGGAACATAGAGAATGGATCTGGGTCCCTCCTAAAGAGGTATGGATCTTATTAATCATAAAAGGATAGTTTGTATTTATGCTATACATGAGCGCTCTCTTCTTTAGCTGGAAAAGCGAGCAGTTTTCTATGTTATTTTACAGGCAGTAAATAAAAATAACCATAATACAAACACATTGAACATTGCTGAAATGAAGAGGCGATTCCTTTTTAATATACTATAATGATGGCGCTAGTTGGGTATATGTATGTAAATGCATATACTGGTTACTTTTAGTGGGCGAATGTTAGTACGGTTAATAATTTAGGTGAGTTGTATAGTGTGGATATTCTCTGTAAAATAATAATCCATAAGGATGGATTTCCTGATGTGGAGAAGATGATCTAACATAAATTCCTGAAACTTCCACCTTTCACCACATTCATTGTCAAATAAAAAGACTCACGCATGAGCCTTATTCCTATCCACCTTCTGCATCTGATAAAACTGTACAATAAAGCCCTTATTGTATACTTAAGGTGTAGGTCTGTGCGCACGTGTTTACGTTACAAAACAGTCCAAGGGGTCAGGTCTGAAAGGTCACGCTATATTCAAGGTCATACCAAAGTTATTTTATTGATAAGCGGGCAAATATCTAATTATCGATGGTGTAGGAAGACTCTCCAGCATACGGCAAAATCAGTTGTCTTGTGACAAAATATTTACCGTCTAATACAGAACATATTAAAGGCCAATAATCTGCACATACGTCTTAAAGAGTGGAGCAGGTGCTTATAGCTGTGCAGTCATCACATAGTTTCTGATGAGCCGCGGGGTCTAAAAAGTCCTAGTGGCTGAAATGCAGAAATGTTATGGTTGAAGTTGTACAAAGATCCAGGAGGTCCTGCCTTCTACCTTCTCTTCAATGCCTACAGAATAGGACCCGTCATGGTTATTATTGGGGGTTCAAAGGAAAATTAAACCTGTAATAAAAACTGGGGCAAAGGAATCAATCAAATGTTTCTTTGCGTTAGTGTCCTGGGTAGTATGGATAGAATTCAACTGGAAAAAGTGAGCGTGTGTAATTTAGAGGCATATACGGTAGTTTAGATACCGAGATTGATTTACCTCTCATTTCATTGCAGGTTTTAGGTCCATTTTTCGGTGAAATGCCTCTGTATCTGAGCTGTACTACCTTTCTACAAACTTTATTTCAAACCATCATTTATTACAAGATCAAAAACTGACCTTTCCATTCAGCTGCTCTGTTACTCCGTAGCTTTTCACATCTTGGGAAAACAAGCTGAAAGATCAGAACCGTTTTTTCTCAGAAGGAGAAGATTAAAGTACAACCTTATAGGAAAGCAGTGGATATACCGTATTTAAAAAACCTTAACGACATTAACTGTTTCGTAGGTTGTCGCCTGCTTGTCTTACTTCATCAAGCAGCTGATTTACAGAAATATATGTTTTTTTAAAACATATACACTGCGCTATTGACAACTACATACGGTACTGTAGTAAGGTAACATGTTCGCATAATATAGTATGTGATGTATACAAATCCTGCATTCTGAGACTTTCTGTAAAGTGGAATGTTGAATAAACCACTTCCAAAGAACTAAAGTCATTGTTTATTGTTGTTATTGCTAATGGCCTTTTACCATCTGTGCATTAAATGTCACGCTAAACATCATTTCACCGAAGGTTTCACAGCACCGTGCCTTTCAAACACTGCCTCCAGAACGGTCATCCATGATTAAGAAAGCAATGCATATTTCATGACTGTTTAACAAACCGTTCTTTCAAAATAGAACCACTGGAGCTGCACTAAAAATACTTTATCATAAGTTATTTTTAAGTGTCATTATATTCCGAGATTTGAAAGTGTACTGGAGGACAAACAAACCTTACACTTTTACTTTTAATCTTTTGAGTGCCGCGGGGCCAGACTTGGGGGGGGTGAACCAATTTTTTGTTTGCAAAATCCACCATTAGTTCCATTATACACAGGGATCAGACAGTTGTTCCTGCATGCTGGCAACGGAGCCATAGATCAGCTGCCAGCATGCAGTCACTATAGGCTCCACGTAGAATACACTTTCCACATATGTTTACAATTCAGATCGTATTCTAACTTGCACTGCAAAGAGTTAAAGTGACGGTTTCGTTTTTTAATGTAAGAAAGAAAGTCCATCCAATTTATTTTTTATGATAACAAGTCAAGGAGCTATTGTATGTCTTTGCTCCCATCCTGATTTGGCAGCGGATGTTGCAGTAAAATACATAAAAGCAAGAACTATAATTTCATCCTTCTGAAAACTATGAGTCAGATCTCGTTTGATTCCAAATTATATCCCAGAATAATTACTTATGTAAAGATGTTCAATTAGGCATATCTTATGAGAAGTAATGATAAGGTCTCAGGTCTGACACGCATGTTGCTACTTTGCATATCAGACAATTGTCGGAACCACATTTTAAAAGGGTGTACTGTGTGACTACACACATAACCATTTATGTTTAGTTTACCTATAGGACACGTTTCACAGGAAAATGTGAATCATCCGACTTATGGAATGCATAATTGCAAACTGATATCCAAATGAACACTTAGAAAAATGGATACAAAATAAAAGAAAATATTATATTGATAATCAGAACCGAAGAACGTTTCCACATTGCGATAACCTTTTAAAACCAGTTTCAAATAGTCAACAGGTTAATTGAAGATCACAAGCGTAGCATCTCTGTATAGACCTATGCGACTTTAATCAAGGGCTGAAATAATTTGTGATGTCACTCATACATAGAGTTTATGATGTCACTCATACAAAGAACTTAAGATGTCACTCATCTATAGAATTTAACCTATTTTCCATAAACTAGATTGGAAAGTAGGCATAGATCATTGGAGCCATCTGCAACTTTGCCTTGCCGAAAGAGACAGGAATACATGAAACATTTACCTAAAGCATTGTTCTGCACTATGGAATATGATGGAGCTATGTACATCAATAAATATTAATAGAAAGACACGTGTAACTCTTTATCTAGCATCCAAATCAGTGGAAGCTAAAATTAAAGAATGTACATTCAAATATCAAAAGACTAACTATGATCACACGAAGTACATTCAAGACTAACTATACATTCAATTTAAAAGGATGTGTAACTTACCATTACACCAACAGGGGCGTTGATGACATTGTATTCTAAATACATAAACATATATATGTAGTTGGTCCTCTCTTCGCAGCTATAACAGCTTCCACTGTTCGGTGATGACTTTCCATGTCTTTATGGACTTTGTGTACCACTATATGGTCAAAAGTATTGGGACATACCTCTTAATTATTAGAATTAGGGTTTGAGCTAGAGCAAGCAAAGAAAAATCTTAATGCTTCCTCATACCAAGACATTTTAGACAATGTAGCTTTGTGGGAACAGTTTGGGGAAGGCTCTTTTCTATTCCATCATCACTGTGTCCCAGTGCACAAAGTAAGGTCCATAAAGACGTGGTTGGGTGAGTCTGGTGCAGAAGAACTTGACCGGCCACACGGAGCCCTGACCTCAACCCCATCGAACACCTTGGGATGAACTGGAATGGTGATTGTGAGCCGGACCTTCTCATCCAACATCAGTGCCTGACCTCACAAATGCTTTTTTGGCTGAATGGGCCAATTCCCACAGAAACACATTATATATATAATGTGTTGTACGATAAGTAGAATAAAGCCAGGTCGAGTATCCGCTAACAAATAATAGTGATAGCAACCATTTGACAGGTTTTGCCCACCATAGGTGCATTGTGAGATCTCCTCTTTGAATCTCAATTTGATAACATTCATATTAATAGATCGAAGCAGAGCAAATATCCCAATTCGTTGTTTGGTCGCTTACTTGTTTTATTGGCAGAACATAACTATTCACATACAATACACTGTACTGTGTAAACAATGTTTTCAGATAAGCCAGAAACGGGATAAATAAGAATATAAATGTGTCAATTGTTATCACTTTCTGTTCTGACGTAAGCTATGTCTTCAGTCACAGCAGAATAAATATCATGGTCTATACAATGCATGGTGTTAGGCGAACACACTCTAGAGTCTAGATCACGGTGCCTGGCACAATGTATTTGTCATAATGCATCCGTTTGCCATTAAAAAGTTGCAAATAGCGATATATATGTCCTTGCTTGGAACCTGTCACCTTCACAGCTTTATCATTAATTTAGCATAAAATTATTAATAAAAAAATCCATATATCCTACATATAGAATAGATAAAATGTAAATCCCTGGGCTGCCATACTAAAAATCTAGTGAAGCAGCTTTTATTTCAATGTTTGTCTGTGAGAAACTTGACCAAATTAAAATAAAGATCATAAATTCCAAAACTACAAAATGTAAGTCAACTTTTTTATTTGAAAGTGTTTGAATCACCAAACCATTGTATAATTTCCGCTTTTTCTATGTTACGTTAGAATATCGGTTATTACTCCGTTCAGCTTTTTCATTGTGTTATTTTCCTGCACGCTGTCCATCTCCTTCCCCTAAATCATTTCTCACCATACAGATGATTTAATAGCTGTGGGATCTGATTTATGCTTTTTGGCTTCCTCTATTCTTGCCGTTCTCTTATCTTTCTTAACCCTTCCACCCATTGGCCTTCTGGCTTCAGTTTAAATTTTGTGGCTGGTCAGTGTTGTAGAAGATATGATAAAAAGAACAATCTCTCTTCAGAGCTTCCCTGCTGTTAATATCTGACTCCAAGTACAATAAAAAGTTCTCCTCTATGAGTTTGTATTATTCCTCCCATTTATTACATTACTGCTCCCAGTTAGGCGCTAACTGGTTCTGGGAACCTTGGTTGGGATGGTTGGGGTCATAAGGAAAAGGGTGAAGACAACAGGATAGGAAATGAAATGATATGGTAGCTGTGACATAAAGTCTAGCTTCTGTGAGCTAAGAGAGATCTCAAAAACAATTACACTTGAAGAACACAAAGAAGCTGTAGGGGGTTTTAATGATTAATATAATAAAAGCAGTTTAGTTATTTAAATGTTTCCTGGCTATTCATCTAGTTGCGTAATCTGGCCCAGGTTGACCAGGAGCTCTTCTGCTGCAAAACAGGTACCAATCACCCAATATGCTCCTGGTGCATGGCTTACTAAATGGGCCAGTACATCTAAGTTGTAACTGGCCCATGTACAAAGTACTCACTTTGTGGTCTGGCTCACCGGAGTAGGAATGAATTGCCTTTTGCAAGCACCAAATAACCTGGATGGGACGGCAGAGCCACTCAAGTAGCAGTGGAGGCACCGGAAGTCCAGAATCAGATGTGTGGCAACAGGGATGAGACAATAGAATGGTCAGATAGTCCAGAGGTCAAGGCAGGCAACATAACAAAAACAGCAAACAGCAAGAGTCAGTGCAGGCAGCTACAATCGTAGTCAGTAAAAAGTCCAGAGGTCAAAAACAGTAGGCAAGCAAAGATAAACTGATAAGGGTATAGGAGGTGGGTAAAGGAATACATCGGCTCATTAGCATCACTAAAGGCACTGGAATAGCCAACCAAACTGATGACACTGTGCGCGATGAAGTAAGTTGGTTCCTGGTAACTTTTTTAGCCTTTCACCGAAACCACAGTGTCATTTATTTTGTATCTGGCACTATTTCTTCCTTTTTTCCCTCAAAAGAAAAATATTTCTTGTTTATTAAATTACTGAGTTTGAATGCTTACTTTTATGTGCATTGTGCACCATTCTGTTTTTTTTTTGGTTTTTTTTTTTAATCTTTTGATTATATAACAATCTGAGTTCCTTTTTTCTATCACAAAGTGTGGCCATATTTGAAACATTTGGAAATATATTCAAATGAATTTTAACATATTTAAAAGGCGTAAAATACTGCTATTCCACAAAATGTCGGCATGGCGAAACTGAACAATAACTAGTACTTGGCTTATCACAGTTGGGTAATCCAATTCTCAGCAGCAGGTGTTATTTTTAAAAATAATTCCAGCTAAAATTCTGTTCTGGATTTCCCCCACAGTCAATAACAAGTTCACAGCATAATCTCACTTATACTACTTTGAGAGAAGTACACAGGGTACTTGTGTTTAATACAAATCTATTTTGTATTTACTCTTGTAGTTCCAATATAGAATTCATTAAATTAAAGATACATATTAGACAGTCTACCATCGGGAAATAAACCTTAAGAATGGAGAGTCATCAAGCAAAACTATCCCAAAAATATATACCTCAAATGTGTGTGTATGTTAGAGTGTGTATGTTACAGTGTGTGTTAGGGGGATAGTATGTTAGCATGAGTGTGCAAGTGTGTATTAGAGTGTGTGTTATTGTATGTTTGTGTTTTAGTGTATATATATGTGTGTTAGCATGTATATATGTGTTAGAATGAGTATGTATGTGTTAACGTAAGTGTGTAAGTTGATATGTAAATATCTGTGTGTTAGTTACCGGAGGAGCAAAGGACTTATGGGATCACTTTGCTTTAACTGCCCCCTAGAATACGTCTTTTCTGTTAGTGTTTAAGTCCCGACAGCTTACCTCCAGCTGGCAGGATACTTTCCAAATTTAAAATCTTCAGAAAAAGACACATATTGTTATTTTTACAAGTTTAATCAAGAGCCAACAATTTTCACAGCACAGGGCTATTCATATATTGTGCTACAAAAATCATCTGTGTTTACCAAATGTAATGTGTCCACCTAAATAATGTTTGCTACAGCCCTCAAAATAGTTTGTGGCCCTTACATTAAAAAGTTTGGCAACCCTTATCTTCATGGTCATGACAAATAATATGGTAAGCTGATCTCCATTGAGAAGACGTTGGTGTCCTAAGTTTCCAATTATAGAGCAGATGAATTGCTTGTGCTTCCAAGACCTTATCTTCATCCTGGGAATTTCCTGGCCAAAGTAACGGGGAATTCAAAAAAGTTGGCTTCATCGGACTATGTATCGAATTGTGCCAACAGTGATACTGCAAATCCATTTATTGGCAAGGCTAATTTATCTGCGATGTGTTAGATATTTTGTGTATCTTCTATAGATGGTGCCCTTATATCCTATATCCTATAAAAGAAGACCTGTCCCAATACGCCTTTACATTATGCCAACAGAATTAGCTCTTGCACAGAAATGGAATTTCAAGAATATTCCCAAAATAGTTGACATAAATAATGTTGATTATCAATCAAAAATGGAAGTCAGTTATTATAAGATAACAAATCAAATTCCTAAGTATGAATGTATTTTGGGCCCTTGGAAAAGATGGAAGGAAGAGCATGCATTGATATCATGAATATGCTGTTTTATATAGTATTATTATATGGTATTATTATATGGTATAAGAAACATCGATTTCAATACAGGTGCCAGTGTTTCCCTTTGGTCTTCTAAAAACGTTGAAGACGTTATGTAATTAATTATGATCAATTTTAAGATACATAGGCAGGCTTTCCTATACTATTCAAGTTATTGAAACAATCCGTTAGAATACATTAATTGTTAATGCTATGCAAGTATAGAAGTCTGAATCTGTATGATGAACATTCTTGTTTTGGAAAATGTAATAAAGAATTATAAAATTTGGTAGCGTCTAACTCACAACTCTGGCCAAAGCACTTTCTGATGAAGCCACTTACAGGTGCATTTTGATTGTGATCCATATTTGACATGAGCTTAAGCAAATTTTACATGTATTTTTCTTTGGTGTTGGGCTCTTTGCTCTTCTGTTTATTTTATGAGGGAAGGAGGAGTATCAGTTACTATATTTTCATCTGGCAGGCATCCCAGGATAGCCTTGAATAAGTAAAGAATTCCAGTGCAAACATAGTATTCATGGATATTCCAATAATAATTATAGTCTTAGTAGACCATGCTGATGATGAGGATTTTGAGGGTGTTAATCTTTTAGAAGTGCTCCGCGTTTCACAAATTTCTTGATGTCAAGATTCCAGCAGAGGTTAAATCACTAAATAAAACGTAAGTTATGGGGTCTGCATGTTATCTACAACCAGGACGACATTCAAATAAACTTCCGATAAATACAGTGGGATTTATAATTCACAAGGACTTTATTACAACATTTTGCATTCAAGCGTAACCTTGTTAAGAGTTGTCCTATTGGACATGCCCCGCTGTTACCCCTGTAGTTACCCCACTGTTATAAAGGCTTATGAAGACCTTGTATCTGTTTTGGGACCTCATTTCCTAAATGTTCAATTGATAACAAGATTAAAACGTTTGATTCACATCCATTCCCAGTTTGTGAGAGAGTTATGCTGAAAAGCAATACTGTTTAGGTTCTGCTGTGTTTCAGTTTGTATTAGAGCCTTCAAGCCCCTATTGAACATGTTTGGGCAGATGCGGAACAGTTTGAAATCCATTAGAAAACGAGAATAAGTAACAATGGAGAAAGTTTAACATTTAAAAACCATATAAGAAAATCTAATGTTTGTCTTGAAAATAACATAATACCATTAATTCTAATAATGAATTGTTCTAACACCAAATTTATGAAAACCATGTACTCCATGGTTCATAACCGACCCTTTGCGTTATTAAAATGCCATGCATGTGCCATTGTTGAATGTTATGTTCTGGTAAATGCCTCCTTGGCAAACATGGAGCTTAGTTTCTTCAGTTTATGGAGCAGTCTCTTTTCTCGACCACATCTTTCATGCCGCTAATCACGTCAGCTAGAAACACTTTCAGTTATACAAGTGAACTTGATATAGGATTTCGGTATGTGCTCATCTCGTCAGGCAACTTGCTCTTCCTGTGCTTGTTCTGGCAGTTGGTCAAAAATGTCATCAATGCCTCATCATCTAAAAAAAGCAGTGGCATGTGCTGGTGCTAGGAGTACGCTATTTACACGCTATGACTTTCCAAGAGCACTTCACTTGACCTCCAATTAAAATTAGTGCTGATGTCATATTAGAGTCTTCACCGAATAAGTTATCCAGAGGATCATGAATTAATTTACAGTGTCCCGCTGTTTACAAATTAAAGGTTATAATTATTATTTTTTGTTTTATATGCGCCATTGAGGGAAACCGATGGGGGAGTCTTAACACTGAAGGGAGAGAAGATGAAAAGGTTTTCGAGAGACATAGATAGATCTGGATATCATCAGCATACAGGTGGTATTGAAAGCCAAATGATGAGATTAGTTTGGCAGGTGAGGAAGTGTAAAGAGAGAACAGAAGGGGTCCTAGAACTGAGCCTTGGGGTACTCTGACTGAGAGGGGTGGGGGGAGTGTTATTGGAGACAGAGACGCTGAAGGTACGATCGGACAGGTAGGAAGTAAACCAAGAGAGATGCAGTGTCACGGAGACCAAGACCATGAAGAGTTTGGAGGAGAAGAGGGTGGTCCACAGTGTCAAAAGCAGCAGAAAGGTCCAGTAAGATTAGCATGGAGTAGTGGCCCTTGGATTAAGCAGTGAGTAGGTCATTAGTAACTTTCGTAAGGGAGGTCTCAGTAGAATGTCGAGGGTCACGTAGGGAGTTGGAATCAAGAAACTTGTGTATAAATTACACTTGGGTATAAATTATTTCAAGAAGCTTGAAGGTGAGAGGAAGTAGAGAGATGGTTGGGTCAAGGGAGGGCTTTTTCAAGATTTGAGTAATGGTTGAATGTATTTTTCATGTAACCCTATTTCTGGTGGAAAATATACGTTATGGTCTAAAAGTAGACAATGGACATTTTGAGCTTCAAAACTGATGTAAGGCTCTTTAAAATCATGTATAAAGTGGAATTCTGGTAAAAAGCCACAATATTGCTATAGCAACCAATGATGTGTTATTTTTGTTAGATCCATTATGTACTTTTAACCCCCTTCAGGTACAACATTATTTCAACATTCTACTCATATTATCTAAGAAACTCTGAGGTTGAAAATGTATGATTTTTCTTCATAAACATATAATTGTACTCATAAATAGAAAAAAAGAGCAAAAGTTCAATTAAAACAGTGTAACAATGTAGAATCCAAATATTTAATCTTGGTTGTGTCTAGACATAATAATCCAATGAAACAAATTAAAGTGCCTCCTACACTCTTTTGAATTGGACTCCCTTGAAGTATTGAGAAGATCAAATTAATTGCTTGTTATTATTTTGAATTATAGATTAAACTAGTTTTTCTAACCATATAATGACTAACACAAGAAAATAAAGACATTATTTTAAATAATCTTTGATACCACTCATTATTCACGAATAATCTTTTTTTGCTTTGCTTGTAGTCACACAAGTTCTTAGTAATATAAAGAGCTCATTATGTGCACATTTATGAGTTTCCTAAGTGGAGAGTATGAAAGGTTTACACTTAGTTAATTGTAAAATGAGGATATATATATTTAATAGTATCTCCAGATATAGTGTACAGTGTACTCTGTTGGATGTTTGAATAAAGCTGAGCCAGAGGACATTTCCGGAAACATATTATAATCCAAAGATTATTTCCTTTTTTTATTATTTATGATTTGTCCACCACTCATTTCTTCCAAAGACAGAGGTCTATAAAATCCATTAATTGCTTTTGTTATTGCCTTCAAATCTTTTCCAACTCAACTGAGTTTGATAGTGCCATAAGCCAGCTTGACCACATTTGAAGTCTCAACTAACTGAAGTCTCAACTAATTGTCTCAACTAATAACTTTTGTTGAATTACTACAGTAAGTGTAACAACTCCTGCTCTAGCTATAGGTCGATATCACTGCTAAAAGTTTGCCAAAAGTTTGGCAAATAGATTGCTCCCATGCTGCCCTCTCTTTTGCACCCTTACCAAGTGGGATTTGTGATGGATTGAAAGTTGAATGACAATACTCGTAAACTCTTCAACATTCCCTGGGGGAGCAGCGTTACAAAACGCCTTGCCTTCTGGCGTCTTTTGTTGCTGAGAAGGCATTTGACTGACTCCAGACACTGGAGAAATTTGGCGTCCCTAAGCCCCTACTTACAGCAATAATGGCATTGTACTCTGCCCTGACAGCAAGTGTTTACTGCTCGTCGCCCTTTAGCATCATTAATAGGACATGCCAGGGTTGCCTACTATCCTCCTTGCTTTATGCTATGGCGCTCAAACCATTAACGGCTTTTTATACGATCCTCTCATAAGCGACTTCCCGGTGAAGTAGGACAAGACATCTCCCTCGGTCTCTTTGCCAATGATGCGAGTGTCTCTCTTCCACCCCTGATGGAGCTTTTCAGACAATCTGGAGAGATCTCCTACTACAAATTGAACATTACCAAAACTCAAGCGCTGTACATTAATGGTGATGAGATGTGATTTTGTGAGTCCCAGCTAAACTTTGAAAAAAGACTTGCTTTGTAAATGTAAAATTCTAATTTTACTAATCTAATTCTAGTTTTGGTTGACGGAACACTAACATCTCCTACTCTGCCCGCATGAGGTGCATTTCTTGGAGGTATGACCTGGAGTCTCCGATGAAGCCCTACTTCTCTGGGCAGAGGAGTGTTTTTTGGCAATGCCTTCTCAACGCTTTCTTCCCCCCTACTCCCTGCCCATTTCCCCTCCTATTAGAGGGACTCCAAGGCTAGCCCCATCCATATGTGTGGCTAGCTTGATCCCTAGATCAATTACCCACGTGCCTTTATGAAGCCACCCCCTAGATGTAATCTGCAGTAGAATTTCTGTTGTAGAAGTGAGGATTTAATATAAAGAAACAGATTCAACAAATCACTGTTCTCTCTTGTTTCGTTGATGTCTCTGCTGCTTCGTAGCTCTGGGTTATGAATATAATATAAATATTTGTAAAGTCTTTACAAGTAAAGAGTCAAGTATTGATTAGAGGTTAAAAGAAGTCATTAACGCAATGCATATTTCTAGAAAAAGTGTCCTACAGAAACTAAATGAAACCATTTGTTGAGTAATTTGTGCTTAGATACAGCTGTTCTGTAGATAAAATGTAACTCTAATGTTCTCTATGATGATAATGTGATGTTGCTTTGATGTAATTGGAAAGCAGAAGGGGAGGAAAGATCTGCATCTCAGTAATCGTTTACTGCCATACTTAATGAGGATCCAGGGATCATATCACTCAGTAAAATAATACGGCTCCCATCTGCTTTGGAAAAATAATGGGGTAAATTGAGGTGGAGAGGTATTCAGAAAACTTTATTTTTCATCAAAAATTTGTAAAACGAGCTATGACTCTCCGAAGCAAATACTTCTGCATATATTAACCTTTTCAGCAGTTGACAGGTAAGCGGGTCACTGTGTTGAACTCCGTATCATTTTAAAGGGGGCCTCTTTCCTACAGATAATCATTTTTACAGAACATCAAAAAATATATTTTTCCTTCTAAATGTTTATGTAGTCTTTAAGATACATTTCAACTACCTGTCATAACACATGTTGGGGTATGGATAATTAGCACCCTAATCATGTAACCATTCTCTTGTTTTCTGATTATAGCACCAATTATAAAACTAGGTTATAGAGCTTTGGAACAGCTTCCCAGCAGAAGTGGTAGATAACATGCAGGGGATAGGCATAAAGCTATCTTGAATCATAAGGACTGATCAAGGTCTGAGCCTTTAGATCAAGACAAAATGGGCTGACTACACGGGGGGGGGGGTTCTTATGTGCGGTCATATTCTATATTTCTATGTTTAGGCAAAATATCTTACAATATGTTAGGTACAGACACATCATTACGGTTGATGCAAAGTAGACCCATATGGCGACCCCCCCCCCAAAAAAAATGGTAATTGGAAGATAGAAGCTCTTTTATAAGAAGAGCTCTTCCAGATGTAGAGGTTCCTCTGAAATTAGGGGGAAAATAAAAGAAAGAATGAGAAATAAGTGTGTAATTACATGGCATGGGAGAAATAAGTTAGACAGGCAACTCAAATAAGGCGAAAAATGAGCTATGGGATCAAAAATAAACTGAAAACGAGGAGGGGGATTGAAATAAGCAAAAAATTATAGCGCCACCTAGAGGCTCCAGCGTTTAAAATGAGATACGTACAATGAAATGTGGAGAAGCATCAAAAAGGGTAAAAAAAAAAGATACGATGCCCTAATCATTTACAAAAACATGAGTATTCTGTATCCTATTTGTTCTTTACATAGCTGCCTACAGTTATTGAAAGCATCTATTTATATAAAATATATCCATGCAGCAATATGTCAGAGCCGCTGCAATATGAAATTAAATAAAAAGCATAATTATTTATTCTAGTATCTATTTTAAGAGAGCGCATTTTTTTTGGATAAAAATAGACAAAGCTGCGAATACTTCTCACGCTGAGACAGAAATGTTTATTTCTACAATCTGTAAATGTTCTGATGCTAATGAAAAGCACTCTTTCTCAAAACAGGACCTGCTAATGACGTTAGAAGCTTGACAGTGTCAGCTGTGTTTTGAGTCCTGTGAGCAGCCATTGTAGTGAGACGAGTGGGAGGGATGCAGCTGACTCACGACAGTTACATATATTGTTTTCCATCAGGGAACAAAAGAGACAATTCCAAATCTAATAACTGTTTGTTCCTTTAATAAAAATATCGTTTTAGAATTTTCTGGTGCAGACGCATGGATTTGTCATGATTGGTGTCCATGACTTTTATTGCGTATGCTTTTTGCCTCTTCATGCTGTTACACACACACTTATTTGTTTCCGTCAAACAGCTTCCCGACGCTCAGTCCATATGAGACGTTATCGTGTTGTTGGTTCCTTTGGCTTCCAGAACTGGTTTGACCGCTCCACTACACCTGCCCTCCACCTGCCCTAACGTTTTGGTCTGTTTATGTTTATAATTGCCCGGGTTGCCCTCCGGTATCTTGAACTCTATTGTTTCCAACTATCTCATTTTTCAGTGAACTCTCTCTAGCTGTGGTTCTGTGCCTGATTTTGAAGGCTTTGCCTAGAGTATATATCCATACTACTTCTTATAAATCATTAAAATCATACTGGAAAGTAAAGGTGAAAGCTTCTCTGGTATGACATTAAACGGTTGTCATAGCAAGAAGGAAAATGAACCTGGCTGTTTTCTTTAAAAAAAAATGGAGAAAAATAGACAAAAAAGAAATTATATGAATGTATCTATACAGAGCGTTACCAAAAGATGAATTTTGCATTTTTTGGTTTCTTTTTCATGGCTCCCTAGGACAGTGGTTTCTCAGTCGTCAAAGGCAGGATTTGGTAATTAATAAAAAAGGGAAACTTAACCACTGCTGTTGATTATGGGCATATAATAAAGCATGGGATTAGTGCACAACCAGCAGATACATACTGCAAATACAACTTAAAAACACCTTTCTGTATTCATATGCCTGTTGTTGTGATGTGTTTCCTTTGGTGGATATTGTAAGATCCTGACCAAACTTGTGACTTAAACACACAACTTCCACCAAATATGGAATGTCCAAAAAGGGCTATACATTTCAGGACCTTGTACAGTCTTGTGCACCATACCTTTTAATATAAATAATTGAAAGTAAGGGAATGCAAAAGCAAAGCTAAAGTCGAGTTAAAGAGATTTCTATCACCCACAAGCACCAATGAAGTGGGCCTACGCAAATGCGTAATCATGTCAATTCAACTTTTCTGTCTAGATATTTGTGGACTTGATAATGCAAAAGCCATCAACAGATACCGAACATCCAGAAACATTAGCTGATATCCTAGGCTGAAATGAGTTATCCACATTTTAAATCAATACCTATTCCTAACAACCATTTTTGATCTTGGGTGCATATTACATCACTCCAACAACAACTCAGATCATTCCCATTGGCTTCAGCACAGTCCGAGGCATCATAGACTCTGCGGCGTTCAGGGATAGGCAAGATGTCCATACAAGTGTCCCTAACACAGCACAAACATATCCCTGGTGTCTATGAACTATTTAATCAAATGTCCTTCATAACGGACAATAACTCTGAGAAATGTCCGTCACGTGGCCTGTCAGCACCTATCCCTGGCTGTGTTCAGCTGTCATTGCCCCAAGTAATGTGTTTATCCAAGTGGATAATTCCTGATTTTGTTTCCTGAGAATCATCACAAGATCACATATTGGGCCGGTTTTGGCCAATTTACAGTTTAGTGTAGTGTGAAGATAATGTGTTTGTATGTTTTGTAGTGTCCTTCACAATGTTTTTTCCTCGACCTTTGGGGATGAAACCAGTTGAACGTGGTATATTTACGAAACAAGTCGGTCACTGTTTTGGAAAAATCCAAAATGGAATGTGAAGTATGTAGCGTTAATCTAGCATGACTATTGAGCAAATGATATCTCACCTTTATTAGTATTTTTCTTCTTTATGGTATAAGCATTTTTATAACTAAATGCAGAATTAGACATATACTTCCTAGTACTGTGGAATACCCAAACCCTCCCAGAAATAATGTTTTCTGTATTCGTATTTTTTGCCGGAAAAACCTAATTATTCCAGAAAACAGAAAAGCAGGCGCTGATATAATGTTGCATAGAAATTTATAGAAATGTTTTTAGAGTTTTTGCGTGGCTTTTAAGTAATTAAATGTTCAAATGAAAGAATAAAATAACAGATGTGCTAAGGTGTATTTGCTCGACATATGCCTCATCAACTAGGAGCAATATCACTAAAAATGAATAACAAAGCATGCGCAGCTCAGTATATTCAAAGTATATTAAAGTGTTGTTGTGCTTAATCTTGTACTTGTACGAAGGAAAATGACAATTACAGCTCAGAAGTTCCATAAACCAACTGCCAAAACTAAAAAAAGGGAGTCTACTTATAAGGGATTTAGTTTTCCTTGCGCTTTCTGCTTTTGGCCTCATTAGCCTAGCTGTCTGACATTAGAAATGGTTCCTTGGCCTGTAGCCTAAAACCATGTGAGCGTTCTGTTTCCCAGGCAAACTGCATTCTATTCATTTTCCTTAAGTGTTACCGTCTCAAAGAGCATTTATTGTTACTCTGTAAATATTGGCACATTTTGTTAGGTCTTTCTACTATATACATTTTACTGCCTTTCATTTTATACAACATTTCCCACTTGAACACACGTAAACCAATACATACAGCTACAAACCACAAGTAATTATACAAACAATATGCATCCTGCAGAGTAGTATGAATTTTGTTACAGCCTCCAGTTCTGGCCGCAGATGGATGAGAAATCTCCCCTTACTTGATATTAGAGTTCTTGTGAACTGTGAGATTATTGCCTGTAAGAAGCTGGCTCTTGATGTCTTACTTAAGCTAGAATAGAAGCTCCAGACCTTTTAAAGGTAAATGTCCTTCTGCGTGATCTAAGGATCAGTAACAAGTTGTTGCCTCACACCCAGTCCAGTAAGCATCTGTGATTCCTTTCAGTTGATGCTATTTGATCGTGTTTTGTTTCTGTTACTATTCTGGATTCATGACTCTGATCACTCGATGTTGACCTTGAGAGGCTTAACAATTCCCAGTGCTAATGATGGACCTTTCTGGCTGCCCTAAGTGTCTGTTCTTTCGTTGCTTTTGCAACTTAATCCTCTATGCTGACCTTGGCCCAGTTTTAGATATTGGTACCTCTGGCTTCCACACGTCATACTGAGTGCTCATACCCTATTTCTGTCACTTCTTTCCAATGTTCCTGCCAATATACTAATTAGTCAGCTTTCCCTTATCCAGCTGAACCATTTGTGTCCTTGGCCAAGTAACTTTTTTTGCCACTATCTCACCAAGTGGAGATTTTAGTTGAAGGCTTGTATATAAAAATGTCGGGGAAAGGAGTTTTTATTTTATAATGAACAATTCTATATTCTGAGCTCTTTGAGCAAACACCCATGGTAATTCTACATAGAAAAAATTAAATACAGTATAATGGATACAATTACACAAGGTGTATAAGTAGGCAAAGATTTTTTTTAACATAATAGTAGAATTCTTCACAATTAACTCATAAGATCTATGTCACACATCAGAAGCTCACTATGGTCATCCAAGCTCCAGCTAGTCGTAGCGAGGTCTCCATGCAGCAGATGCCTACCCACACCCGTGTGGTCACGTCAGGCTTCTGGCTGTACTGCCGGGGCATCTATGAAGCGCACTAGGGGGCATGCTTGGCCTTGGATGTGAAAAACATGCTTGGCATTAGATGTGAAAAACATTGGATGTACAGAAGCACCCTATTGTGTTCTTTGGATTGTTTCCTGGGCTAACCTGCTCTGTGTACCAACCTTGTCTACGTATGACTACCTGCTTAGTGTACCGAACCCAGCGTGGCTGACTATCTGTGTACCTGTCCTAGACTCCTGAGCTACCTGTCCGGTGCATCTACCTATCACCTATATACCGGCATCTGGCATGTGGTGTATGCTCTGGTTTCCACACTTCAGTGTACATGGTTATAGTTTAGAATTTAAGTTTCACTGGTATACCTTTTCTCCTGTGAATCCAATCAGACCACGCAGAACAATGTTATAAAATACCCTAGACGTGAAGTTAACAGTAGGAATAATTCAACAATGCCTCCGGTATGTTCACTCAGAGGAGCAGGAAGGGGATTAAGTCAATTATAAAATATTTATAGCAAATACACATCCCAGATGTTTGCAAAGCAAGTTGTTTAGCATGATTGAAAAATTGTACCTGTTTTTATCCAATAATTTATTCC
This sequence comes from Spea multiplicata, assembly GCA_009364415.1. Classification (NCBI taxonomy): domain Eukaryota; kingdom Metazoa; phylum Chordata; class Amphibia; order Anura; family Pelobatidae; genus Spea; species Spea multiplicata. The sequence goes on from VKOC01000008.1 coordinate 14,873,919, forward strand.
TTATCTATGAAAGAAACTTAGGAGGAACCCTAAATTGTCCAATTTATTCATTAAACTCAAGTAAGCCATTATCTGAAAACAGTAGCTATTTTTGGGAATATGAGTGCACACAAATATGCAATAGGCAATACATATTTTTTTTACGAATCACTCCTATGAATGCTTTTGAGCATTGATCAACAAATCTCGTATCGACTTATTAATGTTACTAAGATTATGAATGATTTTGTGCCTCTTACAATTACACTCTATTATAACATACCAGGGGAGGAAAAACGAAGGTGTTTCACCTCTTTAAGTATATCCATGCAGGGATTTGTACCACAGATCTCCATATTCCATCCCACATGGGGCAACACCAGATTTTACCAATAGGCATGTGTACAGAGTGCCATGTTTTAGGAGTTCAGGAGGCAATATGGAGAACCTTAGAGGTAGCCTCTATCTAACCTCTATCCATTGTGACCAGTCCAAGCCCAGCCATTATTTTATGAATGTGTTTCTTTTCTACTACGTAGCAATCATAATCCTTTGTCTTTTGATTGACGTGTAGGGAACCAATGGGTTTTGTGCATAAATATGCAAGGACGCTGGCCTTGATGGATTGCTGGCAGTGGTTCATTATGTCTATCGAGAACCCCTAAATTATTCAGGCCATGGTCCCCCAGACTTTGAGCTGCACTACTGCATTTCACTTTATGGCCATTGAACCATTATTCTTTTATAATCCTATTATAAACGCAAAATGCCATTACACTTAGGGAACATGTCTGTTAACACGCTACAGTTTATGCAAGAATTAAACACGAACAAGATACAATTACAAAGAAACCTTCAGTCCATTCGTCAACATGCGATAATAGGTTTCCTAGCACACTGCATTCGATTAACACCAAATTTAATATGATAACAACTTTAGAATAAAAATGTGTTGATTAAATTGGATAACAGTTAAGGTGCAAAAATAGCCAACAGCAAAATGCATGAGATGTGAAATATTTTTTTTAAAATATGTGCCAGTAAATTCTAGTATAATTTTGTATATATATATAACACCTTTTCATGCCTTGTTACTTCCATGCTAAGGGTGTCATTATAATGTCAATTCCATCAACAAAGGAGCTATTGGATAGAAAACATAAAGATCTATCTGAGAAAGGTTATTCTCACTAAACCATCAAGTGCTTATTAAATACCTTTATGCCCCTCGGTTACAGCTAAGAAGGTCTCTGTAGCCATTCTGCTATTTTCACCGAACTGGATAAAAACCTTTAGAAAACGATAAATCCACAAGTTGAAACAGATTTACTTTTCCCCATCCGTGTAAGATTCATTTTGGAGTTAAAGGCAAGATGGTGGATGGGAAAATCTAATACAGTGAAAGCTGCAGGCTGCAATTCACCAGAAATTTAATTTGCAAAAATCCTGAGGATGCAGTGTTTTATTTCTAGAAAGATATATTGCCGTTGACATTATTTAAGTCAGATTTTTTTTTTTCTTATTGCAAAATATGGAAGATTGGCATTCGCTTCCCTTCAAGCATCAATATCACCCACTATCTTGGCTCACACATAGCAACTGAGGATCCGCTAATGTTTACCATAGACGTGTCTTCTAAGCAGAAACTGTAGGTCCCTGTTAATTGAGCAATGAATTTAATTACGCACAAATTATCAAAAACAAAACTTGTGTAATTTGAAAAAGCTTATCTTAGCTATATGTATAGCGCCAACATTCTAAACAGTCCATACATTTAAAGGGTCTGACTATACTAGAACTGGCAGATTAGGACAAACCAATAGATTAGATAATGTCAGATAAGAGAGCGCTACTTGCAAGCTTACAATCAATACAGAGGTTTTAAATTCCTTGATTTGGCCACTGATGCAGGTCCCAAACAAATATAACGCTCTTTTCTGGAATACAAAGGGGGTGACAGTCAAAGTTCGTCGAATACGTCCCAGGAAAACAAACACCAACTTTCTGCTAGTCTACCATTTTCTTAACTTTTCCCTCTATTCTATATTCCTATAAATATTGTTTTTCCTTAGCTCCAATGCACGTTTTCCTTCCTCATGTACTTTTTATTGTCTCTTCTGAACTCCTGTCCTTCTCCTCCATCTCCCTGCTTGCTTGAGAATGCCCAATTCCCAGCTCCGCAAGACTTTGATTGACTTAGACGCACCACAGAATGCCAGGTACAAGGATACACATGGCTATGCTCATCTTTATAGATTTTACATTTTACAATAATTGTATCAGCGCTGTTTTTTTGTTAACCAGAATGCCTTTAAATCTAAAATATATTTGCACTTGATCTTCACACAATAAATTTAATGACATCTCTGTCATTAAGAAATAAATAGCTGCTACCAGTCAACACAAGGAAAGCCATAAAAAGAGGTAAGCCTCAATTAATACAAACATAACAATGCATATTCCCCCAATAAAAAAAAACAACAAATAAAACTTTTGCATAAAATTAAATATAGATAAATATTAGACCTCTGCATATGGACAAAAACAATTGGATTAATTTTTTTGTTTTCTTTTTCGTCCTGCTTTTTCTGATAATCTCTTCTCATTTTCTGCTTTTTTATCTCTTTTTCCGCCTTTTTCTCCACAGCCATGCTTTTCCTGCTCCACTTCTCCTGGTTCTCCGTTACGCCATCTGGAACTAAGGGGCCCAAACCCTGAAGAAGAGATGCCAAGAGAATGCTACCTACCAGAATGCCTAGTGTCTTCTGTAAAGTTTGGTGGAAGAGGGATAATGGCCTAGGGTTGTTTTTCAGGGTTTGGGCTGGGCGTCTTACTTGCAGTGATGGATACTGCTAATTTGGCAGGTCTTTTAGAGAGTTGTATGTTTCCAACCTTGTGGGAACAGTTTGTGGGAAGACCCTTTTCTATTCCAGCATGACTGTCCCGCAGTGCACAAAGCGAAGTCCATAAAGACATGGACCTTGCTTTGTGTACCGTGTGACAGAGCCCTGACCTCAACCATAATCGAACACCTTTGGGATGAACTGGAACGGAGATTGCGGGCCAGGCCTTCTCTTCCAACATCAGTGCCTGACCTCACAAATGCTCTACTGGATGAATGGGCAAAAATTCCAATACAAACGCTCCAAAATCTTGTGGGAAGCCTTCCAGTAGAGGTTGTTATACCTGCAAGAGAGGAGCCACCTCTATCTTAATGCTCATTGTTTTGGAATTTGATGTCCAAGAAGCCCAGAAAGGTGTGATGACAGGTGTCCATTTAGCTTTGGTCATAAAGTGTTTACATATTAAGGCATAATCCCTAAAAATACAAAACTAGTGGGAACCTCAAGAGAATAAGCAGTTACTAATAACTTAAGAATTGGAATATCAAATGGGGGTTTCCACATCCCAACCTTGTTGTCACATTAATTTAAAAGAAACACCTCTGTCCAAACCTAAAATATAGTATTAGCTGAAGGTGTAGACAGTATCTATCAATGTGTCTGATATCCCTATAATAGTTAAACCACATCGACTGCATAATGAAAAACAAGGAGCGACATAAAACAAATTAACATAGAAGTACCAAGAGCGCATTTTGCAGAGTCAGCTTGGTCAGAGGCTAATCTCGTGGCTAACCATACTAAGTTAAATAAGCTTACATAATGGAAATTTACCATACAATTTCCCCTACCAAACAAACTTATTTGAGTGAAGTGGAACATGCAGAAAAATACCCTTATTGGGTTAAACAGGTTGAGGACTAGATATTTCACTTGTGTTCTGCTGTATGTAGTTCATCTGGTTTGTCTTTGCTCTGTTCCTGTGATAATTATCGCGTGGTTAAGCATGTCGGTTTCATTTTTACACTGCATTTAGCAGTGGCGTCTGTTTCCCTAAATACACAATAAAGGTCTTCACTTAACCACTTGACTTGATTATTCTGTTTCGTGGCTTCACAGTTCCCGCCAGCCAGCAGCCGGTACTGAGCGTTAAAGCTTGGTCTGCAGCATTTGTGGTTTCCTTCTGTTGCGTGCAGGAACTATTTCACCTCGGTCGTCTGTTTGAAGACATATTCTTACTGAACATGAATTTGTGACCCATTTCTTGGTCTTATATCCAGAACACAACAAATATAGATGGTGAGCCGTCCCATGTCGCACGTACATTCATTTATATCTAAAGCATGTCTTTTTAATTCCGATTTAAAAAAATTATCGAGAACACGATGCTCTAAATTACAGTTTACTGGGTGGCAGCCATATTTAAAAACACATAAGTATAAGTGCTTAAGCTTGAACCCAAGGCCCCATCTAGCCCCCCTAACACTGAATAGGAACCATTGCATTATAGACTGTTGTAATGGACTGAAAAGCATAAAAAGAACCGAGGCATCTCATATGTAGGACATCGCAGGTTTCACCAATACATCTCCTCCATATTGTATCCTGTCTTTGCAACACAAATAGAAAAAAAAAGTAAACCTGGTATGCAAATGTGCAATTCTCAAAGTTCCCACACATATACTTCAGTTAGACAAACTCATTCCCTTCCCTCAAATTGCTTTTGATTGAGATGTTTCACTTACGAGATATCTTATGAAAAATGCATGAGACAATCTAGGTTATGGAGAACTTGAAAGTCATCAATAGTATGATTAGACCATTGTTTTCTAAAGAACATTGGTAAATTATTAGAACATTTTGTTAATATTTGTAATTCATCTTCACGTTAGAACTTATGTTCAGTCCCAGTAACTGAATGTATATGTTTTTGTTTAAATCAATTTCATTCAAAATCTGAACACGAGATGGGGAAAGTTATAGTAATAAACATTGTATACAGTGTATACATGCTAAGACATCTCTGATGTATACAGCATTCAAGAGACATTAACTTTAGGGCACCGGACCTAGCGTAGGATAGTAAAATGTGGATATTGTTGTCTTTTCAGTGTCTTACGTCATGTTCTTTTGAACAAAAACACCTTAAATAGGTCAGGAGTCTAAAGATAAATGCTTCAATCATCCTTAAATTTGAAATGTATGTTTTATCAATGTATGGCAGGTCTTTTTATAATTGTAAAAGTCATAAAATAGATTTTGATATCTGAAGAAGTTTTTCAGCCCTGGTATACTATTAATTCTCATATTTTATCACAAAGACATTTTTTTCACATTTATAAGCTTAAAAATGTCTGCAATGGAACTGAATTCAGATCTCTAATTCCCATCCTCCAAAGGGTTTAATTGACATATTGTCATCACGTCGCTCCTATTACTCGTTCTTACCCCATGTGTCATCCAAAACATAATTCCACGATGTGTCTAAGTGATATATGGAGAATGTCCACATTGTTGAGTCAGACACAAGACAATTACTGGCAACATCACACGACACTGGAGAACCCAGCTGAAGTCATCAGGGCTGCACTAACAAAATGATTTTCCCTTTGCTAATTCTGATGGTAAGAAAAACACCAGTTTGCTTATCAAGATTTCTATCCATGTTGGTATGATACAGATATTTCCTCTTATACGTAAGACATCAAGAGGATCTGTCACCTGGCACAACCTCTGTTTCAATTATCAGAAGAGTATTACATTTCAACGAAACCCTTGTTTTGAAGAATGCTCCGGCTGGCTGCTCTGACATCTGACTGTGCTCGTAATGGTCTTCACAGAGAAGCCATTGTTACGGGGCAATTTGTTTCATCATCTCATAATGATTCATCTATTGTAATTTAAACTATGCACGGTCTGTCTAAAGGATGTTCCAAAATGTCAAACTTACGGTATAGACAGCCTTAAGAATAAAATGGAAAATAATCTCTCCGAGTAGTAACTTATTATTTGTGGGTCTATCTACAAAAAAACCCCAATTCTTGGTTTAGTTATAGATACAGGGTGCCATAAAGGGCTGTCTTTCCACAATAAAAACAGTCCAAACAATGCAAGACATAATAAAAAAAGTGTGTAAGCATTAATATACATCAAGTGTACATTTCCTGGCTGGTGACCACCATGGACACACAGAGGGTGACACCGTGTGAAAATGTGGAAAATCATGGGAAACAGGAGAGGTCGTGATCGTGTATTTTTAAGGCTATAATTAGAGATATAGAGCAAACAATTATATGAATGATGCTACCCATCCTAAAGCAGTCGACCTATTTTATATCCCAAAGGCCCACAGAAAACATGAAACTGACCTCATTTCTAAATTCCCCTATTTCCTATAAAAGTCAGTTCTCTGGTAAGAACATATTAGGTTTTCAAAGATAATAGGATTTAGACTAATTATTTTTGTTTATTTTTTTTTTACTGACATTCAGTTTTATACCACCTTGAAATAAATGGCTTATTTCAGAGAGAACAAATCACCACAATTATAAAATGCAATTAGTTTAGAAAGAATTTAAAACATTTTCCGAACTAATTTCTTAAATGGGAACCTGAGAGTCATTTCAAAATCTGTTTCATTTTTATTTGTTTTCTTGTGCCTTCTGTCTTCTTTTACTTTTTCCTACTAAATATATATATCTTTTTGTACCTATACCGTTGTGTAAAATTATACTGTGTACTTTGCGCGCCTATGTTACACGGGAAGATCGATCTCAGGCTGATATGGCCTTAATCTCGGAAACTTGACATAAACCCAAAGGAGGTGTTGGCTATTTATATCAATTGTAATGTTATTGATTTTATTGTCCTTCTCAATATGAGCCAAAGGCAGCAGGATAAAGATGTTACTGGATTTCAGTGCATACCAACTGTCCTCTGCCTACTAAATTCAGTCCTTATTAAAAAGCCTTTATACGAGGCTCTCGATTCATATTTCCATAGAACTAGTCTACATCACTATGTCCCAAAAGGCTAAGAGGTCAGAACACATTTTTCTCTGATGGAGCCTGGGCCAATTTACATTTTACCTAGGGAAACCTATATATTTTTTAGGACAAGACAGTTAAACTATTCATGGTTACTTAGTTTAAGATAAACTGTGCATCCCATCACCTGATATAATGTTATAAATACAGAAGAAACATTGTGGCAATCGTCTTTAAACTTAATTCTGCTCGTGTGTTCACCCTGAAAGCTACTGCCAACTTCAATCACAACTCCTGTGTAGGAAGAATAAAACTGGGTGAGGATCAACCAAACTCACTAATAAGATTCGGTTGCTGGAGACATTTTCATGCCAAAGGTCATACACCGCGGCAAAACTGAGCACAGCAACAAGACACTAGGTAGTTATACTTCATCAGCAAGGTCTCTCCCAGGCAGAAATTTTAAGGCAGACAGGGGCTTCCAGATGTCCAAGCAAAAGCACAAATAAACGTTGATGACCGTAGATGCAGTGGTCGGCCAAGTAAACTTAGCTTAGCAGATGAAAGGCACATCGTCAAGCATCATGTGAATATACAATGGGAAAGCAGTGCAACCGTATTGTAGTTTCTGTAATGAATCATTTCAGGCTCAATTTGATGGTGCAGGAAAGAAAATTACATTGTGTTTTTAAAGAACAGTTGACAAATTTGTTTTCCCAAGCAATCAATATTTCCTGCGTTCATCATTTTTCTTGTGGTTTACATACAATACATTATGTTAAGAGTAAACAACAAATATTGATCGCTGATAACAAATGACTGAGCTGTCAGCAAACATAACCCCAGAGAATTATAGTTTACCTAACCTACCCTAAGCATGTCCTATGACCAACCATAAATCCCAAGATCCAGGGTAGAGTCAGTACAAGTGACCATGTTCATCTGGCTCACCAAAAGTTGGTGGCAACTCCCGATGGAAGACCTATGGTGTCAGAAAGGTTTGAGGTAGAGGGGAAAAAGTGATTGCCAGGAAGATGGCAGACATCATTGCTGATTTGGAACATGCTAATGACACACTGTTCTATCTCTACTGCCAGGACTACATGAGTGCCTCTGGAAAACCCTAGTTCTGAGCCCTGTGATGCATGTCTTCCCCTCCTTTTCTGATCACCCCCTTCCTTTTAGAACCTTATCTATTCCATCTATTTACCCTCTTTTATTCCTCCCCTCTCTCCCTGTGTATAATGCAACTTGCCGTTATAGGTACTTGATTGGGCTGGATTCATATTTACAGCATAAGAATCTCAACAAGTCTCCCAAACTGATACACCCCGAGTCCAACACTTCAATAACTGAGAATTACTTCACTCTGGAAGCCAGCTACAGTCTGTAATTGGCCTCAAATATGTGTTGTTTGTTTATCTGACCATTTTTTCCCCAGATCTGCTGCTTTTAAACCTTGCGAGAGTCCTGATGAATGGGATTTCAGACAAGTTGTCATTCTGCATCACATCAAAAGGCCATTTTTTCCCCTCTGTGTAATTTAACTGCCTAGACCATTCATACTGAACCGTGTTGTCTTATCAGCATCACCTTCCAAATGCGCTGCGACCTGAACCGCATGAAAACCCCTTCTCTCTGTCCTGTGAGATTCATACAAATGACACAAATTTCACAGTAAGAAATGCAAACCAAATGGAGTCTACGCGCAATGTGTGACCACGGTTTGTTTAAATTAGCGCTCTCTGTAGGAACTACCAAAAGTACATCTAGGAAAACAGAATAGCTCTTTGTTACTTCTGAGGAGTACCTCTCACCGTTCTTTTTGCGTAAAAAATACCAGCGTTCAAAAGAAAATTAAAATCAATAATCAATAGATGACACATGGGAGGTTACAACCTCAAAAGGAACAGGTCGAGATACATGCTATATTGGGCGGGGCTAACATTTGGCCACACCCACTCATCTCTTGTTATCATACTTGGGATATAACTTGGGAAGGGGGCAGGGCTACTCATCAGGACCCCAAGATATCACTAAAATGGTTGGGAGGAGGATGGAAATTGGGCGGGGAGTGGGCAGGGTTAAACGCAGCTCCCTTGCTATATGTTCTGCTATAATGGATGGACATAAGCATGTTATAATGTATGATTTTTGCTCCATTGGTGAAACTATTTGGTTAAGGTAATTGACTATTCCCTTTAGACAGAAAACCTTTAAAAAAAAGAATGCAGGACAGCAAAGATTCGGATTTAGCCTCGCTGTACACAGTAAATATATACAAATAAATGAGTTTCCGTTAGTGCTATTAAGTCAGATATATGAAGCCAAGCTGGTGTGGACTGAGGATGAAACTTCAAACTTTTTATCAGGCCGATCCCTCGCCGAAGCGAGGTCTGCCAGCGGCCCACCAGGCGTTTTTCCAGATGGTCAGTCTTGTCCTTATCCATTTTTACATAGGCTTCCTGTAGTTTTGGACAATATAGCTGTGTGTAGAGCTGAGCATTTCACCTACACAGAAGTGTTCAACATCTCTGAATGGCATCAAAGCAGGAGAGGGACAGCAGTCATCCGGTGAATCTAAGAACAGCATCTAGCCACATTTTAATAGAAATAATACAGCCAACACATCCATATCCACTGCGTTAACATGGATTACACTTTCATACCAGTTGTTTCTAACTTGCTAATTGCCTGACACAGTAGTGGATCGCGTAGGGAATGAATATGTCTCTGTCGCCTCCTAGAATGTGGTACATATATATATATATATGTAAAAAAGATATCTGTGCTTCTGATGATGACAATCTTTCTTTAAATTCGTCTTTGGCACTGACTGCGTGACTACATGACACTCTTACGTATTCCATATAATATTTACCAAGTGTCTATTGTGGTGAGTTCAGTCCCAACAGGAAAACTCATGTCCCAACGTACTGGAGTTTGTACATGCACAATGTGGGCAGGGGACAACATGGGCAAGAAGTGATAATGTGACACCGTCACTTTATATTAATGAAAGACAACTTTTCAGCAGATAGAACATTTGTTTTTGCATAGAAAACTTTTTTGGTTTTGGTTGTACGTGATTATGAGACGGCTGAACTAATAAAACTATTCATCTTCTTCATTTCCTTCCATAAACAAGATACAGCAGCACTTAATGTAACGTTTTCACAGGAGGCTAAGTGCATTTAAACAATTATAATTGTGAGTCCTAGTCTGTGGATTGTCAATTAAGCATATATTATAATAAAGTGACGTTGCCACGCTACAGAAGACAGCATTACAGTTAGAACCTTACTTTTTTTTTCTAGCACAACATGGTGTTTTTGGAGAAACTGCAATAATTAAATGATATATGGCCGGGTTCTGGCTAATAAACAGTTGAAGAAAAAGTAATTAGAACTATGTCAGTAACGCAAGTCAGTGGCCATTGTGACATAGCCCACATAGCCCACCTGGTTCATAAAATCTATTCTGAATCATAGTTGTGGTTTCCTGTGAACACTTTGAGCTGTCTTTATGTCTGTTTTTTAATCTCTGTTAGCATGTGCTTGTGTCTTTTCTGCTCTTCTCTCTTGTCCAATATATCTTTTCTGTCTTTCTCTGTGTGCCTGTCTCTTTGTATCTCTATGTACTGTGGAAACATTTCAGGTGTCAAAATTGAGACACCTGTGTTGAGAGGTATGTCTAGAGACCTGGGAACTCTCTGGCTCCGACTACCTGGAGCCCATTTGCAAGACGTCAGTAGGCGCTCCTCCGTACGTCAACGGATGGTCCTGCAAAGTTTGGGCGGTCCTGCTGAATTTGTGGGACACACAATATTTTTGGAGGGAAAGTGAGCGGGGAGGGGGCGTGCCCAATGCTGATCCCACGACCCAGAATTCCCGCAGTGTCCCGGAGACCCAGGTACGGCTCGAGGCAATGAGGGGCCATGGATGGACCTGGCAAAGGGTGAGCTCAGGGACAGTCATTCCAGCTACACATGACAATGCCATAAAATCAGAACTGTCCTGCAGATGCCAGAATACTTGGGAAGTATGACATTTGCCTCTCTGCATACGTCTCTGTGTGGGCTTCTGTGTCTTTGCTTTATCACCTCGTCTTTATCTCTCTTTTTGTTTTACATCTCACGCTTTTCTCTTCTAGACAGAAGCTTGTCACAGCTTCACAATGATCTGATATGTTGTTTGGCTCTATATACAATGTGCTAATAAAGCACATTTATTTTTATATATATTCTGCAGGGGGCCCTTAAACAGTGTGGCTCTGGGGCCCCACCTGATCCTGATCCGTCTCTGCAAATCTGCCATGAAATTCTATGTTTCTATGGCCAAGCACTGATTCATTTCTTTTCTGCATGAAAAATGGGCAGACTAGGAGAGGCAAATGGTTATTATCTGCTGTCAAATTCTATGTTTCTAGTAGTTTACTGTGCAAATTCCCTATAAGAAAATAACGGATCAGCTTTATACACATAAGGGTCAATCCTTATTGTGAATAGAATGAACAAAAATGACATCTTTAGTCAATAACTTTCTTGAATGAGATTTATTTTACTATTTTTGGGGGGGGAGTGGGGGGCACCCTTAATCATTATAAAGAAAGCACAGATATACATGGTTTTATATCACAGGTTCAATGACTTTACAACTGAATAATCCATCACTCAGATCTTTTCAAGGAACAGCCAAGTCATAAACAAGATATGTAACAGGTAACGATAGAATATTAGAAACCTGCCATTGAACGGCAATGTGTTTATAATTCTTTTACAAGTAACATTCCGTACGCAATGTCCTAACCGCAAATTATCTAGATAATGTATTCCAGTTGTGAACGACAATCTTTCATTTGAAATGAAAGTCACAGCATCCCATCTAATAGGTTGTGGAGGAATGTTCCGTAGATGAATTTGTGTTGTGAGCAGTAGGATAAATTGCACCCAACTCCAAATAAGTGCTCTATTTTACCCTCCACACATAATTCCCTATTGTGCCGAGAATTATGGTCTCTTTTTATCTGCAATTCTATTTATAATTTATGGAAGTACCATATAAATCAGCTTTTGGAGAACGGTTTATGATACTTTTGTCCTGGAGCGCCTTGCATCATAATCGCATACATAATTCACGACTGTCAAAAATTGTTTGCATATTGGAAAATTAGGTCTCTATTAAAAGTTGTTTTCTTTGAAAGGTATGCAAGCTCTTAGGAAAGTCGAGGCCAGACACAACTTTTTAATTCTCTTTTTTTATTTGTTTAGGGTAAAATACATCTGTAGCATATGCAGCATGTTAACCCAGTCAAATACACTGCATACACCTCACTTTAGGCTATGATTTAGCGATGTGCTGTGTTAGAAACCCATCCAATGATTACCCCCCCCATTAAGTTACTCCTACTTTTGTGTTGTAAGTTGTCCTTGGAGTCTGTTTTCAGCTCTTATGTAGTGGGGAATGTAGACAATTGCTTTTTCCAACTAGAAGCCATTAATCAATCGATCCCAGAACTTTAGGAACAAATGCAGATCTTAGGCACCATTACAAAGTTCCAATGCAGGTTTTGTGGATGTGTATCAGTGCTGTTTTATTGAGAAGAAAGGCCATCCTGGTTAAAAACATAGTTTCCTCGTTTTCCTTTGAGTTTCCTATACTTTCGGTACATTGTATTATTGGAAGGACATGCTTGGCAGCACCTTGGTATCTCACCTGCCTAACGTACCTGAAGAGCCACCTCCCCTATCTACGGACTTCTTCTGTATGGTCCTTTGTCACCCAATAGGCCAGAGGTTCCTGTTTTTAGGACTGTTCTACCTGACTAGGAGAGTAGGTACGTATATAAGGCATTGCTGATACTGGCACCTAACCCTTAAACAAAATATCATTGTGTTGTGTGGCACCACAACCAGTAAACAGGAGACACATTTGACATCAACAACAATGTCCTTTACTGTTTTGTTTTCCTTTATTCCTTCAAAGGGCAGCTCGTGACATTTGGTCCGCCAGAGACATAAAACCAGCTGCAAACCTCCAGGTTGCCGACAGATAAAATAATATTTTAGCCATCATTTGTGTTCCTAAAGTTCAATAATAAAATTCATAAACATCTTAACCCATTGAAGGACAAGCGTATATGTTCTTATTATTACCTGGAGCAATTGACGTAAAAGGCTGGCAGTGAGATTTATGGAAAATGTCTGGGTCAACCAGCTTGTTTATGTTACTCAATTATTTAAAGTCAATAGGAAAGTCAAACACTAGTACTGTTTACATAAAAAAGACCTAAAATTTGTCAATATGTGGAAAAATGTGTTTAAAGGTCCTATAGGGCCTGGGAAGAAAATGGAAGAAACATTTAGATATTATCCAGGCATAAGAAGCTTTACTAGGGTTCATACAATGTCCAGAGCAAGGGGGATCATCTTATTGGGTAATAGTGCACCCCCAGTATGTACGCCCCATTTGGCAATGAGAAGTCTATGGTGCTCTTGTGGAGTGGTATAATATCACATTACAGGTTATGGGCATACCTGGGAACTCTCCGGGAATAGCATGGCTTCTCCGGTTCTATGGGTCAACACCCGAATCCGACGGGTTGCAGGAGGGGGGTCTTGCCCATTTCCCGTTTAATTTGGGGTGTTTCCCCTGATGTCTGCAGGGCCCGCACACTGATGTTCCCAGGTACGGTTATGGGTCTACTCTAATAATGTGCTTACCTCTGAAAGGCAGCCTTCAGATGGCTTGATAGAAAAGATGTTTTGAAAAATCTGTTTTTCACAATTTATATCTGGAAGCTGACGCTTACAGACTAATCTAACAGACAGATAAAGATAATGTAAAAATGGTTAATGATTTCAGTGCTTAAAGAAACAGATTGCACAGTCTCTGGGCTTGAAAAGGTTAAATACTTTAAACATCTAAAACCCATCACAATTATAATTCAGACCATTTATTAGATCGTATGCAAATCTCAACTGAACGTACCAGCAGCTGCCTGCTAATGATTTCCCGACTTTAATGAAACCTTTTGCTGGAAAAAAAAGCCTAAAGGAACACTTTGTTCTTTCAATAAGTAAGGTGTTTGCTTTACCCCTGGTCATAATCAATTGTTCGAGGACATGTTACTTCCATTCTGCTTTGTGCAAGGCTTCTAAATCAGTCAGATCTGCTTGTAATGCAGGTGGCATATAGAACTGAATCACCTCTTGTCTTCAGGAAGAGACAAGTGGCCAATGAATAAAAATGATTGTCCTTTGCATTTTTAGGAGACTAGCTGTTAAATGTGCAGAAACTTTGGGGGGAAATATACAGAGATACGAGATGTGAAATACTGCAAGGGTACAGAAAACTGGAGAGACCCTTGCAAGAAAACTGGGAAATCACATACTTTAACGGAAGCATTTGGTCACCACAGTGTCATTTTATACATTGGAACTGGTTGGAGCCAGCGGTTACTTTCTAAAACAACATGTATCAAGTCACTCATTTTTGAGTGTTGTGTACAATAAAGGTTCCCCTGCTCACTGATGTCCAAGCGCATTGAGACTCTCCTCGGAGTGTTGAACTACAGGCCTCAAGGACCTCCGACAGGCTATGATCATACCTGGGAACTTGTGGATTCCGGCTACCCGAAGCCTACCCTTGTAGGATGCGGCCAGGACTGCCCACTGACATCAGTTGGCGGTCCCATGGCATCGCGAGAAACACCCCATTTAAAGGGGAAAGGGGCGGAGGATTCGTTTGTTGACCAATAGAAGAGGTGCTTCTCCCGGAGTTCTCCGGACCAAACCCGGAAAGTTCCCAGTTATGGCTATAATTTGAATTTGATAATTCTGTGTAAGTGATTTAAACCAGTTATACCAATTTTCACTGAACTTCCAGCGCTCATGCTGGGGTACTTTAACATTCTGGCCGGATTGTGGCCCTCACCCTGCTCTAGGCTATGATGCTCTTCGGCAATTTATTGTCAGACTCTCCCTAAGCAGAGTAGCTGTCCTAAATTAGAAAGAATAATTCTCTACAAACCATTAGTTTGTTTCCTACAAAATACTGGAAGGGTTTTCCAAGTACTGTTGAACACTCAACTTTTTCCAAGAACCCACACTTTAATCGAGTTACATTTTGCCCAGAAGACTTAATTGTGATATGACACAAAAGCAGGCACAGATAGGCTGTTGCCACAGAAACTGAAGACGTTTCTTAAATGTTTCTTTGTTTTTATGAAATCAAACCTTTACCAAAATCAATAAAATTACAGAACTACCAAGGGTCATTTCTATTTACACACCAGGGAGTACGATTTCTTCTTAACGTCTCTAACTTAGTTCTATTTAGTTTCTTTAAAATGTATACAAATTTGAACACTTAGTAAATTATTGTCTTTAACTGAAAATTCCAGGCGCTTAATATGATCCCTTTTATATTTTTGTATCTGGTTGTTTAACATGAAAAAGTCTTATTGGCAATATTGTCCTTTTTCAGTAAATACCATATTTGCTCAATTATAAGACAACCCCCAAATCTTGGATATAATTGAAAGAAACTCATGGACGAACTCATTGGGGGAAAAAACAAAACCACTGTTTTTGTCATAAAACATTGTTTATTCCTTATAAACAAGCCAATATGCGCCTACATGTGTCTGCATACTGGCTTGTAAGCGTGCATTTTACATGTCCGGCGGTGAGGGATATAGGGCAGTAGAAGTTTTATACCTGAAGATTGGTGGCACGGATCTTAGGTCTGAATAAAAGAAGACCTGATTATAATCGATCAAACACAGTAGATATGGTAAGTGAGGCGGTTAAATTGCAGTAAGAGGAAGCTCTCTCTGGCAGTTGATGTTGTCGACAAACAAGTATTTCTACCCTCGACAGCACAATCTTAGCTCTTGTCATGCACTTAGATCCAAATCAATGTATCAATTCAGTCAGCCAATAGACACTTGTCCATACATCAGATTGTATACAGCAGCCAGAGGGGTGATATTCCCAACCACAAGCTACGCAAACATAAAAACTAGCGTGAAGCTCTAGGCGTCATCAGGCGGCAGTTGGCAGTGCGCGGGCCGATCGGTCATCGCCAGTCTGGCTCTGACATAAACCGTATATTGCTAATTCCTTTGAATGTCTTTAAGCCATTAAATCTATTATAGTTTTGCACCTTCAGAAGGCTGTTTTATGTTACCCTATTAAAGAGGTTATCAGTTATCAATGTATTTTACAGCTATCTACATCATACATTTAGCTAAAATATCTAACAACTACATCTGTTCTTTTCACGGGGGGGGGCATCTCCCATTTAAATGGCAGAAAACAAAAGATTGGGATCAAGGATAATCCGGAATGTGGTAGGACAGAATCTCCCTTTGAGGACAGATATTGGGAAGTAGACCAATCCTTGGTAAGAATTAGGCAGATCCTGCATCCTGGCACTTATTATAGTATATATATTATATACTATCATTATATATATATATTTAATATATAGTGTGTGGCTGCAATGTATATTTGATAATACAATCTGAGTGAGAAACATGGGTAATGCTGGTAAGAGTTTCTTTGTTCTGGCCTATAACAAGATAATGTGAACAGTGCCATCTAATGGACACATATAGATTGCGGGTATCATTAAACAAATAAAGGGCAGGCTGTTCCACATAGGCAAATATCCAGTGGCGTAGTCCTAGGGCACCCCACATACCACTTGTCAAATAGCTCTTCTGGGCAGTCAGGCCACTGTTTACAGGATCAGTGTAGGTGGCTGCTTTCCTCAAGTGGCCCATTAACTAATAATTGGCACTAAAAAATGATTGTCCCCATGGCACATTAATTGGGGTCACATAAACCATTCATCTTTTTTCCTTTCCCGTAATGCTATCAAATCTCATTGACTAATGAATAACAAAAATGTAAATATTATGTATTATATTTGACATGGTTACGTTTGAAGATATGTTTTTCAGAAAACAGGGGTTTACATTTATAGAAATGTATAATGCTAACAATTCCTAGGAGACATGGATGAAGAGTTTGTCCCGGTGGTGTGTGTGCAGAAGCTACCGCCCTGTTGCAGAAGTGATGATGAGGAGAGAAGTATGTTGGAGAAAGTAGGAAGACAGAGTGAGGACATTCATACAAAAATTCATAAAAATGTGTAGCTTATACATGATCTATGTTTGTTTGTAGCTTCCTGTTGGGCGAATTACAAGGATGTCTACCAGAAGTGTACTGTTAAAAAAGAAAAAATGGTTCTGCACTAAACTCCCAGGAAGCTGGGTGCTAGCAGGAAAAAAGAACTGCATAAACCCTGTTGAAGCACATGAACAAAGAAAAGGAATCCCAGCGCGCCAACAAGCTTCCAATCTTTAGGATACTTTATTTAGAGAAAGCAGGGACTTTGTACTTTGTCAAGCTGTACTTTGTCAAGTGTACTGACAATCCTCTCAGTTTATTGCAGAGTGAGTGTGAGCAACTGTGGGTGTATGTGTGTGTAGAAAGTCATTGTAGATACTGTGTGTATAAAATGTATGTGACTTAACATCATGTTGGCCTTATTTATCACATTGGACTAAAGAACCCATGGCAATATGTAGAATCTAAAGAGAGAGAACCAGGATGGAGAGAGTAATATATCCTGCTATGCTATGATTCCCCAAAACAGTCAAATTCTGTCAAATATTTCCTCAGAGGGGCAAGAGAAGCAAGCATATGGCACTAGCTTATTTACGCCTACACATTTTAAATGGACCTGTCATATAATAAAACACATAAATTAATTAAAACATCATAAAATGTCCATATGCTCTGTAAAACAAAACATTTGCACCATATAGCATCTGTTCAGATATTTTTTTAAATGAAGTTCCATAAGGATAAGTTACCTATAGTGTAGATATAGTGTATATATTACGCTAGCCCGACAGTTAGCATATACAAGACTATCAACCAAAATAAATCTTATCCCTCCACCACAAGCAGATGTGGCATGGATGACCTTTCTAACCCATGCCCAGGTGAAGCTACACCTACAGTGCATTACACCGAAAGCGAAGGAGCTGAAACCCAACTATCCTTGGCATCTAGGACTATGTTTACCAATCTTCCTGGTTTGAAGTTATGAGCTAAGGACTTATAATCTATATAATCAATAAGTTACTTCGCAACTGTGAGGGGGGGTTGTATGTGTGTGTTAGTGAATGGCTTGAGTAGGCCTGGACTAGCCCACCTGGATACCAACATTCAAAGCGTGTGGCTGGCATCAACAATAGACAAAAGTGACCTTGGGCATCACATTAACCC
>VKOC01000008.1:14918679-14934158 GCA_009364415.1 Spea multiplicata
TTCGTCTTCAAACTTATCAATGACTACATGTCTGGATTTAGTCCCAAAGACCCCAAGGTATAATAAACATGAGTGTCATACCATGATTAATTATTTTAAGATAAATAGTGGTGAAAGACACAGTAGATATTAACCACCTTATCAGAACTTTCTGAATTTGGGAAATCCAATCATCTCATGGCTTCTACCTTGTGTCAAAGACACAGCATCTAAGTTGTCCATCATTCCTAGTAGCTTTAACTGTCTTTATAACTTTATATAGAACTTGGGCTCTCACCTGCAGGAAGTACCAGGTTGCCCTTAATAACATTTTAGTAAATGTCCAGGATGAAGGTTTTACTTTTGGGTAGGGGGGGACGAATACTAATACCAAACAACAGGCAGTCAGTCACAAGGGCCAGTCTAGTGTCTCTTTCCTTACTTGTAAGAAATAAATCACACTTACCTTCAGAAGATGTTACAGCAGAGATCCCTCTACATGCTTGACTATTTGGGCTGCTTTTTAAGAAATCTCCATGCATTTGCACGGTAAAAAAAATTAAAGGGGGCGCTCAACTCTCATACCGTACACAGTATGTAGCATGGGTTACTAAACTGAAAGCTGATGTGGTATGAATCGCTGTAAGGTTTTGTCTATATAAATTATATACTATTATGCAGATTTCATAATTTGTGTTCTCCTTCTGCACAGATCCTGACAGAATACAAATTCGAGTTTTTACAAACCATCTGCAACCATGAACATTTTATCCCTCTGAATCTACCGATGGTGTTTGCCAAACCCAAACTGCAGCGTGTTCAAGGTAACACTTGTTATGTACAATCACGATGATAGATGACGAAACCACTCTGCAGGGAAACAGTCTAGATTCTGTTTTCTGGTTTTATAGACTGCTGTACAAGATAACAACTAGAAGTGTGTTTTTCCTATATTGACAAGATATTATTTTACATGGCATCCGATCCCACCAGAGTGCCACTAGTTGGGACTTCCACTAGGCAAAGGGGAAATCTAATGCCCCATACAGCTCTACAAACAAAGATACACATTAAAGCACTTTGTAACCAGTTCAATATGCATTTTTATACCCATAAGAAGAAAAAAAAGCTTATCTTGGTAAAATGCTGCTAATCTCTGGTGTCTGCATTTCACTCCAGTTTTGGATGCTAGAAGCAACTAATCGGTGGCAGTAAAGTGCTCGTTAGACCCCCCCGGTTCTGGCTGGCAATGAGAAACCTGCAAGCAGGGACCAAAACTATACCATTATGTCTGGCCAGTGGAATATATCTAAAGAATCCCTTCTGTACAAGAGGTCAGGTTAACCTGTCTCTCTGCTATGCTTAAGCAACATTATATTTAGTTAGAATGCATAGTGATGGCGACCCTTAGATTGTGCCAAGTTTGATGTCCTGCAAAAATGCCCTTTATTGGTGTGGGAGATCCTGACAGTTGTCCAAAATGCACACCTGTTTGATGTTATAAAATGTTGATGATTGCACCTTCCTCCAGACCAGATCAAAATCATATGTCATTTCGTTCTAGTACATATGTAGTTATGGGGCTACGGAAGACCTTTATCGATACATTACTTTTCCAAGTTTGATGCTGAACGGCTTTACGTATATGTCATTACTTATTGGTTAGATCTATCTTAGGTCAATGTCTACTTTTTTTTAATTTTCTTTTTACACTTTCTGCCTTTTCTTACAAAACCATTAGATTTGTTATCATATGCTGTGGAACGGTTCACTTCTATAGGTAGGTTTTTTTGGCAGACGCAATTCATCTATAGAAATGCAAGCTGTCGTATGCATTTGCCACTCATGTGCTTCCATCTGACTCTATTAACAATGCTGCACATGGCCCAAAATAGGTGCTATTACTAACATTATTCACCAGCACTCAATGGCAACCTCATGGCTAATTTATGATTTAAAGGCTTCTCAATATGAATTGGACTGCATGTATTTGTCAGTCATTTCTTAAAATCAGTCAATTATTTAGACATTTGTTTAAGTAAGCAGGTACCCCACTTAAACTATATGTTGTTAGCTATGTATTTAGTGACCTCTATCTCTTTAATTTATAAGATGCCGTTGAGACACACTGCCCTGTCCTTCTGTGAAAACTCACCAAGAAGATGCTCACTTAATGTGCTATTATTGAGGAAAACAATCTCCATGTCCTTGTGTCTATTGATCAGCAAGGATAATGTCATGTTAGTCCAAATAATCTCTGGTGGTGCCTAGAAGACATCACATCCGCCCATGTAATTGGCTCTAAAGAGCTTATTGATCACCCTAGACTCTAGAGGACCACAACTCTGGTTTCGCTCCTTCAAAGTTGGTGTTTCCTCGCAAACGTTGTAATATGGGAATCAACAAAGACCTTAAACTTTTTTAGTCCTCTACAGCCTGAGTTGTTCTGCTTCCCGTTGCACAGTGAAGAATTAGACAGGTGTTAGTGCTTCTTACCACAGTGTACATTCAAGGCCACAGTGGGCCCAAGTCGGCAGTGTTCTTTTTTGGGACCACACTCTTCCCATGGGGTTACACGGCTCCTTCCATTCCTCCATAGCTAAAGCAAGAGCAAGGACCAGACCTTCCAAAAAGTGCCCATCCAAAAAGGGGAACCACAAAAGATTAGGAAACACCAACAGCATATCAGCATCATCAGGTGGTGTTTCTTAAGGCACAGGGAGCAAGGTGGTCCATGTCTGGACACTCGGGAGGAAATACAAGATATTCCCAAAACTTACATATACAAAAGGTTGAATTCCTCACTCAGGAGCGGCTCCAAATTCTGCTTGTGCCTTTCCAGATTTAAAATCTATGAGGTTGCCAGACTATTCTGATGTGCTGCTGGAGGTTTTCCCTCTATAATGGCACAAGTGAGCTAAAATGTAAGACTCTCCCAAACAGGAATTTACGGCAGGCCACTTAAGGACCGTCCACACTTAGCTGAGTGGGTTTAAACTTTTGTAAATGCATATATTCTCTCAGCGGTCTCCCCAATTGTAAAGGTGATTCCAGACATGGCCCTCCTAGCTCACTGTTCCTGAAACGATACTGGCTACATCTTGCTAATATGGTTTAAGGGAGGCTGAGAACGCATGCCTGAGGTTGGCTCCTTTTGCCAATGAAGCTTGCAATATGTTTCTAGTAAGTTCTAGTAACATCATAATCCAGTAGGCTTGTAGTTGTAGAGATTTTCTTTCTTTCATGTAAATTTGAATTTAAGACTTTCTAAAGTCGGGGTTCTCTGTAAGGAAAGTATTTTCACGGTTCTTAGTTGGGCTGGCCTCATCCTTTTGTGTAAACCTGCCCAAAGTACCGTGTTATATTAAATATCCACAGGATTGTGCTACTGGGTAGCTACTCAATGTTCAAGGGACTGTAACTAAATGAGAAGAAAGGTAAAATACTTACAGTATCACAGATTTGTTTATTAGTAGAACACTGATCACCTATTCAGCAAGAAGTGGGATAGCGCTGATCTCTCATGCGTTCCTGTTGGCTCAGTTGACCTCTCAGTGGAAATACTAGGCTGGTAATAGCTTTGGATTTGGATGCTGAGGTTTGGATTTATGTAATACTGCTTGGGAGGCCAGGTAGTCCCTCTTTAAGTCCCACATCCCTCTTTCCTGCCCAGCTCAGAATGTTTGCTGGGTATAAATGTATCGCAGTGTTCTGTAGCCCCAAAAGTCACAATATTGCTGTAGAGGACTGCGATAGCATGAAAGAGAGACTGTCTCTCCTGAACATGACATCATAGTGTTGCCAGTATGAATTTATAGAGCATGCCCCAATGGGACACCTTTGTTTAGGAATATATGATTATGTTATATTCCTTATAATATATTCATTATATTCATGTTTTGAATGGTTAAATTGCGTCCCGCTGTGTTTTTGTTAAACCTTTTGTTTTTCTATGCAGATTTGAATCTGGAGTACAGTTTGACTGATGACTATTGCAAGAATCATTTCCTGGTTGGCATGCTTTTGAGAGAATTATTGCATGCGGTTCAAGAGAACTTTGATGCCAGATATATCGCCATCTCAACTTTAAAGTACCTGTTAATCAAGCATGCCTTTGATAACAGATACCAGCACAAGGTAATGCCTTTTTGAGGGTTAACGTTGGAGTTCAGAGATCAGGATTACATATTCAATATCATCTGTTTATAAGGAAAGACACAGTCCATTGTCATTGAAATTATCTCGCATAGATTTTTGGGTTTTCTCTTTTTGTAAAGACTCAGAGATAGAGCAGCTTCCACATCAACGTAGACCTTTCCATCACCTATTCAGACTTAGAACGGGGCGCTATAATAAAATATATTACTCTATACTGGTGGTAAAAGTGTTACGTTTATGGAGCCTTAGTGGTAAAGGGTTTCGGTGACAAAATAACTAATGTAAGAAATGGATCCAATTATACCCCAGCTCGTAATGAAAATATACAAAGACAAACTCTAGTATGGTCATGGTTTGGTATAAAAATAGCTGAGACTGCAAAATAAATGGATTACTTGGGTGAGTATGGCCTATGGGCTTTCTGTTAGACATAATATAAATCAGACACTTCATTTATACTGTAACCCTAAGGTTGGCTTATATGTATATTTTATTTTTTTGGACGTTATGTTAGAGCATCTACGAGTGGCTCAGTCTGGCCCATAGTTGACGTTTTTCGGCTGATTGCTATATGTATATACACTATACAGCGTAAAAGCATATGTATTTTAGAACTTTCTATAGAGCTTTTGTCTCAAATGGTATGTACTTTATGTTTTAGAACCAACAGGCAAAAATCGCTCAGCTGTATCTTCCATTGATCGGAATGCTATTAGAAAACATGTTGCGGTTTACTGGCAAAGATTCCTCCGTAGCCTCTACAGCCATGTCTAATTCTGTAAGTTCGGCGTTCCAAAGAAATACAGTGTTTTGCAGATCATGATGGATAGGTCATATAAATTCTAGATTCTTGTACCTGCTAAATGTCTCGGAGACGAAGCTGATGAAGTATGATTATAATCTGAGAAATTACGAGTACTGCACTCTCTGTAGGCACATGCAGTGCTTGTATGGTGTGCACCTCTAGGTTTTCTATAGAAGTCACTATTTAAACATCAGCATAATCTCCTATATAAAGGGGCCACTTTAAGTAAATAGATAACGTATTGACTTCTGCCTTTGATACTGGTGCAGTTTATGGGATCAGTATCACACTCAGTGGTGTAAACTCTATGTCCTGTTTGACAGGCTTCCAGGGACACCTTTATCTGCAGCTTCTCCACATCATCCAACAGATCGAGCCTAATCATGGACAAAGATACAGGTATAATATAAAGATAAGTCATTAGCACGTCGTGTAAAACAGCAAATATTGTTTTTTATGTTTCATATAAATTTCCATTTTCTGCCACCACTGTTCTTGACGCACAAACTTTCAGTTTTGTGATGTTATGGTGCATACGTTACAGTAACCTCATAGAATTAAACTGCCCATTTTTCCTGATGTAAAGACTCAGACCTTAATCGGACCTTGAGCTTTGTCTTAGATTTAGGAGCCATATGCCTATCCCATACATGTTTCACTTTCCTTAATGTATAAGCTTCTATCACTTCTGCTGGGTGGCTATTTCCTACAAGTTATCTACCACTCTCTCAGGAAAGTAAAACTCCCTTACATTTACAAATCATAAGCACATACAGATAGAATATATATATTCAATTTTTCTTTGCTTCATGCAGTCATGCAATTGAAAGACCAAATAAAATGATCTAACAGGGCAGAGAGTGCTATTAGATGTATAATTAATGACATCTGCAGCATAGTATGGAAATGAGCCCTAAAGAGATGACATCTCGTGCTTGCAGTCAAGTTTATTGAGTGTATATGAGTAGTTTTTCTACTGTTTAAGTGTTAAATCTACACACCCTGTATAAACAAAAGTACTATTTCCTTTCATTTCCTAAGGCTTCAACCCCTCATTTCCCAATGGCTGCGCAATGAAAAGAGAGGACTCCCGAGGATCCATCTATGCAGAGGGGACAGCTGAACAAAGCACCAATGGTGAAAATGTAATGCTTTCCAGATACCACTAGGGGCGCTGTTTATCAATACACGCAGCACTATGGCTGCGCAATGTAGTGGGAAGTTGAAAGGTTAGATATTAGTTTCCTCTAATACCCATCATCCAGCTGGGTAGGGATTTCTATTTTTCTCCTATTACAGTAGTAATGCACCCCCTGTTTAGCCATCTATTATATATATACAAATTCCATATTAATAGCCAACAAGACACATTTTTTATAAATAAATATCAAAAGGACCACTGGTTTTATGATAAGGTGGTGTGGGCAGGCTAAATTATCTTTCCGTTCTACATCTGTCTTCATTACATATAAGCAGTGCATTGATTAGGTATTGATGATGTTGCACATGATAGAACTGTTATCTAAAAAGGCTTTTCTTTCTTTACATTAGATGCGTAGAAGTTCCACTAAGAGCACTGTTTCACATTACAGTCGATTGGATCCATATGAGATTAGAAGCCTTCTTATCTGCTACCTGTACATAGTCAAAGTTATTTCAGAGGGTAAGCATTCTTTCACTGACTGTAATAAACAATTTACCCCTGCCCACCCCAGTATGACGACTTGGTACCATTGAGACAAACAGACATCATTAAAGGGCTAGCCCAGCTGAGATGAGCTGTCTGTGCTCTGCATAATACATAGGTCAGACAGTGAGATGACTTTAAATGGTTTATACTGAGCCATTTAAGCCGTTCTTGAAGCCTTGAAGTATAAGAGAATGCTAAGCAGTTGCATCCTTTGCTAGAAATGTAACTCCTGAGTTGGTGTTTAAGTTGAGATTGTTTAAGTTTAGTGTTAGAGTGTAGCTTTATGTAACCTCTTGTCAAATTGCCAAGTCTGACCCCAACAACTGTAACATCTTCTAAGTAACTGGCAACCATCCCAGAAATCGTGTGAGAGGGAGAGGGACAGATGACTCAGCTACAGCGGGAAAGGGAATTAACAAATCTTTATGACAGTTTTAGAGCTTTTGCCACTTGTTTTAGATTGTTTTTTGGATGCAAATGCACTCAATTGCCAAACTTCTTTAAGAATGACGTTCGGGCAAATCTAAATGGATAAATCTGTTAGAAACGGAAACAATGCCTATTAAAAGCCTATTTTCTCTAACTACTGTTACAACGCTATTAATGCTTGGCCTTAAACCTTAGTTTTGTGAATGCTACTTTGTTATGTGTTTGCTTCTAACCTTTGGTTGTTTCTTGTTCTGTTGCGTGTCACCACGTGCTCTTGTTACTCTGGAAGTTCTGTTCTCTCGACCTTGAGACTCAACTCTTGACACAGCCTCAAACTGACTATGACTCTCGCCATTCCAGTTTTGCACAATGAACAATGATTCTGTGACATAGTATTTCCTTATTTCCTGCTAAGTTCATCTCGTTAGTCACACTGAGCAATTCTTAAAGCCAAGGTCCATTCATAGTGTACTTGCTGTACTGTTCATTTTTACAGTTACCACCGTAGGATGGCCCTCTGTGCGTAAATGTACAATGTCAAGGTCCTCCTATGAATATTACAGATGTGATAGTCGCGGTATTGGAATTTTAGTAAGCATGGCTGATATGCAGGGTTGTACCTCAAGACACTGAAGCACAGGTGGGGGAATCTGATGAAGAGGATAAAGAGAAAAAGGATAAAGAGAAAAAAAGAGCTAAAATATTTTTTGGGCACCCCATTTTGATGAAGGGCCATTATGCTAGTATTTTGAACAGCAGTAAAACCTGAGAAATACATTGATAAGTAAGCAGGTAGTCTATGACCAATCTTTGTGGACTAGCATGATAAAGTCTACCTTCATTCATACCATTGTTCCTACACATGCTACTGCACGGAAAAAAATATCTTTTTTTTTTCTTCCTCTTGTAGACTCTCTGGTCAGCTACTGGAATAAAATAACTCCCCAGGAACTATTAAACTTTCTCACACTTCTAGAGTAAGTAAATATGCTTGGCTTATTATCTCATTGAATACATGTTCTTCACATTCTGCGTTCTTCCTTAATTGTTAGAGGTTAAGTGGAAATTCAAATGAATTTCTCACGGGAAATAAATGAAAACCCACATCTTATGTAAGTTATTTCATTCTGTGGTTTTTGACATTAGCAATTTCTGCCCCATCAAGAAATCAACCCATTGACACATTAATAATATACTGATCTGTATCTCTTGTGTACTCAGCTGTCATCTACTTAAGCATATTGTTTGAAAGTGGATTTTATGTGAAATATTAGAAGTAGTCTTGTATTTGTTTCTCTGTTCGGGAAATGAGGAGTGATCCACTTTAAGAATGTTGAAGTACCTCTTTGAAATAAACACGCAACTTCAATGGATCCAAAAAGATGCAACATTCTAAACTTACTAAAATTAAAGAAAATTAATATGGCAGGGTGTGGAGCAAGTAGAGACTTACACTGCATTTACACTACACTACTTTACTATAAACACAAATGAACCTTTATCAAAGTTATTTATAATATTTGATAAGACAATATCACTAGGTAATGCACTCTCCATATACTGTATTTACTACCCTTGCCATAAAGAAAACATTCATTTTTAATTTAGAGATGACCTCATACACGCAATGTTAGGTGTGCAATGTACAATGTTTTCATTTTATATTATGTTCATTTTAAGAAATACTACTTTGCGCATGAGTTTGCCTTCATTAATGAGTTCTAACCGGGATCACTTAAGCATATTTGAAAAATCTAGTAACTTTCATTCTATAGTGAAACCATTTCTGCTTCTCTTAGTACAAATTCTCTCTCTGCAAAAACATGGGAGCTGGACAGGATTTGAAAGACTCTTCAACTTATGACATTACATTTGTTAAACTAGTTTTAATAAGACAATAGAAACGGGTGTTAGCACCGGGGAGTTTGGGGGATTTATTCTGTATAGATAATATGGTTTGTTTGTTTTTCTTTGTAGGGTTTGCTTATACCATTTCAGGTATACTGGAAAACGGAACATGGGAAGGTACAGTGCTGTAATATTAATAAAGAGGGGGATAAATGTTGGCTTTCGAGGGCTAATTTTGGTCGTCTGGCTTTAGCCGCAATTTTTTTCCTTTTTAATTTCTGTGTAAGCTCTATTCTTTGCAGAAAGGGTTAATCTCAGGCATACAATGTGAAAGATTATCTGTTTATCATATCCCACCCCTCAAATATGCATATTTTAGTGCAAATAAACAAAATTTTCAAGCATTTTCCCTAACCACACATTTGAGCACCTGCACTTTTCTTAGTTTCCATTAGAAATAGTACCCACGGTTGCTGTGGCCTTACCTTTAATTAGAGGGGAAAAATGGTATTCTCTTTTGTGAGCCTGTATTTTTTTTCCTACAGATAGGACAGAGAAATACAGAGTACCACTAGATTATAAGACAACTCTCTCAAACTTTGAGTGTGTAAGAGTGTGAGAGAGAATGAGTGAGAGTAAATGAAAGAGTGTTAGAGAAAGTGTAAAAGCAACAAAAGGAATAACTCCCCCCCCCAATAGGGTCGTCTTATATTCAGACCTTTTCTTTTTTCTTTCATTAAGATTCAAAGTTTGGGGGAGTAATCTTATAATGTTTAAATATTTCTCAGGTTTTTGCGTAAAATAAATTGCAATGTAATCGCCATATTGGAATAGATATATCTATAAAGGCGCTGCTTTATCATCATGTGGACCCGAACCGCTTTTGTTTCTTTAGAGTTCAAGACATATGGGTATCTAAACACTTTGGAGCCGACAGAAAGTCCCAGACCATGCCTGCTCTAAGAAGCAGGACAGGAGCTTTCCAGGCACGTCTACAGCATCTTAGCAGTATGGAAAGTTCCTTTACCCTTAACCACAGTAAGTCAAAATATAATCTTATTCTGTAGCATTCTAAACCTCTTTATGTGCAACAGACCAGTCTACGTTCCTATAATCTTTTCCATAGATAACCCTGCCAGGTCCCACAGCTAACATTGCTGACTGTAGACCCTGTATGGTGAATTAAATCTAACAAGCGTCGTAATCTAACTTCGGTACTATGTCAAGTCCCTGGTGTCTTATTCATTCAGCTCTGGTTTTAATACAACAATCTAATCATACACATGATCTTGTTTTGTTCTGTTTGTTGTTTAAAGTTGGATTATTTTTCTTTCATAGTTTGTTGAACAAGAAATTCTAAACATAGCATTATGCAGAAAATCTCTAAGGCTACCAATTAATATGTGAGCATTACTATTATTACTACAGAGAACAAACAAAAACACTGAAACACAGTGAAGTTGCTTAATTTCTTTTATTTTGTTTTGGGTGATCCTGGTTTCTATTAACAGTGTGGAGCTCTGAGTCTTAAATATGTTTCCTGTACCTAAATGTTTTTGTATCATTTTCATAAAATCCAAATAAAAATAATTAGATTAAAATATACCAATGAGTATAGCGTACAAAAGGTGAAGGAGCATTTCCATGGTGTATTTCCCACTGGAGAAAAAAAACACAGGATTATTTGCAAGAAAGACAAAGTCAAGACCAAAGGTCCTCAGTTACCAGCTGGTTCATTGGGCAAATTCCAGTGGCTGGGGCAACTGCTCCCTGTTTCTTCTCTATGTGGACAGAAATCAGGGCCCAGGGCAAGCTCCCCATTTCCCCCACCGGTCCAGTCATACTTTGGTGTGAGGGAGGTCTGTTCAGTCTGTTCAAGTAATGACACAGACTGCTCCCCTAAATTGTCATTTGCCATTTGCTTGCCATGTGCTGCTGGGCATTGGGATATGACATCATATGTCTGAACTTTCGAATAAAAGGTGGTGGGCCAGCCCCTAAGTGGAAGAATTCATGGAGAGACTTGTGCCGGCTGTGGACAGGAGCCCCTTTAGCTCTCCATTAAAGTAAATGTATGAACCCAACAGTCTGTGAAATCTATGGGAAGGGTGTTTCTAATATATTACTGTATTCATCATTCATTTGAACATCACGTTTTGTTTCGCTCTTTGTGCTATCAGGTTCAGGTACATCTGATGCAGACATTTTACATCAGGCATTGCTCGAAGGGAACTGCGCCACTGAAGTGTCCTTGACAGTCCTGGACACCATTTCTTTCTTTACCCAGATCTTCAGGGTATGACTGCATTTCTCCTCTTTAATATAAATTGCACAAAAGAGTTTTAGGTCCTTCTGTACACTCTAACACTAACTAGTACCACTAGTAGCAGGTCACCCTTTCTCAGTAAGTACCACTAACGGTAATTGTTTTCTAATAGCCTTGACTCAAAGCTTAAAATGAAGGTTTGTGATACCATTAGAAGGAAAGGGATTAGTCTTGCAAGATTATGTGACTGTACATCTTACTCCCCATTTATGTGTTAAATATAGACACAACTACTCAACATGGAGTGTCACAATCCTCTCATGAAGAAGGTCTTTGATATCTATCTGGCTTTTATGAAAAATGGGCAGTCTGAAATATGCCTAAAGCATGTCTTTGCTTCCCTACGAGCCTTCATCAGCAAGGTAAATACTAAATACCTATTTTTGTGTGCTTTAAACTTGTGGATTCCACATGGATTGGTAAACAGAAACATATTTTGAATCCACAGAGTTTGCTCGTGATAAAACTGAGTACACCTTCCACACTTTGACTTTTGCATGTTATGGGGTGGTGGTAACCAGTTGTACTTTAAGATCATTTTTTTTTTCATTGCTTGCAAGAAAGCTTTCTGTTTTGTGATTTGTTATTTAAAGAGTATCAAGGTGAATGGGTTGTACACCTTCTTTTTTAAATCAACCCATTTTTATTCATCAGGATATGTAACTGTAAGTTGTGATAATTTCTGGTGTATGGTTATGGTGCATGCAATTACTATATAAGTCTAATCAGGGCTGGCCCAAGACAAAATGCCGCCTGGGGCGAAGTTTAAAATGCCGCCCCCCATTATCCACCCTTCCTCTCCCTCCCTATTATCTACCCTTACCCCTCCTCCCCCCTTGTACTTACCTTACAGCAGTCCTGCGGCGAGTCTCCCTGTTCGGTCTCGGTGCCAGTTTGTAATGCTGAGCGCCGGAAATGACGTCATCTTCCAGCACTCCGCATTACAAGACGGCACCGAGACCGAACAGGGAGACTCGCCGCAGAGGAGAGAGGGGCGGCGAGCAGGTACCGACAGCTTGGTAAGCGAAAACCACTCGGCGCCCCTCTCTCTCTCTTCCGCTTTAAAAAAAAAGGCACTTTGCCGCCCCTTCAAAAGTGCCGCCTGGAGCAGTTGCCCCACTCGGCTCCATTGTCGGGCCGGCCTTGAGTCTAATGTACACTAACATGTAGTTAAGAAGTTCATGATATTGTAAACCTCTCTTGACTGATTGGGTCTTTCTCTGTTGCAAGTTTCCCTCTGCGTTCTTTAAAGGAAGAGTCAACATGTGTGCAGCGTTTTGCTATGAGGTTCTTAAGTGTTGCAATTCAAAGCTCTGCTCCACCAGGAATGAGGCATCAGCTCTTCTCTACCTACTCATGAGGAACAACTTTGAGTTCACAAAGAGGAGAACATTCCTTAGGACACATCTGCAAGTAAGTGTTATGATGGGGTAGTACAAAATAGTCTTGGCAGGTACCCCCCCCCCCATCATACTCTACCGGTTATGTATAAAAATATTATTGTGGTGCAAAGGTATAAAAAAAATGTCACTGTCACCATAGCAACCAGTAGACCATCACTGTGATTGCTTCAATGCAGCATTTCTTCTCTTTTCGTAATCCCATTATGTTAATAAAACCACATATGTATTATTTCCAAAAGAATAATGTGTTGTCATTTAATTTCATACCGCTTTTATTATCTTGTGTTTTATATTCCAAGTTTTACATACTGTTTGGTTTTTTTTTTGTTTGTGTTTTTTAAAGTTAAATCAGCTACTTTTTCAATGTTAAGTCCTGTGTAGCACGTTCTGTTTTTTCTGTTAGTGGGCCTAAAATACATTTGAATGTAGGAAATAGTTCAAGTGATACTGTATGTATAATCTATAAAAAGAAAATGTTCCTGTTGTACAGCGCTACAGAATATCATAGCGCTATTTAAAACAATAAATAATATTAATAAAGACAAGAACATAAAACTTCTTCCGACAGAGAGATAAAGGCTGAATTTGTGTAGTGGTAATTGCTTTTTGCCTTGTTAAAGACAGGTCCTTATCTTATTTAATTTCAAATACCGTAGTCTAGTTCTCATGAATGGACAATTTTTTGAGCAATTAAAAATTAAAACGGAAAAAAATGTATTCCAGAAATTAAACAGAAACTTCTGCTCTCACGTCGTTGTCACAATTATGTTATTAACCATATGGAAAAGAATCAGTTACAATAAGAATTCTTGGAAGTGGATGTGCGTTCCTTTTCAGTTAATTTACTTTCTAACAGATATAACTCAACACATATTTTAATGAAAAAAATACCACATATAGTGTGCAGAGTAATTAAGAAGAAAAATCATTAAAAACAGCACTGCTACCCGCTGGCTCCCGGGTCCAGTGTGACGACAAGCACTAGGGGGGAATGTCACCAAACCAAAGTTAATAGCTGATTAAAACTTGGCTGACCAGTACATGAAACCATATTTGATTAACCTCAAATCCAAAATTTGGTATAAGAAGGTGCCATTTATCTGTTACAAACGGCCATATATAATTTTGTATTATTTAAAAAGGCATGCATAACCATTCCTTCAGTTCAGAAGGTCACCCAAGATCTTATTTAAGCAGCCCGGTAACCCTTCACTTCTGCAGTCTAAATATAGTGCCAGACTCTGCGGCAAACAGTTCCCAGGGACGATTCCACCAACAGACTCCAAAAATAAGCCACAGATGTTGTAGGGTCTACTGGAAAAAAGCCAACAGGAAGAACCGTAGCTTTTACTTCCCGTCCTGTCCATCTCTGCCAGGTCTTTGTATCCCCAGCTGCTTCCAAATCTACCACACGCAAGTGGACTTTTATAAAGCATGTATTTTTTTTTTTTAAGTTTGGAAACTTGTTTTT
Source organism: Spea multiplicata (assembly GCA_009364415.1). Lineage (NCBI taxonomy): Eukaryota > Metazoa > Chordata > Amphibia > Anura > Pelobatidae > Spea > Spea multiplicata. The sequence goes on from VKOC01000008.1 coordinate 14,932,789, forward strand.
ATAATTACGTGTTATCTTTGGTTTTAGTTGAGGTGTCCTTTCCTTTTTTGTGACTCATAACTATCAAAATCAATGAGGTATTTATTTTACCTGGACATACAGCTGTGTAAACATTCCTAACAAACATGGAAAGTTTGGTGAAAAAATGCTAAATTAAAGTTAGGCTTTATTTGGTTAAATGAATCCATGTGGTGGTGTTTATAGATAAAAGTAAGCAATGTATACATATTTAAAAGGTTATGTATCTGTATTTTCTTCTTTGGAATTATGTTATCCCTCTCTGTTAAGTTGCTGATTGTTGTTGATTGGTTCAGGCAGGGTTTAGTGATGAGAAGGGTGATAATTTAAGGGCTGATTATGTAATTTAATTTTTTTAGCAGAGAAGAATATGCAAGGATATAGTGGGATTTAAGGACTTGATTAGTCATTGGTGATTTTTTTTAAGATCACTTGAAAAATCAGCCATTGTGGAGTCCAGAATTGTTTTTTTCCCCTTTTTGGAACTGTTGGAGCCAACATAGTCAAGGGTTTGCCTGCTATGAGAATCAATCCATTAATCAGTCCATTAATTCAATAAGGAATCATAGAAGTCGTATGAGATTTGTATTATGTGCTAGAGCAAAAACACCATACAGATTAGCAGGACACTGATTTAATTGTCTTTGTTTTTCAGATTATAATCGCTGTTAGCCAGTTGATTGTAGACGTGGCTCTTAGTGGTGGCTCAAGATTTCAAGAATCACTTTCCATAATTAATAATTTTGCAAACAGCGACAGAGCAATGAAGGTACTATGGTGATGTACATCTTTACAGTGTTAAATAGATTTAATTATTTAACCTTACGGGGGGTATATGCTATTTATTAACCCTTTGGTTAACCATGTGAAGAAGAGGTAAACAGTCATATACCAGATAACCCCTATTGTATACCATATTAACCAGTTATGTTTTCACTAATCATTTGATATTTTTTAATGTGCTGCTGAACCCTAGTTTGGATGGAAGGGACATAATGAATGTCCAAGGGCTGAAAGAATCCATACAGAACCAAATGGTAGTAGAGGAACTCCCTCTCCACTAAGTATTTGAGATAATTTCAAACTTGCCAACCCCCTGGAGTTTATAAAATCACCGTAGGGGACTACAAGTCCTGTTTTTGGGTTCCCTCACAAATTTAGTAACAACGGAATTTTGCTGAGTAAGAAATTACTACAAGTTACTACAAATCGAAGCCTGTTCATGATAATGCATGTAATGAGAGATCATGGGAACTGCAGGGGAACTTGCACAGGATGTTCTAGCTGGGAATTTGCTTGAGGCAGATATTATGTTGTAGTGGTTATTGTTATTTATTTATTATTTCCAGTGT
>VKOC01000008.1:14946167-15007285 GCA_009364415.1 Spea multiplicata
TTTTTTATTTATTCCGTCACATTTTGCCTAAATCATATATTTTTCTAGGAAGTGCTGAAATGTCATGTGACACCAAAACAGGCATTGATAGGCTGTTGCTATAAAAAATAATTAAGACTTTGCACAAATTTCTAAGTTGTTTTATGTGAATGTTCAGAATATGATCTGCTGGGGTTTATTAGCTTAACATGCTACATAGCGAGATTAATGTCTTGTCTAAGTGGAAGAGAAAACTTTGGCTTTGTCGATTTCGTGCCAATGCCTGGTTTATATCTGGGTGATAAGGTCGCTTAATAAGACACAAGGAGATGAGGGCCCTGATCTCACAAGCTGACAATCTACATTTCGTTCCCTTTCAAGTCATTAAAGAAGATTTATTTGAAGGAGCTGTAAAGATTGGTCCTGCCGTTATTGTAACCCATGCTGATCGTGGTTACTGTGAAGCATGTCTCTATATGAGTTTATTCATAAACCCTTCCCTCTGCAGTTAAGTAAAGCTTCTCTGGAACACTCGGGGTTAATATCTCGCCAGCATTAGCTGTATGCTTCTCGGTGGCACCCAGCCACCAGCTAAAACACCCGCGGCGTTACCGACATTCCCGTTCTGTGTGAGCCACACCGTGCCTTCCCCGTACAACCCGTGTGAAAAACCCTAACAAAATACCGGCTCTAATAAACACGCGTTTTATATGCCAGACCCGAGGCGGCTCCGTGCAGCGGGCACCAGAAAAAAAAAAACAAAAAGATTGCCTGCCAAAATAGACCAATATGAACCAATCTTTGCTATTGGGCAGGAGCCCAGTTCTTTATAGCTACAGTAAATGTAATTGGCTGCTTAGTTTCACCATGCGCAGCGTCATGGTGGAAATGCCCCTTTTTTAATCTACAATGGCTGACTGCACTGTGCTGCACTGTTAGTATCTAGAGGTTTTCTAGCGTTATTGATTTTTTTTTTTAATGTTTTAACCGCGTGTTCTAAAAAGTCAAAAGGCATTTGTTTCGTTGCGTAAATATATTTCATGTGTTTTTTTTTCCCTTCTCCTTTCAGATCGCTGACACGTGCCTTTCCTGAAGCTAACGCTGCTTGGATTTCTCTGTAGTGCTGCCTCTCCCTATGGTCGGTTTTCTCCTCCCTCGCCTTTTTTTCCTTTAGCTTTTTTAAAGTTTGCCTGTGGCTTGCAAGCCGTAAATCGCTAATATTTTTACGTTGGCTCTAAATCATTGCAGCTATTTTTCCTTTTAACTCGTAGCCCAAAAAAACGTTTTGTTTTGTTTTTTAATTATAAAATAGTGATCACACCAGTAAAATATTGCATCATTTTATACATTAAATTAAAATATATATTAACAACAATAGAATATTGGGTGTTTGTTTTTTTTTATTAATTAAGTGGAGCCATTTAGTTGTGAGGTCAGAATTGTGTCACACCCCTGTGATTTTAAAAGTGGCACAATAAAGCGACTACATTTAGATTTTGACATTTGCACTTTTTAAAGAGCTGGCCTCTATAATTAAATGTATTTTTATTTCCAATTTATTAGATAAAACTTCTATTTTATGATAGGTTTTTTTTTATGTTTCCTGTTTCGACAAATAATAATTTGACATTCAAAAAAAGGAAAAAGTGCTGATTTTTGTTTTTAACCAAAGCTTTGGGAGTTATTTTATTCATTTAAACTTGAATTCACCTTTGTCCCCTATCCCTTGTTTTAAAAAAAAAAAAAAAAAAAAAAAAAAAAAAGATTGTAAAGAAACAAACAAAAAAAAAGGGTTTTTCCTTTCTAACTGGGAAGACTGTCTACAACATGGCTATTAATGTTTCCCTGGTGCGGGACACTAAATGGCTGACACTGGAAGTGTGTCGGGAATTCCAGAGAGGCACTTGTTCGAGATCTGACGCAGAATGCAAGTTTGCTCATCCGTCACGGAGCTGCCACGTGGAAAATGGTCGCGTCATTGCCTGCTTTGACTCCTTGAAGGTAAGGGCAAACGTTGCACTGGTTGGATCTGTTCTGTCGAAAAAATTCCACCAACCTTATTAATGATAAGAGTCCATGCTGATTTTTAAACTGTTGTTCTTTTTGTTTAACTCCTTAAACCAATTGAAAACAATGCATTTTGAGCCCGTATACGTACGGGCTTTGTCATTAAGGGGTTAAAGTTCCTTTTAGTTGTTCTAGTCTTTGTGTGTGCCTCTGTGACACTTCACATTAAATCGTAATTGTCCCTGAAAAGCATTCGCACAAAAAAGTTACTGACCAATATCGCATTGGATACACGTAAAATGCAATAACATAGTATCTAAAACGTTGTTTTATTGAACAGCTGACATGAAAGTATTTTATAGGGGAAAGTAATATGTTCAAACTGATGGGGGGGTAGTGACTCGGTTATTCAGTAGAAAGGCCGATCGTATTCTCTAACCCGTGACTGGTAAGTAGACCTCTGGAAGTTTTGAAACTTAATTGCACATGATCCACAGCAATGCCTCCCTATATCGGGGAGGGGTGCGTGTTTCAAAAACAGCTGCTGATCTGCTTCCCGGACAGCGCGGACACGGCGAGGATCCCTTTGTGTTTAACGTGGGGCCAAACATCCACCTTTTGAGACTCAAAGAGTGAAAAAAGTTTAAGTATTACCAATACATGGAACCCGATTAGCTGTATTAGCAACAATGTTATGTATAGTAGGTTGAAAAAAGACTTCAGTCCATCTAAAGTTGATCCAAAAGTAGGCAAAAAACTCTACCTGGGGCAATTACCAATTATGCTACAACACAGAAATAAACATGATGTTAACTTAAAGTAAAATAGTTCTGGGAACATCGTATTTAAAACATTGGATAGTTTATGTGAAAATCTTCTGTATTTATTTTGCATAAAACCTAGATTATTATTATTTATTGTTTTATATAGCGCCATCAAATTCCGTAGCGCTGTACAATGGTATTAGCTGTCTCTTTTGGGGCAGAGAGTTGCGATCCAAGTGAATCCTAGCAGCTTTGCGGTTTGTAATACGCACCAATAAATAACTTGGCCTTGCCGTTCTTCAGAATGGATGATATATCTGTATTAAAATCTGTGGATTAGTAAAATGTAAGGGCGCAGGGATTTTGTATTTAAAAAAAAAACAAAAACGACCACCTGAAAGGTGATCTGACCATTGTGGCAACCGTTGTAATGCCCCTAAAAAGAGTGCACCAGCTTTGTGCTGGAATCACTTAGTAGATAACTCCCGATAGGATATTCAATAATAACCCTTTGAGTACCAGCGTTTTATGTTGCATTACTTATTGCTCCAATCCTTTCTGGGTTCCTCCCTCTGGTTGATGCTCGATTAAAAGTGTGAAACTTTTGTAAACTAGATTAATGGCTAGGGTGGCACATACTGGGAAAAAAAAATCACGTTGCCAAAGTGTTTGCCAGCCTGCCCCTATTTACAAAGAGTCTGATATCTCGGCATGTTTGCAGGTCTGGCAGTAAATATTTTGCTGGTCGGAAGCCTCAGAAGAGTTTGTAAAGACAAATGTTTTATGACCCATGTAGTCTGCCAACAGGATGTGCGGAGATAAATGCACTCGCTTTATTAACCCCTTTGCAAGCTCCTGCAGCTTTGTCTGAACAGAGATCCAGTATGTGGTGTCTAAATGGCAATTTGATTCCAGTATTGTGTGAGCAAACATTGCACCCTGCCAAAGTTTGGATTGCAAAACATGTTGGAAGAAAAAGCCATGCCTTTACCCTTGAAACATTTGATTTAGGTCCAGAGTTGGCTTGAATATTTCAATTGAAATAAGATTAATGGGTTTACTTTGAGCTGTACTTATGACCCGTAGGCATAGCAGGTATGATAAAAAAAAATAAAGTATTTTCTTCAAGAGTTCTTAAATGTGCTATGACTAAGAGAAAACACACAAAAATCCAGAGATATATTACTATGTATCCTAACAAATTGTCCAGGTCCCAAAACATTAGAGCCACCACCACATTTGACTGTGGGCATGATATACTTTTCCATGTGGCTACCTCTCTGTGTGCACCAAACTCACCTCTGGCGTTTATTGCCAAAAAGCTCTAATTTGGTTTCATCTGACCATAGACGCCGATTCCATTTGAAGTTCCAGTGGCGTCTCGCAAACTGAAGACGGTTGAGTTTGGAGTATAGAGGCCTTTTTTTCCTGAAGCCCTTCCAAACACCTTGTGGTGATCTCGTTGATGTCAGATTGTAGTTTTGAATACTATCTGACCCCAACATGCAACTAACTTCTGCAATTCCCCAGCTTGGAGATTTTTTTTTTGCCATTCGATCCATGTATGTGCATAGGCTGTGTAGAGAGAACAATTAGTTGTATCCCATCAGCAGAATGTTAAGCAAAAGTATTTATCCAGAAAAAGAATGGCATATGATGGAACACCCTTGTATTAAAAAGCTGACAGTTTCTTTTTACTTTTTTCTCCAAAAACCACTTCTCAAGAGTCGGTGACCTTAGAGTTCACGTTGCCTATGGGTCACCATAATGCCATTGAAACCTGTAGGAAGCGGAAGCCGCCAGCGACGGGATTTCCTTGTTTATTAGGAGAGGAGGAAAGTTAACAAGGATCTAGGGGACTAGATCTGGAGGGCACTGTTACAGTTCAGTAAAACTATGTGAACCGATTACAAAATCTATTTTATAATATTTTCTGCAGGAATATGTGAAGAATGTTTTGTAAATAAATATTTGTGAGCAGTGCCTGCATTCCTATCCTAGCTCTTCCGCCCCTTATTGTTTTTTCATACAAAAGATAAAAAATGTGTATTGTTGATCTTCACTATTCCCTGAATTGCTGCTGTTTCTTTAATCAGGAAGCTGGGAGGATCACCCAGGAATGTTTAACCTCAGCCCAGATCTCGTCACGATTCCCTGTACAATAAAGTACATAAAATCCATTTATTTTGTGGGGCGAACACTATTGTGGTGTTCAAAGCTGCTATAGCTACTGCTGCGCCTAGACCCACATAGGGTGACATTGTTTTACAGAACACTCATTGTCATTGTCCAGCCGCACCCCCTCCCTTTCCCATTTCATTGGATCAGATGAAGGGCCACGCACGGTTAACTCTTTCAATTCCAGTGGAGCTGTGCATTGTAGTGTCTACCTGTGGGATGTCTACCTAGTACCTAGTGTCTAACTATGCAATGATTATACTAAAGTATTGGAGTAATAAATAGAGGAAATTGCAATTTTTTTAATGATTTCTAACCATGGAATGTTGCTGAAAAAATAAGCGCCGGCGTCTTGGGAACAGTATTCTGTCCATAATTTTATTTAATTTAATGTGTACTTTTAATAGTTGTGAAAGTTCACCCTATGGCTCACCTGATTGCTGTAAGCTCAACAAATTTGACTTGGTATTGTGGTCTGGCACTTCAAAGCAAAACTTTAAATGGAACAGGAGAACTTACGTTCAGAAAGTTTCAGGTTTCAGCCGTTTCTGTAATTGTGTTGATCGTATTAAATAAAGCAGTAATAATCTGAATACAGCTGCTGCAAAACCCACAATGTACCCCTCTAAAGATAGCCTTGTTGACCACAGTTATTGGTTGGACATCATGTTTCTTGGTACATTTCTGCGTACGTTCCAGATTTCCGCATAGTCGTTGGCCAGCGTGTTCTAAATGTAATGCAGAAAAGGCATGTTTCTTTGCTACAACATTAAACCAATCGATACAGCAGACCGTTGCTTTGCTTTTCTGGTATTGCTAAGTCACTTTGCTCCGACCATCTGAAAGAGCTCTAAATCAAGCAGGACATAGACGGTTTGTGAGAGAGATTTGTGCAGGGACATATTTTTCATTAGGCAGAGCAGGTGTTTGTCTGAGTTTTCATGAGTTCTGTGGAAGACCCCCTATTTATACCATGCAGGCCCCACAAACGTTTTACCGAGCCCTATAAACTTAAACTTTAAATATTTACAGCCCCTTTGATCCATACGCAACCCATCTCTTTCACGTGTCCTGCTTACAAAGCCTTTTTAAGTGTTTTTTTTTTTTTGTTTTGTTTTGTTGTAATTATAACACTAGGTGTAATATTCCCCTGTGTCCAAAATACTGTAATTTCACAGTTAATTTCTGTCAACATCTAGATAGATTGCAGATGCATTGGCCCGATCATAAAGTAGTAGATTTAAATGTACTAGATAATCCGATTTACAGGTATTTTAATTACAACTATAAAGCAGTCTCTTCTGGTACAATACTGAGATGATCCTTTTGAGCCTTTAGCCGTTGTCAGAATGACCAGAAGTCATAGGATGGGATGAGGGTGGTTATATCTGTTATTTGTGTTTATATGGAATCAGAAAGTACGCTCAGACCTCACTTCCTGTGGGACAGAAAGCCCCACCGCCAGTTTCCCCCAGTAAGGAGCGGGCATCTCAATGTCACGTTGGTTCCAGGCACCCTAGATCTGAATGCTAATGAGCGTGTGAGAAAACCTTGGAAACATTTAGGCATATCAAAACAAAATATATATGTACAATTGAACGTACATATTAATTATTGAATTCCCATTAAATGAGGACACTGCAAGATTGAAGAGTTTTAGTTGAGATTATGATTAGCATATACAGGAATGTTACCTGTGGGCAGGTATGAATGCACGTTATAGACCATTAATCTTACAGATAAATCCATTTTCTGGTTTATGTTCTGGTTTATGTTCTAGTTGATGAATTTTGTCAACAGGGCTGTGGCCTAGATTATTTTTACTGGATCCATGCTATGAATCTCTACGTCCTCCAACGTTTTTTAAATTTCATTAGGTTGATGGGCTGTTCTTCAGAGGACTCCCTGGGTTTCACCCTCTTTCCCCTACAGATGAGGACCTGTTCCTTTATTATGTCTGCCACCAGGAGAATCCAATATACATATGACTTCTTTGTGGACTGAAACCCTTGAGGCTGTCACCTTGTGCTTCCGTCTTTGACAAGGTGGCTCCTATGTTTATGATCTAAAGATAACTTGTTTTAGTTTTACAATTGCAGCTTTCCAAGTGGAAGTTGGCTTCATCATAACCTTCTCGTGAAATGATGGGCCTGCAATAACTGCTTTTGGAGTTTGTATAGTTCTAGCTATTGGTAGCAGATGTTCTACAAAAAGTCTAGTTGTAGACAATTAAACATATTAGGAACAAATCTTAACAAACATAAAACAGGAGAGACTTCGTACAGTTGAGGCCAAAAGTTTACGTTCACAACTCCACGCATTTCATGTCACCGTACATTACTCTTAGCAAGTCAGTAAAGGCATCTACTCTCTCTACGTGAGAGGTCATTGTAAGACGATTGAATACAGAATTCCTTCTGCTTTAAATTCACTATATCCGAATTCCAAAAATGTGACTGTCTTTAAGATGTGTGGAAGATTCCAGAAATGTGTGCGAATACAATGTGTGTTGTATATATGAAATCTTTCATTAAAGGGTGTGATCTTTGTCTTTCTACTAGAATTATTCTTTTCCCTTATCCCTCCCAGACAGCCAGTGTATATATTAAACTCGGAATGACCTTATTAGCACTAATAGTCTGTCTAATAATAACTTGCAATGTAAGCAGGCCATCTGCTCAAACATTAGGTACAAACCTTGGAAAATGCAGCTGTTTCATTCATTTCACACCATATCACACGCTGAAGGCCAGAACTCCCAGATTACAGTGAATGGGGAGAAATAATAGTAAAACAAATGTTGAAGACAGGGCGTGAAAAAACCTTTAAACGCTCTTCCCACAAACTATATATATGTATGTGTATATATAATGTGTGTGTGTGTGTAAGGCCATTTCAACAGGGCATTGTTCATTTTTTGTCCAACTTGTTATGGGATAATACTACTTGATATTTTTTACAGGACTGTAGACTATGAATGCGCTATATAGACCGATAAATATTAATACACATGAAGTTGATCACACACGCACTGTTTTAGCAATGGGTTGGCTGATTTAAGCAGCCCGGAAGGTCCACAGGCATATCTGACCTTAAGCTTGGTACATTTTGGAGGAACTTGGTCAAATGTTCTAGAAGAAATAGTGATGAAACCCATTGGCATCAACATATTTACAGAATGTGGGGGGACACAATAGTGTTTAAAATTAGATTTTTATGCAGACTGGAAAGGATTGTGATCTGGCTTCAGTAGACTACACTTGGTCTTGCCACCAGGTCCATCCGGTTTAGCACCCATGGTAAAAATTGTTCACCTGTGGATAACATAAGATCCAACTGCATTAAGTTATATAAAACATAAAGTCTGAAGGCTATAATGTGTAGTCCTAGACCCCAAGTTCAGTGCCATCCTGTTGTGTCTTTGCTCACTGTTCAGGAAAACATTTGCAGCGTACTTTCCGTTGGTCTGCTTCAGTATCCTGGAGGCACAACAGTAAATTGAAACTGAAATTGTTAAGGTCGTCATCTTGCCTTAGAAATTAATATAAAAAGGGTTAAATCAAATAGTCTAGGGCTATACATTATCTAGAAAATGACCATAGTAGATGGGCCACATGGATCTCATCTTCAGCGATCAGATCTGGAAAGGCTCATCGTGCCTAATTCAATATCACTTTATTGATCGGTCTATTTCTGCACATAGGAGACAAACATTATCAGTGACAGCGTACAAGCTACATAAAGCCAGACAAACGCACGTTTATATGCAAGAAGGGAGTACTTTCAATGGCTGTTCTTCCAAATGTGATGTTTTTTCATGACCTTTTACAATGAAAGCACTTTTACTGCATGTCCAAGGGTGGGTGACAGGAATACAAACAGATTTCTACTAGATTATGCATTTTTTCGTTTCTTTCATAATTATTTGAAAGGTCCACTTATGTCAGATTGGTATGTAAAAACTCCTGAAGGTAATCTACCACCTGCAGTTAGACTAGTGGTATTTTACAGTTTGTCGACAACAGAAATGGTTGTTGTGGTCCTGCGTAATGCAACGTTCGTTATACGGGGGCCCGCTTAGCCCTTCTTGCAGGGGAAGCTCACTGGGATGTGCCCTTGATAATGCATAGTGATAGCAGAGAGTGGGAATTTTAGCTTCAGGTAGCCCCATAGGCACTGCAGTTAAAAACCATTGCAGTACTGGTGTAGTGAGCCACGGTCATCTCACTACAGTGTGAGACAAGATTTTGTTGTATCTGTCAAGAGCCCTGTTGCCACAGAGGAATGGTCATATAGCCATCTTTAGGCCACTTGGAGCTTTCCCTCTTCTAGGGGAGTATTTTTTTGTGAGGTTGAGGGTGTGACTTCAGGTGAGCAGGGGTGTGGCTAGACCCAGGAGGGGCGTGGTTAGAGGTGGGACCACGGCAAGGCCACATACAAGCTGCATTAGAGGTCTTGCAGTAGCCAGACCTCCCTTTTATTTTACAGCTTCCTGGGTTGGTCAGAAGAGATCCTTAACAGTTACCCAACTTTTTAACCTAAGTAACTGAATGTATACACATTAAATAAATAGGCCATGTTTATTTATTACATGTAATGCAGGGCAGCATATTAAATGTGAAATATATATGGCATGGTAATTGAGCGGAGGGATTGTGAATTCCATTATAGCAATGTTTTATCACGTATACCTCATAGCATTATGTGTTTCCTTTCTCTTTAATTGAACATGGATGGGATGAGTTCCATGTGGCTGAGGTTTGCATACCACAGACTGGAGAAGCCTGCTTTTTATAATTCAGTGACGGTGTCACATGACCTACTTGAAACTCGGGATTAAACGAAAAATGCTTAGTATGGTATGCAGATCCACACCTGTGTGGTACATGGAACTTTGTGAATCTCTTCTTTAAAGGAGTAGCTGTGATGTGTTTTTTTTTGTTTGTTTTTTTTTTACTTGGCTACCTCTATATGAAGCATCCTTGCTCAACCCTGAACCAGCTGCTAATGCAGAATGGTCTTGATTTCCTGTGCACATGCTGGACAGGCCCAAACCGGTGAAATTCCTCCCATGTACCTTTGTTTCTGCTCATGTAACGAATGTGTTGGCTCACGGCCGCTGGCTACAAACTCATAGCCACAAAGGTGTAAGAGCATAGTTTGTGGCTGCGGGTATTCAGCAAGCATTGTGATGCCTGGGTCTGAGGATGAAATGCTGCCGTTGCGGAGCTGCTGGACATCTGATTGCGAAGGGAAATTAAACATAAGTCTTTAACCTGCTGCAATGAGTTTCCTTGGCAAACCACTGTCTATGATCCTTTATATTGCCCGTTTCTTGGGGCTTCTTTAAAAGATCTTGGAAAGAAGACCTGGAAACCCTTTTTTTTTGCCTTTAAATTTCTTCCTGGGAGAGACTTGCTGAAGCAGTATAACCACCTTGTGTCTTGTTGCTGTGCTCGGTCTGGTCATGGTATATGACTTTTGGTCACTACGACTTGAGGTCTTCAGCAACCTCACTTTGTTAGTGATTTTAGCTTTTCCTCAACCCTTTTTATCCATACTACAGCTGCTTCTGTTTCAGTTCATGATTGTCAACCTATTTTTTTTAATTGTTTAATCATACACATAACTGCCTACAAAATCCCTGACAAATGATAGACAAGTGAAGAATTGATGCTGTTTTGAAGGCAAAGGGTGGTCAAACCAAATATTGATTTAGATTTTTTTTTTCTGTTCGCTCACTTTGCATTTTGTTAAATGATAAAAATAAACTACTAACATCAGCCATTGTGTTCATACAAACATAGAAACATCTTGTGATGTTGATGAAACCGTCTGATGCGCTTTAGCTCTTAAAAGGTTAAACCGTTGTTCCTCTAGCTGCTTTTCCAGGACACTGATATATAAAACAGAAGTGCCATTGTATATCCAAGTGCTGGATTCTTTATTCAGGCCAACCTCGGATGCCAACCAATTATGGCATTGAACTCAACAGTTCGAGCTTTAACAAGAAGCCCAGCCAAGACCTGTTACTGGGGAGGACCATCCAAGCTAAAAGCTGTTTTTTGCTGTATTCATTGAGAAACCCTTTATTTCTAAATTGTAAGCTCAGTCTATAATCAAGTACTGCAGTGTATTCACTGCTAAAGGACGGTAATTTACAGTGTCTTGGTGTAAAACAACCATGATAACAAGTTTAATAGATATCATTAAATTGGTTGCAGTTCTGATCCAGTTATTTGGTGGCTTACCTACAAGATAAGAAAGACCACAATACTGCTATCCTACAAGGAGACATTTATTGCAGAATTTATATTCCCACCAAGGCCAGTGTTATTGACTTGGAAGGATTTTTCAATTGGCTATAAGAAACCTAATGCCTCAGTTTGCAGACTAACATCTTTTTCTTTTGTTTCTATAGGGTCGGTGTACAAGAGAGAACTGTAAATATCTCCATCCTCCCCCACACTTAAAAACCCAGCTAGAAATCAACGGACGGAACAATCTTATACAGCAGAAGACAGCGGCCGCCATGCTAGCGCAGCAGATGCAGTTCATGCTTCCCGGCACACAGCTACAACCAATCGTAAGTAACCTGGAGGACTCTTCCATTTGTGAGTATTCTAGGGCACGATACAGATTCATCTGACTGCATCTTAGGTCAGAAGCGTTAGTCTGATGCTAAGAGAAGCACAGATAATGAAACAAGGCTGCTCAGAAGAAATATAGTGCTTCCAAGGTACCATCAACCAAAGGTCATCAGTTGGAAAGAAGAAGTCAAGGTGATGGAAGCTTAACGCTTTTCACGCCTCTGATGGCACATGGCGGGGAATCTGACTTCAGAAACTGAGAGTAAAGAAAAGGTTACCCCAGAAGTCCAGTTGCAGGCGTCCGTTATCTTCTGCACATGATTAGTTATAAGTTTCATACACATGGCAAGATCACTGGCTACAGGGCAAGCTTTAGACACAACTACAAAAAAAAAAACATTACAGGTATCGTAGGAAGAGTGATTGGTCATACCGTGCTGCAGGGTAGGATGGTGCTATATAAAACGATAAATAATCATATGAAAAAGACGACGGGGCTACTTTAAACTTGCGCTACTATCCCCAAAAAATGCATGATCCCTTAGTTTGGTGCTGCATACAATTAATTATGACCCTGTATACTGGCCCCATCGAGCCTGAAATGTCTACACACCTCCAATGTGTTTTGCTATCTCTTATTACGTGGCCTGCATGTTGTACGTTGAATCGTGGCGGGTTACTTCTCATGAATTAATGAGAGTGAGCAAAATAATTCTTTTCCACGGCCGTACTTAACACGAATCACCGGGCGCATACATTGCATTTAACCTCAAACCTTTCTGCGCGCTCTCCATTAGTTTTAAATACTGGCACTCAGAACTCATCAGACCCCCGAACAAGGGCTCCGGGAAAACAGCAATTTAAGATAATGTCACTAAGTGCTAAGTTACTTGTAAAGCGGGTTTGTAATTAACAGCGGCTGAATAAATTTATCAGAAACACCGCACTGTGCATTTCTGAGATTGGTATTCAAATAAGTCCTATTCACATTTATAATACAAGCCAACTGCACCAGGAAATGCAGCCTATCATTAAACTATTTGTAATACGCCACATACCTCTATGATGGCCAAGATTGGTCTCCAGACTCCCCACAAGAATAAATAAATCAAAATAAAAAATAGAATTTATTTCCTGTTTAATAAAGTAGGGCTGTGTTCAGTAAAGTAGGGTCACGTTGACAAATCTTGGTTTTATTTCATTTTTCTCCAGAAAACTTCCTTTAACTTCGGACCTCGAGGCCGCCATTGTTATCAGTCATGTGATATTTTGAGTGACTTTCCCTACTCAAGCACCACATCAGGCTTTTATTCTTTATGGGAATGCTTTCCACCATAAATGTTTTATTAATCAGAGTGTCAAACGTGATTAATTAAGACTGACCCATTCTATAGTTTAGCGCAAGCAGTATGATAAGGAGTCGGGGTGTTTGTTTAGTAGATTGGGCTAAGATAACAGAGCGAGAACAAACTTACAAATAATATGCAGCTGGCAGAAACATTAAAAAATGCAAAAGCTAGAGCTGGTTTAAAAAAATAAAGCCCCACAGTGTTTTTAAAATGTATTTTTAATATGATACTGATTATAATGATAATAACGATGGGAGTTCCCACTTAATAGAAGGTGGAGTCTTGAAATATATAGTAAGGTTGGGGATGATAATTGCTCTGATAATTACATTGATTACTAATCATGTTATGTTGATTTAATCGTTGGTGTATTCAGGAAGTATGCATTTTTGGCCAGACTTACTAAACCAATACAGTGTTACAGATGTCTGTCCCCCCCGTCGACATTGACATTGTTCATCTGACATTGCCCTCTCGTTCTGCTGTCCCCAGGGAACATGACTTTAATTATGTTAGGGGTTTGGAGACATGCTGTCTGGTAGCTAATTACATGAAGGACTGCAAAAAAAAAAAGCACGGTGATGGGGAATAAAAAGTGCTGTTCGGGAATGGCACCTTCGTGTCAGATAGCACAGTGACGTCCTTCAATAGTATTAACTCATACCATCAGGTATGGACACGCCAATCGGATACTGTCTATAGATGCCTTCCTACTGTTGCCTCTCGAAGCCCGTTTGTGTAACCATGCTCTGTTTTTCAGGATAGGATGATAAGATGTTAGAGTAAACTCTTAGGGTGAAATATTAAGTACTTATGGGGAAGCTGCAGCTCCTTGTCCAACAATTTTCGTTTGAAGCAGACAATCGGTTGCAGGAAAGGTCTTGTGACAATCGCGGTGGAAGCGCTGGAACTGACTGGGGGTAAGTATATCATGTGTTGGATATGTGTTTGGCCGAACACATCTCCTGCGCGGCATATGGCTGGGAGTTGCAAAAGGGGCAAACGTATATGACGGGATTCTGCTGAATTTACAGGGGAAACCAAGAAAACCTAAAGGAAACATTCATTTATCATACGCCTGAAAGTGCATATGATGGCTGTAGTGTCCCTTTAAAAATAGTGTGTACCTGGTCATATGCAATTAATTTATGGAACCTCCATTCCAAGCACAACAGGTGGTTATTCACACCCTTATCTAAACTAAAACACAGGTCGATGCATTATTGGCTTATGTTTTTCAGGTACTAGTACAATAAGGAAAGGGTTTTCTTCAGAATCCACGCCTAAAAGAGGATTTCATTGTCAAGTTTAAAGTTTCTTCCAAGATCAGTTAATGTCAGCTTATGTCATGCTGGTGCTTATATCGTCTTGGCTGGCTCTTAATCGGTCTAAGTCACATGATAGATGGGATATATAGATTGTGGCCATGCTTCCTTTGATCTGCAGAATCTGGTGGATGTCCTGATAAATGCATTTAGTGACACAAGCATTCTAGGCGCGCATGCTGCTCACCCAACAGCAATATTTTTTATATCTCAATGCATAGAAAATATCAGTTCGGGATAATAGCTAATCCATACATTTGCTAGCATGGTGCATAGTTAACATTTTATTCAATGTATTTTATGATGACTAGTGCACTTTAAATAGCAACCTAACCTATATTTGGTTTCAGGTGAATTATCTTAGTAACGTTTTGTGTCTTTTGAACGAGCAGGACATTTTCCTTTACCTGTGGTGAGCACGGCTAAATCAGGAATACACGTATCTATATAACAACTCCTAATCTATTTACATAAACATTGGCAGTCAGCAGCATATGTTAGGAATCAGAGCCGTGATAACAGCGTACTGCTTATTAAAATGGGTTCTAGAATTAGTCAGCGACTAGAATGAATCGGCACACTTTGTGCAATGAATCCTCACAAACAGCTAAACTTTAAATAGATGGAGAGGAAATGGATTGTATATGTAATATAAAAAGCAAAAGTTTTTTTGGTGGAGATCTGCAGAAACAAGAAACATTGGCAAGTGGGCCAATGAGCTATTTCCTCGCTTTCTTAGGGTGGAAGAATGCAGTATAATTCCTTGATTGTATACTGTGCATTGTTATTGAATTGTCTTTAAAGGACCATTCCAGCCCTGTATTTTCACAAAATGCATGTAGCATACACGTGATTGTCTTCCGCTATACCCATTCACTGGGAGCAGAACAGACCGTATTCAGGGAATGAACTTAAGTATGCTTCCTGCTAACTCTCCCTGGATTCAGGAGGAGCAGATAAAGGCAACGTGAAGTCTCGTTGTCTAACTCCATTAACTAAAGAATGATTGACTCCTATGTGCTTTAACCTAGACTAGACTGTGCATTTTAGTCAACCCTTGAAATAAGTGATAGGAAAATTAAATTTTTGTGGAATTCTTTAAAAAACATTTAGCCGTAAAGGTTTGTCATAGTCTGAGTTCTAGTTTCGTCATACTCTTTGAATGTATGTGTTGTAAGAAGCCCTTTGAAAAGCGTTGGCGCTGTAGAAATAAAAGATTAGTAATAATGATGTTATTTGCTGTACCAATTGTTTTAGTATTGCTTTAGTTGCTGGATGATGCAGCTTTGTTTGCAGCAGCCCATTTTCCATCTCTTATTAATAATGTAATGTTTTTCTAGATATTGGTACCCATTTATTAATGGGTTTCATGGAAAAACTCAAATAATGAGGTATTTTGTTTCTTGCCAACAGACTACATTCTCTGTGACCCCATCTCTTGCAACAAATCCTTCAATGGCTTTTAGCCCGTACCTGAGCCATGTTTCTCCAGGGATGGGTTTGGTTCCTGCGGAGCTTCTACAAAATACCCCTGTCCTGGTTTCTGGTAATCCAGCTGTTACAGTACCCGGAGGCTCTGTGGCCCAGAAACTTGTGCGCACTGACAAATTGGAGGTAATTGGGAGCACATCCCAGGTGTCGGGACTTATATTTATCCCTGCAACCATCTATCCTGGATGTTGGGACTTATATTTATCCCTGCGACCATCTATCCTGGATGTTGGGACTTATATTTATCCCTATGACCATCTATCCTGGATGTTGGGACTTATATTTATCCCTGCAACCCTCTATCCCGGGTGTCGGGACTTATATTTATCCCTGCAACCATCTATCCCAGTGTCGGGACTTATATTTATCCCTGCGACCATCTATCCTGGATGTTGGGACTTATATTTATCCCTATGACCATCTATCCTGGATGTTGGGACTTATATTTATCCCTGCGACCATCTATCCTGGATGTTGGGACTTATATTTATCCCTATGACCATCTATCCTGGATGTTGGGACTTATATTTATCCCTACGACCATCTATCCCTGGTATTGGTTGGGGCAGCTAAGGGAGGAGCTTACATTATACAGAAATCTCATTTTCTAACCCAGAATGCCCTTAGAGATTTGCATGCAATGAAGTGCCTCAAAGCTCATGCAAAATGATGTACTTCAATATACATTTAAGATGACAATGGGATTGGAGGGCTTCTTTAAAAATAGAAAAGGAGGAAATAAACACAAAAAGAGTCTATGTACAGAACACAATTGGGTTTCTTTGTTTCTTATTCTGTATTAAAAAGCTTCAGACAACTTTTACCTCTGTTTAAGGTTTGCAGAGAGTTCCAGCGTGGCAACTGTACTCGTGGAGAAAATGATTGTCGCTACGCACACCCCATAGATATTGCCATGATCGACACGAACGAGAACACTGTAACAGTTTGTATGGATTACATCAAAGGCCGCTGCTCTAGGGAGAAATGCAAGTACTTTCACCCCCCGGCACACCTGCAAGCCAAAATAAAGGCAGCCCAGCACCAGGTGAACCAAACAGCTGCAGCTGCCATGGTAAGGGCATACCCTGTTTGCATCTGTGCAAGTGTCTGGAGGGTAATTAAAACGATTTCTGCCCTTCTGGGATGGTAGGACGGTTGTTTGAACCAACACCTAATTCTAGATACAGCACATAAAAAGAAACAATTTCTGGACACGTTAAAAGTGATTCAAGATACCTGTTGGTCCCGGGAAATGCAAATTCTCATAGTGCAACTGCCACCGATTATAATTCCCATCATGCTCAGTCACCAAAAAGGGATTTTCTTCTACATACTTTTATATTACCTTTTGTAGATACAAGGAAGAAAATAAAATGATTAAAATGAACTTTTATTATTACCCCAGAGCTTTGTACACATTTTCTGCCTTCTACAACCTGCATTCTGCAACCTGGGCATTTATGTCTTTGATGGGTTGGTTAACAAGGCAGTCTGGGTTTAGGACTCTATATAAACGTGCCCAGCTCCTCAACAGGATTAATATTTTGCCGCAGTCTTTAGTAGTGCACCAGTTGTACCATTTTACATGATTCGCACCTAAAAAGTTGAGTGTTAAAGAGGTTTATGGTTTCATCTCCTTCACTATTCATTATGAAAGCCAACACTGGTACCGTATTCCAGCAAGTACTTTTTGAGCTGGTTTTGCGTAATGTGTGAGGAGACTGTATAAATATCACTGATTGATCTATACATTCTACAAGGCCAGTCAGAGGTTCAGTAAGGTTGGACCTTCCTAATGTATAGTGACTTCAAGGAGCAACACACTTCTTTCAACCCCAAAGTGTCGTGATTACCTATTTAGAAATTAAGGGGATCAGGCTTTTCTTGTAATATGTTTCCTCAATGCTCGTTGGTAATCTAGTATTTGTGCCATACAGTAACAAAAATAGCACATGTCCCATATCTCCATTATCCTTCATCTGGCGGCAGCACAGGCTGTTCATTAACCTGATTTACTTTTATAAATCGTGATTTCATCTGCGTTCATTGTTTTAGATTTTATTTTGTATTTATTTTTTGTAATGCTGGTGGTTTGTAATGCACAGTTTATCAGAAAATATAAATATACAGAAGCCATATTCCAGAATTTAAAAAAAAATAAATCATGGGAATCCAGCAGTTGTGAGCCATTTTTCTCAGCCTTATGCCCCAGCCGTGACAAAACAGCTTCCTGACTTGCTGGACTTTATATAATGTTAAAAAGAGACTGAATTTCATTGGGATGGGTTGCTGCTTTGGGTTGTATGAATTAAGCCTCATTATTTGTATCACACTCAAATAACTATAGTTTCCATTACACACGCATGCTTTGTCTTTCTTAATATATTATATAATGTGTTTTTTTTCCCCCTTCTCTTCACCTGTCCACATATTGTCGCTCTCCTTATGACGCACCTCTGCTTGCTGTCTTTGTTGCGCTTGATCCCTTTTGACCCACTGCCATCATGTCCTCCCTGCCTGCTAATTAAGACTCAGCCAGCTGTCAGATCACTGAAGCGACCCCACACGGCATCCCTTCACCTGGTACTTGGACCGTCAACCTTGCTTTTGCATGTGATCCTCCGATACTCATTCACTTACATTTCATGTCAACTCTTGGTTTGCAGCCCCCATCTGTACAAATCTACTTAGTGATAACAGTATATATTATTATTTACTAATATGTTAGATACAGTAATTAACAGCTTTTTTGGGCCATTTCAAAACATTTGCCATGCTTCTAATTGAGTTCACCAAATATTCATTATCAGGAATTTCATCTCTCTGCCCTGTGTAAAGGAATTGGAGACCAGACCGTCAAGGAATAATCCATTTAAACAATTCATGCATAAAACATGTAGTAATACAAAGCAGTATTGGCAAGTAGGACGTGTCAGTTTGCCAAGACTTTTTCACTTGCGGTTTTTCAGGCAGCTGTCCTGTAGATTTGCTTATATTTTCTGCCCTCTTAAATGGTGTTGACGATGTACTTCATTTTTCATACCTTAAGTACTATATTTTATTACAGCTACTGCCATTGGATGCAGAATTCAAAATGCTTCTACATAAAATAAAAAAAAAAAAAATTGTACCACTGGCACCCACCGGAACATCCTTCAAAACCCAATAGATGCTATGAAACGAGACCATTTTGGGTCTGCATACCGGAGTTTTTTCTTTTCTTCTTTTTTAAGCTGTAGCATTAGTTTCCATTGCTTTATTTACTTCTTCTTCACAAGCCTTGCGCTTTTTCTCAGACTTTAATTCAGTTTTGTCAATGTGAGTGTTGCAAACAAGTTGTGGGCCACAGGATTTCATTTATTAAATTATGTCTTGGGTTTTTTTTTTACGTAATTCCTATTGCCATTTCTCATTCTGTCAGACTTGCCTGAGTTGGTTGTAAGTGGATTGTAGATCATAACAATACAACCCATTAAACACCAAATCTTCAGCATTTAGTTTGCATTCTGCATGAAACGACTGCCGCCCTGCCCAAGCTATCTTAGTGTATGCTCGGCTATGTCCATTTCAGCTTATGAGCCAATATATCTATATCCATATTTTATTCCAATAATAAAACAACGTTTGCTGGCTAGGTGAATTAATTCTGGCATTCTTTTGGTATCTAACTTAATGAATTATTTAAATCAAAACTTCATATTGCTGTCAAAATCATGTTGCCCACAATGCCTTGTTGTATCTTAAACATGGAAAATGCCTTGTCTGCGTGCTCAATCTTCTTGATGTCTCCTTCGTAGTAACCCTTTTTTTATCCCTTGCAGTTGTGATTGTTTTTACCTTAAATTTATCTTATTCGGCTGATCTTTTGTTTCCTGGCTTGGGACAATGACTTGATCACAGGTGGTTGTGTACATCGGATTTTGAGATGAGTAAATATTCTTTGTGTCTGGTTGGATCTCCATGCTTTTTTTTTTTTCTCTCAATCCATTCCAGGCGCTGCAACCCGGAGCACTTCAACCTTTACCAAAGAGGCCAGCACTTGAAAAAAGCAACGGAGCTACCACAATGTTCAACCCATCTGTTTTCCACTACCAACAGGCTCTAGCTAATATGCAGTTACAACAACCTACATTTATCCCCACAGGTAAGAGACGCTATAATGGAGAAACTTGGTTTCATTCAGCAGTAATAAAAAAATATTTCAGAAGAAAGCAATCCTATATTAACAGTATTGTGGTGCTGCTTTGCTATATCAAGTCACCGGAGCCTGCTGGAGCCTTATGTCATGGTATGGCAGGTCACCTAATACTGTGTAAGAGGCTACAAACGGAAGTATTCTTCTTTTTTTTTTTCTATTATGGGATGGCATAAAGTCAGTATTTTGGACCTCTGAATGTTGAATCGAGTAAAGCCCCCATCTTTTTGTAACTGCATCTCATTCTCGTTTTGCGTATGGGAGACTCTGTAACAGAGATTTTAACCGGTTACATTGTTTGTACACCACATCCCAGTGTACAACATATTCCATCAATATCTGACCTCTGGTACTGCGTTCAAACTTTTTTTTTTAGAGTTTTCCCATAACAAGCCCTGATTTAATGCATTTTATTACCTATCCTATATGAAAACCTGACACTGAGAGGACATTTTTATTTAATTTTTTTAATGTATTTTTGTTTTGTCTGTGTATACATGGGCGAAGATTTGTTAATCTGTACAAGTTACATAAGCAAGAACTACACTGTTTAGCATTTCATCTTGGTGACAAGGACTGCGTGTCGGACGTACAGTTCGCAGTGCCAGTCATTACAAGGAAGAGGAAGCCAAATGTAACCCTTTCATAGCTAAACGCAGCATTAGAAGCATCATCATAAGTACTGTTGTAATCTGATCTCCATCTAAGTCACAGGTATAGACACACAATGTGCTTAACTTAGTAACGCACGAATAATGATCTTTCAGTTCTTTATGAAACACACAACACTCAGGAGGACCTTTACAGAACTGCTTATACGATGTCTGGTGTGAACAGCTCTCTTGAGGTCATTCCAGAGGATCTCTAATAAGTTAGGGTCTGGGCTCTGAGGATTTTCATTTTTTAGGCCATCCTAAAACTAGTAATTTACTTTGACGTTTAGGGTCATTATCCTGCTGCATTACACAACTTTTATTGTCTGCTTAAAACTGTACGTTCTGCATATAAAAAAAGAGCAATTCTGGTGCAAATGGTAACAGTGAGGTAATGAGCAGACACATTCCTTTATTTTATACGGCAGTTGAACCGCGCTCAAAATGCATTGTTTTCAATGGGTTTAGGGACCGCCCATTGTCCTTAAGGGGATAGTCATCCCTGGGAACTTCCCAGAGCACGACCACTTTATAAGGGAGTGGCTTTGTGAAGGGCGGGGCTAGCCATGTATTGGGGGAGGGCTAGCCCCATACAGTCTCAACTAATCTGGGAGTAGAAGAGGAAGTGGGCGGGGAGTGGGTGTGGCCAAACACCACTTCCTTGCCCAGAGAAAGAGAAAGCCAGCCCAAAGAAGCAGTGCTTCACCTGGAGTCTTCCTGGTCCAACCTGGAGAGTTTCTATATCTATAGTCTTCACATTTATTGTAAACTGTTCAGCAGATTCCAATTCAAGAGCAGCATTTACTAACCTGGGTTCTCTTTAGTATGTATTATACTTGCCATTCTCACCCGAGTATTCAGAGATGTGTGCAAGTGTATATAAGTGTCCAGGTTAAAATGTTAATCCAATTGGAATACAAAAACCAGGCCATCTTTATTTCAGCAGATACTTTTATTGTGGGTTAATGTACCAGAACAGAGCCAAAAAAACAAACAAAACATTAACTTTCACTCCTTGTGTAAATATGATGACTGAAAATGGAGCGGATTTCGTATATTAAAGGAATTTGTGTTTTTCCCCATTGCTACAATTCGGAACCTACTATTGACAATGAAGCTTACATCTTATTCACTGTAAATGCATTTATCTGTTCCTGTTGTCTGTCTCTTTTTATCATCTCAGTCTGTTTGGGGGGGAAAAATTCTATTTTTCTAAAACGCTAAGCTACATCGTTGTGCGTGGTCAACATAAGGACTCAATAGTTTGTCATAGCAACATCCTTCACATTCCCACGCAATAAAATGACACTGCTACATTGTTAACCTTTTCGTGAAAATAATTATTGTATGTACAGTAAGAAGCTCTCTATAAACTATTGGTACTATATAAATGATTTTTATATAATTCATATTATTCATATAAAAAGATAGATAAAAGAAAATAATTTCAAAAGTCGTATTGTAGTTTCACCAGGCTGGATTAACCTCATAATCTTCAAAAGAAATTAGACTGCTTGTGTATTGTATTTATTTGTATTATTTATGTTGTGAAGCTGTGTGTCAATATGTGTTACTGTACAAAGTAAGATGTATACTTAGTGGGAATTTACAACAACTTCTTTCCATGAGGCACGTTTTAGTAGTAGAGTTAAAACATGGTCAAGGTGCTGGGGGTCTCAGATGATTTGGGCTCAGTTAAATTTAGTGAAGTCCACAATCTGATTACTGCTGGTACATGTCCATATATATCGACACGGTATAAGATTGTAAATGGAGCTCGCTGTGGAATATTTGATAACCAAATAAATCATACTGAATTGTTTGCAGGCAGATTAAGTAAGAAACATGCATGTTAATAATTGTTTATCGGTATTCTATAACACAGTGTTAAATAAAATGTGACCTTTTGTGGTTTTTGTGTACACTATTAATCTATGGTTTTAATTTTCCAAACCATTTCTACGATAGCACACTTTAAAGAGAAATCAGATAAGTCGTTTCTAAGATAAAGCCATTTTCCTTCTGTAGAATCTGTGTTAAAATAGCATTGCCATATTTAAAGAAATAGTGCAATAAATAGTAAAAGGGGATTGTCTTTAGTATAGTGAAGAATGCAGTGAGGAATACCGCTTTAATTTGCTCCCCAGAGGAATAAAGAGAGACAGTTATGTTTTTCCTCCTGATCGTAGGGTGACACTCATCATTTCTGTGCTTATAAATGTACTGTGTTTTGAAATGTTTTAGTTTCCGTAATTATAATTGGCTTTTCCCTTTTTTTCTCTTTTGTTTTTTTTTTCTTTTTCTTTTGATAACGCTGTCTTGCTTTGCACTGTGATTGCATGCTGCTCCCGGTGTAACCTTCATGGTGATGTCACATGGCTTGCTGCTGTGATACCTACCACGCTCCTCCAATCCACCGTATGTTGCTATGGTTACCATTAACCCTCCACCCTCCTGTATGTCGCTTCCATGGTTCCCGCCTGAAAGTTCCCATGATGCACGGTGCTACGCCCACCACTGTGTCTGCAGCAACAACACCTGCCACCAGCGTGCCCTTCGCTGCAACAGCTACAGCCAATCAGGTTTGGCCCTTTAAATAGCTTTATTTCATATGTAGAATCCTGGCATATTGTACAAATAGAACATCATATGCACCTTTTGGATGGGGAAAGTAGTGGTGTCATTTGACACCTAATATAAAATTATACTTTTTAATGTAAGTTAAGACATGTGTTTATATTATAAATACTTATATATAATTATTTTGGAGGTAGCAAACTAAATAATGTGCAGTATTGTCATTCTCACTTGAAATGATCAAATAATCATTCCGCCATTCCTGTCCTTGGATGCATATGGTACGTGCTTGTGGCAATTTCTTCCTTCTGCTAAACAGAAATGAAATCATCCTGTAATGATACAGGAACAGTGCCTTTTGTATGTAAGATACAGTTACAATTTTTATGTGTCGTCAGACATTCAGGGCCATCATGTTGTTCTAAATAGAAACAGAACAGCAGGTTTTTGGAGAAAAGAACGTTTTTATTCTCGGTATAATTTTTATAAATCGACCTACATATTGCTGTATGTTAATCCATTCCCACTTAACAGAGAAAAGCCACCTTGAGAAAACGTACTATTAATTTAATCAACAGAACATGAGAGAGTAATGTTTTAGGAAAATTGTTCAGTGATATTTTTAGTAATGAATTGTTACCTGCTATAGAGCTCACTGTTTACCTATATGTCACTTTGCAGCAATTTTAAGGACACAAAACACAAGATATATGGGGACATTTTAATTATTATTTTCTTTTAAGAAATGCTAACCTATGTGTAATATTTAACGTAAACATATTTTGTAATGTACTTTTTGAGACATATAATCTTACTGTACCTGAAAAGTCACAAAAAAGTAAGATATGTCACATAAGATCAAGTTATATTGATCAAGTCAATCGATAAAACGTATGCTTTTCTGTAGCCATATTAGAAATTGTAAGGAAGCGGAGAAGGACAGCAGTCATTTACCTTAACTTCTTTAACTTATAAGAAAGGTAGTGTGCAGCCGACTTCTCCAACATAAACCATCCATGCGTGGCATAACTACCGTAGTAGAACTACCTGCAGGGAAGTGTTTTAATTCTAAGTCTCTCCCACTGTAGATATCCCAATTTTCAATAGATGAACTGAATAGCACCATACACGTATCACAGATGTTACCAGTAGAACAGTAAGTTTTTTTTTTTCTAGTATTCATCTCAACTTACAAACAGACTTTTTGAGGATGTACATCAAATTATAAAATCTTAATACCTGTTGTAGAGTTCTACTGTGTGCTGTTCCACCTTGCTTTCCGTGGAGATAGTGGTCACAGAACAAAGTTCTTCATTGAACAGAAAGACGACGGAGCTGCCCGAAAAAGGCTGCTTGGCGTTAGGAGTCTCATTTAAAAAATGATGACCTGCACTGCAACCTTTTCCTATATCTTTAGCTTTAAACGGAGTAACTCTACAACACGCGTATTAGGATGCTTCCTCTTAACGCACCTAACGCAGCTTCAGTCTAATCTGTAGAATCACAGATGTTTTCGCTTTCAAATTAAAGAAAAATAGGTGTATGTACAAAATGTACCGTTACTAGATATTTTCTTTCAGGGAGAGAATACCTTTACTCAACCCAAATGCATCCATATTAAATCCGTCTATGGAATTTATGAACCTCTGCAATGTTTCTGTTAATATTTTGCTAACTGAATAAAAAAAAACGGCTATTTGTCAGTTCTGCAAAATGTTGCTTTCATACTGTGTTGCTCCGTGTTGCATTCCATGCGTGAACCTCGTAGCACATTTTAGACTTCAGATATTTTTACAATGTCTCTTAAACATACTTTCCTCACAAGTGTTCTTTAGAAGAAATGTAGGTGTGTAAGTTTGATCTGGCAGTTTCTCCATGTATTGTCTAAGGTCTGTATTGTATTGTTGCCACGATGATCATCCAGCCATGGTTGATTGAGTGACATTGGAATTGTAATATAACAACATGTGGCTGTTTACAAGTTGACCATCCATTTCCGGGTGCCCTATCCCTGCTGTTAAAGGACTCGTTCCAAACACAATGAGTAATCCCTGAGGTTTTGCTTTGATTAGAACAGTAGATTTAAGGCAGAGGAGTTTAGCTTGGAGCCGTTGTCCCCACATACATGTAATCTCGGTAATCTTCATCATGCCCACACCCCATCTCTGGAAAGATAAGGGTCTAAAAAGACCACTTTTAACACAACCTTGTATGTTTTGAAATCCAAACATTTTTACAGTGTCAGCATGTGTTGGGCATTGTAGCCCAATGACCACCAGAAATCCCCATTCTCTTAGACATCAGTTATTAATGAAAGAAATGTACAGATTCTCTGACAACAAAGAGGCGGAAAGACTGTAAATAATTTAAAATTTGTACTATATACTAGAATAGCCATATAACTCAGTGTTATGCTCTGTAGTTGATAAATCTAAATGAGGAGGTTTAAACATTGATGTTTTATGTCTTGAAATAAGTTAAATAAATAACCGTTTTGTGTTTAAAACAATTATGGACCGCATTGTTTAAGTTTAGCATAAGATGTATATTCCTTTATTTTTCCTCTCTGAATCATAAAGCTTCTCTTTTGTATACGACTCGGTGTTTTTTTTTAACGTTCTTCATTCTGTTCTTCTTTTCCCCTTTCTAGTAGACCATGTTGAAATTTTGAACAGCAGAATTGTGGAATTTCAGAATTTATCCATGGGAAGTTATACATGGCCTTTCTGTAAATACCCTCTCCCGGCTTCCTCTTCCACCTCGACAGTAAGCCTGCTGCAACCTACATGTTAACCAAAAAAAAAACTAAATAATGGGAATGTCTGAAAACAGCACTATGAAAAAAAAAAAAAAGTTTAAAAACTACAGAAAAAAAAATACAAACATAGCTCTTAAAAACAGTTATACACGTAGGATATTATAATAGACTTTTGTAACACATTTACTTTTAACACATGTAATCATTCTGTGTGTACCATTTAAACAGCGTTCACACAGTGAATGCTTGAATTATTGCATATTATTGATGGATTCATGGTTTAAAGTGTTATCTTACTGTTTCTGTTTACATCATAGTTAATTCATTTTAAGTGTGTATCATTATCAATTATTTGACATGATCTTTTTTCATTGTGATTATTACATGTGTGTTTTTTTTTGTTTAACATTCTTTGTATTCTGAAAAACAGAGACTAAGTGGTTTGGAAACAGGCCTGGAATATGCTTTCAGGGACTGGTCATATCTTATAGCTTCTCTCTCTTTAAAGTAACGATTAACAAATAACTATTGTGACTATTCCTACCCATCTATAAAAATTAGCGAAACACATCATTTTAGTTTTCTGAATAGAAACAGAATTTGACGGCAGATAAGAACCATTTGGCCCTTCTAGTTCAGACCTGTGATTAATTGCAAATCCCATAATTCTAAAGTTTATTATTATCTTCAATATCATTTTATACTGAAAGAAACAAACATTTAGGGCAACGAAAGCTGAACTTAAATGATTCATATAAATGTGGCAACCAGCACTTTTACAAAACAACTGTGTTAGAAATAAAGTGTTTTTGGCTGCTTCCCCATAAAAACCCTTTTTTTCTCTTTCAAGTTTTTTTTCTGATGCCATTCAGCTTCCTTTTTTCAGACTTTCGCACTTCCTACTGTGCACTTGAAAGAGCTCCACATGTTGTGTTTGTTGACGTTCCTCATTGAACCGCTCCTTTCAAGCAAAAACCCATCCCTTTGACCCATTAAAGGCTGCCAGTGTATGCAGCGTGCATAGTGCCCATGTCCCAAGGCCCTAATTGTCCTGTGGCCTCCAAGCTGGAGATCTACAAACTTGTTAACCCTTTCAGGCTTGGGCTGCTCACATAAGCACGTGCGTCTCTTAATTGCAACCCTTGGAAAGAATTGAATACCAGTCTTGCCTTTCCTTATGTTATTACATTCAAGAGTTGTAAATATTTGTTCCATTTTTCTGTTTCTTGTACTCGTCCCTGCTTCATTATACATTTGACTCCAACGCATACCCCATAGCGTTTATATGAATGTATGCATTAGCCTTTACATGCACATATTGACTGCGTTGTTCCTTTAAAGGGTAACTGAATCTGCCAGCTTCTCTGCTCTGATTGTCCCATGATGTGAATCCCCCGTTATTTAAGAAATGAATATGCCTTTTACAATTTCAACATATGTAATTGTTGGCCCAGTCCATTAATATTGTTTGCAATGAGACGCCTGGGGACAAGATAGTCTGAATAATTATATGTCTCAACAGCACGTTACTAGCTCTGCATCAGAGGGACCCCCAATTGTCTGATGTGACCATAGAGAAACTTTCAAAATGTAAGACGGCTTCATTTTCATCCACTTTAGCTCCTGTTTTCCAAAATGCTGCAACGATTTCTGTAAAAAGTGAACTGATTAGAGTGTTTTTCTGTTTAAATTGATTTGTGTTATCAAAATGAGTTTTGCACAGTGTGTGCCAGTGCCTCATTAAGAATGGGATGTAGTTTGTACGAGACCCGACGCATCCACACGGTATATGGCTTTATGAACTTAAAGGATGTTGGATCTTTTCTTTCAGTGCTAAAAAGTTTTTTTTTTTGTATATTCTGACACATAATTGTAATCTTTTTATATATATAAATATACACATATATATTAAACATCTGTCAGAGATGTATATATAGAATGTAACGTAATGGGTTTATTCCACAATGGCTGTTAATGGTCTCCAGTTGGTGTGACCAGGTATAGATTGATGAGTATTGGGAATATGCCTCTTCTATTCCTGCTGTTTTAAAGGTGCATTCATTCATGGAAATATTTATTTCTGGAAGGGTTATGTATAGTTGTTGGCAATATAGATTTAAAAAATGTGCTTTTAAGTGCATCATGTTGGGTCAAAAGAAGAATGGAAATTTAAATTATTATATTTAAATGATTTAACCTAGAAAAAATAATTTATGGAGAAGTGGCGGTGAAATGTCTTCTTTCATGTCCCCACTTTGGTCTGCTTGAAGCACTGCCATTAAAATCAGCGGGGGGCTGATTGTGTACACACAACAGGAAGAGGGGCAAATGCAGATTCTGTAGAATCCCCACGTATTTGCAAAGGGGTCACCAAGAAAATGAAAAAAGGAACCACTCAGCGATTATATGCATTAAAGTGCGTATGACGGCTGGAGTGTCACCTTAAAGTACTGGCCTAATGTGACACTACATACTGGAGGACATTGGGGGGGTTGTCCCCATTTCAGTGGCAGCTGGCTGAGGCATGACGTATACATGATTGTGTGTATTCATCAACGCATGGAGATTCTATTATTAGGTTTATTTGAATATCCCTGATACATTATTGCAATAGACTCTAAAAGTATCAATTGCCAAATCAATGCACCTTTATAACAACACACAGTCCCCCCTAGGCCTGTCAAAGCTTAAAATGGGGCTTTGACCTACTTCCGGGGGCATTAACCTGCAAAAAACTACAATATTATGATTTTAAGAGAATTTTAATGATGAACTTTCAGGGTAGCTTTGCTGTGAGCTTTACAGGATAGGTTTCCATATATCTATATATAAATTTCTGGCAGAATTATTTTTGATTTTTTTTTTTAGAGAATAAGAATCAAAAGCTCAAAGCACTAAATTATTCACCAAATTTGAAACTGTTCGGGCAAAAGAAAACGCCTTGTTAAGGTAGCACTATAAATACAGGTTGTGTAATGGCTCAAACTTAAACAAAAATGGTGTCAAACACCGCTAACGAGCATTTATAGCTTAATAGTCACAAAACCAGTGACTCTAAACGTATAGGTTTTCTGATGAAAGTGCTATGTGTTAAAAAATCTCCCGTGTTAATGAACCTATGTTGTCATTTTTATTTATCCAAAGTTATTTCTGTTTGTCCAGTTCTCTCAGCCTTACGCAAACATTATGCAATATAGCTGAAACATGGATATAACGGGTCTTAAGGAGGGAAAAACTAAATGATTTTATAAGGATATAAGAAGTGTGATTAAGATGTCTGCTTCTGGATGAGGATATAGGTAAATAAGAGGGAGGGAGTAAAAAAATTTTTGAAACAGTATTTTTTTTTAATTTGTGATATGTGATGTCATAATCAGCCATGTATTTTGTTTCTTGATTTCTACTTGTACCCATATGTTATTGTAAGGTATGAAGTTATGGTGAAAGTGTTTCCCTCCAGCTGTTAATGAACTGTGGACACTGTAATTTTCAAACGGCCACGAAAGCATTGTGATACCACACTTACCAAATTTGCAATGTACCACAACAGGATACTGAAGCGGATATGATGTCATACGAGGGCCCACACCCAATATGCAGCTTGTGGTGTGATGTCACATTCTGTGAGTTAAGTTAATGGGGCATTCTGCCCACAGAACACTCTTTATCATCATCATATCTTGTCATAAGCAGTGCACAATTCATTTGGCAGTCCTGGTAAATGTGACTTTTGATAACTGGGCTTATGTTCTGGCTGTGACAAGACTGTCCAGACAAATTTGGGATTGTCGTCAGCGTTCATAGGATATGTAGTGCACCAACGGCTTCAGGGCGACACTTTTGCCATCACTATGCAAACAAAAAAGCAGTTTAAATAATTTTTGGAAAAAAAAAACACTATTTTTTGCTATGACCAATAATAGTGATCGCAAGAGGAAAGAATGCTATTTTCTCTTTGAAAACCGAGATATGTTTTTTTGGAAGCGTTAAGTGTATTGTACATTTCTAGTCTTAAATAATCATTTTCATTTTGTATATGTAGCTGAAAGCACTTAAAACATTTGAGTTACACAGCTGTTCTGGTATATCCACAGTATGTTCCCGTATATATCATTTAGCCTCCAGTGGATGGGACAAAAAAGTAGAAACTTTTATATTGAAGGTTATGCCATGCTCCAACAGAAATCTGCCTTACAAATGAGACTCAGAGGCCTTAATGTACCTACCATATTTTAGGGTCTTTGAAGTAGAGATGAGCTTGACGACTGTGGCTCTGTTGACAACACTTGACAACAGAACCAAAGGTTTCCTAATTTGTATAACTTTTTACGAGAATTGTTTTGCTGTTTTGTATAAAAGAAAACACGTTTTGCAGGATATTTCACTGCTAGGAGTCTCCTTATCTCCACTTCTCAGCACCGACACTCAGGATGTATTAGCAGTGATACCAAGATCTCCGATATTAAAACTGACTAGTCTTAAGCCTATTAACTATTTGTTAGCAATTGTTCTGGCGTGCAAAAAAACCCCCACAATGGCTGCACTATTGCTTAGTCACAGTTTATTGTATCCTGTATTTCTTACACAGGGCTTTATTCTTTTAACCCTAACAATTCTCGCTTAAAATTTGGGGTGGCATAAGACAAAATCTTGCAGGTAGGTGATTTAAAATCTTTAACCCAGCCAAGGTTAATGCTCTTCTGGCTTCTCCCCAGTACTTAGACTCTGGGAAAATCCTCCCAGTTCATTGGTTGGATTTCATTGTTGAAGAAGTCAAAGGGGAATCTCAAGAATGGAGAATTTTGGAGCAAAAAAAAAAAAGACAATTTCAGCAGACTTTGGTCCAATAACATGACGTTTAGCAAATGAAGCTTGCAGTTGTAAGAAAACATAATTGTTAAACATATACAATATATCCATTATTTATTTTGGAATTTCTGCATTGTAAGTCAATGCCAACTTTTCAGATACATTCTTTCCCAGAATCAAGAGTTGTCACATCGAGGCCCTCCAGCCCCTACCATACATAAATATTTTTCAAATGAAAACATTCAGTTTTATTCACTGAACACTAGTAGGTTTAATTATGCATGATATGGGACCAACAGATCCCTTCTTCAGGAGTATTCACAGATTGACCCCATAAAATGCAAAATGGTGTTGGGTGACTTAAAAAACTCCAAGTCACCGCAATTCATCACCACTCTCCCAGTCCCGCGTATGAACGCTGTATTTACTCCAAACTGGAAATGTATTTTTATTCAGAAATAAGCTGTATCTTTTACTTGAGAGCAGAATGTAGTTAATAAGTTGGTCAGTTAATACCTTTAATTGAAGTGTAAACATTAAATTTATATGTTAGTAATATAGTAATGCATATTTTTACTTGCATATTGTTAAGAATATATTTAATCATACTCCTTTTGGATACCGGTTTCATTAACCAATGAAATTCTTGAATTGTTGAAGAAGTGGCACTATATTAAGGTTTAATAAGTAATTACACATAAACTCCCTGTGTGTCTCCCGACAGATCCACGCAGAAGCATGATGTAGAAAACAGATCCTAAAGTAGATGATAAAGAGTTTGAGAACAAAATCTAATGTTTATGTAAAATTCTATAAGGCTAGATTCATTAATACATAATTATAGTAAATGGTTGTTGCAATAGCAGCTGGACTACAACATGAGCTACCTTTTGTATGCACTAGCTGTGATTCTTTTAAGTGTGGTGTAACAGTATGAGCTTGGTGATGTGCCGTTCGATAATATCAAAAAGATGACAAATAGCTTTACTGTATTAAAGATTCCTGCAGAGCCATGTCCACCTCTGATGGCTTTAACCAGCAGTATCTGTTGCAGGTGAACGGTTCATTTTGTTGTATCTGAAACCTCCATCTAGGTAGACTAACTGTGTTCTATAATGTATAATTCAATCAAGATTCACCAAGTTTGCTATTTTGAGTGCAGAAAAACTAGGGAAGATATTATTTGATGGAATTCTGAAGGTATATAGTTAACCGTGTAGCTAGTATTTTTGGATTTCTTTGGTTCCAACTATAGTCTCGTTTTGGATTTATTGGAATGCCTGCTTTTAGACCCCTACGTTTCTATTAACAGAAAGAGAGGAATGCTAAATTTTACTTTAAAAATATTGTCAGTTTTGGCTCCGAATAAATTGTACTATTTTGTTGTATATTGAGGCACCCTGGAATTGGAGCCAAAAGGGAGGGAGACCACAATCAAGTACACATAGCTAGGAACTCTCCAGAACCAGAGATCTAGTTTTATTCCCACTGACCATGAACTGAGGGCACACAACTAATGCAGCTCATGAAAAAGGTCTCAGAGCGCTTTACTTTAATTGTGTGGGTCGTATAGGAACAGGGCACTGGGTGTAATAAAATGCAGACCATCCAGAAATGGCAGATGAAGTTACCTGGAGCAAGAAAATAGGATAGATTTGGTAAGGTTAGATAAATTATTTTAAGACCCACAAGCCACCCCAGTGATATACCTATGAATTAAACAGAACATCACAGGAGAGGTTTGCTTTATTAGATAATATCAGCCGATTACTTCCAAAATAAGGCTAGAAGTAACCGAATGGTCTTTCTGAATTGAATAGTATTGAATAGTACATTTACAAAATATGGATGAAGACAAGAAGGGCACTTTTTGCCATTCCTGAGAAACATCAAGTTGGGCATATAAAGAATTGAATGGCTTCCGGTCAAAAACTCTGCACCAAACAAACTGTAAGGTAGTCCATAACTATGCCCAGCCCCTCAACTCTTCATAAACGTAGAGTTCGAGGTTTCAGTTTTCATGAACAGTTCAGCAAAAAGACCCTCTTTGTCCACACCTGGTGTTGACCTTCAAGTGATATTTTATTTAAGTCCTATACCAAGCCCCCTGTCAGTTTGTAGGGGCTGTTAAATTATGGGCCTTGAAGTCGGGGTCTAGAGCTTCTCGAACCATTTGGTTGTTCCACAAATAGGCCTTAATTTTTCATGTAGGTTATCTTTACATTGGCTTGTGTGTACATTCTAATTCTGTCTGGGGGGGAAAAAAGAAAATATAAAGAAAACAAAATATTTTAATACTAATTTGAGTGAATTATGTAAACATGCTGATTGACCTCTCTATAGCTTCGTTTCATGTTTAGAACTCATCCTCCATGAAGGGGAACTAGTTATCAAGTACCATGAATTTACAAAAGCTTTACCTAAATGATGTCAACAAAAATACATCAATTGGAAAAAAAATCAACATAAAAGATCTGACAAGGGGTTTTAGTCTTATTTTATTTTTTTAAATGGGGTTTTGTAGAAGATTATAATTAATTTTAATGGGCCTTTATTTCTGTTTGAGGAACAAAACATGTTATGCATTTTTCCTGTTAACAGGAGCAAATAGCATAATCTGATTTTTTATTCTTTTCCTCATAATTCCGGCCCTACAACTAATAGATGCTGCATGTATAATATGAATATTAGGGATATTTTTTATTCCCTAAACATGAAATGGTGCTTCAACAGTGTTGAAGATACAATATGCTGCAGTTGAACTGATTCAGTTAGTGTACGAATGTGTGAGACACAACTCTTTTGCACTTATGTACATAGTCCATAAACGGTAAAAAAAATATATATATATCTTGGAACATATTTTGAATATTAAAAATCCATAAAAACAGGAAATGTTTGTAAAGAGATAGGTATTACTAAAGCTTCGAAGAAGGTGTTTTACTATTAAAAATGGAAAAAATATCAAAAAGCATGCTGTTGCTTTGCTGTTGCAAAAGCTTTGTAGCTCGCCATAGCTTACTATGCAGGATCTGGTAAATCCAGATTTGTTGCATAAAGGCCTTTTTAATGTCCTGTGTTGCAAAACTGTAGTTCTAAAATTGGGGAAGAATATCATCCTGTTTTCTAGAAAGGATATGTATATATACATCATACCAA
This sequence comes from Spea multiplicata, assembly GCA_009364415.1. Taxonomy (NCBI): domain Eukaryota; kingdom Metazoa; phylum Chordata; class Amphibia; order Anura; family Pelobatidae; genus Spea; species Spea multiplicata. The sequence goes on from VKOC01000008.1 coordinate 14,980,002, forward strand.
GGCATGAAGAGCACTGTACCCTATGCTATAAAATAAAACAATGTTAAAATACTTTTGGTTGCGGGATGAAGAGCGGAGGTGCGGGTAAAACAGAGACCGGTAGGGCTAACCTGAAGCGGTGCCTCTGCCTGGAGTACATCTAAAAAGCTGGCGGTCTAAGCACATCACGCCAGACTTCTACCAAGGGTCTTCAAAGGTCTCTAAACACACAGATTAGTATTACATTTAGTAAAAACCATTACCTGTAAGAGGGATCTGTTTCATTTACATGGATGATCTCTTCTCTATTGCTAGGAATACGGTTCCAGGTCATTCTGGGGATTTGTACAATGGAAGAACTAACGTGAAAATCTATAGCAAATGTTTAACCTCCCAGCTGCTGTTCTTGTCTTGAAAGAATAGGATTTTGCCTGTTACATGCCAGAACTGTGAGTCCCCCCCCCCTTTCCTAAATACATGCCATCAATGTCCCTTGGTCTGTATGTTGGGTCTTGTACAAAAGCCAAATCCCTCCGCATTCCACCATTAACATAGGAACACTTCAAATAGTAAACTTCAGGAGGAGTGATAACCCCTTAAGTTAAGAACATTATTTACAAAAACATAGTTACAATAATGTGTATAGAAACGGAGAAAATGTGTATAAATTACATGGTGTAAATACATTATTATTTTTCTAAATGCCTTACTCTGTTATATAACTATAGAGACACAAAGTCGCATAAAAAGTCAAACCGCTGGCAATAGCCACACTTCTAGCCACATCCCCCAAAACAAAGGTGTCCGGCTGACCATTAAAAATGTTGGAGAAATGCTGATAAAGATAACAGGAAATGTTTTTTCTTAAGAAAATTAACTTACAATGATTGTCAGTGCAAAAAAAAAAAATCACATGACTCCATTTATCAAGCCTCCACATGACAATTATTTTGCACTATTAACCCAAAATGCTTTCTGGTTAACCCCCTTTGCTACTGATATTCACGGTCTGTCTTTCTGTGCTCAAAAAGACATCTTGCTGTGTTTCAGGACTCACAAAAACATCAATTGCTGAAAAAGCTTTGGCTTTTTTTTTTTCCTTTCAACCTCACACACAATAAAATGACATAATCTGACACAGATGTTCTAAGGTTCTAGCTATATTCTACTGTACACCAAAAAACAGCTCTACAATAGTGATGGAATCCATAAGCGTTTGTTGCCACGGCTCTTTGTGTCCTAGCAGATGAGGGTATGGTTGGTCAGTTAGTATGGCACATATTTCTCATACTATAAAATGGGCAAAGGAAGTAGTATTTAGGAGCATTGAAGTCAACAGAAGTATGATTTACTGCAGAAACAGAAGGGGATTATAAGATTGTTTATCAAATCGCAGGAAAGCCATAAGAACATAGGGGGGTATGACGTAGCCTGACAAACCTGCCTTAGTGTTTCAATATGGGACACTCGGCTAAAGTAGTGAAAAGTCACCGGCCATGTCCCACCACTCAATATGTAGTGGCTTCACTTTACCAAGGCGCATTGGTTGTGTGACTAAAGTTGGCTATTCTGTTTTTTAGGGTAATTTTACTAAGTGGTAATTGTAGACACATTGGGGCAAACGAGTGATTTCTCTCAAAGACGACATTAAATCCAATTAACAGTTCGTAAACCTCCTCCACTGTGCATCTAAGTAACACAGCCGTAGAATTGTGCAGCCGTGCATCATTATAACCAATGCATCTGTTGCTGCTTCCAGTATTATTAATTGGTGGTGCATTAGTGCAGTATACATTATTTATTGGTGTCTGCCAGTAAGAACTATAGGGTATATGTAAAATAATTATGGTGCAAAGTTTGAAAAGCAATTTGCACCAGAATCATTTTTTTTTTTATATACATAACCCCCCATGTCTTTAATGGAGTTTGGGTGTGATGTGCCCTATTGATGCTATTAAGGATTGCAGAGCATCACAGCAGTGTAACAAGCAATATGATGCTTTATAATCAGCCTGAGTGTTCAAGTGTGTAGATTGTCTGCGATATAAAGCAGGGCAAATAATAAAACGCACCTTGTTCTGGGAAACAGACGGACGGTTCTTATGGGCTTGTATGTGGAGCCATTCCTTTATAACTTGCAGGGCTTCGGCAATCATGCTAGCAGTTCTGTGGGAGAATCAAAATAGTCAATTCACAAAAAGTATCCTTTTTTTATAGCAAGGCTCTGATCCTTACGCTAGCATAGATAACATGGGTCCACCCGACATGGAAAGGGTTTTCTAGTCACCAGCAAAATGCGCTTTACGGTTGACAGCCAGGGGTATTTATTGAAAGTGATAAAGAACCATTCACAAACAGCTCGATTGTGTACTTCAGATTTAGAATGTAATAACATTCATTCCCTCAACTGCTACCAACAGGATATACGCTTGTCAGTTTCTCTTTTTTGCCAGATTATATCGCTGTAGTGCTTGTATGTGCTTTAGAACTGTGCATAATGCTACTCATTTTAGTATGTTTCTTCTATATTGTTGTTTATTTTTTGATCTTTTAATAAAGTATATAAAATTCTTGGTTACTGTGTTTGTTCTGTCTACTCCTCTCTGTCTGAAGCATCCACGGTGATTATGGCATTGTCTGTTAATATTATCCAACAATAGCCAGGTGCTTGTTACATACATGGCCTCTCCCTACACGGCATATTACACAAGAGTGGCTCAAACGCATGTTCACGTTACGGGTTTGAGGATTGTTACTCAATTTTATAGTGACTTAAGGACTGCCATTAACTTATTCTGCTAAGCACATTTTACGAGTTGATTTTAATTCTACCAGTGCTTAGATTGGCTAGCAAAACAATAATTTCATTTCAGATGTGGCAGGTTTTAAATGTCTTATGTGACAAGAAATCAAAAAACCTAAATTCCATGTGTGTAATAAAACAAACATAATACTCCCCAAATGCAAGCAGCTGGCAACGACACTCTTGCTCAAAGTGTTTACACAGATAAACGATAAACCATGGAGCGCATATACATAGGGGAAAAAATGAAATAATAGTGCAATATGTATACGCTTCAAAATAATTTAATATGGTGTCTAAGTGGATTAAATATTAAATTAAGTGTATACATATTGCACTATTTCATTTTTTCCCCCCTATATATATGCGCTCCATGGATTATCGTTTAACTGTCTTATGACCTGCTGACTCCACAATGCACGGTGTTTGATTTGCGTATTTGTTAATGCTGATTAAACACTGAATGAGAAGAGCTGCTGCCATTTACAAAATTGTCACCTATGAAATCAACTTGCTGCCGGTGGGTCTGGCAACTGCTGCCGGCAGTATGTAAAACACATATCCTTCACAAACCTTGAATGCAGTGAATAAATTCAACATACTGTGGGCAGCATTTGTCAGATTTACCTGCAGTTTGTAAAATCCATAGTTGTTACCTCAGAATACTCTACATTTGGCATATCCCGTACCCCAGCTTGTTTTTCCTATCCCAAAATCAGCTGTAACATTAAGGCAGGTAAGTATCCTTGGAAGACCACAGCGAGGATCCTTGGAAGACCTGAAAAAGGTAAGCAGGGTGAGCCCTGGCAGGCAACTCTTTAGAGGTTCTTAATGCGTGATCATTTTTTTCTTGCCTCTTTAAGTCACAGCGTGACTCAAAACTTCTTTAAAGCGTATATTGAGTAAGTTAAGTGAGATAATGCATGCCTTTGATGGATTTGATGAGCGTCAAAACCACACAGCTTTAAAGGCATGAATGCGCTCCTTTAAACAGGGCGGATACAGACAAGTGATATATAAAACACCCGTATCGCTCTGAGTAGTAGCTGAAAGCCACCTGACTTGTTTGAACCTTCCATTCATACAAAAGGCCTATTAACCAAACCTATTTAATTACTCGCACGTACAGTAATCCAGTATTAGTGTATTTAGATAAAATCATATAAATTCCTGTATTTCATGGCCCAATGTAATCTGGGGGAAAATATTACCTTACTATCCAAACGTGGGATCTTGCGTTTAATAGACTTGCAGCTGCACTGCAACTCCCAAGAAGATCAGCCAGCTAGCTGCATATACTCAGGTGGCTATTGTGTTGGCACAAGCTGGGGCTTGAGATTATTTCCCATTGTGTATATGTGTTACACATACTGCTCTGACATCTGCTGGCTGATCAATGTGTTGTAGCTGAACACACCTTGTGAGATTGCATTGTATTCTCCCCATTTACATGGAATAGGATAATACAATAACATGATTTCTGCTCAGAAACATCTAGCGTTATTATGCCTTTGTCGTGTGGCTGGCTCTCTTCACTTTCCTATTGATTGATGTGGGAGAAAGAAGCTCTGTGACAGATCGATAGAAGGTTTGCTTCACATTAGCCCAAAAGAATAATTAAAGCTAATGGATTTTTGTGCAGTCACTTAGTGTATTAAATATGCATTAGCACTCTCCAGTCTTACTATGCATCGCGAGTAATAATCCTGCCATACAGTAACAGCGGAACAAACGCTGCTTTGGCATTTACAGTTATATAAAGCATATAATAACAACGTGCAGCCGAAGCATAGGCAATAATGATCCGTCGTACTCCGGCACAGGTGGGGACAATGTAAAGCTGCGACAGGTAAAGAGAGGCGCTTTCTGGTCCGGAGCAATGCTTAGATTTGACTTTGCAAAAGAGCCAAACACGCCAAAAACACGCCTCACATGGGACCGTCTTTAAAATGTATGAAATATCACTGCCAACAGATAACTGAAGAAAATGAATGATTACAGGCCAGGCATCATTACCGTAACCATGACGCCTGCAGGAAGTGATCTAGTGAGTAATCCGCTAACACAGCGCTCAGAAATTACAAAAAAACACAATGTATTTGAGGATTTAGGCTTCTACCGTTTCATTGCCATAAATGTGTAAAGAATATTAGGGCAACAAAGTATTTATGTGACAGCAGTAGTGTTAACTTGTTGCCAAAGATGGAGGAGCAAGACGAAAACATGACACGATATCGATATTACGAGGTAATATATATGTGCGGCCAATTATTTTATTTTTTGGGCACTGCCGGAAAACAGACAGCCGGGACGAATATCACTGCCTCCGCTCCCTAAGTTCAACAACCCTGAAACGATGTATGATTTTATTCACTGCCACCATGTTCCATAGCAGTGCACTATAAGGGTTTATTCACCAACACCGAGAAACGTCATCTCACCCGTGTTACGCGGCATCGTGGGGACCAGCAGTGCTGCTCATAAAGGTTTGTTGGCTAAAGGGGCAGCTGCCAGATGTTTTTTTTTACCGTTCACTATGGAGGGACATCACCAGTGTTAATGGCTGAACTGGCCGTGTATAATGCATAAGCCAATGGGCAAGGGGACTGAAGAAATCTAAATCATTTAATTATACATGACACAGGGACGGCCACGCTCTTCGTGCAGGAGACGCTCACAGGGTCATATTTATTAAAAGGAAGGGAAGGACTCCTCTCCTCCACGAACTCTCCCTTTAACGAATAGACCCTCACGGTAGAGGCGGTGGGTTTACCCTCTGAACGCATAGTGGATGAGGCGAGACACCTCTCACCTCCCGCCCGAGTTCTCTGTAGAACGGATAAATCTCTCTCCTGACACCCCTGTTTTAGTGAATCCGGACAATAACACAACCCCGCCCGTTAATACTGTAAAGCGTGCCCCTCCCTTACACACCCTTCCAGCGGACCGGAAGCATTTTAACAACTTCCGGATGTGTATTTCCGCTGCCGGTTGTCTTCATCCGCTTTTAGAATTTTTCTTCTACTTCCTTCCGGAGGCTCCGGACTCGGTGGTGGATCCGGGAACCACCCTGAGCTGCAAGGTGAGGAAGAGGCAGGGAGGCGGCACGAAGCACAGTGTCCGGTATCGGAGGCGAAGGCTGAGGGAGAGGCGGCGAATTGGCAGATCGTGTCTTGGCTTCCCAGGTATAGCCGATAGCGGCTTAGTGATGTGTGGCCCTCCAGGAAAGCGCAGACATTGCCGTCCGCAGACACCTCGGCTGAGGGTTATTGAGCTTTCCTAGCGCATTCTGGGGGCGGTTTTGAGGTCTTCATTTGTGTCACCGGGCTGTGAGGCGGTAATGGCCTCCCTCCCAAGCTGAGCGTTTATGGGAATGAAGCGTTTTATTGCCCCCCTCTGCTTTTTGCTGCTACTCGCCTTATCCTGTCACATAACACACGGGCTCCGTGGCTTATTGTAATGGTTTCTCTTTTGTTATATTATTCTGGTGGCATTACTGCCCGGTCTCTTCCCTGTGTGAGCACTGGCTTCTTAGTGTGTGCCCACTTGTGCCATGCTTGATGGCTTGCTAATATGCCCAGTGCCTGGTGACTTTCTAACGCTATACTTTTGGCGGAGCTCTCAGGTGGGTGCCTTCGCGGTGCCTGGTGGCCCACTCAGGTGGGTGCCTTCGGGGTGCCTGGTGGCCCACTCAGGTGGGTGCCTTCGCGGTGGCCCACTCAGGTGGGTGGCTTTCACGGTGCCCGGTGGCCCACTCAGGTGGGTGGCTTTCACAGTGCCCGGTGGCACTCTCAGGTGGGTGGCTTTCGCAGTGCCCGGTGGCGCTCTCAGGTGGGGGCCTTCGCAGTGCCTGGCGGTTTGATACATGTTTAGTGACTGCAGGAAAGTTCTAGGCCCATCTCTTTTCCAAAATACTTTGATGATAGAAATACCACTGTTCTTGTTCTTTAACCGAATTCTGAAATGGCCCAATGGGGAAAACCAAAAACCAGAGCTGTGAATAAAATCAGGGGGACTCGGTCAAAGAGCAGCGCGGTCTCTTTCGAAAATCATAAATCCGATGGGATATTTTTGTTTAGGTTGCGTAAAGTGCGGTGTTCACCTTCTTGCATATTTCTATGAGATATCCTCTCACTTGCCTTATCTTCTGTTTTATTTAGTAGATATTTTGGGGGTCTGGAGGACTCCTTGAAGGATTCCTGTGAACATATCTCCGTATCTGGACACAAAACAGCCGTACCTAGCCTGTCACTAGTGTGTGAAACAGGCCTCCCGCGTTTCTCCCCTGCCACCAGATCCTCAAGAAACGTTGTCTTGCCAGCAGACCCTCGGAGGAGGATATGAACACGCTGAACTTCAAGCCTACGCTGTAACGACCTTCTACGCTCCATTCTGTTGTGCATGTTCTGTGTGAGCCCACGCTTCCGGGCCCATGAGGGAATACAAGGTGGTGGTGTTGGGCAGCGGTGGGGTTGGAAAGTCGGCTCTGACTGTACAGTTTGTCACAGGCACCTTCATAGAGAAGTATGACCCTACAATTGAGGATTTCTACCGTAAGGAGATTGAGGTGGACTCTTCACCCTCTGTCCTGGAGATCCTGGACACAGCGGGTACTGAACAATTTGCCTCCATGAGGGACCTGTACATCAAGAATGGCCAGGGGTTCATCCTAGTGTATAGTCTGGTGAATCAGCAGTCGTTCCAGGTGAGTCAGTCTGATGCTGCAAAGGATTGTGTAAGCTATTTTCAGCAGCCCTTTCTTTGAATGACACAAATACATGTTGCGTGTGCGTTGGAGCCATTGATGACAGCTGGAATCCGTGATTTATTTATTTACATACACACAAGAACGTTGATCTGCAGACAGTATAATGTGTTGCACTGCCAGTGGGTTTTATCTCTGACTATTAAATTGTTAGTTATCAAAAACATGGTTCTGGTACAAAGTTCTAAATGTTTTCAAATCACCTCTTCAGCCGCTGGGAATGTTCCTAGTCGCTGCACCGTCTCATTGGTTACTATGGTGGTAAGGCTGTTGGGTGTATTGCACTACTATTTCTTTTTATATGTAAAACCTCTATGATAAATGTGCTTTGGCATATCGTCAAGTGGGCCATAAACTAGTCTCTAACTTCATTACATTACATTGCTTTGTGTGTTGCGGGTTTCACTCCCAAAGACGCATTTGTGTTTGTCACCCAATATACATTAGAGCCAAATATTAAGGGTGTTATGTATGCAGTGCAAGTCTGGTGCAGAACCCAAAGTGTGATGTATATGAATGTAACTTTATGCCTCACATTCTGACTCCAAGTAAAGCCATCGGACAGATTATGAAATGAGCTGAATGGCTGGAGTGAAAGCCCTACACTGGAAACAAAATGCGTAAAATACTGTACACTATTTTGTGTGGATTGTTGGGGAACACGCTGTACTACATGAATCCATGTATAATATATACCTACAGGGGTGTACATACTGACATTCTATCAGTAAATGTCAGTATACCTCACAAGGGCCCCATAGCCACTGCAGACCTCCGTAGTTAACGCAGATCTTTTTTTGGTATCGGCTCGGGTTCCAGTAGCGTTTTCAGTGAGATCCGCTGCGTTTGCATACTCTGGCTGCCGACTGACACAAGGCAGGTAGGACCGCCAGGTTCCATTCTTGTTTCCTGTGCTTTGCTCCTTGTTTCTGGGTTAAATGCTCATCCCCAGCGCAGCTCCCATATCACTGGAATGGAACCCGGTGAAACAGGACAGGGTACCGGCACCAGTTAGGAGAGGGACTTGGATGCCAAATAGGGGTTTCTATTGCAAGCCATTCTTTGTTGTACATGGAATCAGGCATTTAATATTTTATCTTATTACAGCATATATATATATATATACACGTTCCTTGTCTCTAACGTACGTAATGAGGTTTAGATTATTAATACAGGTGTTGAAAGATTTTTCTTCGAAAACATCTTATCGGACAGAATGCGTGTAGGTAAATGATATAGTAGTTTTAGGAGGTATGTGCTATGAGTTTGCCCAGTCAGTGCTTCCAAACAAAGGGTGAAGCATCTGGAATGAAGCCCCTAAGAAACCCGACACTGGGGCTCCTTCATAAAGTTTCCTTTTTCCCGCTATATTTTTTTTTTTCAGTGTTTTCCTTTACAGCAAAACGGGAAAACACGTATGCAGATAATGCTAGGAGCTGTTATTGGCCCACATGTTTTAGGCGTGCATTTTAATCTGCTTTAATGCTATCCACTAAAATAGCAAGTGCGTCGGGGTCCATAGAGATTCTTGAACTAATTGCTAATTATTGCAGATTTGAGTGCATTCAGCGCAGAAGACAAGGCATTGTATCAGCCGCCACATAAAATGCTCCCTGGACTTTACATAGCAAAACGTTGTTGACCGTAAGGGACCAGGAACATTAGGCTTTGTAGATGAATTAATGACATTTTAGGACTTGGAAGAAACGTTCTTGACGTTATAGGTGTGTCATGCTTGTACTGCATTATATTTTTCTTCTCTAATTGCGTATCAGTAGGTTGGATAACCCAGTTCTTTCATTAGCTAAAATGTATTCTTCCCACAAGGAGTGGTAGTATTCTTCTAATGTGATCACTGGGTTTGCGTGTCCTTCGTTTGAGTTTGGCGGCCGTATCCTAGGCCGCATCTGTGTTGTGACTTGTGCCATTTAAACACAAATCTCAAGTATTTGGCACTACTGAAAATAGGTCATTTTTGTACTTATATTCATTAAAATTAGGCTACAATGTGATAAAAGTCCAGCCTCGGTGAGCTTCTCATTTGACCTCAATGCTTGGTAAACAAGTGTAGGTAATTTTGCTAATTTAACTTTGCATTAAGCAGGGTGAAACGTTTACATTCACATCCTTCCATTAATATTGAAGTTAAAAAAACTGCTAATGAGGGAGGCGTCAATGAGTGTTTCTTTCAGAGGCAAAGTTCCGTATTTAAGGAGAAAGGTTTTTGTTCGTTTCTCTCCCATCAGCTTTTTCATCTCCAGCTATGTATATATTGTATGTATAAGTCAACATGGGTTTTGTATACCTGGCACTTGCAATATTTATTTCCACTTTCTGATTTATTTATAGGACATCAAGCCAATGCGGGACCAAATAGTCAGAGTCAAGAGGTATGAAAAGGTGCCACTCATTCTAGTTGGGAACAAGGTAGATCTGGAGTCTGAGAGAGAGGTCATGGCAGCAGAAGGCCGATCTCTAGCTCAGGAGTGGGGCTGTCCGTTCATGGAGACCTCGGCCAAGAGCAAGACAATGGTGGATGAACTGTTTGCTGAGATCGTCAGGCAAATGAACTATGCATCTTTGCCTGAGAAGCAGGATCAGTGTTGTACAACATGCACTGTTCAATGAGAATCTTAAAGGAGGACCTCAAACACGGCCATAAAGAAACAGGTGAGTTCTGTACAAGGTATGGGGATCTTTTCATATAACTAGATAGGGTGGACATGAGCTGCAGCATTAAAGCCAAAATTCATTACTCAAAATTAACTGAAAACCTGTGATATCACTCGATTGTGATAAGGAAATCTAGATTTAGTGAAATAGGAACTTATCTTTCTGTATGTTTTTGGATTGTAGGTTTTTTTGTTTTTTAGAGTGTAGGTGTGTATAATACACAGGTAAGTGTTTTGATAAGTGTGATTCATGTGTTCATTCAGTGACTAATGGCTGGGTGTTATAAATTCAATATGATATGCAATGAGATTGAAATAGACTGATATGGGATTGTTTTAAAGCTTTGTAACAGAGTATAAAATCTCCTAGTTCAGTGCATCTCACACGCCCTGCAAATAAATGCTTGGTGATGGATTCCCATAATCCTTTCATTTACAAACCATTAGACTACTGGGATGTGTTGACCACATTCAACTGCTGAGTTTGCTTACCCTCTATGTAATCTGTGTGTGATTTGCATCGTGGACATAACAGGAGTTTACAGAGCGTATGGTGGTCCCAACAGACTGAGTTTGCCGCTTGTTTTTAGCCTTAGCACATTTCACAAAGACGTGGCTCGCCTCCCTGGAGCAATCGTTATATTTATGTAGCCTCGGGAATTATGTCGGTCAGGTATTACCATCTTGTGTCTCACTGCTTTTGCTAGGTCCTGATTTATTTATATCGATCTCACATGTGCTTTATGATTCCTTAACATGTATCCTAATGAATCATAGGTTACATTGACCAGCCATAGCATTTTCAATATATTGCAGTTAAAGCAGAGTTTATTCCTGTGGATTTTTTTTGTTAAGCCACTGCTAATAACAAATGCATTTCACATTTTCTTTCGGCAGATAACTCAGAGGACATTTGCACAGCGACCGCTTCAGAGGACTTAACAGCCCAGGTTGCAGATCTGAGCCTTGAAAAACCTGTCTGCACAACAGCACATTGCCATAACTGTCACAGAACGCTCATGGTGTGTGACCATCACATCGCCCTCCTATCGCAGCTGTGCTTAGCAAGTTTACTATAAGTTAAAGAGATCCCCATTAGTTTCTCTCCTCCTTATAGAACCTTTTCTAGCATTCTAAGTTCCTATTAATAGCTAATATGCAACAGTTCCTCTTTTTAATATTTTATTTTGTTAATCAGTTTCTGAAACATGTATTTATTAAATACTTACTCAGTATTACCTATATAATGCCTTTTTTAAAGACAGTTTTAACAGAGGATGATAGAGCCTTAATCACATGGTTATTCCTGTATATTACCTCACGTATGCTCTTTAAAGCTTTCAGTGTCAGGTGGCCAGCGACACATTTGTGAATTTTTTTTTTATTATTTTTTTTTACACTGAAGGGGTTAACTTGAGCATTTATTTTCCTTCTTGAAGTGATCGGTGAATTCTTTTCAGATTGTTTACGTTTAACAGTGTCAAGCGAAGCTGCTCGAAGCAAAGTGGACCTGCTTAGTGCTCTAAAGTTGGCGCCACATGCCCTTCTTCTGACAATTTAACCGCTGTCGCCAAACGGCAAACAAATCCGTACAAGACAGTAGTAGAAGCTGTCCTTCACCAGCTGTCAGTCAAGAGCGGCTTTTAGATTATACGTGTTGAAAGCTTCCTCCTTTTTTATACTTCCGGCTTGTCGGTGGGCAGCTGCCTTTCATCTACAGAGTAAATTACAATGGAATACTGACCAACACACCACTCTGGCACTGAAAGGCTTAATCTTACTCCTGGAGTTGTCCCAACCCATGAAATGTTTTAACTAAAGCCTTTCTACTATTATTAATAATGGTTCTTTGTTTAAGTGGTAGGTGGGCTTGTGCAGGAATCCAGTGGTTAGAATACAAATGTATTTTTATTTTAGAAACCCAACTCCCCATTCCCTGCTTGCTTTTCTGTTTAGTTTGTTTTTTGCTCTTTCCCTGTTCTGTTTTGTAGCCTGCGTTTGACCGTTCCTTAGGACAGGGAAGTTTAAACTTATTTTGGGTATCTCAATAGTAATGAGACTCAAGTTGATATTTTTTCCCAAGCTGTGCACAAATAAGTCTATTGCAAATAAAATGATTTTACTTTTTTTCTAGTTCATGGTGGTTGTGTTTTTGAGTACACTTAATATTGCTTCCTAGTTGCTTACCGCTCCTGCACTCATCGAGGCACAGGGTACTAACAATTCACTTGTGCTTTAACAAGCTGATTGCTTGACGTTTACCGGATCTGCACGTTTCTTTTTCCAGAATACTTGAACATTTTAACTTTTCTTAGGTATTTACATGTGTGACATGCATACAGACCATGAATTGTAAGCTTTCTTGGCAGTGGTAAGGCTTTAACAAAAATGATACTCACATAATGTTACATGTATTATAGTAATTGCCAAGTATATTTATTTTTCCTTTTTTCTAAATCACTTGCAAATTTTTTTTTTTTAATTTTTTTAGCACACCTAATTTGTATAGCAAATCAGATAACCAAAGCTAAAAAGCAGCATGGCCAAACATTTATTGATCAGTAAACTCCTTTGGTTGTCTGAGCATGATGGTAGAGGTAAGGCATTGCTGAAGTCATCGCCTATAAAAAGCATATGTTAAAATTAGTTGCTTAGTCTCCTGATCATCCTGGTAGCAGATAACTTTTAAAGCTAGCACGAGAATCATATTGCACCATTGGGAAAACAACTAAACTCCACAAGATGCTTTGATCGTCATGTCCTGTGCTATTTCCCTTTTTTCTAAATACATTTGCGCAGAGTTTTGTGGCTTCCCTCAGTTTTGACCCCGTTGGCCAGTTTGTATGAAAATGAGAGGGATTATAAATTCTGCAGAGGATTTCCATGGCCAGGGACATTGTCCTGTCTAGCAGGTTAAGGTTCCAGCAGCAAAAACTCTTGCATTTTCAGCCTCAAAAATATTATGTTATAGCCAATCGTATTAGTAGACTTGAACTGTTACCGTTCTAAATCAAAAGGAGTTGTTACCCCATACTTGATACGCTGAAAATCAACAAAAGGGGAATTGATTTAATCGGGCTGAGATATTATTGCAAAGTGTGTCTTAATCTTTGGAAGTAATAATTATAATGTTCAGACTTAAAATAAGCCCGTTTGCAATAAAGACTTTGCTGTAAGGAACTATCCAGTTTTTACCAATGGTGCAATCTTTTTTGATAGACTGCGTAATCTGTGTCGCAATAAGGGTTATTCTCTCTGTAAACCGAGCAATATGCTATACAAAGTAGGATCAGATTCATAGTACTATTTTAGAATACAGTTTTGGTGAGATGTTAAAATCTTTTCTTTAGTTGCATTTTCAGGTCAGCCTACACCATAATAATAGAGGTATGTACCGTATATTATGTGTGTTTCTCTAGTATCCATCATGCTCAATAATGATCTATTAATTGAGGCAAAAATAGTTTTAGCCTGCACTTTAAAACAGCCAAATTATTTTTTTTTCCTCGAAAGTCTTAATGATTGGTTATTAGAAATGTATAGTTACAGCACGTAGTAATAACAAAAAACAACAAAAAAATCAGACTCCCCTTGTCCTTTATATGACAAAAGAGAAATTGCTTCCAAATGGTTTGTTGGGGGGGAAAGCTTCAGCGTAACGTGCAGTTCATTGACAGTGTGGTAATTCTGTTTTAGGCAAATATTTAAGGTTTGTTTAAATATTAGATTGAATATGTTTTGATATATAAATGGTTTATTCAGCACATTAGATGGGAGATTGGGACCAAATGTTTCACAGCTTCCTAATGAAACTGCATGTGGTATGGCTATTGGAGGCCAAGCTATAGTATTCAAACAAACTTACTATCTTAATTATGACATCGGTAGGGGGTCAGATTACTTTGCACAAACTCTGCAAAGGTGTCTCATACATGGACATTGTACTGTACTCTTGGTCGTGTAAAAAAAAAAAATGAACTGAAAACAAACCTGTGATGGAGATTGAATCAGTTTTGTCATTTTGTAAAGAAACCCTACAGTTCACCGTTTGTAATTTTTTTTTATATATATATGAAATAAATCTGTATTAATTACTTGAGTCAGTAGTTTTATTTCAGGCAGTATATGGGCATAGCAGGTTCTGTGAAGCCTACTTACCCCATACTCTGATCAGCCATAACAATATGACCACCGACAGATGAAGTGAATAACACTGGTAATCTTGGGGGGGGGTATATTAGGCAGCAAGTTCTCAAAGCGGATGTGTTAAAAGCAGGAAAAGCATAAGAGTCTGAGCGACTTTGACAAGGATGCACCAAAATGAAAATTCTGGGCCGAAACCAAAAATCCACCATTCACTTGGCCGAAATGACCCTGCCCCACCTTTAAAAAAAATTAAAATACCACACTTTTATTAACACAGCAAAATTGGACAAAAATGTTAAAAATAAATAAATAAATATTGGACAATATTAATATATGTGGGTTCATAGTTTCCGAATGCGAATGCCACAACTACAGACCTTTTGCCTGCTTTATTAATGAAGGAATAGCCCACACCTATCCATGAAACAGCTTTTGATTCCTTGAAAAAGAGGGGGCTACATATTAAAGAGCTGTAATTCCTAAACCCTTCCTTCAATTTGGATGTGAATACCCTCAAATTAAAGCTGAGAGACTGCACTTTAACTGCGTTTTTAACTGTAACAAATTTATTTTGGTAAACAGCCGAATTAACAAAACTTAAAACTGGACCTAACTGTATGTGTGTATGGGCAGTGTATATGTGTGTGTATGCGCATGTGTTTGTAAGGGGTATATATGTGTGTATGTGTAAGGGCAGTGTATATGGACAGTGTATTTGTGTGTGTATGTGTATATGCGTGTAAATCATGTATTTTTTGTGGGGAGTGTAGGGGCCCAAGTTCATTGCTTTACCCAGGGCCTACGATGCTGTTAAGACGGCCCTGAGGCTACTTGTGGGAGCACCAACCGCCTCTCTGTTTCTTCTCATCTGGCTGCAACTTTCACTGGCTGGGAAATCTCTGCACAGGATACTTCATTACTATAGTAATGAGAGGTCTAAATAACCATGGGTTACACATAAATACAAAAACATATTTCTATCATGTGATAGCCTTTTAGACTTTATGGATCAAACTTTTAAAAAACTGTGCCTATCACTTGGTTTCGTTAATTATTACAATTACCATCCACAAATAGCATATACGGTATTACTTAGAAAGTACTAAACTTGATGAAATTTAAAAATGTACATTTCAAAGCCTGTTTTAAAAATAAATGTTCACTGCGCAATAATAATGAATAATAATAATTACAAGCATGCAATGTCTCATTTTAGTCACTAGGTGTCAGTCACACTTCACCTATTCAATATATAAGTTCCAGATATGACATGAAGTGCTTTGAAGTATACCTGAGTTTAATTATTCAAATCTAAGCTCTATGTTCTTAGAGGGACATTACGGCGTCACCTTCAAAGAATGAATATTACAACACTGTGTAAGTACTTAGAAATGTAGTCTTTAAACCTGTTAATAATAAAGTGACATGCTTTCAGGAGAAGCTGCAGCTCCAGAGCAGCAGCTCAACCCACCACGCCCGGCCCCGCCTTCCCTTTTTCATTATCAGGATAAAGCGCCACTAAAACCAGTGGGAGTGCTTTCCGTGTGGCCCCCCGGAACGCTCTCTGTGCCTTTGTTGAAGCTGACGTGGGCACGTGGGTTTACCACACGGATGCATGCAACATGTTGGTCAAAGCTGGCGGAAAGGGGGTAATGCATATAGTGAGATTCTGCAGAATCAAACAAAACCATACAAAAAAAGTAAAGGAACCACTCAGCTATCATATCCATTAAAATGCATATGGTGGCTGGAGCGCCCTATGAAGCAAATCAAAGAGCTCAGGCCATCAATGAGTATACATGTCGGAATACTTTCCAGGTCCACTTCTTGGGAGCTTTAGACCCAGGTATGTAAATTTGCAATACCTGAGCTGAACATACGTGTAAGAGAAAGTGTCCTACACCGGAAAGCGATCTAGTTTCACATCAATGAGCAATGACGTTAAAGGGATAGTTCGCATTTAAAGGGTAATTGTGCTGAGGATAGTGAATTGTCTACACACACAGATAGTGTCTTGCTGCTGGGGATGTGCCAAGCCTGTGACACAACACACACTGGATGCAGCTTCACTGCCAGCAGATCACAGCGACTCTCACCAGCCAAGGATGCTGCACTTGAAAGTTCAATTTCTGGACGACTCTCAGAAGACCTTTGTTGTTGATGTAAGTAAATCAATGACGGTTTCTGAATACACATTAGATTTTACTCTTGCTGGCGTGTATCTAAACATATGATGGAATATTATTGAAATTAAGGCTAACAGGCTTTAAATTCTAGTCCACCCCCTCCAAGACACTATAACAATTTATTAACAAATTATAATTAGAATTACACACAAAACTCTCTATTTTTACATATACAAAGCATGGTTTTATTGTGGGCTGTCTGATTCTGGGAGAGAAGTGGCTGATGCATCAGAATGATGATGAATGATTATTATTATCACATTATATGGATAATAGGGATTGTTTTGGTATTTAAAATAAAATGAAATGAAATATGAAACAGATAACTATTACTCGTAGGCAAATTTTTAATAGAGTTTGTGTTATTCAGAAAAAAAATGTGATAAAGGGTTACTTATAAAATATATGGACTTGATTATATGTGATATTGAATCACTTACCGGCTCTTGGGATATAGATTTTAAAAATACTCAGCTTTTCCATTTGCATTAAAAGCAAAACTACGTTAGAACAGATTTCATCATGTATGATAATGGTATATAATATTAATTTTATTTATTTAACAAAAAATAGCCCGTTGAACATAGATGCATATGATTACATTTTATATATTACAATTAAGTATTTAAGTGTTGCGTTATTTAAATTAAATAGAAATCTAAATTTAGCTTTAAATCTAATCTAATATAAAGGTATTATACCACCTAAAAAGATTTGTGTATATAGTGCTGCTCCAACAAACGATTATGATATGTCTATCTATGTATATCTATGTATGTTAACATAAATAAAGTATATTGTGTCGGAATGTACCGTATATAAAATATGCCTAGGAAATCAATTACATTATAAAGTTTTGTGGCTTTGATTTCGCCATGCTTAATTTTGACTTTAATTATTACCAGGCATAAAGTGATATATATATATAAATATATATATATGTATATATAATGGACAATAGGAAGTGACTTTATTAAGGTATATAAACGTAGCAGCACTTTGTCCACATGCATGTTATTCTAACTAATGATTCCATTAACGTTTATCCACCTCTTCTGGTTGATGAGCAGATTTTTTTGTATAAAATCCACTCCGAGGCAATCGTTCCATTTCCTGCTGCGAAGACGGCGAGGATGAATAGAGGGATGAGGCCGTTTTGGAAAATAGATATTATTCCTTACGGCGAATTGTGAGATGCAGACAATTAAAAAAATATACAGTGTATGTTTTTCAGTCCAGTGAACTTCTTCAGTTTTTTTGTTAACCCTTAATAACATATAGAACACTAGAGATGACACAGGCGTATACATTTATATAAGGGGACAATAGATTCTGCAGTATGGAAAGGCAGGAAAAGAAGTTGTTGAAATTTGTGCTTGGCAGAGCTTACAATCTAAAGGATAGGTGGGAGCTATTTAATAAATGAAAGGGGAAATTTTAAGGACATCTTCAATCAACTACTGTAGATAAATGTAACTGAAAAACAGCCAAGTATATTTGTGATGATGTTGTATACACTGGTAATGGCATTCTTTAAATAGCGTGTATGTGCGCGCGTGTGTTTGTGTGCGTTTGTGTGCGTGTGTGTGCGCGCGCGTGTGCTCATTTATCTTGCAGGAATAATACCTATAATACGGTCAGGTTACCTCCAGCCGCCCCCACATTGTCAGCAATAATTAAATGTTGATTTGTTTTTGTGAAGACGTAATTGCGCAGTGCAGAGTGGATGAAATAATAACCTTTAAGGACCCAGGTATGTTACTTGCGCTTGGTGCATTTGTGAGGCAGGTGGTGGCCTGGTGGTTTTCCATCATGAAGAAGATACAAAGAACAGATGGGAAATGAACAGTGAGGGCATGAGTGCAAGAAGTAACTGGGTCCGAATAAAAGATAGAAGCTTCTCCAGGTGTTAACAATACGGTTATCGCTTCCTCTTGGACCAGGCAGCGGAGCAGACAGAGGTGCAAATGCCCGGGACAGTCCCATCTGTGATAAAAACATAACGGAAGGATTTTTTAATATTATCTTTTTTTAATAATTCTTTATCATTTATATTTTCCACCTATCATAGTCAGGGCATGTTACGCTAATATGCAAACGTCCATTACTTTCCAACAATCCTTTAGTGAACATTGCCTCGAAATGTTTGTGTCAAACCCAAGTAGGACGTTGCCACGTGCCCTTGGCACACACACACACGCGCACACACACACACACACAACTGTGATTTTGAGCAATTTGTAACAAAATGGTATAGTTTAATTGCTGCTTCTTTTCTGAGCTCTGGTTTCTTTTGCAGAACAAGTTCATCTTTCTACCAGTTTGTTCCCAACTGGTAGTCTTCAACGGAAACTTGTAGCTCCAACTTATTGTTTTAATTCTTAGTTCAATTTCTCCGACAACTTCTTAAAATGGGTGACTTTACAAAGACTTTCACGAACTCTGCGAATGAAACAATCTGGTGCGGAAAAGATCATAATTGTTTTAATTACACAAGGCCTCTTATTTTAGACAGGCGCTAGGATGACTGTAGCGAGCAGGCTGCTATTACACTGTCACTATACGAGAAGCTGAGCACAAAAGCATAGTAATTTTCCCCAACAGCCCTTGATTTCTGGAAAGCTGCTTCGCACATTACATCAACAAACAGTTTAGCTCTTCAGCGGCAAACGGTTTCCCCTCTATCCCCATAGATTAAAGCATTCATTCATTTCCATGCTAATTTGGATCTAATTTTGTTACCAGAGCCTCCCATCATTAGCGAGAAGTACGTCTCATCAGCCTTTTCTTTTCCCCTGGAATACCAGGGACTGTCAGGTCTCATTACAGAAACCTTTGGAGAGGGTATAGAATATGAAAGCCATACATTTATAATCTGTAATTATGTTTTTCGCAGTCACAAGGGAGGTAAACAATATATTTTAGAGGCAACATGGATCGGATCATCCATACAGAACTAGAACAAACTAACAATGAGATTCAAAACAATGAAGGAATAATACAGCATTTAGAAGTTTTTATTCACCATTTAATAAGTAAACATGGCTATTAGTAACCATGTTATATATTTCTTATTCTCTGTAATGTGTTTGATGTTCATGTTCATACATTCTCTGATTAAGTTGGGACCAAGTTCTTTCCATTTTTAGAGCCATACTAGTTACCTATTAAATTAAGACATATACTATTTTATTGATCAGTCTCTATGTTTATATCAGATGACATTTGAGATAGCTCATAAGATCCTCCATCATTCACTGACTTGGGTTTCCACTGAATCCTTTAACTTTCCTTCTAGCTGGACAACTCTTGAAGCTTTGAGCTTCTATGAAAGCATAATTTGACCCTGGCAAGTCACCATCAAGAGCTTCAAGGCTGACCTGTCAATTTATAGGATACCCTTAAATAAAAGTGCTCTTCTTGGGGCACCATGACCTTTGCTGATTAGTCCTCTCTTGCGCTTTTGCATTGTCTAACGTTTTATCCTAAAATGTGCTGATTTACGTTACGTGGTCCTTGTAATGGCCAAAACAGAAACATAAAAAAGAAATATTGTAAAATGTTTTTGTAAATTTGTCTAATGCTTGGTTTTTTTCTAATGATATTTATAGCAAAAAGCTCCTGGGAAGGAACTGTTTAACATGAGCTGCAGTCATCTAAGCCTAACTGAGAAAGAATACTTTGGCTTAGAATTCCGAAATCACTCAGGAAATGAAGTAAGTGAATGACCTTCAAATAGCTAAAGGGCAAATGTAGTTTTTTTCTCTGCTTTCATACTGAAATGGTCTGCGTGACCTTAAGGCTTTCAACTGCTTGATCACATGAGTTATTTATAGCATACAATGTCAACCTGTCACAAGTAGGACCTCTTTCCATCAAAGAATTATATATATAGATATATATATTACAGAGTATGCGTGATACCTTTTTTTATTGGACTAACATAATATTTAAAAGACAAGCTTTCAATGTGTGTCTAATTGCTGTTATTATCTGATGGTTTACTTCGGTTATTGGTTTTCTAGGTTTATTTGTTCTGTCCCAGGGTTATCTCTCTACCTCTCTGTATTTCTCACCTCCAGACCTATTATTTACGACACCCCATTCACCTCCCCCCCTTCTCTATCACCATCGCTTGTTTTAAGTTGTGACCTCTATCATGTTGATTAGTATTGCTTCGGCCCTGATGGGAAGGGAGGATAACTCTCCAAAGCTTGTCTTTTAAATATAATGTTAGTCCAATAAAAAAAAGTATCACCGCAATACTCTGTTTTTGACATCGTATATATATATATATATATATATTATATATATTATATATATATATATATATATGCTGTACATTTGTAATGCCCTGTAACTTATCCTATTAGCAACATTTGAACATACATACAATTCCTTCTTCACCTGTTCTGCTATAAAGCAATTTACAAAGATACGGAACAATGAGGTTGGAAGCATTTTGGTGAATATTATGTTTTAAACACAAGGTTAAACATTCACTAAATGACCAGTTGGAGTCATTTGCTTAATTAATACATAAAACACTTGCAGTCAGATTAAGACAGAATACTTCCATACTTCATATTCCCATATCCTACTCTACTTTAAAGGTAATCTGTCCCTCATAGCTTTACTAAAAAAATAATTAAAAGTGCTTATCTGAGAAAGAAGCTGCAGCCCCTCCTGCTCGGTGGTCTGACAATTCTTGTCTGACGGAAGCCAATCAGTCGCAGCCCTTTCTTTAGGGGTCTGAATGACCCCCAGCCCCCTGTGGTGTTTGTCGAGATGACTGAGGGTAATTATATTATGTGCAGGAAATGCCTCCCCTGAAGATAGCCGGGCAAGGGTGGCAAATGCATAAGAGGAATCTGCAGAGTCAGTGGAAGTTTGTGACCTCTCACCTTTAATATACATTTAATGTCCACACTTCGGCCCTCTGTGCCCCAAATCTCTTCTTATGTTTAACGAATATCTCCTTTTTCCACGACTTTACCTCAGCCACAACCAGAATGTATTTTCCCCAGCGGTTCTGTGGCTTCATGGCCTTTTGGTTAAGATCACGTAAGTCTTTATGAGAGAGGGAAAGCTTCTCTGAGGTACTCATTAGGTGCCCCCTGGTTCAGTCTGCCCGGGCACGTTGCACGCCGCTGTCTTGAGCTGAAAAAACTCTGCACTTTTTTCTCGCTTCAATCTTAATACACCACCTATGGCTGTTGGCAATTGGGGTATTTTTTACAATAACAGCCATGGGCTGGGGTCAGTAATGGCACATACACATATTTCACTAGCCATGAAGTTTAGATGGTTTTGAGGATAAATGAAATTAGAATGTTTGATTTTATTCAAATTCTTTGCAGGTATGGCTAGGACTTTTGAAACCTATCACCAAACAGGTTAAAAGTAAGTTACGCAAACATTTCATTTGCATTGCATGTCTTAAACTGTGACATAAGCCTGAGAAAATATCTCCACATACCATTACAAAGCAAAAAAATGAAAGCAGATAACCAGTCTGCTCTATGGTATATCGCTCCTCGTGTTACTACAGGGGGCAAACACTCTACTGTATATCGGGAGCAAAAATACAACCAACAAAGCCAGAAATACACATTTTAGCTTTCATGGGAGTTGGGGTGGGGGTGGTGAGCAGGGAAGCCCACGTCTAGACTCACCGACGCATTTGGGGTAAACCCCATGAATGGGGTAGATTTCTTGTGCAGAGGACATTTGCATCACTTTTCAGTTCTGTAATGTCCTTATAGACCAGATATGTGGATATGATGGAGACTTTCTTTGTGTAATGGTACAAGTGGGGATCTCTTGGGATAACCATGAGTGAGTGACAGTGAGTGTAGATGTGGACATCCTTGAGCATTTGTGCCTAGAAAGGTATAGCGTTGCACCGAGTTAGCCACAGAAAGAGAGAAGGCAAATTTGGATGATACTTTTATTAGCTAACTTTATTACACTACATTGTATACGTCAGCCAAAAACGGTATCATCTTTGCCAAATCTGTGCCTAGAGGGATTCTAATTGCACCACAGTGGGGTGGCTTTTGGTTTCCTCCCACAGAGGAGATTTACGTCACGCTTGCGTTCTGGCCTGAACCGCTGGTGGGTATCAGAATGATATATTAATGGAGATTGTATCTGCTGCAATAGAACAAGCAAGCTGGAATGCCCGGTAGTCATTGACTTTTCTCCAAATGTACTTTTTACCTCTTGGAGACTTCAAATATAGAATTCCTAAGATATATGTGTAGCAGTTATAATATAGTTTAAAAAGGATCATTTTATTCTCTTGTCAGGAGCTGTGCTTGTATGGGTGAAAAACCTAGTAGTCAGGCTGACTTTCTACATAGTCTCTCACGTGCTTTGCCAAATGATTGTCCGCAGATTTAATGTGCCATTTGAATCGTGTTATTCTTTTAAGATCCTAAGGAGACAATTTTCAAATTTATGGTGAAATTCTTTCTGGTGGATCCGGGTCTGTTGCAGGGAGAGTTGACAAGGTATTTCATTTCATTTTCTTTTATGAACTTAAGTTCTCCAAACGAATTAGGGTTGTAGATTAATCAATTTATTGTTCAGTGATCATTTAACTGATTGGGCTACTAAATACAATTGTATTATCTCACTAGCAATAGATGGTGCCTTGTGAATCTTAGATACACTGATCCTCATGTATCCATCTTTATTAACATAATAACCGTTCTAAATGATACTGCCATTTAATGCAGTGAATGTTAGTGGTGCGTTGACTTTGCTCGTCATTCATTTCACAGGTATCTATTTGCACTCCAGATTAAAAAGGACTTGGCATCCGGGAGATTACCGTGCAATGACAACAGTGCTGCCTTGATGGTGTCTTATATTCTGCAGTGTAAGTGAGAAAAATACACAGTCTTACATTTTAGATGAGACATTTTTTTAAACTTATTCTGGACTACCGTGTCACACATTGTTCAAAAAATAATATATAAAGTTAGGCAATATTTGTTGGGCAGAGTACTATAAGTGTTGTTGGGGAATCACTGAGTCGAGCCACAGAAAAAAAAGACTGTGGCATATATTCACTAAATAGGGAGTTTGAAGGAGTTTCAACTGCCTGAGATTGTTATGCGTCATAACCCGAGCTGGCCGTTAATATTGCATAGCTAAATCAGAGAAGATTTTTTTTAAAATCAAAGTTTTATAAAATGAAGGTGTTCCAGAACTACAAATGCCCCAGAAGAAAAAGATTGGAGACCTGGTTTCCCTGTGGTTTCCACCCACTTGGAGCATCAGCACCTTCTTCTTTCTTCACTGTGACAGTGGAAGCGCGGTCTACTCCAGGCTTCAAACAAAAAGATAAATTTGAGGGTATCATGTGGAACGTGATTGTGTTTCCCACTATAGAAAAAAATAAGCAATTCTATGGAAAGTCTTCAGATGTAAAAGCCATGAATTTCCGTTTTATTCTAGTGCTACGACAAAGGTATACTTTTGTAATTGCTTATTATTAGCATGTCATACATATGGTGATATGTACCAGTCTGACTTTAAGGTGTGATGAGCACCTGTACAGGTAACTATCATACGGCATATATACACTAATCACCATACCTGGGAACTTTCACGGCCCCCCTCATGGATGTGGCCAGGACCCTCTGCTGTCGCAGGCGGTTCCTGTAGGTGGGAGTTCCTGCTGATGTCGGTGGGAGTTCCTGCTGATGTCGGTGGGAGTTCCTGCTGATATCGGTGGGAGTTCCTGCTGATGACGGTGGGAGTTCCTGCTGATATCGGTGGGAGTTCCTGCTGATGACGGTGGGAGTTCCTGCTGACAGCAAAGGGGGAAATGGGCAGGGAGTGGGCCACGTCAGGACCCCGTTACCGCAACCCGTAGGATTGGATTCGGGTGCTGAACCAGAGAAGCATCCAGGCGAAACCCACAGAGTTCCCAGGTAACTGGAATTCACCGAAAAGAAAACACTTGCCCACTGAATGATGTGGCCACAGTTCCCATCAAACTCTGTGCCTCCTTGCCTTGCTTTAATATTCTAATGAATAATAACACATCTAGAGGGGATTCCAACCTAGCTAATGATTTGGATAAAGTGAGCATTTTTGTTTTAATGCAGCAGAATTGGGGGATTATGATGAGGACACAACCAGGAATCACCTAGAACAGAACCAATATTTACCAAACCAAGAATACTTAGACAACAAGATCGTAAAATATTACCAACGTCATCTGTAAGTATATCCATCTTATAGAAAGTAAATGTAAAAAGGGCTTTCTGAACATGAAGTTGGCATGGCTAAAGACATGGTTGCTTCTGCTAATTGACCAAGTGGACCTGCCTTTACTCTTTATTAGCTGGAAACCTGAGTCACATAAAGTAGGCTTGTCTAAGGTCTTTACTTCTGTTACTTCCCAGACACATTGCATGTGACACCAGGATTGTGATGGAAGGAGTTTTGCTGTCCAAGTTCTTTAATGCTTGCCTAACCAGTGTCATTCCCCACATAAATTATTTTTAATCAATATGTTTTTTAAAAAAATCAAAATTAGTTGCTATGGTTTTGAACATGGATGACTTGAATAACTCGAAATACAAGGAAAACAGCTAACAATAACCCAATAGTTCTGATGCGTTCCCATTTAACAGCCTCTCCTTCACTTAGAGCGCTCTCATTGTACCGGCTACCGGGACATGCGGTCACCCTACTCCCAACAAACGGCAAAATACATGATCTTTTGTGTTAGGGGGGTGCTTAGAGGTATAGACAAAGGACTTAGCTTTACTGTTACTTTTTAACAATACTGTAGATCATTGCGATATGCCAAACATACTGAGCTCCCGAAATGAGGGGCAGAGGGGCTTGAGTCACAAAGAGAGAATTCCCACCCTCTAAAGACTGTCACAGTACAATTAACATTTTAAATTGGGTGACATGCACAGAGAAGCCATAGAGGATCACCCGATCCCAACATTTTTTTTTAGAAAGGTTCTTGAACGCTACAAATAAACTTTTGTTTTCTCACTAGAGGGAAGTCTCCGGCTGAATCAGATATGCAGTTACTAGACATAGCACGCAAACTGGATATGTATGGAATCCATCCTCATCCTGCTAATGATGGGGAAGATTTGCAAATCAACCTTGCTGTGGCACACATGGGAGTCCTGGTTCTGCGGGTCAGTAAAATAAATATGCTATCAAAAAATTTGGGATTAGAGCACTCACTGAGGTGGTTCACTGTAGTGGATTCTATAGGGCCGTGGTGAATGCTATCATGGAGGCCACACTCACCTCTCATATTATAGATTTAAAGCTCTTTAGTTTTTTGGACTTAAAACCATCTGGGCTGTTTTTTGGTAAAGATGATGGTGGAAAGTGATACATAATATTGATCGCCTGATTTGGCAAACTTGTAAATAACTGTCAGGACCACACTTTACTCAGAACAACCTGCTTAACCATACACAGCAGATTCAAGGAACATCACCCCTCTTTAGATAAACTCACTAAGGACAGATAGCTACTTAATAGCATGCAGCCCCACTCGGGAGCATCTCAAGTCTTAGCTCTCCGTTGACAGTCTGAATGAAACAATATGCACAGTAATTCTGTGTAGCAGGTATGACAATTTTGAAGAAGGAACCACCATCATTTTGGGAATCCAGACATTCCTGTACTGATGATTATTCCCACAGGTACAACACTCTATACTCAACATATATGTCTGTGTTTATTTAATTCAGGGAAATACCAAGATTAACACTTTCAACTGGGCTAATATTAGGAAGCTGAGCTTCAAGAGAAAACATTTTCTCATCAAGCTTCATCCACATATCGATGTGAGTTGGATTTTTATGTTATTTTCCATTTTATGCATTGTTATACCGTCTAACGCGACTAAAATGATCTAAAAAAAATCAACTTTGTCTTTTGGTAAGAGCCAATAGGGTCATTCACACAGCATAACTAATGTAGCAAGACTATAGTTATTTTCTTTTATATATATATAGCACCATAATTTACGCAGCGCTTCTTACAAATTATTCAAATTATTGAGTTTAGGGGCTTAAGTCTTACCCATTGCCAATGGGATCAAGAAGTGGACAGTCATTGGCAGTAGAATGGGTCGTAATGAAGGCTTTTTTTTTGCTAGTGTTTACTTCTTCCAGCATGCCCATAGTTTTGGAATGGGATATCTAGTAAGCTTACAGAGGTGTCCCCAAACTTTTAGTCATATAGTGTATAGCCTGCCCACTTACTCATCACAGGTACACAGTTTGTTGACGTTGTATTTTATTAGGGCTCACTTCTCATGTTCACCACCTCTCTTACTGCCACCCAGTAAAGTGGGCATAGCCATAGACATAAAGTATTTCAGTTTTTATGTGTAACTGTAACATAATGGTGTTTCCCCTGGCGTCCCCAGCTGATTAAATGACTTCTTCTGCAGACTTTGTGCAAGGACACATTAGTGTTTACCATGGAAAGCCGAGATGCATGTAAGGCTTTCTGGAAGACTTGTGTGGAATACCATGCCTTTTTCCGACTGTCAGAAGAACCCAAGCGTAAGCCGAAGCCTTTCCTATGTAGTAAAGGCTCCAATTTCAGATACAGGTAAAAGGCAGACTGGTTTACCAAATGCCAATAATTGTATAATAAAAATAACATTGATCCTGGAGTTACAGGGTTTAATGGTGCAGCATCTACTCTGCTGGATATATATATAT
>VKOC01000008.1:15024848-15045811 GCA_009364415.1 Spea multiplicata
TTCCTCTGGATCAACACGGTAGGGACACAATATGTATATAGGTGGAACTTGATGGACTTTGGTCTTTTTTCAACCTTATGAACTATGTATTACCATTCTTATAACAAAAAACATACCAATAACAAAAAAGTAGCTTTTCCGAGAAACTACATTTATGTAGGTTACGTTCTCAAAACAGAAAAAAGCAACTCCACTGCAATCAGAGACCCGATGTTACAAAAACCTCAACTTATTACACATAAGATCCCGAAAATAAACTTTATTATGCATAGTGATTAAATATTATTTTATCTATCTCTACCTGCACTATAGAAATAAAACGGACATTAGGGTCCATGTTGGACTATTCTTTTGGGTCTTCCCGAGTTTTCGTTCAGATATACCATTTTTCTTTTTTGCTTGTTGATGTCTGTAAGACACCCCAGCACTCAAGATGTTAAAGATAAGAGGTTAAAGTTAAGGGCAGCGAGTTTTTTTTACAGCCGTGTTTATCACAGAACAGCCAGCCTTCGGAAATAACCGTGCAATAAAGATATATCACTATTTTACACACAGACATTGTGTAAGGCGTCACTACACGATCTTTAGGTAGAGATTATAATGTGCCCGTCCCGCTACTAACCGGCAGGTGCTTCCCTGAGACCCGTAACAATTCGCATACGTAATGGGTCATATTTATAACGAGGAAATGTGGAGCACCGTTCTGAAAGTGGGACAATCTCCATGGACACCAAGCAGAAGCTGCCTTTGATGGAAGGGAAGAAGAGACCTACATTGCCCTTAAAGCTTGCAATCTTCTGCGCCACATCATAATCCATGGCTTGACAAACGTGTCAAATATTTTCAGAAGATAGAAAGAGTAACAATCAGAGATCAATACACAACTGCACAAAATCTTAGTAGCCTGTCCTAAAAATCTAGGAGCCCTAGCAACCTGTGATTTGTCAAGCCATGCCCATTAATGATATCAATACGCGCCCGGTACTTCCCTGAACGTACGTGACTTAAGATAAATAAGAACTACTTTTTAATCCAAAATAAATAAAAATTAACAGGAACACAAACAACTGCAAACTGCTTGGGGTAATTTAAAGACAAACAATATAATGACTTAATAGAATTTTTTATTTATTTATTTATTTTTTAGACTGGCTACTTTCGGCTTGTTAGTTATAATAGCGAGTTGTACTTTAAACTATCAGGATCCCAAAAATCAAGCCCATGTTGGCGTGCCGGCTTTCCATAAACATAACCTCGTAAGTCATTGCGTATGGCTGCACCAAGAAAATACACAGTACGGTAGGCTGACAGAGGGTTAAATTTAAATTCCATATGTACCCCCGTAGAAAAGCATACTAGACCCTATATTGGAAAGCAGAACAAACCGTACCACATGTGCCAAAACTCATCCTTCAAAAAAAATATTAATAAGCTTAATCGTTTAGAGGGGTTGGCCTTTAGACTCCGTTTTCCTGACCAGAAGGTGTGCAATTTACTGCGACCTCTCCGGCACACAAAGGACTTATTGTATACTTACACCCCATCTATTTAGCACTTCCGTAATAAAGGTACCCATTGAAAAGCAGCATGGCCGACATGCGTAGTCTGTCCTGTTAAGTTTATCAGCATCGATATAAATGGAGTTCTAGATAGCAAGCTCTATGGAGTGCCTGCAAAAAATGTAATAGAAAATGAATAAAATAATTGGATAAAAAGAATGATCAAATCCCTTTCTAAATATTTATCGAACGCTTGAGAAAACCACAAAGCTTAGTTAACACGTTAAAAGCCAGAGGTGCCCTCTAGCTATCAAAGCTGAATTAACTAACATTTATTCACCAACATTCAGAATATTGTTTCCCCAGGCTTATCGGCCCCTGATTTTTAATAAGGCGCGTGATATGACACTACGGTAGCACCTCGACGCACAAAAAAAGTGATACCAAACCGCAGGCTTAGAATGAATCAGCAAAGGACGGGGGACCTTAACCAGTTCACTACCCAAGAGAGCTTTGTAAGGGGTGGCAGTCTCTCCTTAAAGCTACAGTACTGCATTTACCAACAGACTTCTATTGCATACGCTCATATAACACACACACCATTGTGCCTTGTTTTAAGTCATTTAAATGATGTCCAAAGTAACATGACCTGCAGCCTTATTTCTATATCCGGCATCAGCATTATTACTATTAATACTATTATTATTATTATTTACGCTTATACCAAACACACACAGCCAGTCTGCTTGAAAGTGAACTGCAATCTATTTTACTTTATTGTTAAATTTTTTGAAAGGTATCAAACTTCTTAAAAAAAAAAAAAAAAAAGTGAAAACAAACTTTCTTTCTGAACCTCTTTTAACCCACAGAGCGCTAAAGGACTTTTCAGCATATATCATGCAAAAAGGTCATCACGATCCACACTGTCTCTTCTCAACTTTTGGCTCAACCGTCTTTATCGCTATTAGACTGTAAGCTCTTGAGCAGGAAGCTTTTCTGTAAACGCATACTAATAATTGGATTGTAAACTCACAAGCAGACACCTGAATTACTTTTTTTTTTTTTACCAATGTCAAATCCATAAAATTGAGAGACGCAGATTCAGTTGGTACTTAATAAACGTTAATAATGCTAAAACTTATAATAAAGTAAAAAAAGATTGCATTAAGCCTGAAGGGTGTACAGTTTATCTAACATAAAGGTTTATACTATGAGCTTTTCACATGTTCAGAAGAACTGATCTAAATTAGCCTCATGTCACCATAGATTCATACAGAATACACATTAAAGGACACTCGGCAGCAATGGTGATTCTATATAGTATTAAAAAAAGAATATGCAGCCCCGCAGATGCCTGCACCATCTGCCTCACCACTGCAAAGGCACTCACTTGACAGGCGTAAGGGGTTAATCAATGCAAGCATCACCTTAGTCGGGATCCAATGCTTTGTTTCCAGGCAGAATACAGTGCAGATGTGAGACTTGCCGTTCTGCGCATGTGCACTCCCAACTATGCTCAAAAAAAAAAAAAAAAAAAAAAAAAAAAAAATAAAAAAAAAAGAACTGGTCTATTAAAGCGATATGTAGTTTCAGTGGCTTTCCCCATTATAAAGTTAGGACATGTATGCATTTTGATGTTTTAATTTATTAAAATTTATCCGCTGGCATCTGAAGCGTAAGCTAGACATAGACAACACCTAATTATTACTCACGGATAAAATGAAATATTTAATATTTATAGAAGAGGGTATAAACCTTTATGCAGCTGCATATCCTTATACAAACACATATATAGTATATCTAGATAACGACCCAAGTAAATGTTTTTGTGAAAACTACAGTATTTTAAAGGATCACGACAATTTTTTTTTTAAAAAAAACTAACTAAAAGCTTTTAAATCGTTTTTTTCCTTTGCCTAAAACAACGTCGGAGGTTTAACCAAATAAATGTTAAAATCAGTGCAGTAGACGTTTTTACAACTGCATGCGATATAATATTCATTTATAAAAACTACGCAACACACATTCTACGGCTCGTCGAGAGAAAAATAATGCCGAATATACATCCGAAAATAAAAATTAAAATTATCCGGAGGTTTGGGGATTCCAGCAGGGTATCGCCATATTGTGTGCAACGTAAAAATGAGTTTAATAAATGCAGTATATGTACCTTAACAGCACAGGACCCCGGCAAGTTGTTCTGTAAATGAGATCCTCTGTGTGCATGCAGCATGCCGCTCACACCCATCTATTAAGTGAGAGCAGCTCCCAAATAAGACGGGAGGCGAGTGATAAAATAAGTACACGCCGCGCTCTTAGGGGGGCAGGTTCTGAGGCAGATAATATGAAGTTAGGGAGAAGTCTTTACCGTGTGCTGTATGCTGATCCGGGAACCCAGCGGTCGCAGTATTCAGCTGCAGAATGGCATATGGATGAAGCAGAAGAAGCACTAAGCGCCACAGACAGAGTGCTGGGTGAGGTTTTAGCATGGGTGTATAATGAATGCCGCCATTTTAAAGCCTGGCTCTTGGAATCACTAGGCATAACCACATTTAAGCACGCCCCGCGTACACAACTTCATTGCCGAGACGTGCAACTGGGATGCAGCTATTCCACAGCGGGGAGTGAGATGTCAACCAAACGGGGATAAATCTGTGCTTCGGGCTGGGGAGGCGGACCCAGCATAAATTCCGGGAGTAACGGAGTTAATCGTTTTGGTTTTTTATGTTAAACAGGTCCGTTGGGAAATTTTGTACGGCGACTTGGTAACAGCAGCAGTTTTGAAGTAGCTAAAACTGCACGTATTTCATTTCAACCGTTTCCTGTCTCCCTCCGCCTGACCGACTTGGTACAGCCCGCAAAACACAGCACCTAATGGCCTTTGGGAGCTGTGTCATACGCTGTAAGCTCTGCCTGGCTGCTGCCATGGCAACGCAGTTAAAACCTACACTTGTGCTGCACGGTACATCTAGAATTGCAATAGAAAGGGTCACTCAAAGCAATTAGTGAAAATAAAGTGAAAACTGTGCGTCCTCCTTATATAGCAAATCAATTTTTAAGAAAAAAAAATTAACCCCTTAAGTACTTGGCCTCTCTGGGAACCAAAGGGTTAAACCCAAAAGTCCTTGCTGACAACATTGAGATAAACATATATACATAATTAATCTTTACGACGTGAAAAAAAAATGTATTATGGCTTAAAATGCAATGATACCCCAGACCCAGCGGACACAGAACACACGGTGCTGTCACCTTGTCCGTATTTTACCTAGAAGCCCCGGGCTAGACCGGAAAAAAAGCTTTGGACTAACTGCATGACCTTTAATCATACTCTGTTACTCGTGTACAACACGGGGAGGTAATTAAATAACACATTGTAACCATACAATAATCTTCCACCATCAGATCCATACAGGTTATCATCCTGAATTTATACATAGCCAGGCGAGACATATTCTGTCGTTACAAGATAAGACGTAAACATAACAGAGAATAAAAAATTGGTCTGTCGACTGTAACCGAGTTTCCCGAAAGTAATAGGACGCATTTGGTGCATAGATTGCCATCCCGCAACATGCTGCGCGTACACAGAAAACTTTAAAAATAAATATCATTTCATCTGCACGTGAGTGAGGAAGGTTAATTTGTATTTAAATGAAAAGTGCACATTGGAGGTAATAATAAAGACTAATTGCAGTGTGAAGCGGTCACAGAACAACTGGCACAAAAATTCCCATTTGTTTCTATGGCAATTACACCACTTCTACACAAGAACGGTTCCCTATATGCCTCACTA
Source organism: Spea multiplicata (assembly GCA_009364415.1). Taxonomy (NCBI): domain Eukaryota; kingdom Metazoa; phylum Chordata; class Amphibia; order Anura; family Pelobatidae; genus Spea; species Spea multiplicata. The sequence continues at coordinate 15,030,144 of VKOC01000008.1, forward strand.
ATCCCAAAACGTAACTTGTGTTATTTTTTTCATTTACAACAATTTAATTAGTTTAAGTGAAGATACAAAAAATGGAGATGTATTAATAATAATCATAATACAAATTAAAAAAAAAAAGAATCACGCAGGAAGTGTTTTTTTCGGCAGCCCAGTCTAAATGCCTACGTTTGGAAAGAAATCAACAAGTGCCAAAAGTTGTTTTTTTTTTGTTTTTTTGGCTTCTTTTAGCAGAATGCAGTGGGACTTCAGCCAAAAGAAACACCCCAGCCTGGCAGAGCGTCACATTATGCTACCTATTGTCCACTTAATATCTTGTTTTTAGCAAAAATAAATACATTAAAATGTATACTCTCATTACACCTTCCTTTTGGCATTGGGAGTTTATTAACATGTTTATTTACAATAATGTCACCATAGCCTATAGGAAGCCTATAAGTATCTACTTTGTGGGGAAGTTATATTTTCCCCAAGCAAGTTCAGAATTCTGTTCAAAGCCCACTTTGCAAATTAAATGTCAGCCAGGTATATATATCCTTTTCCAGAAACAATCCTAACCATGAAAAATTATACTTCATTCATAATTTTGGCGGGATCACTTATGTGACGCAGTCAGCCACTGTTGCCATAGAAACTAAAAAAGCTTCTTAAAAGTTCTTTCAGCAGACAAAGTGTCCAAGTGGAACAGCACCTTTAAAGCTGTATAGAAATGTACAGAAATGCCTCTATAGACCTCGAAAGGCTTCTAGAGATCACACCGCGCACTGTCAGCACTAACCGGATTTATCGGAATCACCTGATCTGTAGTTTGAATAAATATTGCGTCGCAGTCACCTTGTCCCAGACACTCGTTTAATAAATAAACCTGCAAAAGCTAAATGTGCAGATTCCGCTGGTAAAATGTGTTAAATGCGGGCTAAACCCCGTAATTCTACGCAGCCCAGAGATAGCCACGCTGTGTTTTTCATCCCTTCGGAGGGTGCTGGCTGAACAGAGCTTCCCTCTACGATCTAGAACAATGCAGGTACATCAAATCCATTACCGACTATTTTTAGTAGCGACGGCGCATGGTGAAAAGGTGACATACCCAAGGTCATTGGGAACGAAACACCGAACTTCCCTTTTGTATATCCCACACTAAACCTTAGCATTTCTTCTTTACAGAGAAACAAATATATAATTATGCCACAGCCGATAGATTCATGAAACCGCTAAGGGAAACGTTTTTGGCATTTTGCGATTTATTAATACTTTACTGGAGTCACCACACAAGGATCCGTTATTGGGTACTGAAAGAGACAGTTTAATGTCACCGACCACCTCACTATAGAAGAACGCATATTAAAGTACCGCACGTGCTTCAATATGCATTCTTCAAAATAAAATAAAAATTTAAAAGCTTACCCGACGCAGATTCCCTCCTCCTACCTACTCCTCCACCGATTGGGTGCTTGAAGAAGCCAATCAGCGATAGGAACGCGTTCCTCCTGATTTTATTGGGAACGCTCGATTCCCAGCGCTGGAGCTGACTTGGGGGGCAGAGAGATGCGTTCAGCTGAATTCAGAGGGGGGATTCTGCAGATCCAAAAATGGATAACACAAGCATTAAAGCGTAGAAGATGTCTGGAGTGTTCCTTTAATATATACTGTAGTCTGCTTCACATTGCACTGCACAATAACATTTAACACTCGTTGCTTTTAATAATTTTAAAGGTGAATTCATATAATTATGTGTTTTAGGCACCAATATATTACTGGGCCACTGGCTTGGTCTTGGGCTGAAAAGTTACCTGCCCTCCGCTGTAAGTACACATCATGAGTGTTCGAGATATTATCACACTGGGTCAGGGGGAACACTGTCCTATAATATGCCACACTGCATAAGGAACACAGTGTTAGATCAAGATAAAAAAGGTTTAGTTTCCACCCAAACACTGGAGTCATAAAACCAGGTCTTTTTGAGTCCGGTGTTTTACAACGAGCTCCATTCTTAAGTAGGCAGCCAGTTGTTGTAGGTGAACCCAGCAATTATCTGACATGGAGTGCCAATTGCTGTGCTCCGATTCAATGGCAACCATGCACTCATTAAGTGTCAGCGCTTGTAGTGACTGTGAGCAGTGTTCTCAGGATACTAGACATGTATTAGTTGTGTCTTAGCTGTCAGAGTATCCCAACTACACAGCCCTTGAAATATATTCTGAAACTTCCCGAGCAGAGTAACTTTGCCCTTGAATGCATTATTAAAGGGACAGCCTACTCCTCAAAGCGAATTACGTCTTAATGCATATAGGAGCGCATGGATGTCAATCAGTTTATTGTGTGCAAATCCACGCATGCATTAGCTGGAGTTAGAAAGCGGGACCTCGTTCTCATTTTTCTTCCCACGTCTCTACATGGAGTGCACTTAAATACTTAAGAAGTCAGGAGTTAAAACTGCAGCTCTCCTGCAAACACCTGCTTTTCTAAACAAACTGCACACCGTGTTTATGTTCTTTTGATAAAAGCAAAGTATGTTTTTTGGGGTAACTGCATTAATTTCCGTAAATAAGGTTAACGTCGCTTACAACAGACAGCGGGGCTGAAATTCCAAAAGCCAATGTGGGGCATTACCGTTCTGTCTGCTCTCTGCCTGCCCGTCTATTGCACTGATTGTAGTAATCATTAAAAGCTTTATAAGCGCCTTTGAACCTGGTCGATGTTATACACAGTAAGTAGTAATTTCTTCCACTATTCAGCCTGAGCCCAACGGCAGAGGTATTTAATGACAAAGTTATCAAGGCTCAAATTTCCTCCTTATAAAACATGTTAGGACGTATTTTCTCTCGCGGAATACATTTTTGTGCATTAGTTGCTTTAATATTTATGCCTCTGCTAGACTACAAAACATGTACTAGGCATTTAGAAATGACCATAATGGCCTCCGGCTTCATTTAAAAGTTCTGATCACATGAGAAAAATAGAGAACTCCTTCCAGAAGAACAGAATGGAATCATTTGAGGTTAATTACAGCAAAACAAAGTGGGTCTTTTAGAGTCAGTAAAGTGCAGTCACGATATAGCAACCAATGAAGTCTTCTTCTGAACGCACCTCTTTTGACCAGAACTGAACTTTAAAAATAACCCCCGATAGATCTGCTATAGTTTATTTTTTTTTGTCTGATGCTTGGGCAGTTGGTATATTTGAAAATAACATTTGCACAGAAAAGGGTAAGAATAGGGGACAGTGCAAAGCTCTGGAAACCATACGTTTTCAGGACTTTTTCTGTAATCTGCTGTAATATTTGACTTTATGAATATTAATAAAGCAGCTGGTGTGTATATATTGTGTATATATTACACAGGTGGTTCTCATGGTATGGCACAACAGAATACGCTGGGGAAAAGTAACACAACTAAAATTATCACTGCGTAAAAGCATAAGTACCCAAAACTTCACATGTTCTACCAAATCTATTACAGACTTAACAAAGGAGTCCATGTGGTTGATCTGCATTCTACAAAACTTACCTGCTCTGTTGGCCAGAGGAAAGCCTCGGTTTCACCTCCGTGACGGGGTATGCCTAGGCAGCCATGAAGTGTGTTTCCAGGGGTTATCTCTTTGAGACAACACCGCTCTGCCATAATATCGCGTTGTGTTGAATGCCATGTGTCAGCATTCAGGTTGAAGCATCAGGCAACTCATCTTGAAGGACAGACTTCTGCGGGGACAAAAGAAGCAACAGAGCTGGAAATACCTTTAGCTTTTGCTCCAACATAAAATGTTCTCAGCTAAAAAACACTGCGTGGGATCCTAAAGGTTGTACGAGATTTCACAAATACCCCACATCTTCTGGGGACAGACACTGACATAATGCCCTTGCAAACAGGTCCCCAGGAAGGACTGGCATGGTCCTGCTAAAAATCAGCACTGTTTGAGTTAGTTACCGCTATAAATACTGGGAAAAAAATCTATGTTCTACCCTAGAAGCATACTTACTAACTAATGTCCAATCTATGGGTGGTGTGGTGGCATCATGGGGCATCCCACCCACAGAATGTCCTGCCTCATCCCCTAGCATTCTCACTGCTGAATCCATGCAAGGTACTTTGACAAGCATTCTTCATGTGTGGGGCTGTATGGGACACCATGTTGTCCCTTTAACTGTGGTCAATTATCATTATATTATATATGTTATTATGATTAATATAAGGAACAACAATTAAAATACACAAACAAGGTTCTGCAGATGGCAATCCCCACCCTATGAGTGTTAAAATTCCACATGTAAGTCCCAATATAACATCACAATACTAATTGAGTAAAATAACCGCAGATCACCATGATGCCTAAACTCTCTGACTCCAGCTGCTGTAGGAAACGGCCCCCCAACATGCAATCTTAGACTCCAGGCTGGATGCGCATCATACCAACTGTATCTACCAGCTGCCTATAATGTGATAGAATCTTAGCGAACAAACATCAGTTCACGATTACTGCTAAACCAGTACTTTCTGTGTTCTTCTATAATTTATACCAGCCATTCCCATACTGCTTCACAGAGGCATTCAGGAACCAAGCCCAATTTAGTTAATCTGCCCCATTTCATTTTAATGGCTGGAACACGGTTTCATTGCAGTCATTAGACTGTTCCAATGAATTATTTACAATAAGACATTTAGAAGGCCATTCCTATTTGAAAGCATGAAAACTTTGATACTGTGCCCTACCGACTTCCAATCACTAGAGCTCAATCTTCCTGGAAATAAATGCACAGGATTTTCAACAGGCCACGCAGCTGTCATTTGGTTATACAGAGTGCAGGCCAGGTAATAATTCATACCAAATCACATCGAACCTGCTGTAAGCAGTTGGTCTAACCGGTCTCTGGCAGCCGTCACCCACCCCCTGCAGACAGAACCTAAAACAAGTGCAACAGGAAAGCACGTGGTCTGTAGCTGCTTCAACCGGAAGTAGGGGGCACTTAAAATCAATTCAATACAAAACCCAGCTAAACACGTGCAGCGCAGACAAGCCAGACATTTGCCTTCTCTCTTTATTTTATTTTAACTACAACGAGTCATTATAACCAGATTAATAATGCCACAACCAGATATACAACAGGAAGTGTGGGACCTGTTTCCGGGTAAGCGGGGTTTAAAGGGGCTCTATAATGTCCCTGGCACCCACTATGGAATTATATACATTAAAGTACTTTAATATGCATTCGTCCCAGAAAACATAAAGCTCTTGCCTGACATAGAAGAGGCAGCCCTGTTGCAGCAGCTGCCCTCCTCCTCCATGAAGTGACCCTATCGAGGCAGCACTTTTTGGGCCTGTGCAAAGGGCTCTGACCTGCATGGAGAGTTAACTGAGCCAGGCTGAAGCTGAGTGCATCACATGCAGAGAAATGTGTTTGGGGGAAGAGATCTCCTGCATGGCATTTAGATGGGGGAAAGGGCAAATACACGTGGAAATTCCCCCAAGCATTTGGCAAACAGACCACCCAAAAATGTAAAGGGGTCATGTAGTTTTCATACAATGGCTCCATTGAGTTAGTGTGAGGCAGAAAACGTTCAATATAAAGAGCAAAAAGTAGAGGGGCAAAATCACAGGCCAAGAAAAACAAGGGTAAACAATAACATGTAAACAGGTAAACACATATAAATGCAAAAAGAGATCTATTTGAAGGGGGATGCAGGTTACTGCATAAACAGCTGTGAAATCACTAAAAAGCTAGGTTGTTATTAACTGTGAATAAATGTTTTGTGTGGAGCTTCCTGTTTAATAGATAGGAATACCAGATTTATGTACACGTTTCACTGGATCCAATTTATAATTGCATTTTTTATTTGTCCAATAACAGATGTTTGACTTTTTGTTTGCATATCCTGATCATCCTTATAGTCACTGCCAAGGTTTAGTGTAGGAATGTACACATCTTACCATATGTTCCTTATACTAGATCTTCACAGAACTTATTACTTAAAAAGGCTAACTTAACAATAGAAACTTAGAATTTGACAGCAGATAAGAACCATTTGGCCCATCTAGTCTGCCAATGCTTTCCTGCTTTAAAGACTCAAACTTCAATCAGTCCTCATCTTAGATTCAGGATAGTCATATGACTATTCGATGTATGTTTAAATTCCTTTACTGTGTTAACCTCTACCACGTCTACCTGGAGGTAGTTCTATCTATCCACCACTCTCTCAGTAAAATAAAACCTCTTTACATTACATTTAAATCTAGGTAGAGATGGCCATCTAGTTAATAACTTAATGTGCGCATCATTTTTCTTCTGTACTCAAACACGTTATTCAAAAGTGATAGGGTTTCCTAAATAAATATTAAAAGTTCTATTTTTTAGAAGAATAGTGACCACTCGATTTGGGCACCAGGGGGCTCTTCGTCTTCGTGCTCATCTTCGGCAAAAAAAAAATCTTTGTATTCCGAGAATGTTCGCACGTTCCTGTCTTCTCTTCGGGCGAATATTCGTGGACATTCTTTGTGTTCGTTTTTTCTTCATTTTTTCCGGTTAAGGGGTTAATACGGAGTTAACGCGTACTGCAGCAGCTCTGGCGCCAGGAATTTAAATGTCCATATGAGCAACTCTATTGATCGCCAGCAGGGGGCCTCCTGCTGGCGACAAATGAGCACACTACCATATATGGTTAATATATTCTCGGGCAGAATGCTGCCATCTATTGGTAAGATATATTGAGTAGCACTGTTCTATATGCTTGAAATCTGAAGTTATTATGCTACTCAATGTATCTTACCAACAGGTGGCAGCATTCTGCCCAAAGATATATTAACCATATATGGTAGTGTACTCATTTGCATTTATTCAAATAAATATATTCCCATGATCCTTTTGTCTAACAGCTTAAAACAAAACTAAATTAATAGAAAAAAAAACGTTTGCAGGTTTGACAGAATGAATATCCGCGAGTGCCGACATTTAACCGTTGCAGCGGGGAGACCAGCTTTTAAAGCAAAAGTTATACCTGTTTTCTTCCAGCTACTTTATGGATTATAGCTGGCATTAATAAATTATTTATTGCTCATTTTGTGCTGTTGACATTTGGGAGGCCATTATCCATCCTGAAGTATACAGAACAAGGACAGAAAGCCTATGGCACCTTTTTTTTTTATTTATGCTGTTTGTGGAATTCTTTTTTACTGACATTAATTGGATTGGGGTAAATATCTGATGGATTTAAAGCATTACAACCTTTACCAAGAATTTCTTGAGTCTGAGAAATCTATGGAGTGTGTCAACTGTGAAAAACAAATCGTTCCTACTACTTCTCTACCTAGTACCTTTTTCATTTTAAAAGCATTCCAGTTATGGGTCATCAGTTTACCCAAGAAGGAGAACGGAACTTTCCTAATGCGCAACATGGTATGCAGCTGATGTTAATTAATTAGTGATAAATTTGCTCTGTCAGTTAGGCATTCCTTTACACTACTGTGTTGAATGCAATCCATTCATGTTATAGTTTTTAATCTTACATGTATAATTTAACAGGGGAAAGTAAACTCACTCACTACATTCAACCGTCACATGTCACAAGCGTGAAGGTGCCAGTTAGTAGCCCTGCTCTTCTAAGCTTACAATGTAGACTGAGGTAGTTGTGGCTAATCTTTACCATCCCTGCTATTGTAAAATAAAGTTCTCATATTGCACAGGTACATGCTGGTCTGTAACTACTACTACCAGTCATATATTTTTTTCAATTATGGGTAACTAACATTTTCCTCCCACCAGCCAACAAAGGTAGGCAATTGGGATGAGGTAAGGCGGTATTGGGGTCAGAGAGGGTAAAGGTGGGAAGGATATTTTGCCCCCTCCCTGGAAAAATTCCTGTGGATGCCCATGGTAACTGAGTATAAGAAAGATGATGTCTGGACTCTGCAGCGTAGATGAGGTCAGCAAGCAAGAACGCTGGTGTTCAAAATGGTTTCGTGTACATTCTCAAGTACAGAGCAGGAGGAAATCTGTACCATTTGAGAAACCAACATGTGAAATACATGTGTGACCTTGCGAAAGACGGCTGATGTGGTCAACCTATCTGGCTTTCTCTGGCCAGGTAAAGATAGTACTAAAGAGTGCCAGAAGTTCTAAAGTTACTCATCAGCGGGCCAATTAGAACATTACAGACAGGTTAAATCCTTTAAGCCAGTATTGTGTGGGAAAGAGGTGTGGTTTTACCTGGATGGCTTCCACAACTCGTTGGGGTATAAATAGTATTGATATCACTGTCCCAGGTGTCTCGAACACCTGGTGTAATTCTCCCTCACCTTAATCCCAAAGCAACATTGAGCTGCACTGTGTTTTTTCAAATACTTACAGGTTTTTGGTTTTGTGTTGTGTGCAGACAAACGGTTTCAAACGGTTAGGAAAGCAACAGGTTTTATTCTCATTTCAAGCAATCATGTCGACCCTTAAAAAACTAAACAAATCCCAACACAAAATAGTCACACTTTTTTTGAATCTCATTTAAACAAATAGGCAAAGAAATATGAAAATGAAGCATTTTCTTAGATTCATAAATAATAACGTAGTAACCAAATAATACAATCAGGCCCATGAAGGCCCAGTAGTTGAAGTAGTCGAAATTACTCCATGCGAATGCGGGGCATTACGCTACAGAGGTGTCTGTCCTAAAAATAAAAAGTATGCAACATTAGTCAGACACCTAGCAGTCGGATGCTCAACGCCAATTATTTTAAATGATTTTAAATGTTCCCAACACCTCTGACACATTGTGATCAGCTGGGAGAAAGATCTTTAATAGACATTAAAATACATATGAAAAAATTAGGAAATCAATTAATGTTATAATGACATCATCAAGAGTGTACTTTAGATATAAGAGAGAAGTTCAGAGTTTATGAAAAACCTAAGGGCTTTTCTAGTCTTGTTAAACTACAATTAAATTACAATAAAGAGCAGGGCCAAACTTATAATATTTCAAAATTTGAATCATGGTTGAACAAACATACAGTAAACATATGGTGAAAAACTCTGGTCCTTAGGGTACGAATTACCCCAGGTCGAGAAGGTGTTAAAGTAAAAATCACCAAAACAATTACACCAAATGAAAAACAAAAAGCAGATGCTGTAGATAGTTTTGAAATGTGAATTTTGTTTATTTCAATCAATTTTAAGGTCCTTCTTTAATATAACCATGTTCTTTTAAATTAAAATCATGAGTTGGCCCATACACAGCCCTGAACGATAATCACAGAATGTTCAGAGACAGATGTCATAAGGTCGTACCAGTAAGAATGATCTCCGCATCCCAGTCACAACTCATCCCGAGGTCGTACCAGTAAGAATGATCTCCGCATCCCAGTCACAACTCATCCCGAAACAAGAGAAACAGCGCCACCTATGTGTGGGTGTTGAATGCAGCTATCACACGCGGAAAAAGAAAATGTATTTGCCAGTATAAAGAAATGCAAATATTTATAATTTAATATGTTGTTGATAATGCTACTGCAGAACATGTTAAAATACTGTATAATTACATCTATATAGTTACAAGGGTATGTAACGGTATTCTAATTACCTACGGTTCACTGCTTATGACCCAACCACTGGGTATTCTAGTTTCTAACATAATACCTAATACTTCCATGTTTGTGGATATTTTACTGTATTGCTATATTATTGATGACCCGTACTTTATTTGGTGAAAAGAACATTCTCTGACTGAAAATAAAACATAAAACAAGAATAGGAACCATGACAATTACACAGTTCATTTTAATCCAATCAACGCCAGGTAGAAATGAATGTTTTACTGCAGTTCTCATCTATAAGCGTGTCATTTCCATCATTTGTTGTGCTTTCACTTGCTGGTATTGACTTATACCAAGCTGAGTGAACACTTATATGTCTCATCAATTTTCAATGCCAAATGCACAACATTTTGATCGACATTATTAAAAAAAAAATGTAAAAAACAAAATCTCCATTGGAATATCAAACTTATATTAAACAATATCATGGAGAATTTTAGTGGCTTTGACTCCATGATCTCATAGGCTGGCCAAGCATCACAGATGTTGGTTCAACATCAGCCCCAGAGGTTCATGCTGGACACATCTGTTTTGTAGCACAAATGATACACACTTGTTTTGGTATAAAGCCGATCGGTGCTGTTTTATGTGGGACTGTCAAGTTCCGAATAACTCTCACGTTGACACACTTCTGTTCTGTATTATGAAAGTTCCATCTCCGAGAACTACCAGACCTCCATCCTCATTTTTAGTCCCATCCAGCTGGATACCAGAAATATCCGGCTGTTATATAAGTCCTATTATCTGCATTGTGATAGAGGCTTCTACATGCTCAATCACCATATGGTCGGTAAGTGCTATATTTATTTTTCAGGTTGTAATGGTGTAAAAACAGTCTGCATCACTGTTTTTTTCATCATATGTTGAAACCATTTTGTTTGTATCCATAGATGCAACAATGTCTTTTTTGTGTGTAAACAAATCAGCTTATGCTGAAAACTGCAATGCAAAGTGTCTTGTTTGTATTGTGAAAAGGTACACATCACAAAGTTGGGGCGCAAGTACATGTGGAGAAAAAACAAAAACAACAATAATAGTGCAGTAAAAAATGTCCACTAAATAGTGTTAATGTGCAGTGCACTCACATGTGTTGCAGTAAGGGAAGCTCATCAAACAACCATAGGCTTGAGAATCTTCTTTCAATCTTTAGACTGCAGACTGAGTCAAAAAAAAAAAAAAAATCCGGCACTGGAAGTTGTATACGCGTATTGCGTAGATGTCTCCCGCGGCCCCGCAAGACACCCGGGAGTCTGCTCTGGTAAGTCTGGGGTCTTGTAAAATGCATCATGCGGACGTGCAGCAGCGATGCCGGTAAAAAAACATTCACTGCGGCACGTCTGCACTATTGTTAAAGCACATCGTGCAGACGTGCCAGCAGCGGAGGTTGTTTAGCCGCATCGCCGCTGCCGGTGAACGTCTGCGCGATGCGCTTGGACAACCTCTCGTGCCGGTACTTCCCCCGTGGAAAGTGCCGGCAGGGGAGGCTGTCTGAGCGTATCGGAGAGTAGGATACAGGTCTCCTGCACCGCTGCGGGGGATCTGTATCCTAACCCCGCTGCCTGCCCGGGACTGCATGTCCCAGGCGTCGGGCGCTAGACCCCGAATATAGGCCGCACCCCCACTTTAAAGACTTAAAGTGGGGGAAAAAAGTGCCTATATTCGGGCCAATACGGTATGTGTGTGTGTGTAAGCATGTGGCTTCCCTTAGGCATTAGGTAGGCTAGATGGGCTTAATGGTTCTGATCAGAAACAAATTCTATGTTTGTATGTAGTGTGGTTTTCGACTCCTCTTGTGATTGGGAGTATCTTGATATGCTGATATACAATATGGTGATAGGGATCCTCTAATATAGCAAGTGTGATACAAATTAAGATTTCCATAAGCAGACGCTCATTGGGACTAAGATGCTTGGTGTAGTCTGTTCTACTTTCTTGACTAACCAAGTGCGTATTTGAGAAGATTGCAAAGTTACCATGAAAATGCATGTCTCAAAACACAGGCGGCAATGTTGGCAGTCAAGGTTTTAATGAATGGGTTTTTTTACTTTTTTACTAAAGGTTATGCTTATACCTAAAATGATTAATATGTTTGTTGCATTGATTTTTTTTTCTAAATGTCACTGTTAAATAGCGGAAAAAGAAACGTGTCACCTTAGACATAAAAACTGATTTGACACACAGTAACTGCACAAATTTCATTAGTCATTCTTTTTAAGTTTTTGAGCCTCTTTAGATTCACAATGAAGCTCTTCTCAAGTGTAGAGCAAGCATGGTGCAGGGAATTATTGGTTTTGATGCTGCTACCTCCCACACATGCTGTATAACGTTTCAACTTGGGAACCTGAGTATTAGTAGGTAAGCACTCTTCGTGTTCGTCTTCGTTGGGGGGGGGGGATCTTCGCGTTCCACGAATAATCGCCTGTTCTTGTGTTCACTTCGGGCAAATATTCGTGTAAATTCATTTTTTTTCTGAGTTTGGTTGATGCCAGAGGAGGCCCCTACAGGCATATAAATGTAAATTCCATACTTTAAGAACATGTAAATTGTACAAAATGGTAATCTGAAGTTTTGAACTATTCTGAATCTGAACTATTTTAGTTACACTGCCCTTACACACACCTGTCCATAAACACACATATACACATACAGTGCCCTTATACATGGCTGCCCACACACGCTGCCTTACACACACCTGCCCATAAATACATACACACACCTGCCCTTACATGCACCTTCCCATACATGCACCTGCCCATTAACACGCATATACACATACACTGCCTTTGCACACACCTGTCCATAAACCCACATATACACAAACACCGCTCTTACACACCACTGCCCATGAACATGCATAAACACATACACTGCCCCTACACACGACTGCCCACACACTGCCTTTACACAAACCAGCCCATAAATACATGCACACACACCTGCCCTTACATGCACCTGCCCATATACATACCTGCCCACATACACTGCCTTTACACACACCTGTCATTGAACATGCATAAACACATACACTGCCCTTACACGCGACTGCCCATACACACTGCCTTTACACATATCTGCCCATTAACACACATGTACACATACACTGCCCATAAACACACACATTTACACATACAATGCCTATACACACGACTGCCCACACACAATGCCTTTACATACACCAGACGATAAAAACAGATATACACATACAATACCCATACACACACATATGCACATACACTGCCATTACTCAACACACCAATACCTACACTGCTCTTACACACACTCCCCATACACAAACATACACTCCCCATACACACACACAAATATATATACACATGTACACTGCCCTTACACCCCCTTCCCCCCATCCCTTAGCTTTCTCATCATCCATTAAATTTTGAGAGCGCAAGGTCTCTTACGCCAGGCCACTGCCTTAGTGCTTCCTCATCACTATGCTCTGGCTATTGATGCAAAGGGTGGGGATGACATCATATCCCGGCACTCAGCATCATTTGCCAGCGTTCAGTTATTAGGGAGCGCGGAAGCCAAGGTCTGAGGAGACGGACCTCACGCTCCCTAATGTTGGGCCAGGTAGAGGGAGATTGCGATCTCCCCAACTAGTCCTGCAGGCTGCAGCTGCTGATCGGCCGCTGTGCGCCCCCTCGCAGCGGCGCCCGAGGTGAGTCCCTCTCTCATCTCACCCTCCCTACAGCCCTGCCAGCACCTTTTGGCTCTTTTGTTTTTTTGTCTGTCACTAGCCCCAGCCTTTTTGAGCTGATCACCAGCACATAAACGCTTTATGATGCCAGCCGAAAGGCGGGTGCCTTAAAATGGCAATCTATTCTTTGTTTCTTTTTTGCTTCATTTACTGTGAATCTGTAATAAAAAATTTTTTTACTTAAAACCTTTATTTAACTAAAAGATTTTTAAGCACAAAATGGAGGGAAGAAAATGGGTTGTGTAGCTTTTTGGGGACTGCAAACCCCCCCCCAAGGATGAAGACAGGGGGAAGGATCCAGTTCCCATTATGACAATTAATGGAGATTTTGGCACTGTTGTCACTGGTTTTATTCTTCACTTTAACAGTGCTGACCTCAGAAAAAATGTATTGCCCTGTGCTCATGTAGAGGAAGCGGATCATTCACCAAAAATAGGACAATTCTTCCTGCTTTCAGACTGTGATAGATAATGGGTAGGTTGGCTTAACCATTTATTGCAACTAAATAAAATTGGGAAGGTGGGGAAATCAGCAAATGCTTTTCTTTTTAATTTATCCCCATCAAGATACTGTCTGGATAGCAAGTCTGTGTATTACATGCAAGAGGTAAGACTTTTTGTTGCCGCACTCTTATGATACCTGTAGAAATCGAGGAAGTATATCTGACCTTTTTCATCCTGTACAATAAAACTATGCTAGTCTTTATTATGTCAGCCAAATGGAATACACTGAGATAAATTCGCATATGCTACTAATACTATTATAATCCATGTGTGCTTTGAAATGAAACATTTGCAGCCCCTTTTTTATATTTACCTTCCTCATAGATTATGCTCTTGCAAGAGCTGTGTCCTCTTCTCTGTCTGTCTGTTAATGTTATTGTCAAATTGTATATTGTCAATATTAATATTGCAGTTTGCGTTCTCTTCCCTTTGTAACAGCACAACAGTATCCAGTGGTGCTTTATAAATAAAATGTGGTGTCACCCAGGGGCTCTTCGTCTTCGTGCTCTTCTTCGTCAAAAAACAAATCTTCGTATTCCACGAATATTCGCCCGCTCCTGTCTTTTCTTCAGGTGAATATTCGTGGACATTCTTCATGTTCGTTTTTTTTGGTTAAGGGGTTAATACGGGTTAACACGTACCATATAGCCCGGAGTTTAAATGCCTGTATGAGCAACTCTATTGGTCGCCAACAGGGGGCCTCCTGCTGGCGACCAATGAGCACACTACCATATATGCGAGAATATATGCTCGGGCAGAATATTATGCTACTCAATGTAAAACCAACAGAGGGCAGCATTCTGTCCGAAGATATATTAGCCATATGTGGTAGTGTGCTCATTTTCATTTATTCATTATTTAAATAAAATATATTTCCATGATCCGCTGGTCTCCCCGCTGCAGCGTTAAATGTCGCCGACTTGGCATTAATTCTGTCGAAACTTGTAAACTCTTTTTTTCTATTCATTTTGTTTTTTTTTGTATTAAACTATTACACGAAAGGATCATGGGAATATATTTTATTTGAATAAATGCAAATGAGCACACTAGCATATATAGCTAATATATGTTCGGACAGAATGTTGCCCTCTGTTGGTTAGATACATTAAGTAGCATAATAACTTTGGATTTCAAGAATATGGAACAATGCTACTTAATGTATCTAAAACCAACAGAGGGCAGCATTCTGTCCGAAGATATATTAGCCATATGTGGCAGTGTGTTCATTTTCATTTATTAATTATTTAAATAAAATACATTCCCATGATCCGCTGGTCTCCCCGCTGCAACAGTTAAATGTCTGCGAGTGCCCTCTGTTGGTTAGATACATTAAGTAGCATTGTTCCATATGCTTGAAATCCAAAGTTATTAAGCTACTTAACCCCTTCAATCCCAGGGGTTTTTGGTACCTCAAAGCCCAGAGCAATTTTGCCATTTTTGGGGTATGTAGGTTTAGCGATTATTCTCCTTTTCTGTGAATAGTGTACCCATGTAAACTATATATTGTTTTTTCAAGGAGAGATAGAGCTTTCGTTTGATACCATAGTTGGATGATTAGCTGAAAATTTAGAATGAGAAATTTAGTAAAAACTAGCGAAGATTAGAAAAATAAACTAATTTTTTTTTACATTTTCCCTCTGAATCCTCACAAAATTAGGTAAAGTGATGGAAACTCCCCTCCAAGTTTATCAATTCAGGTGTCCTGATTTCAGAAATACCTAATTTATATAGATTTTCCAGACTTTCCCAGCACCAGGGAGCATACTATTAGGTGTACAATTTTGTATAATTTTTATGCCTATGGCTTAACGGGTTTAGGGGTTGTGAACGGGTGCAGGAGGGTTATACTGGCTAGATGTTATGCTAGGGCAATGGGAAGTAAG
>VKOC01000008.1:15052269-15076593 GCA_009364415.1 Spea multiplicata
CAGAGGGCAGCATTCTGTCCGATGATATATTAGCCATATGTGGTAGTGTGATCATTTTCATTTATTAATTATTTAAATAAAATACATTCCCATGATCCGCTGGTCTCCCCGCTGCAACAGTTAAATGTCTGCACCCGCGGACATTAATTCTGTCGAACTTGCAAACTTTTTTTTCTATTTATTTTGGGGGTTTTTTGTATTAAACTGTTAGACGAAAGGATCATGGGAATATATTTTATTTGAATAAATGCAAATGAGCACACTACCGTATATGGCATATAATGGCTATCTGTTCGGACAGAATGCTGCCCTCTGTTGGTTAGATACATTAAGTAGCATAATAACTTTGGATTTCAAGCATATGGAACAATGCTACTCAATGTATCTAACCAATAGAGGGCAGCATTCTGCCCGAAGATATATTAGCCATATATGGTTTTGTGCTCATTTGCATTTATTAAAAAAAATATTCCCATGATCCGCTGGTCTCCCCGCAGTCTGTTGGTTAGACACATTAAGTAGCATTGTTCCATATGGTTGAAATCCAAAGTTATTATACTTTAATGTATCTAACCAACAGAGGGCACTCGCGGACATTTAACTGTTGCAGCGGGGAGACCAGCGGATCATGGGAATATATTTTATTTAAATAATTAATAAATGCAAATGAACACACTGCCACATATGGCTAATATATCTTCGGACAGAATGCTGCCCTCTGTTGGTTAGATACATTAAGTAGCATTGTTCCATATGCTTGAAATCCAAAGTTATATACTTAATGTATCTAACCAACAGAAGGCAGCATTCTGTCCGAACATATATTAGCCATATATGCTAGTGTGCTCATTTGCATTTATTCAAATAAAATATATTCCCATGATTCTGTCGTGTAATAGTTTAATACAAAAAAACCCCAAAATAAATAGAAAAAAAGAGTTTGCAAGTTCGACAGAATTAATGTCCGCAGTCGCGGACATTTAACTGCTGCAGCGGGGAGACCAGCGGATCATGGGAATATATAGTATTTAAATAATTAATAAATTAAAATGAGCACACTACCACATATAGCTAAAATATCTTTGGACAGAATGCTGCCCTCTGTTGGTTAGATACATTGCGTAGCATAATAAGTTATTATGCTACGCAATGTATCTTACCAATAGAAGGCAGCATTCTGTCCAAAGTTATATGCTAAGTTAAATGTCTGTACCAGCGATTTTGTTGGTCACTGGCACGGACTTTTAACTGTTGCAGCAGGGTCCCAGGTTTTTGGTTCTTTCTTTCTTTCTTTCTTGGTCGCTTGCACGGCCCTTTAACCTATGGATTTCTGCTCCGGTCATCCAACGCAGCATCGCAGGGGTTAACGGGAGCAGAAATCAGGAGTTAAAAAGGCTGTGCGAGTGAGCCTATTGGTCCCTGCAGATGACCAATAGGCTCACTCGCACTGCCCTGTAACCCCTGGCGGCAAACCTGCGGATTTACGCTTCTGTCAACTCCTGCGATGCCGTGAAGATAAGGTAGGCTAGATGGGGAAGGGACCGGGGATCACGAAGATTCTTCATGTGTGTCTTCGCCTACGTTTTACCAGCACTTTATTCTCTTCTACGTTTCTTGGGAACGAACAAAAAAAACTGACTCTTCGTGTTTAGTTCTCAGCATAATTATAAAACTAATGGAAAGGATGAAAGTTTAAAGTTCTGGATGTGTATATTAATCAAGACTTAAAAACCCAACAATTTTAAGAAACAAAGTTCTTTATTTAAATGCGTTATTGATTATTCCAATTCAGCAAGACACAGCATCATTACATGGAGTTAATCTTTTTCCCTTGTGTACAGGTTTATCACTTCTCTATATCTGTGTCCATGCAGGGTAAGTACCAAGCCTCAGACAGCTTTCGGTATCATTCCGAATCTGTATTTGAATTTGGAATATGGCCTGCGTACCACAATTACCTATATACAGTATGGCCTTTTACAGGAGAAATGAATAAACTCAAACTGTGCATAATTACCATCCGAAAACATTATGTCAATGGCTTGCAATTTTGTAAAAAAAAAACCCAGGTCTATTATGTAATTAATGCCCATCAGTCTAAGGATTAAAAAATAAATACGATGCAAATTAGACAAATTTGTGGCAGGTGTAATAGCTGAATCAATGCAAACGCATACTGTGCCATTTTGTTTTGGTAATAACAGAATTCGTGTCATGAAGTTGACACGTGATCTCAAGTAATGAGCCCAGCATCAAATCACTGGAGCCATAGTGTTACGTTTAATGTCATGTGTCTCTGTAATGATGCCGTTTACAGCATCGCTAGCCAAGAGGCATGAGATTACTTTTTTTAGGTTTGCTGTAGCAGTCTTGCATAAAATCACACAAACCCGGTGTGTAGTTAACAATCCTTCAGAGAGCCACACGTCCATAGCACTTAATTCAAATATATATAGATTGAGTCTCCAGAACCACTGCAGGATTTCGATGTATTGCGCATAATACAGCTCAGGACTCAGCATCATAATGAATCTTTTATTAGTGGTCTGGGTTATCATATGCAATCCCACAGAAAAGACGCTTGATTGAATCAATACCTTTCACGAATGATACAGAAGTGTGGTTATGATTTATATTATTGACTAAGGAATCTGACAGCTAACTTCACATAAATCTATGTCTCTAGTTTTGGATGCCTAACACTTTAAAGGGCAAGAAATAGAATTCTTTCTCTCTGTAACTCGCTGTTGTGTAAGAGCAGGAACCAGCAGATCCCAACCCACATGTGTTTAGAATAAAAATAAAACTCAGAAGTTAATCTCCCCTAAGTAGACAGATGGAACATCCTGAAGACAATCGCGTTGAGTACTTGATGAATATGTAAGAGTCCATTCCGAAACATGTGCTAATTGCCTTACACAGAACAGGATATGTTTTCTAAAATAAAATACATTTTCTGACATTACTGATGGTCGGTGTCAGAGTTTCCACTGTTTGATAAGCATGTCTAGAAAAGGAGTCATTTGTTGATTTGTACAGCCCCTCACAAAGTAAATCACATTAAGGTTGAAATGTCTCCATGTACAATAATTACATTTAATGCAAAGGCAACTGATAAATGTCCTTAGCTTCAAGGAGTAGATGAAGCTTAAATCTTTTGGACTAGGCCAACTCTATATATTTTTTTTCTTTTCATCTTTAAAATGTCATAGTATACTTCAACTAGCGGGTTAACATCGAAGAATCTACTACCGCCATTTTTCTACATTCTCTATGTAATCAGTGGTCGAGTTGTCTGTCTCCGCTTTGTGGCTAGCATGTTTGGCGCGGAGAATTTTGCGTTGCTCTTGGCGCTTCCGTCTGGCTTCCTGGTGTTCTTTTTGTCTCATAAATTGATATCTTTGTAAGAAAAGGTCTTTTGCATATTCGTACAATTCCATGTCTAAATAGTTCAGTGTCTCGATGCGCTTTTGTGTCTCATCGTCAATCTCTACACTCGATGCCCTTGTACTGTTAAACTGGGTGAATGGCGAGATAAAGTTCATGTTGAATGTCTTTTCAAAGAGATACTGGGTCTTCCTTTGGAATTCTGTTAGCCCAAAGAAAGCCATACGTTTAAGGTTTTCTTTGGCGCTGTCTAGGAGAACCTTGTTCCTCTGATCCTCTGGCATCACTGATAAATTGTAACATCCAACCAAACTAAGGTCAGACAGCATACGGACTTGTCTGTTGTTGGCCAAGTTATAAGGACAATCCATGAATTCCTTTAGAGAGCAGCCAGACCAATCATCTCCTGTGTAACAACTTGGAAGTTCATCAGATGTTGGTGACCTTCCATCACACACATGCAAAGAAGCCTTCCAGGTCGCCCCTCTTTGTACATGCCGCCACTCGCTTAAGTATCGAGATACAGGATCACGGAGGATAGTGATGTAGTAAAAATTCCTAGAAGAAAAAAAAAAAGAATTCAGTGTGATTTATATGCTCTATTGTCTAGGGTAACAGGGAACAAGATCAGTTGGTGATTATATGCTCAAAATACAGAAGACAATAGTAAATATTAAAACGCTAATATATTTCTATCTTATTATGCCTAAGTAAGCAACACTTCAGGTGTGCAGGTTTAATTAGACATCATTATTTATTGTATAACCGAATATCTGGCTGCATCTAAAGCAAGCAGTCGGTACTAAGTAGAATGTTTTATGCCTGGTCCTTTGTGCTTGGCTTTCTCTTGAAATATGATCATACCCCACCTTGTATTATTAAAGTAAATAGGGAGCTTATTTTTATAAGCAACACTAAGTGGTGTCTGTAAATCACATTGCTGTAGCTAATATTCTGGGAGAAGTAGATCACATTCAGTATTTATGGGATCCATAACAATAATTAGCATTATCCCACTATATATGCATACTGCCATCAGTGTAAAATAAGGCACATTGGAAAGATTAAATAATACTTATCATTAGTAAGTAATACTAACTAAAAAGTACAGTTTCTGATAAAATTAGACTTTAATAATAATTTCAATATTAATGTTAGTGTTAATTGCATTTCTTGAAAAATAGTTTTTAAAAGTTATCAATTACAAGATGAATTATGAATGTGCTGAGCAACAGAGAGCACCTTTTTACACGTGAATATTAGTAAATAACATTAGTATCTATAAGACTCCATGCAGTCGAGATACTCAACAAATGTGGGTAATGCTTTGCTAACGCCTGACCACTAGATGTCACCATTGAACTTTATTTCCATCTCTAATTTACAATTCAATCACCTATACGGCACAGTATTGAGTGGTTCTTTGTGCACCATAAGCACATTCAGTTTTTATTAAAAATGCAGGATAGGTTTATCAAGTTATAACTGGAACACCACACTCTGCGCTGTCTAAATGCATTAGGAAGGTTCCGGGCATCATTAATCTTTAAGCGCGAGGTCAAAACCCAAACCATTATTTCTAAGACAGAGCATAATTAAAATAATAATCTTCTGATTAAGCAAGAACAGCAGGAATGAAACCAGGCTTGGTATAGATATGGAAATAATCTTATCGAGTTGGTAATTTTTTGATCTGGATTTTGACACATTGTTTTTCACTGAAAATGTCACAGTGGAGGTGGGTCCCTGAAGACCCTTTTGGCCAACAACCGTCCTAAAAAACTTCAGTGGGTCTCTTCTCCGTGGGGGGCTAGATGATCCGGCTCTCGCTTGGTTTTAGTTGGGAAGGGAAGTGGGGGGGTCTGAATGCTTTGCTTAGGCACCCCAAAAACCGTAAGCCGCCTGAAAATCTCCACAATTAATACAACGCACGCCCTTTTTGAACTTACCGTGTAGCAGCCATACACTGAGCCTGCTATAAAATGGAATGCGTTGAATTAAAACTGTTTTGTGGAGCACTATAAAGAATATGAATTCTAAACCCATTGTCTATAAAGCAACAAAGAAGTACAACATTGCCATAATAATGATTTGTGAGAGTTCGAGCTGCGATCCATCTTTATAAAACCCCCGCTAGATGTCACCGCTCGGCTGGAAATGCAGCACAAATGGCTCGTTATATTAATATTTTTTTTGCAGTGTGGCACGGAGTGGTGTAGTTTCCCAGCACGTCACATTCATTAACCTATGCCACGGAAGAATATTTGTCTATACGTAATGCAAAAGGAGAAAAAAGTTTATTTTTCTACCAATTCATTCAGGTTTCTCATTAATCTCATTTTTCTTAGCTGGGGAAAATAGACAAAAACTACTTTTGAAATGATAAATTATGTTGTCATTATTTAAAGGCTTGATTAATGCCGTCTTTCCAGAACAAGTTAAATAAATTCATTTATCAAAACTACTTGTAACTAATGCATTTGGCACTATTGTGCTTACAGTTAATAAATGATATTACCTCACTAAACCTGATTTCGGCGGAAAAAGGGAATAACTAATTATTCTATAGCAATTTAAAGGAACATTCCAGCCATCATATGTACTTTAATGCATATGATGGCTGCATGGTTCCTTTATATATCCGTGGTGCCAGTACACATTGGCCCAATCAGCGTATAACCCAAGGCTAGTATGGACGTTATAAAACACTTTGAATTTCATTAAGAAAATATATCCCGCGACCCATGTTCTCTGACAGGAAATCAACCTGCCTCTTGCATAACGGTTAATAAAATCCACTATGCGTCGGTATTGAATAAAACGCGCTGCTTAGCTGCACCTAGCATGTGAGATTTATGTCTCTGTGTGTATGGAAGTCATGCGCAGACTAAAGCTGACTGGGATTTGTTCATTACCCTTCAAGTCTGTACATTATACTAAGTCAGTCTGGAGCCAGTGCTTTTAAGTGAAATTTATGGCATTCTCAATGCAAATAAAGTCAGACAGATACACAAAAATGACTATACTGGGGTAAGAACAGAAATAGAGAACCTGACGTCAGATTGACGCCTTTTTTGTTCTGCCTCTTGCAGGTTTTTTTCATCTGTTCTATTCTTACCTCCCTCTTTGGCAATTTCCTTTGCCCTTTTTTTCCACCTCACGTCTCACTTCTGACATCTTTTCCTCACTTTTTTCTACCTTCTTTCCTTTTTTCTTGTCTGTCTTTTACTATTCTTCCCCAACCTACACATATAAACACGCGTACACATTTATACACGTACACATATGCATACAAACACACATACATACACACTTATATATACAAATACACACACAAACACACACATATATATATATATATACACACAGGACTTACCACATTATCCTCTACCGCCGAGAAGTGATGTCATTTACAGACGCACAGTGTCAGTGAGGAGGCTGATTACCGCACGCTGCGGGACCCCCATCGGAAAGCCGCTATGCGGGACAGGTCAGAGATTTGGCCCATTGGAACCCTAGGGACCTGTGCCCAATGTGCTCGGCTATCAATACAGCCCCGGTTCAAACCTTAATCAGTCCTTAGTCTCCTCAGATTCAGGATGGCTTTCTGTCTACCTTACACATATATCAATTCTCTCACCGGTTACAGACTCTACAATTTGTGATGAGAGGCTGATCCATTTGTGTAACACACGCTTAATAAAACTTTCTTCCATTACATTTAATCCTCTGACCCGCCAGGGTTAGACTCATCCTTTGAAATAAACTTCTCTCTCTCTCCTGTACTTTGTTAAAATTACTTTTATGAGTAGACTTCAGCATGCACTATGACAGAAAAAAGTAATGATTATTTTTCAATATATTTATTCCGTTTTGGTAAGTTATCTCTAACTAATACCGGTATTTGGCTTAAAAGGGACTATTTTACATCATTGAAAAATGCTATTGTGCATTAGACCCAATAGTGTATTTTACACTGCATTAGCGCACAATGCAAAGAAGAGTTTCAAAATCAACTTGCAAAATGTTATAAGTAAAAAAACTGACAATTCCCTTTTTATTTTGGGTTGGTTCATTAGGTTGTTTTATTTGGATGAGGGATCACGTTGAATTGAATGTTAATCTTATATAGAAGTGTTTTAACACACTAACTCAGCAGATTGAATTGGTTGTTAATTCAACTGCTGAGTGATAAACAGAGTTAAATATGACAATTTAGACTCATTCCTGCCAAATTTTAAGTCTGCAATGAACATGCCTGGCTTTTCCGACACAATTTGGCAGGGCTGTTTTCCTTAATGTAGCTGTTATATCCCGAAAATTAAACAACTAGATCGCGAAAAATGGTCTCATGCTATTTGGCAGCCAATATCCCGGGAGCACGAGAATATATCCCATTATTTTGCTTAACTTTATTGAGAACTGCTTTGGAGTGCTGCTTGCGCATTCTATGGAAATTACATCAATGCACTAATTGCTATAGTGTTGGTATTGCTAATTAGGGAGTAAGTACATATTCACTTTCCTTATTTCCGAATAAGAGGACACCCAGAACCTGCTTCCTTCTTTCAAGCTAACAAGGCAATGGGGCAACCTCCTAGAGACAAAATGGTGTGTATATATATATATATATATATATATATATATTATATATATATATATATATATATAATATAATATATGTCTGTATGTCATATCGGAGCCTCTGTCCCCTCCGTAGTGACGATGACATTCTCTCAAAGCAGGAACAATGAATTTCAAAAGCCTTTATCCTCAAACACTTAACGATAGTCCCCGTTTAAGGGTTCTAGTTTATCCTGAGCGAGAAACCCTAAATAACTTTAATCCCTTTTAGAAAAACTAAGACCTTGTGGTTTATGGATAAAGTGAGATTCTGGCACAAAGTTGAAAGGGGATGGTGTCACCATAGCATCCTATGGAATGCACTCGTTGCTGAAACCATTACATTGGTGTTTATGTCTCCAGGATTATAATTTCAAACTCTATGCCAGAATCACATTTTATACATTAATTGACGGGGAAACGAGGGATGGTTGATGGGCCCTGAAAAGCTGCTCCTTTTCCCAAGACTATTAGCAAATAACGCCACCGCACAACAAGAAGGCAAAACAGCCCCCCTCTTATAATGCTACCATAAAGAATGTACTTAGAGGGAAATGTCATTGTTAATATATTTTAATAGTTTGTACTCCGCAAGTTTAGAAGGCAGTAAACATGCTCTAGTTGCGACCAACACTCAATGAGTTAAAAAGTAAATAGGGGAATAAACATGTTTAATGACAGGTTTGCTTTAAAATAAACAGTAAATGTTGACATCTCTCCAGCAGTTCATTAAATGCCACCGAAAGGCCACCTTAGAGGGAGCAAAGCCAAAACTCCGCTATATGGTCAAGGCCAGCAAAACCTTACATTCTAAGGTCAGAATACCAATCGATGCAGAGTTAATGTAAGAAGGGAAAGAAATGCCTTTGCCAAGATCAATAATGCATATACTTTATCACAGCTTGTCTGAGTATTTAAACTTTTTCACTGGAAAGTCAGATAAGTGAAGCTCAGCGCGGTTTTGATCAGTCAGGGGGATGAGGAGGGTTAGGATACAAAGCTGTCTCAGTTCCGCTACCGTTTTCTTAAAAGTTCCGCTAGTGTAACATTGCGTGGTAGCTGTGCTGTCCACCTACTACCATGTGCAGAGTAGGAACGTGATAAGGCTATATTTAGAGGTAAACAAGATTATATAATTTTTCAGTGATGAATTCCATTTTTCCCAATTCCAATTTCCAATTCTTATTATTGATTGGCTTGGTCTGGTGAGCAGACTGCATTATGTCCCAGGTACACTGTGGGCGCATGGATAAGATGGCAGCCCACTGGATAGCAGACCGAACATATCATTTTATCTATACATTTTACAGTCTATGTGTAAATATATGCTCCTATCATAAATGGATTATTCATGATGTATAATAAACTGTATGTTTATATTAATACTAATTTTCTACATCCAAAGATAACATAATAAAAGACTGGGAAAAAAGGACTTAATTTTTTAGGGGTTTTATATATATATATATATATATATATATATATATATATATACTAACTTATTCTGATGCAAAGTTTGAGAAGTGGTTTTATAGCCATAGTGATGCTTAATGCCACGATGATAAAAAACACTTCAAATTTGCATCAAAATTTTTTTATACGTAATCCCCAAGTTTGTTAAATGCTTAGATATATTACCTTATCATTGATACATTACCACTGACACATATTGAAAGCTTTGAAAAGATTGTCACCGACACTGTACATTTATAGTAGAGGTTTATGTCATTTGCTACATGTCTGATGTGGAATAAGTGCCGAGACCGATTACAGTGTTTAAGCTGGCTTCATGTAGTTGGATGGATTATATCAGAGGGTAATGTATCCGCACAAACATGTGGCTAAGCAAATGCTTTTGTTCTTTTGTCAACCTGCTTTCAAGGCTTCCAATGCTCTTCGGTCTCAGTTATGCCCATAATTATGTTAACTTTGTTATGAACGGAGGACTAAAACTATAGTAAGAGACCCTACATGAAGCATGTTGTGCTCTGAGAGCTCTAATTCATTTGCCCTTTCCTACAAACATTCCCCACCTCTTCAGTTCCCTGTCCAAGTAATTAGCGAGTGCGCTTCTGGCGTTTTGCAAGAGGCTTACTAGACATCTTTAAATGCTTGCATGCAGGAGGGGCTTGGCGTAATCTACTTGGCTGTATGTGAGGACATGCGAGGTACGGTGGTATGAAGCCAATGGACCTATTTAGATGGACAGCTGTTTCATTAAAGACTGGATAAATTATTTTGTGGTGTTCCTCATTGCAGGCTCATGTTCCCCACAGAAACAATTTAACCTTTTCATCTCAATCAAGCACATGATCTGTGATTGGAGCCATGGGATTTCAATGCACAGTGCGTAGCTACAAAAAGTGATGATGTTTCAAGACAGTGTGTAAATGGGGACATCTGGCTTTATCCTTATGCGGGTGCTTTTGGCTTAGCATCCAGCTGCAAAATAAGGGTGTTAAAGTGAACATGTTGCCATTTACCAACATTTAAAAATTAATATTTGAGTAGGGTTGGCATGTCAGCTATTAGACTATAACTCTCATCATGCTTAGTTAGCAAACACAAAATAAACTGACGTCCGATCTCAACCTTGTACATTAATAATTAATAGCTTTTCAAGAAAAGGAAAGTGTCATGCTCTGTTTGACAATTACCAAACCAGCTAATTTCCCATTATTTAAATAATGATTTAATAGTACCCAGAAATTGCATTATTCCACTAAAAATGTCAGGGAAATAAGCAATGTAAACAGATGATATACGCAAAAACAGCAATAGCCCTAAACTCAAAGAACCCTTGGCTGGCACCCAGGTTAAAGGCTCTCCCTGAGCTGATTCACCAAATACCAAGTTGGTACCAGTGTACCGTATATATAATGCATGTCCCTCCATATAAAGCACAATAACATATAATGATTACAAAATATTTAAATAAAATGAACCTTAAAATTGTTAATGGCACTAAGACTGCACAATATTGACTTATATTAAATATCACAGCAATTGGATTATTATAATGAATTGCAATAGTAAAACTCAATGACTGATATAAATCACACAACTGTCTCCCCAAACATGAGGATGGAGGTCTTAGAAAAAGTAAAAAAGAAATAATAAAAATAACAATTAGAAAATTAAAAAAGCGCTAGAGGATACATTTTTGATTTTTGATGTGTATTTTAGTTAATGGTGGGCTTGCCTGAAGGTAAATGGATTATGTTCCCGGATTTACATTAAATATTAATCATAATATCTGCCTGTGGGGTGGGGGGTGTAGTTGGCTCTAAACACTCAAACTGCCCTCTGTCCATGTCCGTCATCTGTCTTCAACAGGCTTCTCCAGGATTCTACTGGTGCTGTACGTATATTCATATATTATTCTGCAGACTCTCCCCAAACCTATCCAACTTTACATGCTTACTAAAAACCCACCTGTTCAGCGAAGCATTTGATCTATCATCCTAATGCCCATACCCTGCATCCTGAAAGAAACCATTAATTCCTCCAACCGTCGAGATCTCCACATAACCCTGGTCACAATCAAATCATCCTCACCCAAATAGTTCTGTCTCATTCCCTTCAACCTGCTAATAGATTATAAACTTGCAAGACCAGGGCCATCTTCCCCTTCTATATTAGTTTTGCATTGCATGTGTCAACCTTACTGTTGATTTTGTATATTGTGGATCTTAATTTTATTCTTAATTGTCACTCTTGTCCATAATCCATTAGATAACAGGAGGTAGGTTAAGTGTTAGAATCGGAAAACAGCAGTGAGGCTGTCAAATTGGAATACGGTGCCTGAATCTGTACATTCATCTCTGCAAGGAACGGAATCACCATATTGCTACTCTTCCAACATGACATTTCTTTGGTATATCTAGCCATTATCAGTGGCATCTACTTTGGGGTAGGTGAGGGACAAAGGGCATGTGACATTCTAAAGAATGCATGTTTACCCCTTCTTGAGGTGTCTTCATGTCGCATTGTTTGTTTCATTGACACCACTGTTCTGTTCCTTTGTAATAGAACTAAAGTCATCACAGCTGCACGTTGTCACACAAAAAGCTAAAACACTGCAGACTTTATTTGCAAAGGAATCGCTTGAAATTTGCATTAAAATTAGCTTAGTAAGATGACTATGTCCGGCTTAAACTGCTTGGAGCTTAGTGTGAATCTATGGAGAATACACTGAAGAAACAGATCTGGAGACATCAGATCAGACCGTACTCTACTGAGCTCCGGTATCTCATAATTAATACGCTCTTGCCTAATACCATTTGTTAATATACCCAGAGGAAATTTTCAGTGTCAGGATGAACTTGATCACTTTACTGCTGTTTTGCAAGGTCAAGCATTCATATACAGAGGTAAATTAATGAGAAATAAGAAAAAATAAGGAAAAATGCATTGAATGTGTATAATCACATCTCCTCTTGGGATGCATATGGAAACTGTATACCGAAGGGCTGCATTAAGACCATGGTTGCCCTGAGGAACACATATTTCATAACTGTCTCTAATTAAAGGGGCAGTCTAATCTTTGTCCTTAATGACCTATCCTTTAAAATTAACTTGTGATGTCTATTTCTCAGTATTTGATATACAAGACGGGTCATTATTTATATAGCTGGGAGTTTCCCAGGTCCTGGACATCTCCCGTGTGGAGGAGGATCCAGACTAGGAGTGAGCAGGGTTTAAAATTCACCGACTCCTCATCCACAAGACCTTAGAGGGGTTGCAATAGAGGTCCAGCAATTAGTTACCATACCAATGTGTAGAATGCTGCTCCTAAGATATAAAAAGTATAACTTCTAAAGAGTTTGAGCTTTTTGGTTTACCAATGCTTACCAAGGTTTGCAAACCTACATGGAAACTTATCAATCCACTGACGTTTTAATCAACCTACATTATAAATTAATTTTAGTTCTTCTTAATTCAGAGGTCCTTTAATCTTTCCACATTGGAAATAACAGCTTATCAGCACAACCAGAACACCCCTGTTTGCACATGTGAAACCACATCAATTTACCAAATGTCTACTTAACTTAATTCCACAATGTCTAGCCAAGTTGAGAGTTGGGCCTTCAAAATAAGAGATCATGCACCCTTTGCATTCAACAGTTCCAGTGACTAAGGTTTGTGTGTTGGCCATCATATTTTTGTACCCAAACTAACTTAACTTAGTCATGAAAGGGGCCAGAATTCATGAGTGTCTTGAGGCAATAATCCCACTACTTCCTTCCACCACATTATTAGCTGTGGACATACTTAATATTAAATTCATGTTGGTGCCATAAGGAAACAAGCAATGCCACAAAACAATTCAGGAACTGAGAACTCCACTGCTGTAGAAGTAATAACAAGGCATCAACTCAATCATGGGTAACCAGTGTGCCAGCATGCAATGGTAGAGAGGTGGCCTAGAATTCCTATTCCCAAACAGTTACATTGTATTACAGAAAGAATTGTGAGACGAGAAGGCTAGGTTTAGATGAAGACCGGAGACGAAATGCCTAAAATAGGGTTAGAAAAACAAGTACAATCTTCCCATTGAAAATGCCATTTACCCAAAAACAAGCAAGAGGATTATTCGATTAAACGAAACAAAAAGAAATTAGCTTGCCCAAAACTAATGATTAATGGTGGACAATAGTATACTGCCGTTGGAGTTTGTTTTCCTCTAACTTGCAAATGGTTAAAAATAAAAAGTATTCTATACTGTAATGGGCTTCTACTTTCATTCATGTAATGTATACAGAGCTTGTAAATGGAGCTGCCAGGTAATCAGCCAAATGGCTTTACAAAGCTGCAGCCAGGGCATTTTATCTGGCGCTGGAAGAACTTGGTACATATTCCAGCTGCTTTTGATAAATAGAGAAGGTTGGCTGGGATACACATCCCAGAATACTGCTCGAAATCATTTATTCGGGAAATGTGCTGCCATGAACTGATTTGCATTTAATGTATGGCTTGCCAGATTTGGTACAGGTCTTTCGCTAAACGGCTAAGACGGATATTTCTTTATAGTTGGAATGCATTTAAAACATGTTTTAAATTGCCGACATGATGAAGAACACACTCCATTATTTTGTAATTGATTTATTTCTATTAATCATCTATACTTATTATCAGTGGAAAGCTCCTTTTCACTAACCTTGATTCAGGCCATATGCTAAAAACACATAAATTCCTGAGGCCCTGGCTGTAAATTAGGAAGAGCTTTGGAGACATTGATTAAAGCAGGAAGAATCGAGAGAATTAATGCGAGTAAAGTCAGTGTATCCTTTATCTCTGTCACATTCACTAAATGCTCCCCTAAATAACTGTATTTAGACGACTAAAGCACGGGTAGAAAATATACGGCTGTCTGGATTTTACACTCCAAAACCCCTCATTCTTATTCTGCCACAACACATTCAACATCCTGCTCCCTAACTGGTGCACCATAACCACCCCAGGCTGTTACTGTACATGATCCTTAGTAGGATCGACAACTTAGGGTTCCCTGACTATCATGCCTACCTACTAATGGAGTGCTGCCTGGGAATCATGGGAGCTGTAGGTTGACAGTTACCTATTCCTTGATATCCAACTTTTTGTAGACATGATACAATCAACCAAAAAGCATATTAAGACATATTACTTATATTAACAGATAAAAAATGAGATGTAAGTAGCTACCATCTGCATTCTATGTAAAAGACATATATATATACATACGTATACATACATACATGGATTTGTTATGCAAATGTTAATAGCCCAATGACACTACACCACCCCTGGCCTGCTTTGCCTGTTGGGAAATCAAAGTGCACCTGCCGTTTCAATGCATCTATCTATGAAATACAGTAAGACATCAGCAATTTTCATTTCCAGTAATGTCTTTGAGTCGCTACAATGAAGACAAGTACAGTATTGATTGATTTATTGCAATGGGTTTTTATTTATTTCACTGCAATGTGGGGTAACTGGGCTCGTCGAGTCACATGCATGCTGAGATTTGAAGGATCGAGCTCCATAACTGAGGGTCTGCAGAGGTGGAACCATGGTAGTTTTTCATTTTCTAAAGTCCACTCACCCTGTTCCAAGAATCTTAATGCCTCATTGACTCATAAAACAGTACACAAGATTTCATTTTTCTACACACAGTGATATATTAGGGAGACAATTTATTTTGTCAGATATAAGTTTGCCTAGCAGAAAATGAAGGAAAAATAAATCCCGTACACATCTGTCTGTCTGTCTATTCGGAACAGACTACGGGTCATACAGACGCCAAGTTTGTGCTTATGGTGCTTATGTTTCACTCACAGCAGCATTATAGTTATTTTTATGTTAAGGGAGTATTATTTCATTTGTAACAAATGTTTTAACTTTATTTTGTCAACTATTATTTATTTTGCCCATCACATACACAGTAAAAGCAGTCTGACAAAGATATTAGAGGGAGTTTGGCTATCTTTAATATTCATTTGAACACTACTATATTTATTGTATATTTAGCTATGGCTGATTTTTTCCATTTATTCCTTTAAGACGCAAAGGAGCCTGAGGGGTCTTTTTAGGAGTCCCCAAGTTAGGTCTACCTGGGTGCTACCAGCACCATTCCATTGCACTTTTTAGTTTTTCTTGACTGTACCAGTCCACGGTTGGCTAGTGATGGACAGTTTTTTATTATACCAACTGTGGGCTGGAGCTGTAATGGCACCATTTTTGTTTATGCATGTGCGTTACCAGCTTGATTGAGTTAATTCACAAGATTTACACACTGGAAATGACTTAAGCGGTTCTGCTCTTCACAAAAGGAACAAGAAGATCCAGCCCTCCCTTGGGTCTGCCCCAAAAGAAGAAGAATGGGGACCCAGTGTTCCTCACAGTCACCCGGAACTCTTTCCACGGCTGAAGTAAACCAAATTAAATCTATACCTTACTGGAACCTCTCGCGCTTTCACAATATAAAGTAAAGAACTTGGGAAAAAACTACACAGTATGACTTGATACTTTTTGAAGATCTATGGCTCATCTCAGCTAACTCGCTAAAATCTTTGTCTAACTAGTCAGATCTTTGAGTTTTCACACAGCCTTTAATGTTTTAACTTAAGACTTCACTAAGCTTAAATGCTTGGTTACTGAAGTAAAATCAGAACTCTTAATTTTTACCATTCTTATTTTCGAGTGGCAAGAATGACATCATGGGTCATGTTTGTCCACATTTTCATAATTTACATGGGCATAACAAGGCTGTTTATGGAAACATGGAGCACATTAAATATATGATTGGTAAAGCGTTGATACAAATATCCAAATGTATGTCAAACATACTGTAAGTGCAAATAACGATGATAATATTTATATATGAAAGTTCCTTAAAATAATTTAATTGCAACTGGTTCAACTAAAACAATCTACAATGCTCAAAATCAGTCTGTTTGCTGTGTATGAGAATATGTGATTCCGTTAGAATCTTGACTACTTTCTATCGATCTTTTCCTTAAGGTCTACGTTCCATTCTATAATTACTAGCATTAGTCACTTGTGTCCGAAAAGGAATTAGTCTATCACAAGCCTACATATTATGGCAGAAGCTGCACAGAAGGTAGTACATGTTAATGGTTTAGATAATAATTTATCTAGAAAATCCACTTGTTCCCAGACTAGCAGTTAGTCAATTATATTTTAATAATAAATGAAAGTGGACACTTTGGTTCCACTTAAAAAGAAAAACAACATGCCCGCCTCATCTTTTCTCAAAAATGGTCTGCATGGACTAATTATGAAGACACAATCATTATCAAATGCACAACAAGTACATGCTTTCTAAACAGTGTGGAAATACATTTTACGGGCGAGCAACACATACTTGCTAAATAAATTTCTTATTGGTATGAATTGACCCCAACTGCTGCATTACGGAAAGCCAATTGCCCCATCGGGCGACCAGACTCTGGGTATTATAACTGGTCTAGGGGCCAGATAAAAAGAAGAACACTGATCTCCCCAACCAGCCCATTAACAGTGTGGAAAACCAGACACTGCCACTACCACATGACCTTAAAGAGCGAAGCGCCAAACTATGATGTCATATCATGGTGCTCGGAAGGATTGAGGTGTGGTTGGGGTGGCTGCCCTAGGTTTAGCTGCCTAAGGATTAATATTAGGTAACCGCCAACCACTGTATCCTTCATCACTGCGTTCACTGCAAAGGAAGGAAAACACCCTTTATAGATGTATCCTGCAATAGCGTAAATGGAATAGGATTATAATGGAAGGCTTTGGAAATTGATGATTAGGAAATTAAAGTCCAAGGTCAGATGGTAAATAAGATCACGGAATTGTTTGGTTTTTAAGTGTCTCTGTCCCACCTAATGTAACATACTTTACAAGATATTTCTCTGAACAGTCAATTAAAGCAAATGCATTTGCCCATTTGTAATATTAATGGAAACACTAGGATGCCTTGTGCATGAATCTGAATCACAAAATACTGAATACTGAAGGATCTGTAATTGCAGCGACACATTATTTATCACCAGTAAAAACATGATTTTTTACATGAAGCTATATAAGAAAAAGGTAACTTATCAGCTTTTGTTTCCTGAAAGGAAACGTATTGCAATAACGTAATAAAAACACAATTTATGGAACATGATTTATTTTTGTGACATGTGTCACAAAGTGACATCATGCCGATGATATAAAATTTTAATAAATACTTACTGATTTGGGTTTATTCTCTAAAAAAAGGTTAAAAAAATGGAAACTGCCATTAAAATATATAATTTGACGGCTGATAAGAACACGTCACCCCATCTAGCCTGTCCTGCTTTAGAGACTCAAACCAGTCCTTGTTTTCATCTTAGTTTCTGGATAGCCATGCATCCCCCACTGAATGAGCCTCTACTAGTCCTGCTGGGAGGCTGTTCTACGTATTTACCACTCTCTCAATTCATTTACAGCTATTATGAAGGATGAACAATTGTTGAGGTGACTTTCAAGAAATCTCACTGATTTATTATATAAACCCATTTTATCCTAATCTGTTTATAAATAAAGAAAATAGACATAACTATACAGGAAGGTGATACCTTTTATTGGGCCTGTGTGATACAGGTAAAAGCAGCAAACACATACATGGATTAAATAATAATAAGTAATACAAAAGCTAAAAGGCTGGCTTTTTACTCAATATGTCTTTGGAGAGATTATAAATGATATCCGCCATGTGTACGGAAAATGATTATCATCTTCCACAAACAGAAAGTCAAAATAAAAAATTGTATAGTGAAAAAAATGTTTACTTTTCTTCCTTTCACGATATTATCAGACATTACTTTCAGTAATTCAATGAAGCAAATAGTGTTTCTCTATTGTAAACATGTATTCAATGAAGAAATCTGCAGAATGAGCCAAAATACAAATGTAATATAAAGAACATAATCAAGAGGCCTGGGGAGGAAAAAGGCACTTCCAAAATGTGGGCTTTTACCTTCAGCCCCATCTGCAGAAGAAAAGTGGTCTAAAAAGAAGACAGGTTATCAACAAGACCGGTCGTGCTTTAAAAACGGCAGGGAAATCGCAGCTGGAATCAGAAATCATAGCACCATGACCCAGAGGGCCGGGAAAGCAAGTATGCCCACCACCAGCCCCATAGTAGCAATGGGTCCACTAGACCAATGGAGACCCAAAGTCCACGAGTGCCCAGGTAGCAGGGCACAAGGGTCAATCATGGGCCACATCACAGATCAGGGACACCAAATGCCTCTGCTTGCCTGGGCTCCTTATACAAGTACTGGTTGTACCCCCTGATACTTACCCTTGTTTACATCGCAGTCCCAGGGTCTCTGGGCGAATGGGTAGATTGTCAGGGTCACGTAGTCTGGATCTGACCAATTCATATTCCGTTTTGATGATATTTGAGCACCCCATTGATCTTTTCCTAACCAACATATTACCGATTTAGTAAGTTGTCCAGAGCTAACCCTCTGCTGGGGTGGGCAGGATTGAGCATGACCCAACACCGCTCTCCAGCCCAAATATTCAGGATAGTCCCAAGGGTGAAACCCAACAAGTCCCCTGCTAAGTATCGCACAGTGGAAATCCCCTGCTTGAATACAGGTGACTTAGTTCTGTATATCAACTCCTGAAATAATGACTATGACTGACACACATACACCTTAACCTAAGAAATATTTGTATTAATTATAGACACTAATAATCAACATTACAGGCCTGTTGCTAATCAATGCCAGTATTATCATATCTAGAACATAAAAATGGTATACCATTTATAATCTGATTAATAAAAGTACTTGGTAAACACCAGAAAACTCCCGGTTGTGTAATGTTTATATAGCTAAATATATCCATAAAAGTACAAAATGTAAAAAGTGTATGCAAATGAACAATATAATTATCACAATAATCTTTTCAGAGTGATTATTCCTCGATGTGTGGTGGTGCGTACACAATAAGGAGTGCACAATCTCGTCCCATGGCACACCGCATAATCATTTCAGCTACTGCTTATTGTACTTAATTCACAGAGATAATATAATCAGAGAGCGGGTCTCAAGTGAACACCGTGAGACATGCCTTTCCCACTGATCCTACCTAAATAATGAAATGGGGATTCCAATTTAATTGAACTGGATACTCAACATATAATAACCGAGACAATACATTTGAAATTGAGCACTTTGACATATAAAATTAATTTAGACAAATAATTCCTAATTATCAGTGAGAATTTCTCAAGGCTTAGGGGCATCAACCCATAAGGCCGGCAGTAAAGACAAACAGTCTGCACTGGTTCA
Source organism: Spea multiplicata (assembly GCA_009364415.1). Classification (NCBI taxonomy): domain Eukaryota; kingdom Metazoa; phylum Chordata; class Amphibia; order Anura; family Pelobatidae; genus Spea; species Spea multiplicata. The sequence continues at coordinate 15,072,102 of VKOC01000008.1, forward strand.
TTAAACCAAAACTAGAGATTTTAAAGGCATATTTTACATTTATAGGTTTTCTCTTCGTTGGAATGAACAAAAAAAGACAAATACCTTAACCTTGCAAAAACTTTTTCTAATATGAAGAACGGAAGACAATTGTTGGAAGTATTTTTTCAGTCTTCTCCCCAGTGTTGTATAATTTGGCCAAGGAGGTCCTTGTTGTTAACATCCCCTATACACATAACATAGAAATATAGAATCCGACGTCGGATAAGAACCATTTGGCCCATCTAGCCTGCTTAATTTTTCTGTATGTTAATGTAATGACGCCAGCCTTAATCAGTCCTGAATCTTAGATTCAAGAGCCATATGTCCAGCCCATGCATGTTCCAATTCCCTCAATGTATTAATCTGTACCGTTTCTCCTGGCAGGCTGTTCCACTTATCTACCATACAGTGACGTAGTACTTACATTAAATTCCTTTAAAGTATTTAAATGTTTCTATCACATCTCCCCTCTCTCTCAAACGATATACATATTGAGATCCCATAGTCTTTCTGCAAACCATTCAATCTTTAAGTAGAGTCCCATCCCAATAATCTATAGTATACCCCCCTCATCTCAACTCACCATTCTATGATGTCATATACAAGGTTCTTGCTAGACTAAAGCTAAAAAGGCACGACTGTCGGAGAGCCAGATGAGATCACATTGGTTGAAGAGAAATGGGTCCTGAACAGCTGCCACTTTTTGCCCTATGGACCTGGATATGGACATGAAAATATTAGGCTAATAAATGACTCTTTGTGAGCCATCAACACTTACTGAACAATTAGTTTATGTGATTAATGGTCATTAAAGAGGACGTCCTATTTTATTGTGCCCCTGAATGCCAGCGTCACGACACCACTCCATGCATACCATTCTCCGGCTAATGTATGATATCTCTATACAAAACAAATCATTACAGCTTCAAGACAGGAGGCATTAAAGGAAGCTGCATAATATTCTCATGTCTGATTATCTTTATAATGTAAACAGCTCTGATCCAATCTTACTAGTAAGGATTATTCTGCTTAAAAATGTGCGTGACATTTTAATTATCACATAGAAGTCTTGCTGCAAGCGCCGAGACAGATGGTGTCCTGAATTTTATAGCCTTGCCAGCACTTCTGAGGCAAAATTTACTGTTTACTCATCAGTAAGCTTTCAGGTCTCACACATCTTTTTTTTTTTTTTAGTTTAGCTTTTCGGGTGACTGAGTCACAGCAGTTACAGATAATCAGCTCTGATAATAAAAGGAAATCTATTAAATCTCATTACTTGTGTGAAAGGGAAAAGAAGAGTTTGATTCAGCAGGAAACATGATCTGTACGTCTCGTTTCGCTGAACGACACATAGGGAGTTATGTACAAGGAGCAAAAGTGGAGTAATTAGCAGGAACATTCCAATGGTCGCTTTGGTGATTGCACCAATTATACCAGTTTGCATCCCAATTGCACTTTATTCAAGAAGAAGCGGTTCAAATCATGAATTGGATTATGGATATGGATTGATAAATAAGGCTTATACAGGTTGCCTATGCATATACCTGGGAACTCTCAGGGTTTGGCCCGGAGAACTCCAGATGAAGTGCCGCTTCTCCAGTTGTCTTGGTCAATACTCAAATCCTCAGGGTCGTGGGAGACACAAACCTTAGCTTCCAAATTCCTCAATCTGGGACCCAAAGCCTGCAAGTGCCCAGGTAGCAGGCCATAGGGGTAAATGAAGAGGTCCATAAAAAATGTTTACTCTTGCGTGTTGGTAGATGGACACAAGTATGCGTTGCGGAATCTGCACTATATAAAACAATAAATAATAATAATGAGTGCCTGCGTTATCTTTTTTGATTGTTATATTGATGCCTTTCCATTTCTGCCTTCTTCACTGTGTAGATCTGAACAAACGCCTGGATGCGATAATAAATGAAATGCGGCAGCAAACCAGTGATGTCACTAGTGATGTCATTTAGTGGGCAGCACCAAGGTAATTATGAGGGAGCTTTCTTGACTGGGGTGGCTGCAATGCAAGAAACAGCTAATAAAAAGTAACATCAAAGCAGATCTATATTACAGAGCCTAGCAGGATAGCCTGGGCTACGTTCACTCTGCCCACATCTGCACAAAGCTATTATGTTCCTAAAACATGTTGTGAATTGTCTCTGCAAAATGTATATATATGTAAACTTCCCATAACTGCGACTAAACCAGGGGTTTGCGCGTTGGTTAAAGCTTCATTTCATGTGGTGTCATATTTCCAAACGCAGTCTTGGCTAATATTTTATACTCATCAAAAGAAGGTTTTTCCTTCCCTGGAATGTTCAGTAAAATCAATACCGTGCGTGAATAAATGGGTCACGAAAGCAGTTTTTATCTAATTATGTAGATCCAAGTGTTGCTGGGATGGCATTAACACAGGCGTCTAGTACAAGATGCCACATATCAAGGATAAAACACATGCACAGATGGCTGAAGTTCTGCACGCTCTGATGTACTGTGTACCGCGTGATGTAAAACCTTGGCTTTTAAATCTGTCTTAATACTAAACCCTGCGTACCCTTCACTTGCGTGCAGACATATTGCACAGGTACAAGAATCCTTGATTGTGTATATGAATGAAAGGGATTACATCTGTAATTCTGGTGCTAGAAGTAGCATACCTGTCAATATGGGAATGGCAAAAAATGCTCAAAGGTGTACGCTCTTTTGCTGTTGAAGACATCCCTCAACACAACATGTCGGGGTAATATTTGATGGTTTCCTCACTTTACACAAATAACTTTGATTCAGGTAACCAGGAATGGAAGGACCAGTGTAGCAAGTTATAGCAGTCCAGCCAGATCCAAACATTTGGATGATCTGTAGCTAATGAATGAATAAGAACTGGTTACAAGGGGTAGTCATTAGGCCATCCCGCAAACAGAAGACAAGGCCTTGGATCAAAAATATGTTTATTACTGGTAAAATTAATGAACATATTGGATAAACCAAAATGACTCTTATCTGCTCTTAAATCCTGTTTATATGATGTTTCTATCAATATGGGTATTAATGGTCTCCATAGTGCTACAGGCCCTAAAAACAGATCTGTAATTTACGCAACCCCTACATTTTTTAGTTCAGTTCATGAACAAAACCAATGTGCATAGAATGAGGTCATACTATTAAAATGGACGCAACAGCCCTGTTTTTATGATAAATGCTTATTGGAGTCCATTTTGCTGCATGCAAAAAGGTGCACATATTTTTAGGTTATTTGTGTTCATTGAGATCTTTTCTCTTCTCCTCCAGCCGCCTCTATTGAAAGCAGGGAGTGTTTGTCAGTAAACGTCTTACATGCTCAGAAGAATATATATGTTTAGCATACATGGCTGCTGCTTCAGTGACTCTAATGGGGATGCTACTGAGCATGCGCAAGATGCTTAGTAGAAACATCAAATGGATTAGATAATGCTAGTTGTGCCACACTGACCTCAGCTTCTCTTAGGTAAACTTTTAAACTAAATATATGCAGAACAATGACTCTGAGAATACATTAAGAACAAACTATGAAGTCATTCTGTTAAGATAATTTACTTATACCAAATGACACCGTGGGTAGTTTGTATCATTCCAACAGTATTTAGCTAAACTGCAATAAAGAGTGTTATTAAAGTTCACATACAGCACATCCCAACATAATTAACAATGTGTTACAAATTCTTATTTCACAGTCATAACTTGGAATATACAGCTCACTTATTGCTTTATCAATGGCAAAGAGGTGTCTATTATTTTCACCAAAAAAATGCTTCCCCTCCCCCCCCAATCACACTGCTCTGGAGATCTGTCACTTTATTCCTTCACAAGTACCAAAGATGAACATTTTAGCATGGATATAAAAGCTTAATATTTTAAACAAGTTACAATCAGCTTCAAGTTGTAATCTGAGCCATTCGTCTTTTTTTATATTGTCATAAATATCTCAAACTACACATTTAATGAAGGTTGAACGTGTTTAGGGGGGTTCGGAGGGAGAGTTTGAATACAATTTTTTTATACTTGCTAGTTATGGACAGAATACAATAAGCACATTTACGATACAGTTTAAAGCATATGGAAAAAAACATCAATGTTGTGTTGCATTTGGGTGATTTATCATGTTTTCTCATTTGGTTAAAGTGCACATATCATGGAAAACAATGCAGTAGAGTTTATGTAAAATATACTCCAATAACCATTATTTGTTTTCAACCCCTTGAGGAACAAGGCATGTTTTTACACAAAAAAAACCCAAATTTTTTTTTGCGCTAATGCTACGTCTGTGGTTTCCCACTAACTCGTTTAATTTACCCCTAGAAATAATATTGGGTTTTTTCTATACCTTTTTAAGCAGGGCCGGGCCAAGCCTTAATGCCGCCTGGGGCGAAGTTTAAAATGTCGCCCCTGCTGACGCCGGGGGGGGCGGCATTTTAAACTTCGCCGATGCCATTATCTACCC
>VKOC01000008.1:15076693-15133246 GCA_009364415.1 Spea multiplicata
AATGGGTAGAAAAAAGCAAAAAACATAAAAACATTTGGGTATTTCTAAATTCAGGACAAATAGTAGAATCTATTTAGCAGGTTTTTTCATTACCTTTTATAGATGAGTAAAAGATTTTTCAACTAAAAGTTAGAAACAGTCATTTTTTTCTAATTTTTCACCATATTTTATAATTTTTTTAATAGTAAATAATATGATACAATCAAAACAATGTCATCTAAAGAAAGCCCTTCTTGTCCTGAAAAAAACAATATCTAATGTGTGTGGGTTCAGTAAATGGGAAAGAAGAAAATTACAGCTAAACGCGAGCAGCGCAGAAATGTTAAAAAGGCCATTGTCACCAGGGGAACAAACAGTAAAATCAGCCTTTGTCACAAAGGGGTTAAGTAAGTTTTGCCGAAAGCCAATGTTACTCAATGTTACTCTGTACACCCTGGTGGCCATATGTGGCATTGCAGGTAAAACATAAAAAAAGTTTAAGTAGTCATCCCAAGTCTGTAAATCAAAGCAGCCCATTGAGAAAGTGTCCCGGTCCCGTTTACCAGGCCTTTCTTGTTCGTATATATCATGTATATATAATTTTTTATACATACAAAGTCTTCTACCAAATGTTTTTGTCTGGATCTGTCTATGAAATGCTGTGGAGGCTGCCATATTGCCGACACATTCTGCCTTTTCTCCTTTCCTGTCCCTCACCCAAATTATTGTATTCCTTCTTTTATGGACTCCTATTGTTAAAACAATTAAGAGTTATTATTTGTGAGCTACTATTATTTGGTAGTTTAGCAATTTTTTGACACGCAAGATCTTCATCTGATATTATGGAAATGACGAAATGACGAAAATGACTTCACGTGAATGTTATTCAGTGCCAATGTATGGAGTCATGCCATGTATAAATACACTTGAAATATATTTGAAATTACATTGTTAATTTTATGTATTCCGGGGGAAAGCACGTTTCAATTGTGTTGCTCTTCAGTAACATACTGTAGGAATTGAAAAGAAATACAAATTGCATTCCCATTCACGCAGGAAACCAGGAAGATCTATTCAAATAGCTGTGTGGAGGGAACCTTTTACGCATATATTTGAGAACTTGTAAAAACTCATTTTTTCAGCCATAGTTTCTTATTTAGATCTGTCAGGTGGAACAATTTCAAAATGTCTGCACAGCTTTGTGGTGAAGATCTGTATCTCCGGAAACATCAAAGTAAGAAGGTAAAAGGATACGGTTTCCTTAACAAGACAAAAGACGGCTCCTCTGTCAGTCATTTCTGAGCTACAACAAAGAACCCTTTTGTTGTGACTTAAAGGTATGAAGATATGGGCAAAGGGTTTTGTGAAGGGCAAAATACCTTGAGCATTCTTCGGTTTTTTTGTTTTTGAGGCACTGACCAATAAATAATGCACTAGGCTTTTTTTCGAGGCTTTAGCCGTTCACAAAATGCCCTGAGTATTCTAAGAATAAAAGCTTTGAAGCAGTAGGTGGAGTGACCACCAGTGGATCACCATACATGAATCTGTGGCCTTGGGTAAGAATTGGTTTTCTTCCATAAATCTTTTATAGAAAGAAGGAAGACAGTGTCACTCGATATTTTGTTTTCCCTAAAGAATGACCTTACTTTATCTTCAGCAAAACTCACTGCCCCCTCTATTCTATGGAAAGGCTTATCGCAGGGGGTTTGAGGGTATGTTTGCCACCCTTGAGGTCAGGGATTGCTACACGTGGTGTGTTGGCTTAACTACCAATCCATGACTGTAAGAAGAATGCTGTTCAGTTCCTATTTCTGTTTGTTATATGATATTGTACAGACGAGAACATTCTGGAGTACATGGCATGTTTTTTGCCAACGCTTATCTCTGATTCATGCATTAAAGACTTTTTTTCCCCTTCTTTTAAGCTTTCAGGAAGTCAATGTCGGGAGCAGGATATTCCCAGTTTCTGTTCCCCAAATGAATCAGGTGATCCAATTTTTCATAATGTATGTTGTCATAGTAACAACTTTTAAATGGAAAACCAATTATGCACTTTTGAAATTCTACTGGCTGGTATATATACGGGAAGAAGAGTGTAAATGCCAGATATATTTTTCTAACCCCTCACATTCTGAGGAAGCAGCATGCAGACATCGATGCAGTTTTTGCGAGGCTCACGCTTTGTACTCTTAAGCTCACTCTTAACCTAGAACAGTAGATGGGATCTCATCTAGAGCAGAAAGGAGTGTTCCTGACTAGCTGCGGGAGCTTCCACTTGGCATAACACTAAATAAAAAGTTCATTTTTTAGCACAAAAGGCATATAAGTAACTGTGAAAAAACAAGGAATTGGTGCACACCACACAAATACTATTTAAAAGCAATCTATCTAAGCCATAAATATTGGGGATTCCACAACACTATATGGCCATATATTGCTTATTACCTTATTATCCTTATATAGCTGTATTGATTACCATGGATATAAATATGTGTGACTGTTTTGCTGTTTATTCCCAAAGTCACCATAGTTCTTGCTACTTACTGAGCCAAGCACACCGAGTACACGCTAACCCTGAGCTAGCAGGAGAAACATTGAAATACACTTGTTCGCGGTTGTCAATTTTTGACAGCAAAATGATGGAAGCACTCAGCAAAATGCTATGTTATAAATGCTGCGTCTATTTTATATACTTTAAAATGTCTCGGCCACCTGGGAGGCATTTTACTTTGAGAACAAGTATAAAACAGGAAAGGGAAATAAAATGACCCCAGGTTTGTGTTTGCTTGTCTGTCAGTAAATGCTTTCGAGTTCTCCTCGCTATGCACTGCTTACTTAATTAACCGACTTATCTGTTCAGTGTTGTGTGGACTGTCTGACAGAGCTTTCACTGCCTGTTATCGAGGTGACAAAGGATCTGGAAAGCTTCTCAGCATGCCTGGATAGACAGGAGATACAAAATGGCCACTAAAAAGTTTCCCGTGGCTCAATTTATTCGCAGTTACAATGCAAAAATGCTGAAAGACATTACTAAAGCTTTCGTGGGCAGAGCAAATCACGTAACACTCACACAAATTGTTACTGTCACATTTTCTCCCCCTTTAGCAACAAAGTTGATTGTTTTTTTTCCATATGGTTATGATGGACTCTGTTCGTATATAGAGGTGGAGATATCGGTAGTTTATTGTGCTTTCTATCTGCTTTGCTGAAAAACCCAAAAGCAGGACCGGCCCTGACATATGGTCATACCTAGGAACGTCCCAGTGTAGGCTCCCGGAGTGGGGCTAGCTGATCATGGGAGAAAGAGAGAAGACACCTAGGAAAGAAGAGCTTCACCCAGAGACTCCAGGTCAAACTTAACATCCCTAGAAAAATTCTGAAATGTGTTAAAATGTTACATGATTAGATTGAGGAAGGGTTTCTATATTCAGCAGTACTAGGAATTAAGATCTTAATGCTGCATTTAGTTATAAATGTAAATGTAAGAAATAAATTCACGTGGAATTACACCTTTAAGACTGTCATCTGAGGTGTGACCTTGGATATAACGGTGCGACCTTTGTGCCTCTGTTATTAGATGAAAGATTGGGGGCCCTTGGCCTGGCCACTATGTGCAGAGTAATGCAGCCTCCTGTCAAATTCCAAGGAGCAGAATTGGTGATAATTGCCCGTTACTAACCTCAAAATATCATCATAATGGAAAAGTATAGCTTATAATGAGCAAAGTTTCTGCTTTAATTAGTAAAGTCTGACATTCTGTGCTGTAGCTACACTAGGAAAAAAAAGAGCTTGGCAAGTTTGTGCTGTCATGAGCTTTGCAACAAGGCATTATACACGGTTTCTCTGTTCTCAGCTTCCGATATCAGGACAGTATATTGTGAAGATGAACTCCACTTGCTGTGAGGTCAAAGAAAGGAAGGCATTGTTGCTCGTAGTAGTCAATTATATGAGGAACTTCATCCTGGTCCCAATTTAATATCGAAATACATTTATAGTAAATTATACTTTATACTTTATGTAGGTTGCCATGGGCTTCCCCTGAGTGCCAGGGAAGTAGGGTTTTACCCTGAGACTCCTGGTCAAACCCAGGTACATTAGTAACAAACAAGTGTCTCCCACCTTTTAGGTATATATTGTGTGAATAACGCTACTGGGTTACATATACAAAGTTATTGTGATGCCAAGATTTACAAGCGGTCCATTTAACAGAGAAAACTATCCTACGGGATTTTTCCATTGGTTCGTGGGGTGATAAGGTTACAATGTCATACCCCTTGAATGTACAGTAATTTGTTGGCACTATATAAATCAAATATAATAATATGTATATTTATTGCTGTTCACATAATGGTTTTATTGCAAGCTATTTATCATAGTTTTTAACCTTTCTCTGATGATTTGACAATTTGCATACATTTTAAGAATGTGTTTTTTGTACTAATCAGTGACTATTTTTTGCAATACCTGCTGGCTCTTCATTACTGAATTTCATGATCAATTTACACTGTAGCTTAAAACCTGTGTTTACCCAATTTATTTTTCACACCAGCTGCATGAATGCCTAATACTCTAGAGCTTCGTTACAAGTGTAAGAAGCAGTCCTGGGTTGTTTACCTGAATATTCTACATTTTAAGGAGAAGAGTAAGTATTTACTGTCTAGACCTGTTAGCACATTTAAAGTATATACACACGGAAAATATATATTTACTAACAAGAAATTTGCTGTCTCCTAACTGTTCTAATACCTGGAAAGTAGCATTGAGATCCCCTACGAACTCATGTTGGTGCACACATGGTGGCCAGTTGTGTTGTGCGTTGAGCCATCCAGCTGTGGGTGTTTGCCGAACACCTCTCCTACATGGCAAGTAGCCGGGTGCAAATGCATATGGGGGTTTCTGCAGTGTCCCCCCTATGCATTTACAAAGGGGACCATTTGCATACCTGGGAACTCTCTGGGTTTGACACCTGAATCCTCCAGGCCGCAGGAGGGGGGACTCCACACACCCCAATCCCTGCCCATTTCCATCTTTAAATGACGGTGTTTGCACGATGTCAGTGGGAACACTCACTGCCCCACTGTGAGCGCAGAGTATCTGTTAGCAATTCCAGGTGACAAATCGCTTGTTCCCAGGAGTTATACTATGGCGGATATTTATCGAGGTTACAGGGAGACATAAAGCTTATTCTGTTGTTTCTTCTGCGTTACTTGGATGTCATTTATTAGCTTTTATGAATTGAACAGGATACACATCTAAACATTGAGGACATTTTCATGTTTTAGAGTGGAAAACTGGAACCTTTCACCTAAATAGCATAGAACAGTGTGCTATAGAGAACAAAAATGTTTTTGGTCCTATCATGACACATCCATGGAGACCCCTATATACTAGTAGTACATAAAGAACAATCATTTTTGGGCCGTCCATTCCCTCTTGCAGACCACTGCTAGATTTTGTAGCTTAGTTCTGTGTAATATAATCCACAATCATTCTACGACCTGTCCTGTAACCCCTAGAGGGGAACGTCTGTCCCACACTCCTGAGAACCTTTGTCATTTTAAATCACTATCCTTTCTTTTTGTGTACCCAGGACCACATTAACCCTTTTGAGATTACCGTAACCACAGTTCTTCAGAATTACATAGTTTTAGAGACAGGGTTAAATCTGCCAGACTGAAGAAGCTGGAAAAACGAAATCTCTCCCTGCCCGCTTTGATTGATCGTTATAGAGATGTTTCACTTAGTTAATAAAAGTCTAAGAGCGCTGCTTTTGCCTATACTTTGGCGTGATGATAGTCTTCTGATTGCATGAGGTTAAATATCTGATTTAGTATCTTGATTCCTAGTGGAATAGTAGTTCATGTGTAAAGTTTGAGAGAAGATCAGCGCACTTTATGACATCTGGCAACCTTGTCTGAATTTTCTGCAAGACACGTGAATGAATAATTACGGCGTTCACAGTATAAATTTCTACCTTAAGACAAACCACTTCCCATTCGAACTTTTTGTAATGAGATTCTCTTTTATTACTATACACCTTGTATTTTATCGAAATTGCTAACCCATATATTACTGCAAAAAGAAGTTCTTTTATATCGCGGAACTCTCGGGCTGCCCGCAGAACTGTGTCCGACTTAAAGTAGCCAGCTAAGAGCTTTCGATGAATCACTCGGTGCCCTTCAATATTAATGCAGAGAAACGGAGAAAGATGACTTTGTGAATCTTTTGTGCAGCAGAGCATTCGGCTTTGTTCCTTAATATAGCTATACCAATAATTTCTTCTGTGGTGCACACAACCTGCTCACTGATGTTTTAACATTCAATTATACATATTTCTGATTAATTGAACTTCTGTCGCTTCTTCCTAAAGGAATACTTTATATTCTGCAGGAAGCACGCCTTAGATGTAATTGCCGGAATATTGCAGTAAAATTATGATTTTAGAGTGACAATGAAACGAGAGAAGAAAAGGACCCATTTCTCAAACGTATCACCATGGCTGCTGTTTCGGGATCTTGCAATGGGTTACGGACTGGGCTGTTCTCTTTAGGACGTTGGTACAATGAAAGTACCTTTTGTGCCCTAACCGCTGATTTGCAGTCTTGTTATGTAAGAAAGCGGAGGGGGTCACGCTAAATATCCCCCTTTTAACAAGATTGTTTTGTAGCTTAAAGCAAACACTTTAATTAACAAGCAATTAACTTGGCTGCTATCATCACTAAGTCTTTATGTTTTATACATGTGTTCACTTCACAACTCTGCTTTGTCTTTGGGTTATTCTAAGTAAATCCGAAGAGCCTCCAGTTTAGAAAGAAGCAACTCTTAATGAATTGCTCATGTGAACTGTTGAACTATGTATAGCTTAATTATATACGTGCAATAATGTCAAGAGGTCATGCACAACATTAAAGTATGTGTTGATCGTAGAAATGTAGTTAGAGAGGGGAGAAAATTCATAAAGATACCCCTCGCTGGGGTTAAGATATAGGATATAAAAAAATGGAGTAGATTCAGAATATAGCAAATAAGGTAGCAGACCTATCATACATCATACCTCCCAACAGTCCTGGTTTTAGCTGAAAGTGGTGAAAGAAGGGAGTCTTCCATCCCTGTTATTTGCCCCAAAGACAGCGTATAGCCTTTGCCCATATGAATAACATGACACGTGGGTTATAATTTTTTCTTCTCACTTTGGATGACTTGAAGCCGTAGAAGACACGTTTTACAAATAATGTTCAAGTTCTCCATCAGGATGCATAAGCATGGTTAAAAACAACACCCTTTACAAGTGTTAATGTTAAGTTTCTGCAAATTATCACCCTTTTCCCAATGCCATTAATTAAATGTAGCGCCATAATCATGGCTTGAAGTGAAAGCTATTTTTATATTGTGTATAGTTACTCCAGTGTAAGGAGGAGAGGTGGGGACTAAAAGGTCCCAATTGCCATTTACTCTTTGGTGCTTAAGAAAATAAAAGACTATTAATATAAGTAATGATAGATTTATACCGTTAATAATAATGTTATTCATTGGCACAGAGCTGCAATGCAAGTGATTTCGCTTTTCATTAACATTAAGATGTTTTAATGGGCAGAAAAATGGTTCTTACCTGATGTCCCATTCTATGTTTTCTAGTTATCCAGTTTGGATATTGCTGATCTTCATATATTATGTTACCCCATTTAAATTCTGAACTCTGTAGGCTCTGTAGGTCTTCATATAGAACCAGATCTACATCGTTATGTCCTGGAAAACGCTGAGGTGGTGGAGGTTCAGGGACTGGGACTTCTATGCTTTGCGTCTTTTCTCACATCTCTCCCCCTTTTTTCTATTTTCTCCTCTCTCTTATCTTTTATCATGCCTTTCTCTTTTTTCTTTCTTGTGTTTCCACTCTCCCTCTATTAAACCAAACATTTTAGCTGTCATCTGTAAAACACCCAGCACTTGAAAGGTCAGACACTGTTTGGTTCTAGGGCAGCGGGAATGAGCGTCGCCCTATGAAAATCTGGACAAAAAATATCTACGGGCACAAAAGTGTGCGACGGGGACTGGGTTCAGACAGAAAGTGTTTCAGGTTCCTTCTCTTCTTGCGTGGTTTTGCCTAAAAAAACCCATATCTAGTGCATTCATATGTTACTTTTGAATCTTTATCAAAACATGATTACTTTGTCAGCAATTGTGAGAAAACTATTTTTCATGTTATGTCACAGTTTATTCCAAATTGGCATCTCTTCTTGACTATGTGTGTCCCTCGGTGATTTAGACACTGCCATAGGCTGGTTAATTAACTGCTCCAATGATCCATTATCTGATATTTGATTCTGCAGTGTCATTAATTCATATGAACGTCGTCATCATCTTACATTGTAATTATGTCTGCTCTGAATAGTATTTTGAATTCAATTAAAATTGCTTTGAATGCATAAAACATACATGACAGTTTAATGTTGACTAATTGTCATTCACCGTGAAAGCTCGGACCTTTGTACAGTTCATCACCATTGTCTATCATTCTGCTTTCATCTTTGGTCTATATTCATAATAAATAATAATTCTTTGAACTATTATTCAACAGTGTTTCAAATAGTCTTTTTGGTGTATATATATTTGAGTGGCATTAAGACTTTATGAACTATTTTAGCTGTGTTAGTTTCTAGCTAAAACTTCTAGCTGAGGTCACTTGCAACCATAGTAGATTTGTGCCAAAAATTGTGGACACCTAATCCACTAATTAAAGAGCATGGCTAGTGGAGAGCAGGACTGAATCCAGTAGGGGGTTTGGATGGAGCAATATCTACCCTGCAACAGTCAGCTGGGAGCGGTGGGACTAATGACCCACCAACACGCATTGATTTTACGGCTCCCTGGGCCAGTCAGGGGGAATCAGATGATCCCCAACTGGCCCAAATTCCCCACTGCCCACAATGCAACCACACACTGCCAGAAAATCAAGACTGCCCCTTGAAAACCTTGGGAGCTATGTGGACATGCCCTATAGTAATTTTCACGTCTGTGTCATGTAATGGTATATGAAATATATTTTTGTTTTTAGTTGTTTAATGAAAGGATCAGAGAGATTCTCGTGTTCTACAAACGCTTTAGTTCACTGAAACTTAATATATCATTTACTCTGTAATTTACTTCCACCTCTTTTGTTGTTTCATGCTTGATCAGTAAACCGTACACATGCCTCTCCACCCACGACCATTCTCAATATAGTTCTTTTTACTAAGAATTCTTTATGACCCCGTCACTTTTGAAGACCAGCAGTTGCGCTATTTTCTGTCATTTAAGCTGAACGTTACTCATTTTTAATTAGCCTGTCACCTAGATTGACATACAACAAAGGCTAGATTTCTTTTTTTCCAAATTAGCAAGTAACCTTTTTATTTTCTTATTGTCTTCACCTTCATAGCTGTCTGTAGACTCTTTTTATCCTAGACCAATATTCTGGTTGGTAATATATTAAAATATATTTAAAACCTAAAGTATCACTTTGTGACAAAGTAACATTATGGGTTCCTTTCTTCCCTTTGGAGTAAAAAAATTGAATGGCTACCAAGCCTCACCATTGCATTCTTAAAAACACACATTAGTAATCATTTTATTATATATATTAAATGTTATTTAATAATAAATTTACATACAACCATTAAAAATATACAAGCTAATTATGAGGTAACTGGGTTCAAGATTGGGTAAATTTAGGGGTACATATTAATTTCAAACTCATTAACTATATGCTGTGCAAAGCGCCTGCTGGAAATTAGTAGAATACATTAAAAAGAGTATCAGTGTGAGACCTAAAAATGTAATTATGTGATTATTTAAAACATTAGTTGGGCCTCATTTAGAATATGCAGTTATTATTATTTTTTTGCCGTCATCTGGATCGGTGCAATTAGTTGTAGCTTGGAGTGGTTGAAGATCGATTAATGTCTTTTTTCATTCTTAGTATTTCATTAAATATATATATAATATACCGGGTATATATATGGATATATATCTATATCTATCTACATATACCGGTTATATATACTATATAAATATACATATATAGAGCGAGATACATTTTTTTAAATTAAATTATGTTGTACTTTGCTCATAAATCATTAAAGTTTATTGTCATTTCAATTTTTCAAGAAATCATTTATTATGCTTTTTAAATATACATAAATGTTTTCCTTTTATTCTTCAATAAATGTAGCAATTTATTATTTATATATATATATATATATATGTGTGTGTATATGTTTTTACAAAACTGTTTATCTGTGATATCTATGTATATCTCTATAAATGTGTAAATAATAGGATTAAGACATTGAGTATAGTTTTGCATTTTAAAAACAGATGAAGATGTAAAATAATTAGACTAACCGCATTCTATATTTAATGTAATACTAATATACTTTTGATATTCATACTCTGAGAAAGTGTATTTTAATGTACTCTTCAATTGTAATCGTTTTATTTCCTAATAAATATTGTAATTGAAAAAATATGAATTGCAAATAGCCATTTTAGTTGTATTAATATATTCTTTTGTTATAATAATATTACTTTATGTAGAAGTTTGATATTTATTTACGGACAGGAACATAAAGCAGCAAAAAGTGTGTATTGTATAGGTGTTACACATGTTAAAAATAGAACTGGATTTAGGTAAATAAAGAAACATTTTCATTTGTTTCTTTGACATGTTAATTCATTAAAACATTGAATTTTCATCCTAGCTTAGCCTGCCTTTGGATTTATTTCATGTTTTCCTAACCATAAAAATTAATTATTGAGGTTAATAATATGATTTTTTTTTTTAATGTTTGAACAGTGTTTATTTTTTCACGATTGAGATTAAAATAAATTATCTAAAAATATATTATGTATTATTAGGCAAATTAATCACACAGGTGTTTTGGAAATGCAGGAAAGCCAACACATGTAGCAGACTGATGTTTCAAGACATCTTCAGCCCATAATTACAGTCTGTTGTCTGTATATGAAATGAAACTGTTTTAGATAATAAAAATAAATGCAATAAGAATTTTATGGACTGTGTTGGCTGAAGCAATGATATTATTATTATTATTATTTATTTTATATAGCGCCATCATATTTCGTAGCAGTGTACAATACAATGTATTAGTTTAATGGCTTTTCAATAATGTTTTGGCGCCTACACAATTAACTGTGCCAGGCTTATTTTATGAGCACATTGGGAATGACGAGCAAAGGCAGCCTCGTCTACTGGTTTGAGTACGTAAGAATGATGTAATAATCAAATAAAGAGCAGATACTTCACCCCAGAACCTGAGACTATATAATGTAACGGTAGGAAAACAATACCAGTGATCAGGTTTCACAGGCATTTTATAGACCTGCTGTCAGTATTTGCTGAAAAGATTTGATGTTACAAAAAAACAGATCTTCACTTCATCATTTCAAACCAATTTCACGCTTCAGCTCTTCTTCCCAGTTTCATCATCTAAACACCAGAGGTCCAGTGAGGACCCATAATAATAACTTGTGTTTATAAAATACATCTCTGTTCCTTTATGTTACAAATATACTTCAAAAGGGAATCGTGCAGCCCAAGCTTTTGACATTATTATTGCCCGTGTACAGCTTGCTAAGGTGTAGAACTGAGCCGGGTCACAAAGCCGGAACTATGGGAATTTGCATGAGGATGTCTATCGGGCCGTAGTTTTAAAACGCCTTATTATTACAGAAGAAAAAACAATCTAGAATAAAAACCCAATATATAAAGGAATAGTCTTGTACTACTCCCTCCGCTCTGCAGAGTATGAAGCTGGTTACACATTAGCTTGCCCGCTGGCATGGACGGCTGCTGGTAGGGTTCAATCTTACAGCCTGTTGGTTAGAAGACAAAGCATTGTTTCATTTGTGTTGGTCCCACAGTTCTCCCTACAAGGGGGTGAGTAGTTTCCTTGGATAAATTAAACATTAATTGTTCGTCAGCGATATATTTAGAGTGGAGCCCCCCACCATTATAGTTTATCTATGCCTCTTAAGGTTGAATGATGGCAGATACAATATGCCATGGAGGTTGTGTTGGCCACAGTCTTCTATGGTGCAAATGGGAGATCAGCGATGTCTTTCGTAACCATCCCACTCAGCAGTGGCACACCAGCGAGCCTGATCATTCAATACGGCAATCTGCCCTTGATTTTGACTTTCGCCAGAATACGCCGCTGCTAGTCAGAGTTTGCTCCACCGATTCCTGCAATGAAAAATGTTTTCCCGCCCTTTAATTTTCTTCATTTTAATTTTCTGTCCTCAACTCTATGTTTAAGCTCAAACAACACCCATAAAACTGTAAGACCTTCTGTAGAATATTAAGAGCATATTGTGGGTTTATGTCCCATATTTACTATTGTACATGCCAATGTGCTTTACTATGGAGGTTGTGGCATTTAGCAGTGTGTCATTGGGGGACTTGCTGTGAGCTGCTGAGGCCAAATGATTTAGATATGATTTCCTGAGAGCCCTAAAGAAGTAGGCCATTGCAGAAACCTTATGGGACAACAGGGATTCAGTTCCAAATTAAAACATTATTGTCCAGGTACATTGGGGTCATGGGTTTATTTGTGTAAACATAATTTAGCTAACTCACAATGGTTTGCTAAAATCATGACTAAACCTGTCAAGTTCCACATCTAGACAGGTGAAACCTGAAGGTAGCCTGGGTGCCCTTGGGCTGACCTTGGCAGACATCTTGGCAAATTCACCATTTGACAAGTTCCATAAAGCTCTGCCAAGTCTACATAATCCCAGACAGCAAACTCACAAAGTCAGGCTTCTGATTTGGTCGGGACCTCTTGTGCAGTGCTATCGAGTACATGTGTACTTTAAAAATCATTAAGTGGTACCCGGAAACATTTTTACTAATTGCCCGTCTTGGCTCCCCCAAATATTTCTGTCCTATTGCACATAGCAAGCTTTGGTCCCTGGTGACTTTATCACTGCGGATGTTTACAGGATGTTTTCTGAGTCCACAAAGTCGAGAACAATATCCCTGTAGAAAACACACTATACGTTCCACAGGGACTTAATTAAAGAGTGGCACAATACAATTGTTTTCAACGTGAAGGGTTTCACATCCTGAGCATTGCGGTGATGCAATCCAATCCAGGTGGATTTTCAATGGTAAGATTGTATCTGTCTGTAACAAAAGTTCTGTCTCATTAAGGCGTATGGTATATTGCAACAGTTGTGTTAGCCACATAGTGTAATAAGATGATGATATCGCTATATCTAGTCCCATCTTCCTGTTTGTTTTATAACCTAAGAACGTATTTTATTTCTCTCTATATATAATTTGTAACCAGGCTATCTTAGAGAGACAAGGAATAACAGAAGCTTTTTTTGATATGTTTTACAGGTAGCTTAGAGCTCTCAAGCTGCCTTCTCTTAATTTCCACTCCATTATTTTTTCAGTTGTTTTCAGAGATGTATAGACAAAATACCTTGTTTTTTTCTTACCCAAATCCCAAAGTTATATGATTTTTACAGTTACGAATAGCTGCATCTGTTACAAAGCTTCCAGTGCGTTATATTCCAAGGTCTGCCATTTAATTCAATGACCTGTCTAAAAACTAGACTTTCCATCACCAACCGCACAGATGCACATAAAAGTTTAGCGGCATAATCAAAGACCATTGTCCTCTGGTTCAACATCAAAACCAACGCGTTTCTAATCCGATCAAAGCAAACTACTGAGCCTCCAATGAAATAAAAGATAAAAAAAAATAAAGTATGTTCAACACTGTATTGATGTGTAGGGTGTTTGTTTCAACTTTCCACGGTGCATTAAGTGTCTTCAGGAGTGTCTAAACATTTCTAAACAAAGTACTTGATGTCTAGATTTCACAGGAAAATGTACCCTTATAGACGTGTAATAGAGTAATAGTAATAAAAATGAGCCACTTCTGGCTCTGCTTATATTTGTTGGCACATAAATAAATTAAAATAATATCAGTTTAGTTCTACAACCTGTATTGTGATAATTGAATCAATAATATGCATTTCTGATAATCTCACATTCTGAAAAGTATTTTCTGTATCTGAATTTTAATAATAATTATTATTTTAACATTCTACATAGGTCAGCTGTTTGACATTTCCTATTTGTAGTCTCTCAAATATGTTAGCTTCTAACTGCTAAGATATTTGGGGAGATATAATTTGAAAATGTAATTCAACTTCCACACATGTTACTGTGCAGAATGTATAAAATTTTAAGAGTCCAGTTTATTTCCAGAATATGTAAGGAAATTTATTTTTATGGTCTCTTGGTCTACTCCTCAAACTCCCTGACCAGACTATTTATCTTAATGGTAATAGATCACTTCCATTAGGTTAATGTTCAAATGATGCAACTGGCTGGGCCATTGACACCTACCGCTCTTGCCCTTTAGGGAAGGAAGCCTTGGATCATATTAGATGAAATGTGTTACAGTAAAGCATTCTCAGAAGAGCTGCTAGATTAGCTGGTTATTTATAGTGATTGCTTTGAATCCTGGAGTCCATCTGGCCGGTCGATGATGTGATCACTCCCAATCAATCATCTGACATTGTCTTCAGCGTAGAGCGATGAATTAGAAAAGGTGAACTACAATACACAATGTCGTTATCTGTCCTGAAGTTTTCTTGCGTTTTAGAAATCTTGATTTGCTGCTACTTAGTGTTTTTTTTTTTGCCTTTTCTTTCCTTTTCATAGAGGTAAAGAAAAAGCATTCTAGAGCACCCTTTTATGCCTAACTGTTTTGCGTTTCTTTAGGAGTCAGTGACCGAGCAATATATAATGGGATTTTTGTCGTTATAATTAAATGGCTCTGAGAAGCTTGGCAAGGCAAGTTTTTTTTTCTCTCTCTCAATGATATTTGTGATATCATTTCTTTATGGGAACGGTAGGAATGTTATTACTTACAAATCAAATATTTGTCTTATTACTTATCAAATAGCTTTTTAATAGAATACCTCTTCCGTCACATGGAGAAGCAGCGTTAAGGAGATACAGAGCAGAATGTGTTTCTAACACGAGAGACCTTGTCCCCTGTTCCAGTTCAGGGAAGCCCTGCGGCTGATATTCTCTGCCTAAGAGTGATATCAAAGTTCCTCTGAAGCCATTTAAAACTGACAGGTCATCGACTGGGTCATATGACTCAGGAACACTGAATGCATTTTCTTCCTTCTTCTTGCTTCTAAATTTTTTTGTGTAGGAGGTGAGAAATTATTAAGAACAGTATATAAGAATTGTTTCGTTCATTAAGATCCTTTATTTTTTTATGATTTTTTGAGAACGCTAAAGGCACATACTGGAAACCGCATGAAAATAGTCATTTGTCCTTGGACATATATATATATCTCATAAGGCAAAGCACTTCTGTGCTAAGTGCTTCTAGGAGTGACACCGTGCTCCCACTTTGTTTTTGTAATTAGATGCAATCTCACAGAGGAGGCCAACCCTAGAACAGAAATAAAATCCATTGTTCAGCTCTTGTGTCCTGATTTCATTTACTGTTTATTCACCTCTTATTCCCTGAGTTGCGTGCCAAGTGACGTCCTTCGGGTCTTCGGGGGATAGCTGGAGTTTCAGACGCACCTGTTCATTTAACTCTGAAGTCACTTTAGTGTGTATGCGTCTCGTGTCACGCTTCCAAGTGCGCCACACGGCATCACAACTAAGCCAACCGCCTGATTCGCACGTATTTAGAGACCTCTGTATGAAATTCATGAAGGTTCTGTTTGCGTTAAACAAGGTTATATTTTATTTTTATTTCTGCATTCATTTAACAATCGCATTTTAATTCAGTGTTGGATTTCTTTGTACGGATGGTAAATTTTTATTGATGGCTCTTTTTTTCTTCTGGAAATCTATTCGCAGGTAGACTGTCCTGGCAGCAGTTGAGCATAAACTGAAGACGTATTTGAGAAAAAAACAAATAACAGCTTCTAACTAGTAAAACAAATCAGATGCAATAAGGGCATCTTTTTTATTTTTACCAAATTTGCTCGTTTTCTTTCTACGACTAAATGGCTGCAACTTGAATACATGTTTTTACTTGGATACAAAAATAATAATCCACGGGTCACAAAGTCTAGCTGAGCCTCTGACCACAGCCCCCAATACTAAAGCTGTTTGTAATGATGTAATATATACCTTGGTAGATATCTCCAACAATGGCTGCTACATAGATAGCCAAACGGTTTAAGGGAATGGACATGTGGGTTATCCATCGAACATAGAGCTTGATCTTCTTGATCTTCTTCTTTTTTCGAAGGCTACAACTCCCATGTTGTATTGAAATATTCTCCATGTTTTTGAGTAGCTATAGTGTATTAAGATGAGAAAACCATTTTCTAGGGATGCTGGTATCTCTAGATAGATAGATAGATAGATAGATAGATAGATAGATAGATAGGTAGATAGTCTTCTCCACCAATCATGTCCTATCTAGTAGTGATATTTCTTATAAACAGATTTGTGTTATTTATGTGCTTATCTGATAAAATAAAAGAGTCTGTAAATAGTTCTGCTCATGGGTTGCCAGGTGTTTATGAGGATGGAGCTGGCATAGAAATTCCTAAATGAGCAATGTACTTTTTTTCCATTTCATTTATAATGAAGCCTGTGACCTTTTCCTTCTCGGTGTATATCAGGTTGCTTAATGTAAGCACCGATATGTAAAACTAAGGCTCCATTTTTAGATTTATTTTATTATTCTCATCATAGGAAGTTGTGCACCTCTGACTCAAAGTATTTTCACGGTTATGCCAGGTAGATGTTAACGATCGTATTAATGGAAGTTGCCTTAGCAACATACTAATTATACAGAATACTGAAATCCCGATCCAGGAACGCATTCCTCTATCCAGCCTGATAGAGGTTCAGAGGTTTGTTAAAATGAGAACAATAACATTATAAGGGCATTAAAAACATCAAACCGTTTCAGCAAATACGTTTATGATTGATATTGTACATACGATGAGAGATGTGTATGAAAAGTGAATCAAGTGCAACGTTTGAAAAGTGGTCTTATCACCATAAAGCACAATGTTTTGGGTTTATCAGCGGGAAAATGTCATGGGTTTCTATGGCGGTAAGATCACTTTTTCAAACCACAGCAGTATTACCATACTTGAGAAGGCCCCACATCCCACTTCACCTTTAAATGGGGGTCTTTCCCGCAATGTCAGTCCTGGCCGCGTCCCACAAGGGTGGGCTCCCGGTAACCGGAGCCCAGATAAGTTCTTATACTAATGCCAAAATCTCCATGTTTCAAACAAGCAGATTCTAAAGGAAATGGGACAGCTTTATTATATGAGACATAGAGACAGCTTTATTATATGAGACATAGGCGGCTGCTTAAAGCCATAAGCTAGTAGGGCATGCCCAGGGTCGGACTGGGTTACTCATGTAGAGCACAACCAGCCAAACACCGCAGCACCCGATCTGCCCCTCCGGCACAGTGAGTGTGTGGCGTTTTGTGTGTCAGATGGCCCGCCTGGGCCGGGAAAAGCAAGGACGTGCATTCTGGGGAGAGGTGCTAGAGATGTAGTTCATCTTGGTCACTAGAACCCCCTAGGGCTGTCCCTGAGAGAGATAGAAGTTTAAGTTAGCGCGTGATAAGCCTCACATAACCTGTCATGTTAACATTCTATACTGCATTCTGCTTCCACGGCCGGGGTCAGGGAGACACGTACCTGAGCCGCATAAAAATCCACAACGGAAAGACACACACTGCCACGATGGGGCATCATTAGTGGGGCACAATAAAAAAAAGCCACGCAATAGAAAGGAGAGACAAATAAGGAGTATGAAGATGAAACAAGGGGACAAATGGCATTGGGCAGGAAAAGAACCCCGGGGGCAAAAATACATTTTGTTATATGGGCGATACCTGAACTTAACCTGAATGCAAGGTAGTACCAGCATATTACACTCAGATGTGTGTCATACCCAGAATTCAGCAGCGTATTTCACGTTTTCGACTGCACCCATCCTTGGGTAATGCCAAAGTGAAACTCAGTGGTTTCTGTAAGCAATAGCCAACTAAGCATTCCTGGCAAGGGTTGCTGAACATAATCATAGTTCACAGCTTCCTGCTCTCTCGTTAGAGCTTTTTCCCGGTACTTATTAAATATTATGACGGTATATGACCTTAATTGAATTCCGTGCGGAAAACAGATGGGTTTAATACTTTTTCTATCTGTGGATATTTTTTTTTTTCTTAAGCAAAATCAAATTTGACATTTCGGATAACACCGGCCCTCGCTGAGATTCACATTCCACGTAAACACAATACTCCAGTGTTCATCCTGATTAAGACCTGTTTTGGAGAAAATGTATCTGCTGCTATTAAAGTGAATAGATATTGATTTTACTCCTTTGGGTGAGCTCTCTTTCTTGTTTCTGATGGATGACAATTTGCAGGGTAACATAATCTCCCATTTGTTTGGAAATTGCACTCAGGTGCTGCTGATTTTGCTGCCTCTTGCTCACTCTCCTGTTCTGCCCCCAGCAATTAGCTGTAACAGGCTGATGGTTACTCATTCTACCCCCGCCGGTGTGAAGCCGCGTGTGCGTTGCATCGATGATATCTTTTTCTTTGAAACTGGAAAAAAAAAAAAAAAGCGTGTCAGAAAAAAGCAGAGATACCAGGGCCAGTCAATGGAGAACGATAAATCTCATGAGTCCCAGCCAAGTTGGTTTGTAGTTCAATGTGGGCAGGAAGCAACGCTTTACAGAATATAATGCTAGCCTGTATTAAAATCCGCATTGCCAGGGCACACACTATGCGCAGGTGAAGATTATGTTATATTAGAAGCATATCCCAACATCTGAAGTGCCCAAAATGGAGACTTTTTATTTTAGTGGTATACATAAAGCTGGGCCAAGGCGCTACCAAGACGTTTACCAAGCATTTAGAAGAAAATATTTCATTGACACAACTGAGTATAAAATTATTTTATTTATCACACAAACTGTTGTTTTATGCCTTTATTGAAAAAAAAATATATTCACAGTATCACGTTATCCATAGTGTGGTACGAATACTTGATGTTATTTTTGTGACCCCATCTCCTCCAGACAAAAACGAGTGAAGGTTGTAGCATTCCAAGAACAGTTACTCATGCTGCCAAATCAGGTATATACAGTATTAAAAATATACAAATTAG
The DNA here is from genome assembly GCA_009364415.1 of Spea multiplicata. Classification (NCBI taxonomy): domain Eukaryota; kingdom Metazoa; phylum Chordata; class Amphibia; order Anura; family Pelobatidae; genus Spea; species Spea multiplicata. Next base: position 15,095,876 of record VKOC01000008.1, read on the forward strand.
ATTTATGCTGATTTATGGAGAACAGCCTCAGACATAATGCTTCCACTAGGAATGAGTAACGTTGAAATAATGAGCACTAAACAGTGAACCAAGGGCTGATTTCTGGACCTGGTTATAATTCCAAATTTATGACCTTTTTGTGAAAGGGCTTGGGGTACTGATATTTCAGATTTTTGCAAATATAACCAGTAAACTGGCGGATTTGGGTTTGGCACAGTCTGTATTTGCTGCTTCGTGTGAGTCTGGCCATTAATGCACATTCTACGAGTAGTCAGAATGAGACAGGTGGCATACTGTTACAGTTATTAATATTGCAGTGGGTTAATTATCTGATGTAAAGGATGTTTGCCAAAGGGATGATTGTCCTCGAACGTGTGGAATAATAATGATCTGACACCTTCCTGCCCTCCCGCATCTCCAAGAAATAGGCTACCTGCTCTCCGTACGTTGAGAATCTACTACTCTCACGATCCTCCTCGAGCCACAGGTAACCCACAGCGGCACAGGATGGTAGTTAATCAACCAGAATCTCCTTGTAATCTACTCCTGCCTAACCTATCACTCCTAATCAAACCTCAATTTTTAATTCAAAAAAATAAATATTACTTTTAATGGTTATGGTACAAAGTTAAAAAGACTTAAAGGAATATACCAGACCTAAGCAGCTTAACATTTCATCCACTTATAACATTGAGATTCCGGTAAACAGAAAAAAGCGAACATTTATTTTCATTCCCAAATGGCATATGGTAAGAAAAAAAAAATCTGAGAAAAAAAAAACCTGCCAGCTGCTAATGTTGTGATGAATAGAGAAATCCATTCCTCCTGTTCCAGTGTAGACGGGCATTAAGATGGATTCCCAGTTAGAATTCATTTACCATTCAAGACCAAATAAACTCTACCGCAGAGATCAAAATGCTTTTGCAATGGATATGAGGCCGACAGCTTCTCGCAAGCCCTATTGACACCTGAGGAGCCCACAGATCCATTATCAGTGTGTTTCCTCATCAGCAAGCCTTTCATGTCCTAAAGTCTATTATTGATGTTCATTTCTATCTAGAACATTCACTGAGCCATTTGTTTTAGCACGACCAGCTTTTGAGGATGAAAAAGAAAAAGTGAACTTTGAAGAATGCAGCAATCAGGAAGGCTCTTTCCGTTTAAATGTTCTAATTAGCTAATTATTGACCTTCAAGTCAACAAGCTTATTCCCGATCTGCAGGGTGAAATGACAAGACTAGGAAGCAGCGTAGAGATCTTTTTACTCTATGATACCAACCGTACTGAAGACATTCTTCGCTGTTGTTGGCCAGCGTTGATTGCTTTTAAGTGTTTGACGCTTCTTTTTTCATTGTCCGGGGAAAGCCGTTGAAATCTTATGTCTATATAGATATCACCTCTTCTATAGGTTACATACCTTCACCCCCCAAACAAGAAACCCATCTTGACTTTTTTATTTAGTAGGTCTGAATACAGGTGACTATTATGGTGTGAAATCAGTGCAACTCAAGACATTGATATAGCCACAAAATCACTGCATATAGGGCTTAGAAATCAATAATATGCTGGTAATAAAGTAAATATTTAAACAGAAACATTATTAAATGAGAGACACTTTTAATATATATATATATATATATATATATATATATATAGTATATATATATTAAAAGGCGTTCTGGAGCAGTGGCCATGGAAATCTCCTTCCCATCAATATGATTGCTCCATCAGCAAGGGTTCTCTTGTTTTTTTGATCAGGTATATTGATTGTCATTGGAAAATCTGGCCCAAATAACATATAACTCACTAAAAATTGCCAGAGAAGAGGGACAGATCTCGCTTGGATATTATTGAGAAAACCATGCACGCACCATTTTCCCTCTTGCACGCCGGTGAAAGTGGTTAGAGGAAGCTTAACAGTTTAATGATGTGCCTTACCAAAAAAAAAAGTATTCACAGGATGAACAAAGAATCTCTCTTTTACACTAAAAATCATTGCTTTCCAGATGCTGCAAAAGTGGCCACAATTGACTTTAAAAAGCAATCAAGCTGGTGAAAAAAAAAATCAAAGAACACTTTAGCCACAGTAAGTTATACGTGAGCGGTATAGCTTTTAGAATTGATTTTTTCCCACTGATTGGAAAGCTATAACCTTCCTCAAAGATGAGAACCTTGCTCTTAAGAGGTTAACTATATCCGTACATCAAGAGCTTTTGAATAGTCCGATGTAAATGGCTCCTTATTAAGAACTGTTGGTGCACAATCGCACACGGGGTCATCTGCACGTCTGTCCTAAACTCTACAGGTAAAATAATTCCTATCGTCGTACGAGTTATACAGATCAGAAATAATCTGAATTTCTATCATCTATATACACGGTATATGCAAAAAAACTTAAGTCAAGTATTCATTAATGAATTACACTTCACACTACACTATGCTTCTTACGTACATACTGTCAGGGGAGGGTCGGCACCTTCTGCCCAAGGGGGAAGATAAAGCCACACTTTCTCTCACACAGGCTTACACATACATATCCATGCTCACACATATACACATTCATAGTGATGCTGTCTGGATTGTCTACATAACAGGTGCGGCTTAAAGAGTAGCTGTAGTTAATGTACTTTAATAATGTGGTGCGGCTTTATGCATGACCCAGGAAGAGTATCCCCCAACAACCCTGTCCAGCCTATTCTATATCATCAGCCTCCTCTAACAATCCCACCAAAAATAATGTTTTTACTTTGACATCTGTGTCATCATTGGGAAACCCAGTATATAAATTAACCATTATTGATTGTAATAGTTTATTAGCACATGGTCCAGCATGGCTCTTTTTGTTTGTGTGCAGTTATGCTTTCAAAAAGTGTTGGACGTTTTTTGCCATTCAGGGCATTCACCCTGCAAACAATATTTGAACAGCCCGTTAAGGTCATTGCGTTGACCATTTTTGTAAGGGCTACTTGTTATAAACATATGTTCCAGACCAGCAGGGTGTCTTCTCTGTGACTGTGCCTTATTTAAGAAGCCGGTTTAGTTTTACCTCTGAACCTTTTGAGCATCGGAATTCTGCACAATACGCTACCATGGCAGCACTGAAATAAATACATACCAGGACGCGGTTCACAATGAGCCAACGCAGATAAAACAGCTTTGATATTCACATTTCCGGTTCAGTACTTAGTGATTTTTTCAGTTATATAACCTGCCTCTTATTCTACAACCATCATTATGGAAAGGTTAATAGATTCGTGAAGTAGTTTTCCAGCAGAGTTGGTATGGACCAAAATAGTCTCAGACTCCTAAACAATTTGGCATACACGAAAGGCCATTTTGAATAGAGAAGAAGGGCAGGGATCAAACGAGGTCTGTACAAGAAAGGGACATTTTACAAAAGCCGACTGGCAATGACCACAAAACAGAAGTACTTAAAGTATTTAAATACCTAATGAGGTCTACAGAACAAAATCTATTTCACAAGCACAATGGCTGTTCGGTCCTTTGGCTTCTGAATCAGTCCAGCATAGCAATTAAGTGCGGTATTCATTGGAACATGTGTTGAAGGCATGCTTACAGAGTAATTGGATGTTGTAACATATATATATATATACTATTATATATATAATATATATATATATATAATATATACCTGAGTAGCAATTTAATTTGAGTGTCACTAAGTATTCTTCAGTGTGAAATGCATTAGGGATGGTTTATGTCTTCTACACTCTCTGCCATTGTGTAATTAATATGATCTAAATAACATTTTTGTATTTTTCCATGAATTTACTGATGGTTCCCCTCATTCGTATTTGTGTTTGTTATAAGCCCCCTACAGAACTATCCTAGGAAGATAGGCAGTCCAGTATAGAAAGCTTAAAATAGAACTCAGTGTAAAATATGACTGCTTGTGAGAAGAGGTGATGATGGAGAGATAACATTTAGGTCAAGGGAGTTTGTAGGAGAGTTGTTTCAACTCATTATTGTTCACAATTCATTATAAAGAGCTAGCACTGGATATATTCTCCGGAAAGAAAGGCTGAGCTGGTCCCACATAACTTAATTTAATAGGCAAGGGTGTGTAGAAGGGTCATTGGTTTAACTTTACATTATACAGGATCCAGCCAAGCTCTTCCTGCAGCAGAAGCTCACTGAGAAAGGGGCTTCATGATGTTCAGTAAGGTGAAGAAGTTGAAACCACAACTCTCCTGAAAACTCAATGGTTATTGAATAAGACCCAAGAGTAACCAGAATGATAAGGTTTAAGAAAAACCGGATTGATCCTTTTGGGAGTCATCATCCTGAGCAGCAGAAGAGCTGAACGTTGCATATGTCGGTATGGGGCAGTTGCTTTGCTGGTCGCCTTCAAGGTAACACAATTTAGCGGCATGACTATTAGAAAGCCTACTTATAATTTGTAACCTGGTCTTTTATGTGAGTAGTAAAGAAAGAGCAGAAGGAGCGATATAATCATAGTGGTGCTGCAAAGCTTTATTATTGTACAAAAGACATCAAAGGCTACAGATAGTCTGACAGTCCCAACTCTTCTTATGGGGACTACAACACTCTCTGACCTGTTCTGGATCCATGTTTACGGGTGGCAGTTTATTGAGCTCTTGTGAATAATTGCAGCCTTAAGTGTCATTTTTATTGGACACGTGTATATGATAAATCAGTCATGTATTTGCAGAAGCTGGGGGCTACTCTACCAATCTTTTCTAGTACAAAAACACTTTTCGCCTATTATACAAATAGACATAAGAACAGATCTAAATCAGACTGATCAGGTTTGTAGTTTTAGTATACAAATTATTTTTCTGGACATAATTGAATACATGCGCACGCATGCATTTATTAGCTTGAAAATTGTATGCCCCGAAACCTGCTGAATTTGTTTTTGATAAAAAAAAATTCTTTACAAAATAGTCGTTTGTTACTACACCTGATAAATTATTGTTAATAGCTTTGCACGTTCTAGAAGCTGTTATGATAAACATTATTCCTATTTTTATGGACATAGAAAATGCTCCAAACATGAGATACGTAATTAAGGTATAAATAATGCATCTCGGAACGGTACAGCATTGCTCTATAAAACTAATGCCTGCGTGGATGGGCCAGTCCAGATTACTTCCCCAGAAGGCAACGCGCATCTCTTTATTTCCACGCGCAACGACGCAAGAAACCAAGAGCCTTTTTTTTTTTTCTTTTTTAATTTAATTTGCTTTAATGCACTGTTAATTGAATTACAGCAGCTGTATTTAAAATGACCTGAAGGTGCTGTACGTGGAAAGGATAAAGATAAATAACACTTCAGATTTAGATCTAAGAAATTAAATTGATTAGTCAACTTAAGTAGAATGTATTGACACAAATGAAAGAGAGACTGTCTACGATTGGTCAAGTGAATGGAAAACAATTAACTGCTGAGCGTGATGGAGAAGTCTCGCTACATGATGGAGGGCTACAATCTTTACTTCTCACGCTGTATTAACTTGGTTTATCATTCAGTTATTAATGGGACCAACTCTTCCTGCATCTCTAAAAAAAATTTATAACAATACATTTGTTATTTGTAAAAAAGACGTAATTACATTTTAAAAATGTAAACATTAAGCATTCAATGTTTTGTTTTTAGCTAACTTAGTAACGTATTAATTATATAACGATCCATTATCATGTGTCAACCCAACCTGGGATTTAAAAAAATATCTTTCTTGCAAATATTTTTTACTGCTTATTTCTACCTTTATATGGACATACCTGTGCTGTAGCCAGTGGCATATTTGCCTTTGGCACTGCCCTAGGCCGAACCCAGGGCAGCGCCACCAGCCACCAGCACCACGCCATCTGCTGAATGCCAGGCTATCCACCAGAGGGACTACCGAGTCCTGCCGCCCTAGGAATACGCCACTGGCTAGAGCAGTGATACCTTTTTTACCAGATACCTTTTTGGCCACTTGCCAGCCCTGGAAGACTGTTTTGTAGCACCTTTGACTACCTGTGTAGTGCTTTGGACTGTGAAGAGAAGGTATTGTTTAGATGGAAAGATCTTTTATTAATCCCATTGTCACATTGACGAAAAACTTCTTTCCTAATCACTACAATTTACAGGGGTAGCTGTTTGTTAAGAATATCACTAATGCAGAATTACAATATATTGTAAGAATGTATATCGTTTTGAGTTATTTTTTTAAGTTTTGTCTTTACTATCTTCCATCACTAATTACATTAAATTCCTTGGAGACTAAAACACATTTTGCAGACACTTACTTGCAAAAGACACCAAAATAAGGGGCATCTTCTATTGAAAAGCCCATTAATCTTCTTAAGTTGTGGCTGTCACTGTTAAAGGTATAGTGCAACATAGGCAGAAACTCGTCCGATGGCACGTGGAGCCGCAATGATTTATGCTTTAAAATTATTTTTGGCTTCATTTTATTTATCCTGGAATTGCTTCCTTGCCAGTTTGTTGAGTAATAAATTGTTAGCACTTTCACCATAAAAAGTATTGAACGTATATCAAAGCCAGGATTGATTTAAATTAATTATCCACATAATTATACACATCCTCATAATTCTGCTTGAGATTATGGGCACAGTATTCCTATGGAGCAGCGATGTATTTGAACCCCAAGTCCCCATTTGACTGGCCCTAAAGATGTGCCCCAAAAGGGCACAATTTATTACCCCCAAGCCGCCACATATGGGGTGGGGAAAAGCGATTGTGTCCCCTCAATTGAGTAAGAGTGGACTCATTATTATTATTATTTTTTTATACTTCCGTTATGTTAAAGATATAAAATATACTAATGGAAAGATACCAGGTATATCTTTTTTTTATTCCTTACCCATGTTACACGCGCTCCCTCGTTTGTATACGCCTGCTGTTTCTTATTCTAAGGTTTACCTCTCGATGTACCCTTTTCGGCCCGCTTAGCAGATGGCATCATTTATTGATGTTAAAATATGTTGCACTGCCTACTGTCTTGTTGTATTATTAGTAGCATACAATTACACTAATTCTTCCCACAGAAACGCAAGACGACAAGCGTGTGATAAACAAGTCTGTACACACAATTTTAATAGGACTATAAGAACCACGCACAAATTATGCAGTTATCGAAGGCACGCCACACTCCTTGGAGCATATTTAAGGCTCGTGGTTGTTCGGAATGACAAAAGAGCGAGTCTCGGGTTTTTTTTTTCTTTTTAATTATACACGGGATGGATTTCACTGCCGAATGCGAGCGCGGGGAGCAATACAACATCAGCCTGTGTTGGCTTTTTATTGCTGTGCTTTGCAGGGCAAAAAAGGGCTCACCATATGATTAGTTTTTTTTTCTGGAATATTCCAAACACATACTATGTAAAATCTGTACTTTGTACTGCTTGTTAGATTCTAGAATTCTCACTTTAAGTAATACACATTATCTACCAAGACAAAGAGGATTAAAAACGGAAATCATTACAAATAAGAGAATACTGTTTTGTGTTGTGATTTTATTTTCTGGGAATTAAATTGCATTTTATTGCTAGCATCTTTAGCACCCCTCTGAGTTGTAAACTAAACAAGAAATAATTGCACAATATATATATATATATATATATATATATATATATATATATATACACACACACATATATGGTACTGGGAATCTGAAATTTAGAGTAACTTAGATGTTTAACCCCTTAATGACAAAGCCTGTACATGTACGGGCTCAAAATGCATTGTTTTCAATGGGTTTAGGGACCGCGCATTGTCCTTAAGGGGTTAAATTCTTAAGCGTAGTTTAAAAAAATCACTACACAAATATTCAATCAATCAGATATAAGAACTTCTTGACCCGTTGCCTCATCATATGATATATACACCCATAACTTCAAAATCACCTCACTTCCTCCTTACCACCACCTTCTCCTCCGACAAAAAATTTGGGGTCTGAAAGAGCGTCCGTCCCTCCGACCTTTGGGGTTTATGCAACTCTTGTAGTTACCCCGGGGGCTCTGACATCACAGTTCCTTTGGATTTGATTCTGGTTGTTGTTTAGCCTGGTTGCGCTCTGTGGGACTTGCATTGCACAGTTTCTGGAATCCCAAAGGTTTTCTGTCTCTGGGAATGTTTTAAAAGCACTAGCATTTCAGTAAAAAGACAGATAACCATCATTTTGGATTTGCCTAAGCCGTGCCTGTAGACGTATAAAATAATACTGTCTGTTCTTTCCATTTCCAAACACTCCCTGTATGCCCGTTGTAAGTACCACGGGACCCGGCTGACTTTGCAACTCAGAATTAGGAAAAACCCAAGTGTGGTTTCTTTCTACGCATATGAACACATGTATGTATATATTATGTGTGTTTCAAGGACTTTCATCTATTTCAAATTTAACGTCTGACATATTCAGATTGGCATGAAAAATATAACATAAGCAACATTCTGAATATCTAGAACTGTATTAACAGTGGGTGGGCAGGTAGGTAAAGTGGTTTATAGTATGATTATTATATGATTATTATATTATGAAGTAGGCACCCACCTATTTTTGTTTTGTGGCGATTGGGCTTTTCTGCATAATTTGCCACACTGCCTTACAGTTCTATACCAAGGCATTTTCAAGAGGCATTTCTAAAAAAATATTACCCCTTTTGCTCAGCTGACAAATTCAATCTGTAAATTTAGCTCATAATGTACTAAACACACCAAGAAAAAGCTATAAAAAAATAGCCAAACATGTGTTGACTTAATTTGAAATATTTTGATTGCGCTATCTGTGTTGTAACCGGGAAACTCCTAAAATGGAGCCCTTTAGGCCCGGAGTTTTACACCCCTGTTTTATACCATTGTTTAGCGACACAGTGAGGATTAGGAATAAGACTGGAGAAAATGATTGATATTATAATTGGTTAAGTAGATTTTAATTAGAGAATGTCTAAAATTCTGTCAGCAATTAATCTCTGGCTCCAGGCCATTGACGTCAAACTCCGGGGCTGCAGATACACTGGGTTTCCAGGCCAATGCTAATCAGGCTAATTACCGGAGGCTGTGCGATGTTATTGGCTATGATTGCATGTAAATAAAAATAAAAAACCACTAACACACTTTCAGTTCTAAGTACTGTAACGCCTTGTTTCATACCCCCGCCTGTAGGCTACCCCTAGTCTTGTGGGAACACCACATTTGTTGACAACAATACAGGAAACCTAATATTTTAGTCCGTATTTACTGCCCTCATATTGTAGGAGTGAAGCGAGTGAATGGGCCTTGAGCTATGCCCTTACCCCTAATGGAGTGGGGGGGATAAAGTAAAGAACGGTGTGTTCAAGAGATATGTATACAGTAGCTTATCCGGATTTACATTAAGGTATAGAAAAAGATTTCTTTCTGGATGTTACCTTGAAAGTACCTCAATATTATTACAAGATGCTCACCAAAATTTCTACCTGCTGGTGTGAGACATACTGTGTGGGACGTGCAATTTGTATTATTAATTAGTCTCACATAGAATTCCATTATTTCTATAACACTTTACAACACATCACATGCATTAATTGCTTGTGTGAAAGTGTTTATATATATGTATTTTATATATATCTATATTAATAATAATAATTATTATTATTAGACAATAATAAAAAAAAATGATAAAGTGGATGTTAATTGATGTTAACTGCCTGTTTTTTCTTTTCTTCTCCATTCCTTCACGAATGTCGTTGCATTTTCCTGTGATTTCCATGGAATTCGTCACACTTGTCTTTGCCTGATTTCTTCAAAAGGTAAGAATACGCTGTTGATATTAATATAGATTGTAAACTACCATATCTGATATTTGCCTGTTTAACATGACTTTACAGGCCATGATTATGATACACAGTACCTATAATTTTCAATAACTATGTAAGTATAGAATACATAAACAGCAAACGACTAACCTGTACTGATAAAAGTTTGCTCAAGACCTGCGTCCAGGATCTAGAAAAGGTTTTGCTAGGGATTGCGTGATTCGGAGAGGTGTCCTGTTAGAGAGATCCCTCTTGCTCACCGATGTCTCATTCACGCGAAGGTCTGATCAGAGCTGAAGCGACACATACATCTTTGTGCTTTATGGAAAAGTATTAATGTCTTTCTGCAGCTTTGAAAGGTTGTCCCTTAATTGCTGAGTTAATCCGTTGTGACCAAGTGAATATTGGAGTCACTCAAAGGGTCTAAACTACAGCAGGATTATGTGCTCCCAGGCATTCAGTTTAACAATAAAGACATCTATGAATGTTAAAAAAACAATAATTCTCCTTTTTTGTAGAATAATCTCTGGACTCTGCATTGTCTGTCTGTATTATAGTCAGACTCCCTGGCAATTCCTCCTTTTTTTATTCAATTTATCTTTTATATTTCCATGATACAGCATTTCCTCTTATTTTTTCCTGAACACAGATTGTCGTTCTTCTCTGAGAAAGGAGATTTAATTATAGTGAGAGTGAGCAGCATCCATCATTTTCAATCTGTGAGCCATCCAGAGCGCTTCCTATTACTTGTGAGAAAGTGTCACCTTACATTTTAAGTCCTTTTATACTAGACGTTCTTTGTGTCCATGCTGATAGAGCAGCACCATAATAGATGCCTAAGGAGATATTTTAATATTTTTGATTTTTCTTTTTAACAAAGTAATTTTGATTATAATATTCCATTACAGTAATATTTTTTTTGTATGTTTTTTTTTTCGTTACATGATGTAATTAATTAAGAAAAAAAAAACCAGATGCAATATAAATAAGAGAAATATAAACAAAAAAGATGATACTCTCCACCGGACAGTATGATGCAGTAACATTAGTGTTAAAACAGCAATTAACGAAACAAAAAGCAAACGATCTTGCTAGAATAAATGAAATAAGTTACAACATAATCATGATAGCGGAAAAATAAATAATTTTCTAATGTTAGTACTAATGTAGTTAGCACTGAAGAAAACTTGTTTTATTATACCGTGTTTTGTTCCAATAAGCGTCCTTTATCTGTTTAAATAAGACCGAGCCACTATGTTGTTTACCCCAGGCAGTATGATAAAGGGGACAGGGTGTTTGGTAGATTTGGCTAAAGTATTAGAGCTGGACAAATGCGAAATTACTATTACAGGGCTTTTTAATTAAAATTGTTTCCATGAGCCAACCATCTTTTTTTCAGTAACATCGTGCGTCATGAATAGCATTATAAAAACAATTCGAGGTATCAAATGCTCACCTTACTGAATTTGTAATCAAAGTAAAATGATTGCTAAATTATTTAGAATAATCGCTAATAGCTTATGTGAAATTTTTGCTAAATTATTTAGCATAGTGGTTGGCACCTTGTCTCAAATATAAATATGGTAATTTTGTCACCTACTAACATCTGTTTAAATGTCACAGAGGTGGATAAGCGGAATTGGTAAAATTGTTGTTTCTGGGATGGAGTAACTGAAGCTCAGCCAGTTGAATGACATTTTATTTGTAGAATTGTATAAATGTTTAATATTTTAATTATCAAGGAGTTTTTTTTTTTGGCTTTGAGCAGCACTTCCTATCCATATCATAAATGATTCATTAAGCCGTCTGAATTAATTTTTTTTCCTAATGTTGGAAGAAAAAAGTAAATAGATGACACTGTTCCAAAATGTTGAAGTGATAACACGTCTTTTTAGTTAATAGCAGCTCACTGATCACAAAATAAATAAAATCGCTCTTGTTGAAGGAAACAAATTATCGTGATATACTATATTGGCTTTTTGTGGACAGCCCCAAAATGTATTAGTCTTTCCATTTAAAAATGCTATAGGTGTTAGTACAATTCTAGAACAGTACTTTTAGGGTGTAGAGCAAGTTTCATCGGTGTTCAGGGCCAGAGGTTGCCCAGGCTATGTAATATTTGATGGCTTCATCGTTATCTTGCGATCATTGGCGCTGTGTGCTTTTCTTTTGTTCTGGAATGTTCTTTCTATAGGGGAAAAACAGGGCACGACCAGCATGCTGCTGTAAATGAACCAGCCGTGAGGTTTTTGGGAAGTCACTGTGAGATGATCCAGGGCTCTGGCGTTCTCTACTTTTTTCACAGCTGCCCTGTACCCTGCCTTGCCCGTGACATTCGGGGTAGATATTCTTCATGCTTCTATGGCCAGAGTGAGATAATGCTGTAAACACATATTCACGGGGTTATCGAGTATTGCTATAGCTGCCCTAAGGGTGGGTGAAGATGCCCCGAAAATTTACATTCGCCCAGGGATCCACACAACCTCAGAGATTACTTATCAGTGCGGCTACAATAACAAGAATAGACCTGAGCATTTGGCATGGAGTAAAGGCAATTAACTTGAAAGCTTATTGAAACCCTTGCGGAATTCAGCTCTTATACCCTGTCGAATTAAAATAAATGTCTTCATACTTTGTGTACGCTGTGCCGTGCTTTAAATCGTGATGCACCAGGAACAACCATAATCTGTTTTAGGTATTTCTGTACTTTGTAGATTGTTTCTGTCTATGTTCTGGGGCCTGCGTGGAAGACGGGCTGCTTGGTCTTTACCTAACACTGAACTATCTCTTCCTATACTGTGTGATTGTTAGCATCACTATAGACCGCTGGGCATTGGTTACAGATGTGAAATGCCGCAGTCCATAACAGTCATTCAAAAAAACCCACAACGTACGTTTCTGTGGATGAGTCTCTGAATGTGGATCCACTGGGGGGTGGCTGCCAGCCAAACCATCTCTATAAAATAAAAAGATTAGCAGTGTTCAGTAACGTGGAAATTATTGCATAGAAGGTCAGTGATTAGGACCTCTACGACCTAGTCTTGAGGCTAGGTTTGATGATTTGACCCTTTATTAAACTGTCTTGTGAACCGTAAGCACCTGCAATACTTAATACCGCTTAGTGGTTTGACAAAGTGATGATCTATAGGTGACCCCCCCTTTTATTTTCTCAGTCTGACAATGCAAAGGTTAGCGGACAATTTTCAGCTATTGTTGAACAAGGAATTCGTTGGTAAGACAATTTTTGCCTGAAGGCAGCTAAAAATAGATTGATGGTCTTAAGGTCTACCGAGGAGGAAAGAAAGGTCCAGTAAGTGACAGAACTCATTACACAAATACTGTAGCTCTGCTTTCGCTTGCCATTTAATACATGTTTCCTTGTATTGTGCTTATTACCGAAGTCTTGATACAGAAGATGTTGGACGCTTTTATCTTTCTGCAGAGTTCATATCTGATTAGAGTCAGTTGAAGGCACAGTATAAAAAGGCCAATTCTAGAATAGCAGAAAATGTCAGGAAGAAGCATGGCACCTGTTGATGTATCCTTGCCAGCAAGGACAGTAATTCTGTAATGGTCGTTGAACGTTCTTAGATCTGCCCGTATCAAAGGTTTTTTCTTTTTTTTTTGTTCCTTAAAACGACTATGAAATATCGTCTGGCTTAAAGTAGCATTTGAAATATTTGTCACAAGGAGGTATACAGTTTTCTTATTAATAAGAAATATAAATAGGACAATAACAAAATGATGTAAAAGCGTGATGGGTATTTACCTCTAATTAAAATGTGAACTATGATGTAACAGAAAACTAAGTTTATTGGCTGCTGCAAAAAAAGTATAGGGAGGTTACTGTAGTCCCCATAGAGAATTTACTGAAGGAGGAAGAGATGACGGCATGAGGAAAGAAGATTCGAGAAGGTGACATCATGCCACCGCCCCCATAATGTGGGCAGGTTTATGACATCACAATGCCATCCATGTAATGTTAGATCTGCTCAGGTATCGGTATGAAACTTTATTTTTATAGTTATTGTAATGACAAGTATGATCATTCGTTACCTTTGTTTATTTTTTTTTATTGTAACTGAAGTGGAAATACCGAATAAATACAAAAATATGTGTACAATAAAATGATTGCGTAAGGATATAGAACGATGATCTGTTGTTTGGAGTGCAACATGATTGACTTTAGTGAGTAATTAGCGTGGCTAAGCTTAATTGACCTCACCAAATGGTCGTTAACACAGATAAAATTGTAGGGGGGCTAAATGGGAATCACTCCGGTTGTTATTGGTTATGTCAGCAACACAAATGTCCTGCAAGTTTTCCTAGAATGGATGGAGAATAATTTGTCTCGGTTTGGATGGAGAAATAAATACTTTATCCAAAAACGCAAAATGTTGCAAAATGCAGCCTCTTATTTTGCCCTTTAATCAATGATTGCAAAATCTTAATGCTCTCAGCTATCATATGTATAAGTGCTACAGAAAACCTTCATTTAAAAGACATGTTAATTTGTACAAATATTACATATCCACTTTCGGTGTGATGCAATGATGAAAAAAAAGTAATCCTATATGATATTATTTAACATTTGGTAAGTAAATCTTCACAATTGGTGAGTAAAAAGAAGCATCTGTGCAAATACTTTTCTTGCTTCTTGCTATAAATTGCCATCATTTTCACATGCAGCGTTAAAATATTTTTTCACAAAATGTCCAGAAATTTATTTTTCTGTGCTCACAAATAAACAGGCATTAGCGCACCCGGAAGAATGCTCCCTATTTATAAATAGTTCTAGTACTTCTATGTGGTTTGCAAAGTAAAAATTACAAATTGCTTTAAACTTTAAAAAACAGTTTTTTTTCTTGTGATCTCATATCTTATTCCCATTTTTTTATCCTCATGGTCTTCTATTGTGGTTTGATGCGTGACTTCTAAATGTATATTATGATGACTATTTATTAATGGATTGTCCCAAGTGCACCCTATATGCAGTCATTCTCAGTATGGCTACTGTTGAGTGCCTACCTTCTATCCATCTCCTGGATCTTCTCATTTGTGGTTAGCAATGTGGATACCAACACGTCATGTATCTTGGCTCTGACCCTTGCTGACTCCTATGTTGAGATGAAAGAGGAGATCTATACAACATTGTCGTGAATTCCTGGCTATTCTTGAATATGGAATTGATGTTTTATGTATGTATTTTTATTTTTGACGTGTATTGTTTGCAAATGGAATGAGACAGGGTGGTTGGAGATACATTTCACCTCTGTAGCCTTTCTAGATATACAGCCACCCTAGAGATTTTGGTAGGATCTGTTTCTCCCAGCGACTTCTTGTATGTAAATTATACATCCAGGTCATACCTCCTAGAAAATGTGGAGCATATGGACCACACATCTAAAGTCAATGTTGCATAGTTATATGGGTTAAAAAAAGCATGTTTGTTGGTTTGGAAATAACCCAAGTGGCCTATTGACCTTTCCAAAATTGTCCAGGTGAAGTCTAAACACAACAGTTTAAAAAAATATGCCAATTTTGCCAAAAAGGGAGAAAAAAATCACTCATGACTCCAAGGGCAGCAAGAATGACAACATGGATCGACAACTTTTAAACTCTAATGTATAACCTTGTAAACCCTTTCTTGACAAGAAATAATCCTGTCTCTTCTTAAAAGCTTCCGGAATATTTGTGTTCACCTCCATATGCTTGGCATACTTTACATTGTCCTTTCTTTGTTTATGATAGCACCACGTCACTTAGAATTGTAGCAAGCGGCTTCTTGTTGTATGCGCTATTCATGGGGTGAAGATTTAAGGTCCTCTTACACACCTTAAATGGATTTCTCCTTAATGATGAGGTCCCCCATTATTCAATAAAGAGAGGAGGAATATTCTTTTGAGGTTACAATTACATTTTTTGAACATTGATATTTCTTTAAATCTAGTTTGGTTCCATGAAGAAAAATATAGTAGCAGAGTCAGATAATTTTAAACTTTAGGAAACACAAAATCTCCTTTTAATGGTTAGAAGTCAGAGCTGCATAAACATAATTTACCAGTTTTATGTGAGTATTAAAAAAAAATGCATCGCAACAGTTCTTATAAAACTTGAACTATTAAGGTTTTGCCTTTTTTTAAAAAAAAAATCCAATTCAGGTTTATTGCACGTTGAACATAAACTATAAATTGTGCTACTCATTGGATGTTCTGTGTAAGTCATCGCCGCGAAGACCTGTAAAATGGTACTCACAGAAAACACTTCTGCCGTAAAAGACGACTTCATATATTTTTGTTTTATTGCTTTGGGCAGGTTCTGTTGGAAAGCACCTTGCAAACCAGAATGAGCCGCTCTCTTTTTAACAATTTTGGCTGCAAAATTAATTTCTGGGTTTACATCAAAGCGTTTCGGTTTGATAAGCTCTATTGCTGCGTCCCCATTCAGCATAAATAAGTCATTTTATACTTTTTTTTATTTAACATTCCCTTTTTGAATACGTTGGCCGTGGTTAGCGATGGGGAGGTGCAATTCCAGCCGTTTCATTTTACTTTATCCTTCCCCCCTTTCTTCTGCCCAAATTAACATTGAATAAACATTGCTTTTTGGAAACAAAAATATTTGCTTGCCGGAAAGTCATATATGAGACACACGTGAATGGTCTGTCGATATCTCCTTTTGTTCACGTCGACCATTCTTGAGCCCAATGGAATGTTTTTTTAAAGAGACAGTCTCTTTGTTCTAATCTATAAGGGATTATCAGCATTTGTTGGAAGAACATAAACAATTTTCTCAGCGGTTGTTCCAGTGCATAGTGTGTGACAAACCAATACATAATGTATAGTTGGCTCCTCTTGCATTCTGACAATCTATACCAATCGCTATAACGGTCACTATTCAGTATGAAGGGTCAGTGAGCTTCTGCTGCAGGAAGAGCTGGGCCGGCCCTGTATAATGTATAGTAAAATCAATGCATCTCTTTTCACACTATATTATGCATTGTGCAGGGCCAGATGAAGGCGGAAAAATTATTCTACTACGGGTAAAATGTAACCATTTCAGTGCTGCCACATAAGCTAACAATCTAAATTTGTGCAGTATACCTTGCTTTACACCTCTAAGAGGCCTTAAATGAGTTTAGATCTGTCTAAAAGTTTCTAGGCTTACTTTTTGTTTTGCCTAGAAATTCTAAAATTGAACATTTTAAGGTATGTTAATATCCTGCAGACCCAATTACTTAGATGAAGTTATTCCTACTGATCTCTATGTAGTTTTTCTAGTGGTTGTAATCCTGCAGACCCAGGAGAAAGTTTTCGGATATACATTTTTATTGATGTATAATAATATAATATAAAATTACACATGAAAAGTACAACTGCTTCTCAATGAAATCCCGTACCTTGAGATTGAGTTAATGAATGGCTGTGTCTTACCAGTCCCTCCTGTAGCTGCCTGTAATACTGATGTCTTATTCTTTATTTTATTCTTATTTTAAAAATTCTATAAACAGTTCTATTGTTTATCTTCAGTAAATGAAATACATATTTTTCATCCGCCATTTTTCTAGTGCATTTTTTTTGGGCCGCTTGGTGGAGCTAACATTTGAATACCTCTACTGGAACACAGATATCTATTGAACGACAGGTTGCCGTCTTTTAGTTTTAGTCTTCATTGAATTAAATTGTTTTATAAAAAAAAAATTGTTAACCTGTTTACTGTTTATGTTAAATTGACTTGGCTTCCGTATTTGCTGGTAAACTGTAGTAACACAAGTTTTTTTACTGGATACATTTTTAATAGCAGGAAGAATTCCGTAGCACAGACATAATCCCATAATGACGTCTTGGAATTTAATATTGACCAAATGTTGGCCAGATATCTCAGCATGTCATGAAATGGACAATGATTTTAAAATAAGCATCTTGTGCATCATTCCTTGGAGTGTGTGGGGGGAGGGAATAATAAGAACTGACAAAGTTGTTGATCACTTTTAATAAACCCAGGAGTATTGTCCCGTGGGTGGTGGAGGGTCACCTGTGACTGCACGATTTATATATATATTTTATTGTGTGGATTTCCTATGTGACCTCACATAATGCGTATTGAGAGATGCAAGTACTAGATTTGCCCTCTGCTTGCAATATGTTAACGCGGACTTGCCGTATAAATAGTCACACCTGGCAACTCTTCCGGGTCAACCTGGAGTCTCCTGGTGAAGCCCTGCTTCCCTAGATCTCTGGGTTTCTTGTTTCTCCATATGGAATAGTGGCATTTGCCCACACCTCCTCTACACCCATTTTCCCCTCCTCCCCATCCAGTTTTCCCCATTAAAGGATATCTTTGGCTAGCCCCACCCCTACATGAAGCCAGTCCCCCATAAAAATGGAACTCTCTAGGTAGCCTACCCTGGGAAATTGCCGATACGAACATGATATATCATATACCACAATTCAACATATTTAGCTATTCGCCAATATTTGTGTTTCTGTTTTGATTCTACACTTAGGAATGCGTTTTTTTATAGTGTACAAAAAAAAAACTATTTTTGCGAAAAAATCTGCACTAAACTAAAACAGTATAGATAATTGTGGGATGGGATCGAATTATATGTTCGGTCCCATTGTTGTTCTGGGTACATGAGCTGTTGGACTGGGTAAAAGTTAGATGCCCTTCCCCTGAGTTGCTTCATCACTCTTTCGAAGCTAGCAGTAAATCCTGAATTTCCTTTACTGCATGGTGAAGGTCACTACTGCAGTCAGAGTATAATGAGACTCATAAGCTAGTGTTTCATCTCAGCGTGACGCTGAAAGGATTGCCAAAAAATACCAGTCTTGTCTTAACCTTGTTAGTTCACAGAAGCCAACTCTGTCTTGTAGAGTTAAGAGCAGAGGCATGCTGGTTACTAACGGCCCGGCACAGCAATAAACAGACAACAAACCTCCCTCCAACCAGCCCACCATACATCCTAGTTTAGCCTTTCTACAATACCAACCAGAGCCCTTGTTATGGTGTTAAACACGTTGATTGCTGCCTCTGTGTTCTGAATACATTGCAACAATGCACAGCATGAGGGCCCTGATTTTGTAGAATTGTCTTAATTTGGCCCTGCACCTTTGTGGCTAGAAATCCCAATTTTACTAGTCCTATGTGACTACAATAGATGATTTCCAGCAAAACTGCCCTACTTTTGCTGGCGGAACTGTCTGGCTCCGGCTATCCAGAGCCCCTCCTTGTGGGATGCGGGGAGGAGGTCCCACTGACGTCTGTGGACACACGCCATTTTGGGAGGGGAGTGGGTCCAGATAGGATCATGGGCCTGTTAGAGTCAGATAAATGTGCCATGTGAAATAGACAGCACCCACATGGCATCCCTGTGACACACTGAAACTATGTGCCTGGATATGATGTCATATCCTTATGTTCTGGTTCAATACGTCAATAGATGGTAAGTCCTTCCCTTGACCTTGCCTCTGGCCATGCCCCCACTTGATTGTAACTACGCCGCCAATAAAGATGCCCCATATGAGATGCTGCTTTCTCTGCCTTTGATGTATTAGGAGTTTTTAGCTTATTTTCCTGTTTATAATTTAAGTTACATACAATAACTAGAATTGTTTTAATTTTCTAAATGCTAACAAACTGCCCCCTTATTTATGCTTTGTCACTAACGTATCAAGCCTAACACAAAACTATTCATGCTCCATATTGTCTTCAATCAGATTTTAATGAACATCATTCTAATTAAACCAGCAGTAGAGAAATTGTAAGCAGAACAAAATGTTTTCTGGAAAATAATTGTGGGTTATCTTTCAAGAACTTCTTGTGAACACAGAGCAAAGCAGCTCCAAATCGTTTTTTTACCCTGATTTTTTTTTTTACATGAACATGCTCGCTCCCAGCCCATTAAAATAATAATTTCAAGCTTGAGCAAATCTCCTTGTGTTGTGTTTCTACCCTGATGTCATGGGAATCCCAGACAGTATGCTTGTCTGATGTCTGTCGGAAAGTGATTTGACATCCAGAAGAAGCTGTATCACAAACATTCATTATCTTGTAATTTAAGCACACGCTTTATAATTAATTAACATGACCAAGAAATGACAAAAAGGAAAAGGTTCTACATCTTTATCATGGAGCAGAACAGTGGTGGTATCAGGAAGAACAACTGGCAGTCAACATGTTAGAAGATTATTTGTGTTATGCTAGAATCACAGCAAGAAAATGTGCTGAGATCATAGCATCTTCTCAATTAAAATAATTACCCAGGAACAAGAAAATTATCTAATGGAACCTAATCGCCTGATTAATCCAGTTGTGCTGTTACCAAAAAGTGCATATTCTGAGATAGCCTGAGTAAACCCCAAACAGTGGGTCATACCATTTTTACTGGACTGATCAGCCTGTTAATTTAATCGTTGAAATTTAGGGTCTAATGAATTCCTTGGAAAAATAATTTGATTTATGTGTTGAGCACCTTGACCGTATCTGGGAACCTCTTAGACTATGCTAACCCGCTCTTCCTCTAATGGGGGAACGGGTCTGTAAAGGGACAGGGACATCAGCATGTATAGTTGAAGCTAGTTCCAGACACCATTTAGTGAGTAGAGTGGGTGCGACCAAACACTGCTCCATTGACAAGAGGAAAAAGAACCCCCCTAAGAGACCCTGGGAAGCAGGGCTTCACCTGGAGACTCTAGGTCATACCCTTAGCGGGTACTAGCCCCAAGTGGAGCATGGAAACCTAAGTGGTGGAAAAGGACCAAATCTGTGTGTTTTAAATGGCACCAGCTTCTATTGTATGACTACCGGTTTGACATAATCATAGGCCAAGTCAGTTCATTAGTATAGATTAATTAAAAAATGCACCAGGATGAAATCAATGAGCATGAGCAAGTCTAGGTCGGAGTTGCACTTAGGCACTGGCTAACAGTGTTGGAACTCGTCCAATAACTCCTCAAAGCCCGAATTTGGGGCCAAACCTTATGTGTTACATACATGAAAACATCACCACACAAATTCCATTGAAAGGGTCCAGGGTCCAGTTACAGCAATAGGTGACTTGAGCCAAATGTGTATCCTATTTATTATTTAAAAATATATATATATATTTAAAAGACATATAACAGTTATCAGGTAACTTATTTTTTGCTTGCTAGTAAAAAATCACATTGATCGGAAACAAGACAGATTTGTTCCCCAGAGACATTTGCTTTCTATGTTGTTTAATGTTGTAGAAGATTCAATAAATCAGGTTTTACTGGGGCAACAAAAAAGAAAGATCACAAGCACTAAAGAATGGCGTAAAACTTCATTTTTAATACATTTAAGAACCCTTTGTGACTGATGCAGCACTGCTGCGGAATTAAGATGATTAATAAAACAAATTTAAGGTATGATCTCATTCTTTAATGCAGACACAGATCTCAAACTGACAGCAGCAAGTAACAATACCGGCATAGATTTTAATACTTCACTTCAAGAGTAATTGGTGGCAATTACAATTCTATACTATAGATGTTTATAAAAGCTTTTACGTTTTTTACAGCTTTATGCATAACATGAGGATTTGTACATAAAATTGTAAAATATTGTACTGCAAGCTACTTGTTTATGTATGAACATTTAAATACATCCAAACCTACATAAACCCATACGTAGCAAGCTTTCTGAGCTCCAGGCAAAGAGGAGGTACAGGGGGTTACTTTGGGGGTTATTTTAATGTATATAAGTATCTACAGGTTCCTGTAGCTGCTTTATTATGTTTTGGCTTCTTTTTACATAGATGTATTCGCTATTGAACTTTTCACCGCCACTTTGTATTCTGAAGTACCTACCCTGGTGGTGTTCTTCTGCATGAAGGGTTGAGTTGGAGGCACATGAATATTTATATAAATCAATGCGATGGCCATGTTATAAACTGAGGTCCATGACAAAGCCTTTGAATATCAATTTTTGTTCATCACAATTTACCCCTGGAAGTAACTTTCAAGAAGTGCCCCCCCCCCAAATTAGTTACGTACTTTACAAGCCAGCTCAGACCATATCGCAGGGAAAAAACTCTTTCATGATGCTTAGTGATTTTTAGTGAATACTGCCTCTTAGTGTATTGCTTACGTGATCTTAAATTTTGATTAGTGGCAATTTGTGTAAAGGCAGAATGGGGGGATATTGCTTACTGAGGATTTTGGAAACTCGGTTTGTTAACCAGGAGTTTGGCATTGACTACAACTGTAATAATGGTTATCCAGCAAACACAGGGTACCATAGAATATTCCAGAACCCGCTTGTCTCTGTTCATGGTACCTGAAGAGTTAGCAAAAAAAAAAACCATTGCAGAGGAAATGATAGCCCTGATAGTCGTGCTGAGAAAGATCTGCTCGATGATGAGAACTCACCTACAGCATAAGACACATATCTGCTGATTTAGCTTTTCTGGGCCAGCCAACCATGCAAAGAGGCAGCAGGATTATTAATCTTCCTCTGATAGTCATCACCGAGAGCTTTAAATGAACAGGCCATGTTAGCATCCCAACATAATGCAATCCCTTTGCCATGCAGCCTGTGTGAAGGAGTTAATGATCATGCTGTCTTGATGCATTGGGGCATTTGATAGTAGGTGGCACGTCAATGTCTACTTATAAGTGGCTTCCCGGCACGTTCGCGCAGTTCGTGGTATGTACAGAATTGCATGGTGAGTATAGGGATCTGATAGAAAAGGGTAAGATCGTTGTGAGTGTCTAATACAAAGATACAGAAAATACCTGTTAGCATGGAGGTATCCAACCCTTTCCGCCCCTCCATTGCCGAAAGGAAGGCCTCTTTTTAAGAAAGGCCTCTTTGAATTAGGCGTTTTTTTCTTGAAAAAGTGTAGTTGAAAGTTTTTAGCGTGTCTTCCCTCATTCACAATGTCAGGAACACATCCACACTGGGGTAATATATATTTATATATTTCAATAAAACATATCCTGCTATCATGTTACAATAAACTATTTTGTAGCATATATGTACCCATATTATTAAAATTATACATTGGTGTATAGAGTATTTGTTTCTTTTCTGTGCCTTGAAAGATGTACAAATAAATTAAATGTGCATTTGTGATTTACAAATCTGTTTAGTAGTAGGGGTAAATGTGCAAATGGATTTTTTTCAGCGCACCACCAGGAAAAAAAACCCCAGCAGGTTTAAACTAAATTCTGGTCTTTTACCTGCATTATCACAGTATGGGGGCTGCATAAGCCGGTCATGATTTCAAATGTAAGTCTATAGATTGAAATGTAATTAGGTGCAAGATTCAATTATGTGCCCTTTCGTGTGACTTAGAGTCTATCTGAGTGGTAGCAAGCAATTTTCACCATGCATGCTGTTTAATAGCTCCGTTGGTATTGATTCGCTGAAGGCAACATCGTTACGAGCTCGTCAGCATTCTGGGGGTAAAAACTAATAATGTTGATCATATTAAAAATTACGTTTCTGAGCTGGTCAAAAGGTCATGTTTTAATTAGTTGTAAATAATCAAATTTCCATTGACTTTTTTTTATGGATTAATGACCCAACCGATGGAAATAGAATCCGATTTTTATTGGATATTATTACTCATTTAAGCAGAGTTGTTAATTTATTTTTTGACGCGAAAAGAGTGATGCTGTTGAGTGACTTTTAGAGGGGAGAAGACAGAAAAGGCTGACATTTCATTTTTAGCTGGTAATAAGTCTTCCTGGGAAGCTAGAATCACGTTGCTATTATCTGGTTCCTCGCTTGGCATACTGCATCAGCCAACATTACAGATGACCAAAGTATAACCAATTTGTTTTATGTGATGTTGAATTGACAAGTAACTTCTTTTCAGGAACAGTGTTTTTTCTCTCTAGACCTGAATATGGCTACAGGTACGCGGTCAACACAAGTACCCTGTTCACTACACAATTTGGGGTAATTTTAATGAAAAGGGGCATCTGGGAATAGAATAACAAACCGTGTTAGTGTCATGAGAAAAGTTTGCTTATAAAAGGGAACTTTGCCAAGAAGACTGCTGACACATGTGATAAATAAACAGGGATACCCGCACCCTTGGGGGCAAGTTGCCACCTTGATACAGAAATAGCTGTTGTGTTTCAGTACATCGAAAGGACTGGTAGTGGGTTTCTTGTCATGTCTGGGAACCTCTGAAAAGTGTTTTCTCCTTAGAATATAAAGATATTATAACGCCATACCTTACTTGGCCTATAATGGTCTCCATTGACTTGTTTTTCACTTTTCCCTATACCTCTTACTATTTGACCTGGTAAAACTGAGGTATTGTGTGCCATCTTATAAGAAAAAGTGCATTAAAGGTTTATAAACCAAACGTGTAACAGGAGAAGTCATATCAGCTTAGGAAATAAATTCTATGTAATGCTATATTGAATACTGGAATGGTACTGAAACAACTATGTACCTATATGCACTATATATATATATATATATATATATATATACACACACATTTCTGATCATGAGTTATTAATATTTTTGTGTATTTTTACTTCCTTATATTAGACACTTTAGTATAAAAAAATTCTCATAATTCTCATATCTTCTAAAGTTTTGTTAAAAGATGCAAACACCCACTCCCTGGTATTTTTAGTTTTAATTATTTTCTGCCAGAGATGATAGGAGTGTGTGATTAGCCTGTCTCACACAGCTTAACTGCACACTGGGAAAAAAATAAGTTATATACAGTACTGGAAGAAAGTTTATTTCTTTTTTTTTTTAAGAACAGGTGTGTCTTACCTTTTGATTAAAGGATTCTAAGAATAACCAGGAAGGCGGTCAGGTACATCTTTCTCGAATATTTTTGATATTATATGTATGCAGTTATCATGAACAAATTCTTTATATATATATATATATATATATATATATATATACACAAATAGTATTGCTTTCCGTAAATTGGGGAATAAGGAATCCATGACTAAATTATGCTAATTATTAATTGGATTTTTATCAAGCCCAGACATACGAGGTTACATTGCTGCACGGTTGTTTTTGAAGGAAAAGTTGACTGCAGCCAAGATAAAAATGCGCAGAATCCCAGAGATACAGATCATCAAAATCAAACTAATGATTAAAGTGAGACTGAAGCTCTATCTGAACAGCCCAGGATGTAAAAGTCCTTTCGTATGTCAGCAGCGCTAAGCTGTAATAAAACGATGCACAGATACTGCTGCTTAGTTAACGACAGTCCTTCCTTCATAGGGACCTTAGTGCTTTGTAGTTATAAACTTATAAGTAATGTTTATGGAGTGAAAAAGAGAGAGGTTTTCCCCAAAATGTACCTACAGCTGTTCATGGTATTAATAAACAAAGTTTTACAAGTGCCGAGGGACACATTGACCATAAGGCCGTATAGTCACAAGCCTTTAGTCTCTGGATACCATTAGTCACTTCTAAAAGATAAAATGAAAACTCTCCAACGTGTACTCAGTTCATCCTGCCCTTTATACCGCTTCCACCATCATTACATGGATTTATTTAAATAATACATTTTGTTTTTCTGTGTAGCCGTTTTGGACATAAAGCATAGAATTTGATGACATAAAGGAACAGTTCGCTCCCTTCTAGTCTCCCCTTTATTCCTGCTGTAAAGACTTAAACCTTAGTTGCTCCTTGATCTTGTCTTAAATTCAGAATAGCCTTATGGCTGTCAAGAAAAGACCTCTGAGGTTCCGAAGCCTATATGACTCTCTGTATTGAGCAGCTTTGAAATCTACTTGAAGTACTGAAATACAATCCACATTATGATGAGTGCATGCTCATAGAACGGATCTGTAAGTATTTGTAGACTGTATGGAATGTTATTGCAGCCTTTGCATCTGAAAATGGTTAGTAAGAAGAATCCTTAAGTATCGAGATTGATGTTGGTTTTAACATTGGCCAAAAGATGTAACTTAATATTTCATATTTAAAAGTCATTAGATATCATCCACAGTGTTCTATGTAAATCTTTTTTTCTCCTCACATCTCTGATAAATCATTAATTAACAAAAAAGCACCTAGGCAAATTTTGGGAAGAAGCCAGCTTAAGAATTATAAAGTACTTGATCAATTTGGAAGTTGTTCTCATGGCTGAAGAGAGAAGTGCTCTTCATATCTGATATCTGGAGTGATTAATTTTTATGCATGTACACATTTAGATTCCAATTAATAGTGTCTTGTTAAATTGTTTTATGTAACCCATTCACTGCTGATCCTATTGGCAGGGGTTTAATGCTATCCGCCACAGAAGGAAGGGAGCAGCCTGCCAACGAAACTCATACCCTAGAGAAGAGATTGGTCTGTTTTCTAGGTAGCAAGTTGGCGTGGGAATATCCTTTGGATAAATATCACCTCCCTGTTATAGAGTTATCTGTCTTCATTCTAAATTCCCAGCTTAGCCTTTCTCATGGGAGAAGTTTACATGGGCCTAGTGAAGCCAATGGGTCATCAACCCATCTGGGAAGAGTTACCAATGTTCAGTGCGTGATACCATTCATCCATTCATCCATTCATTCATTCATTCATTCATTCATTCATACAGGTCATACAGGTCATCTACTTAGGTATTAGGCAATTTATTCAAATTGTTGGTGAGAATGTGTTAGTGTTGAAGGAATACTTAGAAGCCTACAGGAGGGTCTCCTATGGATCAGGTAAGGTGCTGAGATGTGGGGTTTAGGGGCTGAAGAGATGGATGCTGCCCTCTGACTGGAGTTCTCATGTTGCACTTGTCAGCTAGAGGAAGTTTCCTGTACAACATATATATGGTCCCCAAAAGTGCCCCAAAACATCTTAATGCATACAGATCCGTCTATGTGCTACTCGTTTACACTTCTGTATCACGTTCTTCGCTGCCTGTTTGTACTGAAGCTGGAAATATCAAGTATGTCTGTTCTATAAACCTTTCCAATATATCCCAAAAATCCTATATAAAATGATATCTATGGTAACATCTAGAAGCATTCCAGATTAGTATCTTCTCTTTTTAAATCCGCTTTCTATGTGAAGTAGAACATGGCAGACCAGCTCAATGTCGATGGAGCATTAAATCGACAGAACGCTAACTCGGCAGAGCTGTACAGCAAAGCATCATCCTTCAGATGAGAATTATAGTTCGGACACGCATGACAACAACTCAGCCTCGTAAATTTCCCACTATGCAAAAGATGAATCCTTCTAGAATAGAAATGGTGCACAAAGCTCCACGTTACAGATCGAAAAGAATTCATTCCTTTTTGCCTGCGGTACCAAGCCTTTCTATGTCGGGGACAACCCCATCGCTTTTTATAAAATTTTTATGCCCCTTTCACTGTTTTTTGTGGTTAAAAAATGACACAATTAACCCAAAAGGGGTATGTAGCCCACAACAGTTGTAGACCCGTACCCTACCTATCCCAGCTGCTCTGTTGTGTGTTATTTGGTACCTATGTGATCTTTAATAGTGCAATCGTAATTGTCTATTACAAACAAATATCAACGTTAATATTCTTGTGCAACCACAGTGATAAGTTCACTAGAAGTTCACTTATTCATCTTTGCCCTCATGTCATGGTCTTTTCCAAGCATACAGTGTTAAAGGGTCTTTAACCAATACATTTTAGCATACCTAAAGCCATACATTAAAGCTACATACATTTACGTCAGGGTCACGGTTTTGGATATTTGGCTTAAAATAAAAGACTTTTACATCAGTAAATTCAAGTTCAGTGGCGATAAGTGGCATAATGCAAATAGCTTATTGTCCTGCTTCCACCAAAGAATATTCAAACCAACTTTGGATTTATTACACTGTGATACAGAACGATGGTACTGAATTATGCTTTAATTATCGCTGAATTATCCAACACACCATTTAATTAATTAAATACATATATGAAAGTCAATATTAAGGCTGGTTTCATCCCTAATATTACAATTTCCATATGAACAGATGTGTTCTGTGTGTTCAAACCCCACTTATTGAATGGGTATAATCAGCCTAAGCACGCAGGTAGTCTCACAAGCATTTGGTATATGGGGAAATAAGATTTGGTATACGGGGAAATAAAGTCGTAGGAGCGTACGGTGTTACAAGCTTTGGACCTTCATATCTTGAGCGCGAAGAGCATGAGGTGTGTTGTCACTTATCTGGATTCTGTGTCCTTCAGACAGAGACAGATTAAGAAGCAGCTCCCTTGAAAAACTCACTCTGAGATTTAGCATTTCTCAAGAACACAGGATTTAATTAAGCAGATTCCATTGGATCTAAAGCGTCCACATGTATTTATTTATATATCTATATCTGATTTAAAAATCAGAAATAAATAGCCTTGTCATTTAATCCTCCGCTTCCATAAAATGAATGTATAATTACGTCTTTTACTTATGTAGGAATTAAGATAAAAATGACCGGTGACACATATACTGCTGGTGTATGGCCCAATCCTGAATGGGTTAAATTAACAATGGCGGTCACTCTCTATTGAGTTGTGAAAAGCAATTGGCCGGTAAATCACTGGCTCGTGTCAATCAAGTATTCTTCAAGGGTAGCCATTCCATTGTTACGCTCCCTGCGAGTTTTAAAATAGACGCATTTAGTTATTGACACATTTAAAGTCAATACTCTCAGACAAGTGCCACTCAGCCGAGATGGCGAAAAGAGGAGTCAGGCTGTCATTCAAGAGCGGAGTGTTTTGTCTGTGAGCCTTCAATTCAGAGAGACTCTTGCTGGAGTATTTCAGGGAACCCTTAACGTATAGTGTTCGCCACAACTAGTCCCCAGTTGTGAATTTTTAATTATACCAGATCATTTTCAGTAAATGGGACTTTGGGCTCAATTAGTGCTGTCAGATCCAATTTTTCACTCACTTGCTATTGAGCTCCATTCTGTGTTGTTTGCAGTAATTGCCAAATCCACAGGACGGTGAGACCCGCGTAAGATTAATGTCTGCAGCATTTCCTCTTCTCCTGCCTTGTCTGTAGCAAAGTAATAGCGACACTTAATCCTCGTGAAATTAGGAAGCTGTGAAAAAAAAAAAACCTGTAAAGGTTTATGCGTCCAAAAATATTTTCTTTAATGTGACTCTGCTGATTAACACGAAAAAAAGGTAATTGATCAGCGCTAAATATTTTACATATCCAGAGACAGAGCAGATGGCCCGCTTGGTCAAATATAACGTCTGTTTTAAGATTGCCGTTCTGGGGTTTATTCTTAAACTGTGAGTAGAGGTCAAACATTTAATTTGACTAATTTACTAAAATATGGAGGGCTATCCCCAGCAAGCTTTTCCTGCAAAAAGGTTCAAGTTGTATAATGCATGAAATTTTTGAGATTCCATTATATAAAAGCATAGGAAGTCTCCGGGGGAAGCGCAGCATGGAATCTCTGCGTCGCAGCATGGAATCTCTGCGTCGCAGCATGGAATCTCTGCGTCGCAGCATTTAGGCACGCCCACTCCCCACCCATTTCCCCACCCACACCAATACAATCTTAAACAATTTTGGGCTATCCCCGCCCACCTACATCATCAATCCCTAGGAGCCGGAGCCTAGACGTTCACAGGTATTTATATACATCAGAATGCATAATAATAATAAAGTATTTAATTTCATCTAAAAATCAATATTTAAACCCCAAAACAGTATGGCCTATGTAGTTCACTTGTGCTTGTTTTTGCGGTTGATGTCTGGGTGGATTTTCTGTTTTTATGACAGGTGCCCTTTAAAACAAACTGGCGCCATCGACATGTTCGGGTTTAGGATAACTAGGCCTATGACAGCAGGCCAAGGGTGGCGGCAAAACCAGGAAAGGTGAACCTTTTGCACCATTAAGCCCCCCTCAGTGTGGTTCTGCTCAATTGGCCAGTTACATGGGGAGAAGTCAATCTACAAAACAGCAAACATCATCTGGTATATACTGTAGAATTTCACTGATTATTAAATGTGGATCAATTCATGTTTTCCCTTGATAGTTCATAGTTGCAAAGAAGTAGGATGTTTCTTTTTTTACCTTTGTATATTTGTATCATTTATTCTACATAATTTTAAAATTTGGATTTTGTTATTTTATCTACAAGTATCTTGATTTCCTAGGAGCCACTTACATCACTCAGTATGTTATATGATAGACTCCTATGTCCTTCTAGTCATCTTGGGCAGCTAAAGACCGGAAAGTAAGCAGATTAATTTCCAGGTTTTTTTTTTATAGATATCCTGTTACAATTCCTGAAAACCCAATTCATTGAGCGTTTCAGCCTGGCCTGTGTATGTCAAGCGTTCCGCGGCACCGAGATAAGTTAAAATGAAAGCAATTTCTAAATGCGCTCCTTGTCCGTCCCTGGTATATTGCTTTTTCTGGTCCCCTTCTCCCTATATTCTCTTGTTTACAGTGCCTGTAGAGGAATTCATTTGAGTTGAAGGGTTGTTAATAGCTCACCAATTTGAATCCATCTCCCGGGAGCTTTCTCTCCTAACTGATCAAATAGCCACCTTCCAAGATGCTTTAAAAATGACCTTGAAACCAGA
This sequence comes from Spea multiplicata, assembly GCA_009364415.1. Taxonomy (NCBI): domain Eukaryota; kingdom Metazoa; phylum Chordata; class Amphibia; order Anura; family Pelobatidae; genus Spea; species Spea multiplicata. Next base: position 15,126,182 of record VKOC01000008.1, read on the forward strand.
ATGCAAAGGTATTAAAGACGGCATTTGGTGGGAATTGGCTGACAATTCCAGAGTAAGGATTACAGGAATCGTCCGTTCTCAGTTACATCAATCAGACCCACGTAACCTGGATCATCATCTGGAATTTCCTTATCGATATACCTTTTGCTAGTTTATGGCCGGGTGGACTGGCTTGTCGTTCATTGACCCATTTATTTGTCTTTGTGTTTCTTTTTGAGTGGGAAAGGATACAATTTCCTACAAGTTGAAATGCTATAGAATGTACATGAACAAAATCTGCACAATTTAATCTATAAACCCATTTTATTTCATTCATAAACACATTATTGTGAAGTTTAGGGCTGATGTACACTCGTACTCCACAAAAACATTCTGAGCTCCTAGAAAAAGTGGACATCAGTAGAGGAAAGAGGGGCACATAGATTTGGGGTATGGGGACCCCAATAACTTATATAGTAGTGCATACCTCCAAATATTTCAGGCATCCAAATTGTGGCACCTTTAGTGCAAGTGGCTATAAGTGGGCTATGGCACCCGCTTTACCTCTTGTGAGGTAGTGAAGTTGAATGCCAGGACATGATGTCATATCCCAGCACATAGCTCACTGGGCAAGTCAGGGAAGATCAAAGGATCTCTTCAACTGGCCCATGATCCCTAATGCCTGAAAATTTGGACTGTCCCAAGGAAAACAGGAAACTTGAGGTGTATGGTAGTATATTCGCTTCTTCGCTCTAATACTAATGGACCTCGATACTATATTCCCTGTATATATGTAGACTAAGCTAAGGGTTTCACTGACTCTCACATCTCCATTTGTTATGTGGTATGTGGTGTTGATTACTTAAATGTATTGCCTGGTATTAGAAATTCTGATTAGTGTGGTCTTTTTTGCATGTAATTCTCTCCACTTTAAAATTAAATTCATGCTGGCGATGAAATAAGTCCATGAAATAAGTCAAATTCCAATAGAAATTAATCTCTAAGCCAAAAATACGCCCATGCAGCCTGTTGGTGTGAAAATGAGATATCATAGCATATGTCTTCATTTTTAAACATTAACATTCCTTTGAAGAAGAGCTTCTTCTCGCCACCAGACCTTTCTAAAGAAAATGGTTCAATAGAATGATTATCAATTATGTGACATGCCACCCGGAGGCATTTGGTAATATAAGTCCATTTATTTTATTTATTTATTTATTTATTTTCCTTAATGTGACTTAGCAGCTATAGATATATGCATGTTGCTGCTCAATTACTGTCAGCTGAAGAATGAACAATTGCTAGGCTTAATCTAATTGCAGTTAATTAACCAAACACTTACCGTGTCATATAATTGACACAAATCTGAGGTTTTTCGGACCAAAAATAATCTTTTTTTTATATCAAAGTAGCTTTTTTGTTAAAGGAAAATCATTGTGTTGCCCACACATAGATTATGGCTCATTAAATGATACAATTGGTTATTGTGAGCATATCAGCTACTTAAACAAAACACGTCAATAATGCACTGACGGTGAAAATATTAGCATTTCAGGGTGCGTGTGCAGTGTAATTGGTCTCATTGCATATGAGACCTGATATGTGACTGTTTAAGGATTTCCACTGCAAAAGGAAACACATCAAGGGTAATACCAAAAAGATGAAACGTAATATCATAATAGCAGCCAATAGAATTATTCTGCTAACTGGGCCTTTCCAGTGGTTACTATGTAACTTTTTATATGTAATGCCCATTAATGCTTTCAAGTTATATTTTAGAGAAAAATTGGAAGCACCAGCAACATGGCCAGATTAAGGCACCTGAGGGCTTGCCAGGGTACTCATACCTGGGAACATTATGGCTCTATCCATAGCCCACCCTTGTGGGATGCTGGTAAGAGGTCCTGCTGGCGTTACATGCGGTCCCGCTGATATCAGTAGACGGTGCCGCAAGGATGAAGACTTTCATGTAACCCTTCTATGCCCCTGACAGCTGTTGAAGAGGCCCAAAGGAGCAGATGCAGCGGGCCAATATGGTAACCCTAGGCCTGGAGCAGCTGTCTCGTTTGCCCATTCCTAAAGACACCCTTGTCTGAATGGGATGATTTTTTTAACTCTTCGCTACAATAATGGCATAAAAAGACATTGATATAGTAGCACCTAGGTCATGGCAAGCTCAGGTTGACGGGAGTTGTAATCTACTGGCCTTCCAGCTTGGATTTAGCGAATACGATAGATGTTGTGTAGGGCACTTGAGGATTCCAGTGTATTGCTTTGTGGGTTTTTTTTTAACATAGTGATAAAAACGTAATATGGTCAGCGGTGACTTATATTATGCATTATGCGCGTGGAAATATGTAGGATTGATGATTGGCCGCTGACTTTCAGAAGCCAAACTCTTAGCAGGAAATATGAAAAGCAATCCCAGGCCAATATTTCAAGAAAGGTTTTCTTTTGCTTTGGAATATTTGTCCCGCGGTGCCAAGTAAGCCACAATTCATCATAACAACTGCATAAACAAAGAATGTCAATAGATTCTGATCTGTGAAGCATATTATCTGCTCCAGTGTAACAAATCAAATCTAAGTCATTATGGCTTGATTGCAGCATTTCAAATCTCGCAGTACCCACACACTAATTCGGCATGCTGTAAAGTTAATTTAATGGAGCTACAATTTTCTGGGAAGGAAACTCCAATGCATTCGGAATAAGGGTCTGGTAATTCATAGACTGCGGTGCCCTTTGTCGCGTTCCTTGAGAGGAGAAGAATACGTTGATCACATTCTTTATTTTTATAGAAAAAGAACTATCATGGTGACTGATTTTAATGCAGCTCTGTAGTATACATTTTCTACAAGCATCAGCAATTAAAGGAGCAATATTATCACCATATCTGCATTGCATGACAGCATGATAATCATTGTGTAAGTCCGGACTAGCCTTCTGGCACACCGGGCAAATGCCTAGTGGACAGCTGGCTGCCGGCGCTCAGTATTCACCTGATCTGCCACTCCAGAGGCAGATCTAGTGCAGCTGCTGGATATGCCCAGCGACACGGTATATGATTAAAAAACATAGTGTGCAGCCTATGGATAAGAATACAATTGTAGCTTCTCGCCTGCACCTACGCCATCAGGTGCCAAGGATGTCTTGTGATCATAAATAAACATGATATATAATATAAATATCGCAGATGTATGTTTATTATCAATTCTACCACTGGAGGACATTGGGTTAGACTGCAGGTCAGAGGAAACTTAAGGGGCAACTGTCAGTCTACATATAAAGAGTTCAAACTATCCGGAGTTAAACCTCTGTCATCATAGATTACTTGTTTCAGTTAAAGAGACTCTGTTGTTTTCGCAGATCTTTCAGGGGTGTCAAACGCTCGTTCTCCAGGGCTGCAGTCACACAATGTTTTCGGGATAACACTTGCCACGCTTCCAATGTTGATAGTTTCATTACACGTTAATTTAAAAAAAAATCCATCAACTCTGGCACAATTTCATCCCTTGAGCCTTGAACTTGACACCTCGGATGTAGAACATAAAAACTAATTATAAGTTATTTCATCAGAACTCCAAACGAATGTGTAGATTTAACTTTTGTTGGCTTCACCCCATTTGTGACATCATCAAGTGTTGCCGTAGGCAAATACTCCATTTCGGATAGCGATTTCAGGAGCCAGAACAGACCAGTACATAGCACCAGTATTAGACTACGATGTAAAATGAGCTCTGGCACTCTAAGGCATGTGACATGTACTGGATATATGTAAATGCCTTCCATCCTTCATCGATATAGATAAAGATAAAGCTATGCTTTTTTTTTTTGGTAATAGAGTTTTTTTAATTGATAATTAAAACTTGGCACGTGTATAGAGCTGTTGTGCAGAACACATTATTTTTAGCATTAAGTGTGGTTGTAAAGCGCGGTTACAAGATAGGAGTATTTAGGCAGATAATTTGTATGCAGGACAATGGTTTCTTATAGCATAATTATCTATGCTTCTATTTTTAAATAATATATTTTTTGAAAACAGCAGTTCTAAATAGATCAAGTAGGATATTCAGAGGGCTTTATCTATTTGTCTATCCTTTGTATGTTTAATGGCATGTGCCCAGGCAGCACAGCGATCCAAAGATCACCGTAAATGAATACATTGTTGGCCTCTCGATTGACAAAAAGGAGACATTAAATTACATGAGAAGCTATTGTGCAGCCACGGAAAGTCTCTTTCGAAAGCGCGGCCTTACTGTGCTAATCATATGCATACAAAACAATAATAAAACTGATGATATCTCCCCGAGGCTTTTAAAGGTCAGTCAGCATTGTCAGTGTTCAGAAAAGAAGTCAGCTGTCGCCGTAATTGAAAGGGGCAGAGGGATAGAGGACAAAGGAGTTCAAAAGAAATGCCAGGGAACTCGAGGCCTGGGTTCCACTTGTCTCCAAATGAGCTTTTTCTGTAGCCGCAATTGATTCTGTAGAGAATACTAATATGACTGTATGTAGCATCAAATCATTTATTGGCCTAATTGCTACATTTGAATCTTTTTATGTCATCTGTTGCTTTGTGCATATATTACTCTGGATTATACCAGGGCTCCTCTGATTCTCTTGATTTATTTATTTTTTTAAATACACTTTTGAATAGCCCCTTGTCCTAAGTTGCCATTGGAGATTGCCTGATCTATAAAACAGTAAAATTCATATTCCCTTTGAAATTTGCTTAAAATAGACCTGTGTGTTATAGCATCATCTGATGTATTTATCATATTAACCTATAACCTTTATGTTTTGTTGTACATTATTAGACAGATTTGTTATTAAGGTCAAGGAACTCGAGCTCAGTGTCACTTGGGGCAGATATCCTTGTCCCAAAATAATCTTCTAACAGCCCAATTCAATCACCTTCCACAAAAAGCAGGGGGCACGTTGGTGGGTTGATCCATGATCTCCCCAACCGGCCCTGCACCTCCAGCGGCGGGCACTCCATGCGCACACTTACATTTTTCCTAAGGAGGGGGAACATTACTTTGATTGGTTTTATCATTCCCATTATCTGTTAATGTATAATACAGGTACATTCTCCAATCACTGTTTTTATAAGTTTACATAAAACCATCATGTATTTTGGTAACAGTTTTTCTTTTAATAAGAATATCTTGTCTTGTGAAGGTCTATCCTCCATTCAGAGCACCATATTGATAGATGGCCTCACCAAACCACCATGATGAAATGAAAAAGGGGTGCCAGGAGGAGGAAAGAGCACCTTAATAAATAAGAAAAAAAAGTCTACACCTTTATCTTTCATCAATTTTTGACAGTCCTATTTGTACAGCGGGTTGAATTATGGACTGTTCATGTTCATATAATCCCTCTGCTTCCACTAGGTCATTATACATTATCCATCAATGTGTATATAAGAATCTCATTATATATCAGGTTACCTACAGGGTGACTAGAGGTCACTCAAACAGTCACGCTTCACTGTATTGAGATCATAATTTAACCCTTTTCCCGTTTCTGCCTTATGGCTAAGCCCCCAGCATTGCGCGCATGTAGTTATTATAGTCCTTAATAACGGTCAGATCGATTTGCCACAAAATCATTTCCTTTCTTACCCCAATCGAGACTGGGCCAGAGGCTCTGTGTACGTCTTCATGAAGTATTTATTGTTGTGGTATGTGATTTGGAATCCAGAGTTATATCTGACAGGCAATAAAACACTTTATATTGTGAAGTCAAACCAAAAGGTAGAGTTCTTGGCTGACAATCTGCAGTTTGGACTTTTTCGAAAGAACAAAATATTTCCCATGTGTCAAAAAAAAGTAGAATTTCCGCCGTAATTTACCGCTGCATTTATTGGAATAAGTCTTTAATTCATGAGAGTGTTATTGACTTACTTTCAGAGGATCCAGACTTCACGAGTTTTGTGTATTGCTTCTAAGCCTTTGTGAATACATCTTGACAATATGTTACCAGTTCGTAAAACATCGTTACTCACCAGAAGTTTGTTGGCAAAGTGTACATCGGCAAATGCTAAGCACGCCGCTTGTAGTTTACTATCGATAACATATTTGATATGCTGTTCATTTTGACTTCATGGCACTTGACAAGTAAATCCAATTTGTCCAGATTCAGATGACATTCCGTTATTATGTAATTCCATTAGGAGGCGCCTGCAGCTGCGGCTAAGGACGCAATCTCGGAAGACAGTAATAGGACATGTGGCTGTAATACTCTGTGGTTGCACAATGTTGATAGGGAGCTTGACCTGTCTCACAGCTATGTTTGCGAGAAATTGACAAAGTCCTTAACACTCTGACTGCTGGATTGTGTTGAAAGGGTGAATATATATATATAGTAACATACTGATTCTTTATATATATAAAGTTTAACATCTCAGAAATATTTTGAACCAAAATATTGTACCCCTCCCCAATGGGGTAACAGAAATGTTGGGTTCTGGCTGCAATCTCTGATTAAGAAGCTCCTTGTTACATATGTACCTTGTTAGATCTATATGGCTATGACTAGGAATATGTCATATGATATGCGATAACTGATTAGTGACTCTTTAGGTCACTGATCATTGATCAGTCTCACCGATCAATACCGATTGACCTAACCTTATCATCATCCTTATCACTAACACTATACAGTAACAGTAGTATTTATTAAAAGTTACATTTTATTTTTCATATAGCCGTTCCATCAGTGTTTTCAGTAATTTCTGCATACAGTAACTGTAACCTAACCCTAACATCTAACTGTACCTTAAAAACAGGGCCGAGCCTACAATAAAGGCGAGTGGGGCAATTGCCCCAGGCGGCACTTTTCCGCCCCAAGCACTTTTTTTTTGAAGCGGAGGAGAGAGAGGGGGCCGAGTGGTTTTCAGTACCCGCTCGGCGCCCCTGTCTCTCCTCTGCGAGCCTTCTAGCTCGGCTTGTAATGCTGAGCGCTGGAAGTGACGTCAATTTCCGGCGCTCAGCATTACAAGCCGGCACCGTGGCAGAGCAGGGAGACTCGCCGCAGGACTGTTTAACGGTAAGTTAAAAGGGGGAGATAGGGTAGATAATAGGG
>VKOC01000008.1:15142887-15175462 GCA_009364415.1 Spea multiplicata
CCCCAAAATCTGAATATTAACTTAGGAAAAAAAGGAAAAAGCCTGAATATAAGACGACCCTAAAGGAAAAAAGTTTTACTTGTAAATGTTAATTAATGTAAACTATTTTTTTTAATAAAAGCTATGATTGAGAAAAATATTTTTTTTGTTTTTATTTCCTTGTATTTTCCAACCTGTCCCCCAGTTATGCACCAGGCTTGCCACTCCAATATGGCACTGTGGCCCATGATATGCCTTTTAACCCTCTATATGCCACTGTGCCCCATGGTATGCTTTTTGACCCCCTATGTGCCACTCTGCCTCCAGAAATGCCTTATACCCCTATATCCATTCTGGCATTTAGGGGGTTAAAAGGCATATTATGGAGCAGAGTGGCATATAGGGAGGTATAAGGCATTCAGGAGGCAGAGTGGCATTAAGGGAGTTAAAAGGCATTGTATAGAGCACTCTGCCTCCAGAAATGCCTTATACCCCTATATGCCACTCTGGCATTTAGGGGGTTAAAAGGCATATTATGGGGCAGAGTGGCATATAGGGAGATATATAGGAGGCAGAGTGCTCTATTAAATGCCCCTTTAACGCCACTCTGCCTCCTGAAATGCCTTATACCTCCCTATATGCCACTCTGCCCCATAATATGCATTTTAACCCCCTAAATGCCAGAGTGGCATATAGGGGTATAAGGCATTCCAGAAATGCCCTATGCCCCCATTTAACACACACACTCTCTCTCTCCCCTCCCCCCTCTCACTCCTCTCTACCCCCTGTCTGCCCTATCACTCCTCTCACCCCCCTCTCCCCTATCACTCCTCTCACCCCTCTCTTACCGGTGCTTCCAGCCGGGGCAGCAGGTTGCCGTCTCCTTCCCCTGCAGCCGGAAGGAGGTGGAGATGGCAGTGGGGGTTTGTATGCGTCCGTCCCGCATACATTCCCCGGCTGTCAGAGATCAGCACCGGTGCGGGGAACTCTGATCTCTGACAGTCGGGGAATGTCTACGCGACGGACGCAGACAACCCCCGCTGCTAGCCACACCTCCTTCCGGCTGCAGCGGACGTTGTCTACGCGCATCACGTAGACGTCAACCCGCTACCCGGCAGGAAGCACCGGTAAGTGTGTGTGGCGGGGGGTTTAAATGGGGGGGAGACAGGAGGATCCAGGTCCCCTGCAGCGGTGCGGGGGATCTGGATCTTAGTCTCCTAATCAGACCTCTATTTGAGGTCTGATTAGAAGACGACCCCGATTACAAGACGAGGGGTATTTTTCAGAGCATTTGCTCTGAAAAAAACCTCGTCTTATAATCGAGCAAATACGGTATCTGCTGGTTTTCTCTTAAGCTTCCGATGTGATCTTTGTTTCATGTGATTGTGTTAAAATTGTGAAAAACTGAATAAAAAAGAATTAAAAAAAAACCAACTAAATTTACGTTTTAAAACACGATTCGTGAGGTTGTAATATTTCGATGTTTTTGCCATTTTCCTAAAGACTTTATTTTTAAAATTTGAGTTAAAAAGAATTTAACTAAAGTAACAATCTAAAAAAGGGACCCTAGTAAGTCATGTATTTAAAGAAAATTACTAATTCTAGTGACTGGGATCTAAAACATTTGCCATCGGTTAAAGGGACAGACCCATTAAAGAAGAATGCATATTAAAGTACTAAAATAATAATAATAAAGCACTTATCTGACCTAGAAGTTGTAGCCTTGTTGTTTCAGCTGTTTTCATCCTCTGTGGTCTGACATTCCTTGCTACTGATTGGCTGCGTGAAGCAGCCAATCAGTGGCAAAAAAGATCCCAGTGTGAAATCAATCTGCGCACTTGCCACATGGAGTCTGGCTAGCTAGTGGCTACTGGGCCACACAGCTGTTAATGGATTACAACTTGCATCATCCTCAGCAAATAAATCACAAAATAATAAAACAGAGTGGCTGTCGGAATGGCCCTGAGTTAGACCTAAGATAGCCACCACCTGCAATACACCGCTGGATTTACTCTACAATTAAATAGTGGAACAATCTTAAACGTGAATAATGCAGTATTCTATATCATCAACTCAATATAGTAACCAGACATGTCTATTTAAATCTCCTCTCTTATATACGGTTGTGCGTCTTTTCTTATGAATGTTCTAGCTGTTGTTGCTGGAGTTCCATAATGGCCACGTAACCGAATAACTCTCTAATTATCCACAAGAACAGAAAAATTTGGCACTCACCATTTTTGTGGCATTGTCTATTTGTGGAACCAAATTGGTGGAATGGTTTAACGTTAATAACGTCGAGAAATCCATCCGGCAGCGATGACCTAGCATTTGCTAAGATCACTGCTCATATTCCGTATAGTGATTTTCTCATTATTGGAGTCTGTAATTCACGAACTCACTCCATGACTCCATGATCGACATGCCTGATTTTTTTTTATGGAGGGTTTGATTTGCTGTATTGCCAAATACTAGTTAAGTGCTTTTACTAATGGCTCTGGGTGATGGCATTCGTATATCTGCTAACTCCTGCTTTACTCCTGTACTTAGATCGCCCCGAATGAATTTCTCCCTCATTAATATAATCAGGATTGTCAAGAATCATGTACCTCAATGATATAAATGCCAGAAAAAGGACTTATTAGTAGATCTGATTGCTGTTTAAATGTGACTAGCGGAGATGCAGCGCCATGCCTAAGAGAATTGCTCTATTTCTCGGGAGCAGCTCAGTGGCTAATGAATCACTTCAATGTACTTTTCTGAAGCAAAGCAGAGCCATTTAAATGTGCAATGCATTGATTTACATCAAATGGATTAGACCTTAGTGTGCAATCCCTTGCATTAATATACTTTCTGCAGCAACTGTAATGATGGAGATGGCACTTCACCGCAGAATCGGCTCAAATTAACTACTGTGGATTGTTGAAAAATTACTTAAAAAAAAAAAGAGAGAGAGAAGGGCAAAGAACAAAAATTGAAATAATTGGGTATTTTAATCTGGTTTATACAGCAAATGTTTGTAGGGAAGACGTGAGAAGATCTAGGACGCTCTAATGAATTATTAAGGATTTGGTGCCAACTCTGTCCTATGTCTCATCACAGAATTAACGTTGCGGGTGGCGAGTGGCAGTGAAGCTACCTTTGACGTTTTATTTATTTTTTTTGCTAATGTTTCATATTCTTGTTGACCATGTCAAATCAGAAACCGGCCGCTATGTACATTAGGGGGATTTTGGTACAATGTTTGAGAAAGGGGTCTTATTAACATGGCAACCACTTTTCAAACTTTCCACCGGAATACATTTTAATGCACGTTTCGCTGTTGTCTTTTAATGAACAAGAGCAACGGAAAGTCAGCAGTCAGGAGAATGGAAGAAATACAGGTAACTATGTAATTTCACAGAAATTAGGTAATTACCAGAAGGTCGCACATAAGAAAAGTAGTCCGGTAAGGCCACAGCTAGTCCAAAAAGTAAAGGGTGCAAATGGCATAAAGGAACAGTTTCTCAATCAGTTCAAAAATATAAATTTATCATGAAAGAGAAAGACCCAGCACACCGATCTAAGCTCCTCAGAAAGCATATACCGAATTTTAACATTTAAGTAAAAATACACGCGGACCGATACCGATGCTCCGTGCAGGACTCCTTTCTCAAGGGAGGTGTCCAATATTATATTCCCTTATTATTATTATTATTATTCTTTATTTCTAAAGCGCCGAAAGATTCCGCAGCTCTGTACAAGGTGAAAAGGTTACAGATAATGACAGATACAATACATCAATTGACATACAGATATAAGAGGAATCCCGCAGGAACTTACAATCTAGGTGATTGTAAGCTCCCGTGGCCCACGTAAGCCCACCACTCCATAAGGCTGGAAAACAAGTCACAGGCAGGGTAATAAACACCTGATGTGTCTGTATGTCTGAATGTATATTTCTTACGGATGTGTTAACCGTCCCATTTAAATTGTACGGAGCTGCGTAGTTTGTTGGCGATTAATAAATAAAAGGTAACAATAATACATTTATATACAGGGAACATGGTGGCCACAGCAGACTATGGCCTCATAACAAAAAAAAAGTCATAGCACATGTAACACAAGTACACGCACATATATGTGCTGTATGTTGTGTATACCCCTCCTTCTTTGAACCTTTACCTGGGTGTGTTGTGGTTCTTTCTGTTGCAGATATATATATATATATATATATATATATATATATCCTCCGTCATTTATGAAGCGTGGCACGTTTTTCATTATACATTGTGCATAATAAAGCATTTCCTTTTAGAAAATATTTCAGACACCAAGCTTTGTATTGGAAACAATGGATTGAGATATATAAAAGGGGAATGTGTTCATTTGTACATAATAACACTCGTGCCGGATTATGTACGCAATGCAGTCAAAATTGAATGTGCTTAATATCCTGTTAGCCTTTGTACCTGCGTGCCGTTGTTCCGTATTTCACTCCGGAGCTAACATCTGTTCTGCGTTACATCGACGACACACACCTGATCTATTAATATCATTTGCAAAGATGTATTTCTCGTACCCAGGCCTAATCGCGAAGTAATCCGCTGCACTTGCAGTATTTATTATCGCCGGCTTATAACATTTCCACAATTGCTGTTTGACTGGGCTAGAAATACACTCGGAAGACTCAGAAATATTTCACGGAACATGAAACCAATTCACCATTTGTTCTTCTCGCTAAACCTTAGAATGTTGTATTGTTTATTAACGTAAATTTTTAAATTTCCTCTTTTTTTTTGTAATTTATTAGTGCCAGCCTGACTCTGCGAGACATAAATACCCTTTTTTAGTTTCTTTTTCAGATTCTCTTGGATGCCCAAAAACATTGAGTGCTTATTAAAAATTTAAATAAATAAAAATGTGTTCAAGTACGTTTTGTTTTGTTGCCTGGAGAATCGCTTTCTGTAGACCAGCTTGCAAATGTAACAAGAAGCTAAATAAAAAAAATGATGTTACAAAATACCGACTTACAGTATAGCAGATGAAAGGTCTCTAATCAATGATATCTTCTCTTGTAGAGCAAGAAGGGATCAGTGAATCAATGGACTATTGAGTCAAAATTTGCATATGTCTAAAAGGGACTTTAATTTATGTAATACGTAGCTAGACACAACGATTTAAAATTACAAGCAATTTGCCAGGAGAATTCTGCTATGGCTTCCAAGCACAGGAGAAGGTGATTGGATCTACAGATATTTTCCCCGCTGGAGATATGTTTGGCCAAACACTTGAAAGCGTTGATTCCAGTGGGAGCGCTTTCCTGCCACCGATTGGCTGCTTCCAGCAGCCAATCTGGGGCAAGGATCATCAGACCACAGAGGAAGTGAGCAGCTCTATACCTGCAGCTTCCACCCAAGTCAAGTCTCTTTAAAGAATGCATATTGAAGTACCCATATTGTACTTTAACATGGATTCTTCTTTACTGGGGCTGTCGGGGACAATTGTCAAAAATCTATATTTATTTATCGTATTTGGCTGCAAAATGCCGGAGTACCTATGGATTGTGAGAGTTGCAGTTAATTGGTTGGATAATGGTAGATAACAAATCCCTGCCTTTCTCCAAATATATATGAGTGTAAGATAATTGCAATTGCTGGGCAACTACTGTGCGCCATACAAATGATCCTAAGCCCGGTACTGACGAGAACTGTTTTACTGCTTGCATTGTAATTGGATTTAGTTTAACATCAACAACAGCAAAGTGATAGCGGTGGCGGTGATTGGGATGGTACTGATGGCCAAATCCGGGCTGTCCAACTGGGAACCCTCGGGCCAAATGCTGCTCTCAGTGCTTTTATACAGGCACCTAGCCTGTCTGGCAAAACAATATCTTTTCACTGCCTAATGATCTTAACGGATATGTAATCAGTCTGAATAATCTCATTAAAAGATGATCTGCTTTTCCATTTTTCATTCTGAAATGTTAAAGGGACAGCGTAACGTCCCATAGCCCCGCCGTGCGGATTACATTTAATTGTAAATACTCTAATATGTAAAAAAAACCTAAAAACAGCCAGTAACTGCAATAATGCGTTCCCATTGAGTGCTTTCTGTTCATGCAGACAAACGGGGGGGGGCATTATGTTACATATAATGGCTGTTCAACACCCTGCCCCCCACCTAATATTTTTTTTAGTTGTTGAGCCATTTTTTTTGCCTGTTCTGCTTTGTGTTTGGCCAGTTGCCTTGTGTAAGCATCAGAATGTTTTGCTACTTGGAGAGCAAACGCCATGAGAACAAGTGCTACGTACAAACCATATTGTGAAACTATGCATAAAAAGTGCTGTAAATAAACTAAATAAATTCAAATAAATATTTAAAAAATGAATCCCTGGAATTTTGTCATTTTGAAAAGATTTGAAGGGCTTTATCTGCTGGCAAGAAAAAAATACCTGATTTCCTTAAGGAAGCCCAAAATATTTGTATAAATGATTGTCGCTGTATAATTGTTGTAAGTACTGTTACTTCAATGTGGGCTACTTATTATTATTCATTTTAGGAGCTGCTACAGAAATGTAAGAAACTAGTATATATATAACTATAAAAAAAGGAGGAAAATGAATTGTAGGGCTGAGGGATACATTTTAAACATTTTGTTTATTTATACGGTTGTTTAGAGGTTGTTTAGGGCTAGCAAACCTAGTTAGAAACCCATATCAACAACCTCTGAAGTATGCCAATCACTTGAGAGCTACTTAGAAGTCGTCAGAAAGATGCCTGTTGAAAAGCGGTGACGTGGAACATCTTTCAAAGCCTTAAAAACTTATTTCTACCTTTTTTTTAAAAATTATGTATCAGAAAGAAAAATACGTTTTCAAAAATGGTGATGTTTTCATTTTTACTGTTATCTTAGCCCAATCTACTAGACAAACGCCTTATCATTCTGCCTATGGGAAACAATGGAATGGCTGAAAGACTATGGAAGCACGGACTTCATTAGCATTGCCATAAAGAATCAGCTTAATATGCATACCTGGAAACCGGCTACCCTGAGCCTACCCTTGCGAGACGCGGCCAAGGCTACCCACTGACGTTGGTGGGCGCTCCCGCTGATGTTAGTGGGCATTCCTGTCGACGTCAGTGGGCACTCCAGCTGATATTGCCAGAAACACCCCCATTTAAAGGGGAAATGGGCAGGGAGCGTGAGTTCTCCGGACCAAACCTGGACAGTTCCCAGGTATGTCAGTGTGGGAAAGTCACCTGAAAAATCCCATGACAACAATGTCAGCCTCCAGGCCTGCAGATAAAGGAAGTTTATTGAAAAAAATTAGAGAAGACTTATTGAGGATGGACTTCTCCTTTAATTCACTCTGTGGACAAGAAAGCTTGGCTGATGGTACACATATAGATATATATATATATATATATATATGTAGTAGGTAGGTTACAGCGTAATGATATAAAGTGGTTCCACTTCAGCTATGTGATACTTACTTGAAGAACATTCGTTGAAGATTACTTTGGCGTTCAAGTGTCCACAAGACGACATAGACTTAAACACTGACGCTTTTTAATATAGATTCTTTATGTTTTAACACTATTGTCAGTCTTTGGTCATAAGTTAATGAAAAGCCTTGTTTGCATTGTTTAGAATTAGTGGAAAATTGGTTGTGGGTTTGAAAAGATAGCAACAAAAAAAAGGGAAAAAAAAAAGCCTGGAATAATTATTTTTACGGTCTTTCCTTGCTATTGATACTGTGATGCATAAAATGTAATTTAGCTTAATGATGCAATCCAATCACTGTTTACTCTTCTGAGAGGTATTTTATAATTCTTCTAAACTGCTTTACTGCAGGTAATGCCATCGTAATGGAAATTTACAAATTATTTCCACAGAGTTGGGGGGGGGGGGCCATAACCTTAAAAAGACTAAAAAATGAACATCATCGTAGATTTCCATTGTCTGTCAGAATTCTGGCAGAGACCTAGGGTAATGCCGAGCTTGAACTATTGAATCAGTTTTCCAAGCATTCGCTTGCCAAAGAAAATTGATTCGCAGTCCAAACTAATTATATAAATAACAGTTTAGCATAACTTATTTTCACCTTTTCTTTTACTCCATTGAAGCTTCAATTAGCAGATTTTCAAACTGCTTTTTGGCTGTCAGCGTGGCGGCTCAGTGAGCTAGAAATTAAAAATAGCACTCGGCGTGTTTTTGGGGGCAGTAAAATCCGTACCGCCCATATTTTTAATAGGTTTTTTTTTGCTTCATTGTACATTGTTTGAAATTCTGTACAATATGAAAAACATTACTTACATTACTCTAATACATATGTCCAGTGTGGACCCCCCCCGGGTATGCTACTGTATTATGGTATTGGTTGGACAAGTACCCCCAAGATCTCAGAGACACCCCAGTAGAGGCAATTAAAAGGAAAACCAATGATGACACCCTGGGAATTAATGTAAGCCTAACTGTGGCTATTAAGAGGACAGGGGCATTTGTAGGTTTTTAGCGGCCCACGTCCAATATAATCAAACGGTGAATGAGACAAGCACTCATAGGATCCTCGTGAAGGTTTATTATAATTTCACAGTGTGGACAGTGTACTCCAAAGCCCATACAGGATAAGAAACAGTGAGTGGAATCACGCGTTGATCTGGTGCCTACTCATGGGCGAAGGATCATGGCTTTACTATAATGGTAAATAGATTTATGAGATGTGGTTGAGCTGGCTAGACTAAGGCACAAGCGGAACCAGACCCTGGCCCATCATCTGAGCCTGGTCAATGGAATCAAGAAAACTGCAGGGGTCAGAGATCATGCTTATACTTTGGCTTTGGTTCTCCTTATAGTAAGGACTTTACCGTTGCTGAAAGGTACATTGCAGTGGGTACCGGCTTTATATTGTTATTCTACTTCGGTGATCCAGTCAAAAAGACTTAGGGCTACCGGCTTAAAGAGTCATGTCTGTTTAATGCACGGGAACCTATTCAGAAAATATCTCCTTGCGTCTCGGCAGAGGATTTGACACTGGAGGTTGCCCATTGTGTTGGAATAAACAGATGTGCGCTGATTAATATAGTTGTAGGTAGTGTGTTTTTACGCTAGTCTATTTTAAACATATTTAAAATTAAAAACATATGTTGTACTGAAATGGCATGGCGGATGAAATCACCGTTTAGCATTGATTTATGTAAATTAAAAGTTCTATATATGTATTTTGTAAATACAAGGGAACGTACATCACATTTCTATTCCAGATATAGCCGTTGATGTTGCAATAAATGGACAGTTTCCATCTTTACCTGCCCAGTAAATGACAAGCTCAGTGTGTTATCCTTTGGATGACATTTCAAACAGATGCTGTTTTCTCCTTTGTAAAACTTAATGCTATTTCCAACATTTGATTTCCCTAAGGTAGTTCTGAGGTTAGAACATGTGCACTGTTAGCATTCAGGCAGAGAACGATTCGTTGTACTCCGATATTAAAATCTTGTTAGTTTTTATGGAGTTTGTGGAGAGCGTGTTAATCTTTTATTGGTGTAGTGGTAAGCAATAACTTGCAAGACTCTTGTGGAAGTATATTTCACATTACACATTATAATTGTGTATGTATGGGTGTGTGTGTGTATATAACAAAAGTATGGGGTCATTAACAAGGACATTTCTAGCTGTAACATAATTACAAAAGGATTTTCTAATGATCAATTAGCCTTGGATTAGCCAACACAATGTGCCATTGGAACACTCGAGTAACGAGAATGATAAAGGGCCTCCGTGCACCTCTGTAGATATTCCATTAAAAATCAGCCGTTTCCAGTTACAATAATCATTTCTGATCCGTTTCGTGTTATTTTAATGGACAAAATGCTATAAAAAAAATCAAGGAAATGTGTTACTCCAAACTTTTACATATACACCGTCACACTTGAGGGATACATTAGTGGGCACCTAGTAACCTACTATTAGCTCCCTTCTGCTCACGCTACCTTTACATAGGCTGCCAGGACCAATCAAGAACAATCAGCAACTTAAATGGGAGATGGATTATCGTGCAGATCCTTAGAACATGAAATTAAGATGGCCGTTTTAATGGGACTTTAGAATCTAGATTTTAAGAGAAACAAGGTTGTTAAAGTTGTTCAACACTGTTATCTGTTTTTAGTAAACCAGGAGCATGAACATCAAATTGGTCTAGCAATAAAATCTAAAAAAAATATTATATTATTATAATGTATGTTAGAATGACTGGGCCACCAACCAGTAATGAAGAACAAATCCTAGAAGTTGGCCTAAGGCACTTTATCACAGGCCTGTGTTTACTGATAATTATAAGGACAAAATGAATAAATTCTGCGTGCAACTGTTCACATAAAATGAAACTAGAATATACCCACCACTATGGAATTCAATTACAACCTTTAGAGTTCTGCACTGATTTAGTATTAAGCACCATATTAATAAAATTCCTAATATCTAAGATGAAATATAAAAAGGGCTAAATTAACAGCTGCATGTACCCCAGAACCTATACTGCTGAACCCCACCGGTAGGAGTACTTTATTTTATAGAAAATGTTCTATGATTCTGTTGCACGCTTAATGCGTTCTGAAGGAACTGCTGTCCAGTGTAGTTCACTTTCCTGTTTTTGTGGGCAGTGGTGCTTATGGGCATTATGATCTTCCTTGAAAAATCAATAGAACAGCACAGGCCTCCATTGCAGCTCCCACATTGGGTGGGTGGCCATGCCAATGACCCTGCCAACTCCCACCACTGACCCATCCACTTCTTTTTCATTGAAACACAGTCAGTGGCATATGCTGGACTAGGCCTAGGGTGTGCTGCTCCATGGCCCAGTAACAGGGAGCTCACTGATCTCCCCAACCCGTGCATTTACAAAATAGAGGCTGCTCGCCACAGCCTCCATAGACTGCATTAAAAGACACTGTGAACCTTTAAAACACAGAGGTTGGTGGGTGCAGACCGGGCACTGCTCTGGGTCAGGGCTTGGGCAGCGCCGAAAGTAATTACACTGTTGAGCACACTTATCCCAATTTTGACACCAGAAATGTTGGGGGTACAATTTTGTAACATGCCCTTTGGTTGTTGAAGACTTTGAAGCATCCTGGGAATATGGTGTCAAATATGAACTAAGCTTGGATTGGCTGGTCACTGCTGATGTCACACATTTTCACTCTTTGTACTATATTGCTAATGAGTTCCTCTTCCTTCTTTGAGAGATTTCTGCTTCATATTCATACCTTGGAATTCTCTGGGTTTGGCCTGGAGAACTCTGGGAGGAGCGCTGCTTCTCCAGTTGTCCGGGTCAAGACTCGAATCCTCTGGATCACGGAAGCAGAGTCCTGACACGCCTGACGGCAGCGGGACTGCTCACTGATGGCAGCAGGAACACCCACCGACATCCAGGGTATGGTCATATTTTAAGGGAAACTGTATAACAGAACTCTGTAAATATGTTTGTTATTATTAGTATTATTAGTGTTTTTTGTCTGTATGTGTTTGTTGGTGTATAAAGGACAGTAGTTATTGTGTTACAGAAAGCATTACATGCATAGCTGAGACATTGTTTGTTTTGTTGCCGGTTGTCCATGGCACATGTCACAGGCAGTAATCGAATTATAATTGAATGGAAACGTCTCTATGTTTCTAAGTGCAAACCTGAAGGCCTAATGTGATTATAATTAACGTATTTACTAATTATTCTTATAAAACAAATGAGAAGAGACAATTTGGCTGAAAAACAAGGTCTTGTTTTTCGAGATTCTTCGTTTAAAGAGGTCAATGATCATTTTGCTGAAATTAACTTGGTTAATTTTGCAGCTGCTCTCAAGGTGCTGTGGATGGAAAACAATAATCAGAAATGTGATGCTTCAGTTAGATTTAGCTTCTGTTTGTTGCTAAGGAGGGACGTCTGTTTGGGAGTAGAACAGCATTGGACGGCTGAATCAAGTTGCATAGAAATACCCTTAACAGTAAAGGTGTTTAGCAGATAATCACCTAAAATTACATTCAGGTGCCATAATGTTTGCTGAGGCCGATATGATGCCCAGGGACGAGCACAGATCCACATATATAATACTGTGAGAAGCAGGAGGTCAGATAAGTCCAACAGAGGAGACAAGGAAAGGAAATAAAGAGAGGTCATAAATGTTCTGGGAGCTTTCTCTTTTCTCTATGTCTGAGGTACAAGGCAAAGAAGACAATAGCCTTCTGGAGCAAAAATAGGAGGTGGGTCCTATTCCAAACTCCAAACGAGGTCCAACCTATTTCCTTTTTTCCCAACCAAAAGGCATTTTAATTAAATGGTATTTAAAAATGGTATAAACCTGTGAAATACATGCAAAGAAACAGAAGTGCAATCATAAGGGAAAATAAAAAAATAAATAAAGAATGTTGTTACTGACCCCAGCCATCTGGCTAGCATTACAGAAACACCAGCCTGCCAAAAGGAGCAAATTAGATCAAAATAAGAACACTTAGCATGGACCACCCGGGGGATTTAATAACACATTGAGCTTCGGACATTCTGGCCGAGTCTTGTTCTTTGAGTACTCATGACTGGTTCATGTGTGCTCCTGGCCAATTCCTCTCTCTAACATTATGCCTGGTTATCTTTTATGTGCTCTTGTTCCACCCCATTATCTATCTGTGCTCTCAGCTGACTCCTCACCCTGTAAATGCTCCTAATCAGACCCCTGCCTATGTCACATGGTCCCAAATGATCTCTCCCTCTATGTGCAGTAGAACCTAGGGACCACTCTTGGCCACTCTTTTTGTTATTCTTACTATTGACCCCATTCTGTTTGTTGTCCTCTTTCGCTAGTCCATTCTCCATGTCTGCATGCTTCTGCCCGGTTCCATATTTCTGGTCCATGCCACCCCTCCCCCTATCACTCCTCTTAGCTAACCTATCTTTTCCGTAGCTCCACTGCTCCTCACCTCTTGATACCTGCTCCTTGTTGCCTCTCTCACCTCTAGCCCTTCAATAACTCCATACCCATACCTTTGCTCTTGTGTTAGTTTTATACGCTGTCCTCAAACTGTGATCTTTCTTGCCCATATTCATTTTGTTTTGGCAAAAACATGTACAATTTAGAATCCAAGCTGATTTTCAAGACAAGAAGTATGTCCATAAAGTTCTCAAAGAAGGCAGGACCAGCCAGTAACATTTTAGTAGCCAATGCCGCCTGGCTCCTGGGGTCCTAATAACTGTTCGTTGCAGTGAAAATATTCTGAAATCTACTTGAATAGCTAAAATGTATTTCAAAAAGTATATTTAGGCGAAGATAGTATTTTTATGTTAAAACACATTTTTGTAACCATTTTTGAGTTACACTTGAAGTAGCAGGAAAAAAATGAGCATTTTAATTTAGACCGTATTTCCAATTTGCTGCCTGACCTGTGTTCTTAATGTCAGCATCAAATTAGAATGCTGGGCTGGCTTCATTTGCCAATAAAGCACAAATACAAGTTTGCCTTACTGTAGACATATAATTAAGTGCTCTGATTTTAAAAATGTCAATAAGTAATGAACGAGGTTCTAAGGACAAGGTCATCGCTGGCAGAGGTACAGGGTCAATTGCCAGCTTGTAATTAACGTGATCCATACCAAGGCAAGAAGGTAAAGTGATAAGTTAGAAATGATGAGGATAAATACAGAGCAATTCAAGCTAGTAGTAAAAGTATTAATGGTAGGATCCATGATGTAGCTGTATACTGTAAAAATACTGTTTTTATAAGTTCCTCTGAAGGTTTAAAGGGACAGTTTAGTGTCTCAAGCAGCATCACCAACAAACAATGGATGATAAAATATTTTGTCCTGTTATATGCATTCTTCAACCTGTTAAAAAACCTTGAGGACCACCTGTGGTCCCTTTTGTCAGTGTTGAGCTTCCATCAGTAATGTCAGCGGGCAATCCTGCCCGCGTCCCGCAAGGGGTAGGCTCTGGGTAGCCAGAGCCCACAAGTTCCCAGGTATGCCTATAAGCATCTGCTTTTGTTTCACGTGACAGCCAAAATACAAATGGAGTAAAATGATACTTAAATGTGATAAGGCCACATGAACTCAGCAGAACTAGGAATGATGTTTTCATTGTTGGATTTATTATTTAAAAAGTGTTAAATTCAGGAGAGTAGGTGGGGATCATAACAATGAAGAGTTCTTTCACGTTTGACAAGTCGCTGAGGCTAAGCACCCGTTGAACCTAAAATGTTACTGCTGGTGCGTAACACATCTAGAATTGTGAATATGCAATGAAGTGATGCTGTATTGAGAAATGTGCAGACCTTGCCCTGCTTCTCTTTCACCTGTCCCACCTTCTGAGCTCCTTTTAGTGCGTCCTGTTCCATAAGGATGTCAATTGGCATTTCACAGCCACTTCTAAAACCCTTACTCTCTATAAAAATGCTCCGGCACAGTCATTTTCTAGCGCTGCTGAGAATTTTGTAGAATAACACAAATTCATTCATGTTGCTCCTGAACGCACTGTTAGAGAGAGGCTTTATACTAAAGTTCTTTGTTTTCTTTGTAAGCAGGATTTCTATAATGTCTTTTCATTCCTAATGCATTTAGAGAAGGACTGATACGCTTCTCTGCCTTGGGGAATATAATACAAATCCTTTTTTTTTCTCTTTCCTTTCTTTCTTCTTTCGTGATCATAAATCTCTATATGAAATGTATTACATATTATGTTCTGAAAGGAAAGCATGTAGAAGAGGTTTCTTTATTCGGCTTTGTTTTCTCTTTTGATGTGGTGCCGTGCTGCGTCCTACCAGCAGGTTTTTAATGAAGAAGAAAGAGAAAAATGAAAAACGGAAAATAACTTATCACAATCAATTTGTTTTGCTGTTATCCAATGTTAATCTCATCTGAGCTTTGTCACCACAAAAATATATTCATCATTTTTCTCATCAGAACATTTTTCCCAAAAAATTTCACATAGCTGTCTTTAAAAGTCTCTGATAGATGACGTCTCTGGACAGGATTATGTGTATTCCGAAGACCTGTTTTCTAGACAGGGAGGGGGCATCAACAAAGACACTTAAAGCATCATGGGAATTGTAGTCCACAATAGCTAACTCCATGCCAAGCATTGCCCATGTCCATTGTAGAGCCTACATTTTGAAGTGTCTAAAGCTGATCATCCCTTTTTCTTTGGGTTAATAACTAATGTTTAAACATTTCAGCTTAATATTAATGACTTCTTTATCTTACCACGAGTGCTGAATCATTTCAACAGAAACACCCTGCTGGTACCATTGATCTGGAGGGATTTTAAGAATTCAGTCATTAATCATCAAAAATGCATCGTAAATCATCCCAATTTGGTAAGCAGTAGGTTGTCGCACATTTACAGAAAGGCATTAATAAATGAAATCATTGTGCTACACGTTGCCTTTAACCTTAACACTAAAGAAGGATGACTAACTAGCATTTTGGAATTATTTAAATGGTGTCCTATAGCATGGTATATGGGTTAAAATGTTCTTGTTATCACATTAAATGGGATGTAAGTTAAGAATTTAAAATACATATTTGCTTCCGTTTATTAAAAAATCTGCTCAGCATAATGAATAATCAAACCCGCGGTCATTTGATCTCTGTAATGGTCTGCCTTTCATATATAGGCTTGTGGCTCAGCCTAGGTAAACCTGCTTCCCGTGTCACATATTTGCATCGTCTCCCTCGTCTTCTCTCCTTCTTATTAGGCCTTCAGAACTAAGAATAATCATACTGGTACTAATATAAGGAGGATTTCCATTACATGCGTGTTGGTTTATTGGTAATAAGTTGATGTAAAAACCCTTTACTCATGCATCTCGTTTGTGCTAAGCCGAAAATTATAGGTTTTTGGGAAGTGACATGTCCACTTTAAATCCACTGTGTAATCACAGAAGTTCTGATTTCAAATAAATCATAAAGCAGATGCTTTCTCTGCAAGGGATAAAATGCATTGGTATTCCTACAATACGTCTCCACCGCTACTCAGCAAACATAATTTATTCTGCTCAATTTATTGTGCTTTGTTTTAATTTTTCATAATTGATTCTTATCAGAGTGGCATCATGTAGAAAAAGGTACCATTAATTCCCGAGACCCGAGCTGTCAGGACAGTCCCGGAATCTGTGAGCTGTCAGTGACCAGGGAAACCGGCAATTGTGGGTGTCTGGAAATGAATTGTATAGAAATTAGGCTGGCCCACCATAATTAACGAGTCCCTAAGCAAATGCTCAATTTTGCATACTTATTATTATCACAATCATGTCGATAACATTTATTTGGTGTTACCGGATGTATATTTAATTGTAAATTGATCTTTTCATTTGTAGGTGATAATTATGTTTATATATTCATGTGGCAATATGGATTTAAGCTTGCATAATTATAACTGCATAGGTAGTTTGACATTTTTCATTTACTAGCTGCACAAAAATGTTCTCTTTCATATAAACAAATTCTGCGATGAATGAGAATGGTGCGATTTTCTAATATCTGGTTCAATCATTCCCAAGTTGCTCCTACAAAAGAATAATATTGATACTGATCCTTCTTTTACTGAAACTGATTAATTTATGGTTGGCTAAGAAAAAAACTGTAAAAGATTGGAATGTAAAGATTTACATTTTCAGAATTGTAATGATAGAACGGAAACATTTGTTTAACCTCCAGCCAATGTTGGCCCGCATCAAATTTCTAGGGGCTTTGAAACTTTGGAAGTTCTTACTAGAAACCTAGTATTGAGTGTATTACAATATTCTAAAGCTCTAAATGTCACCATGATGTTCATAGAAACAGCAGAACACGTGTTTGTAAATTAAACTTCTAAGAACATTTTAAAATTATATGATGCGAGGTTCACATTTTTAGGCAAAAGCTCACCGTGTGAGGTCATGGTAAGATTGGATCAATATAGCAAGTAGCAAGTAGTGTGCATTCCCGGTTAAGCCAGTGCCATTATCTTGAAGCCTCTTGAGGAGTGTAGAATGGGCTCTTTGTCATTGTGCCTTGTAAATGACTAGTTCTCTTCACATACAAAGGCCACAAGGTGCGTCTGAGGCTGTTGTTTCTCTTGTGCAATGGAAATTTTTGCACTTATGAGTCTCCTTATCACTTGAATCAGTAATTGCATAACAAGGTAACCATTTAGAGCCATCTCAACGTAGGGCAAGCTATTCAGTTTTGACCCATGTCAGTTGAGCTGGTCTCAGAATCTGTATATTGAAGTTGTATATGGATATATACGGTACAATTTCAAGGTTTTTTTCCTATTTTAGTACACCTACATTTTAACTTAACTTGACCATATATTTTAACTTGACGGATCAATATAACACACAAATGACTGCAATTTGCTGTAAATTTTAGGCTTTATGTTTCAGTGACATTCTGGTTTTCACATTATCATTTAATTGTCATGTCCCCATACATCAAAATAGCTTGAATCAAAGGACAGTAAGTCAAATAGTCATAAGCCAAAGAAATGATATGAAGAATCATGTTGAGCTCTACTTATATACACATTAAACCACCGTGCGAGTGGGAAAGGAATACAGAAAGTAACGACATCCTAATACAGCAATGTATCAAACCAAGTTCAGTATGT
Organism: Spea multiplicata; assembly: GCA_009364415.1. Lineage (NCBI taxonomy): Eukaryota > Metazoa > Chordata > Amphibia > Anura > Pelobatidae > Spea > Spea multiplicata. The sequence goes on from VKOC01000008.1 coordinate 15,160,477, forward strand.
AACATAATTTGAGTCGACAGAGCATAGAGTTACCAAGATAGCGCGACATGTAGAGCAAAACCTACAGCAATCGTACTGCGATTGTAGTCGGCAGAGCATAGAGATATCAATGTAGTATTTCAGCGTGCAGAATATGACTTCATCTGATCTTAGCTGCAGGCCTGCTGAATGGGAGATAATTGATACGTCTGCAAAAGCATGATTCCGATGATTCCGAGTTGCTATTGGCAAGCATTACATTGTGTTTGTGTTTGAACACTAAGTGATCAGTTGAGAATACACATTCCTGGCCTTATGTTAAAGAAATCCTCTTAAGTCACTTGGTTAAAACCAGGCATATGCTCAGCACTCGGGCTGCTGCTCAGGTACAACTCCCAGCTGGCTAACTGAGGGTGATGGAAATCCATCTTCTGATGGCGTTCATTAAATCAACTCGCAGGAAGGTGTGTGTGTTATGTGCTCATTTCACAGTCAGTCATTAGGACTGCAACCAATTTCCCGGTGAAGGGCGCTTATCACACACGCACACACATCTGTTTTTACAACTGTAGACTACAGCTTACAAAGGGTTTGTAGAGGTATGAAGGCTTATATTTACTGACTTTAGGCGGAACACCCTCTGTGAGATGCTTGTACCCTTCGTCATGACCAGTAGAAGCATAGCCCAGAAATACTTTGCTTTCTCAGAGCTTTCTACACTTTCCTAGTCTCCTTTTCTGTGACTGAATCATAGTAAGAGGGAGACATTTTACAAGCTTTCAGGTTTTAATGGGGTCCTCTGGGAGTTTCTCCAACAACAAGCCCTTTTGGCCCGTTTTCGGTGAACACCAACTGATTGGTTCAGTTGGAATAACCTATAAATGTGAATCTTTTTATATAAATATGGATGAGCAGCTGGAAATGGTCAAACTATTAATGAGCTACAAGTTCAAAGAAGGTCCAGCTGCTCAAAGCCGATGAAAGATCAGGGGTTGTAGTTAATCAATAACTGCAGAACCACTGGTAGCGTATAAATGCAACATGTAGCAGAGCATTATGGGAACTGTAGCTACTGCCTTAAACGTTGGTATGTATGCACCCTTTAACATTAACCTTGCATGTCCTGTTGAGGTGCCCTTTCTTAACGTGGACCTTTCTGCAGTGGTATAGCCCCTAAAAAGTGAACTGCCACTGGACATTAATCATTGTGTTGAACACAGTACAGCATAGAAAACAAGTTAGGTTATTATATTTCTCTTATTTTAAACATCCAATAAAATAGTTGGTCCCGGAAGAAGCTGTGGCCAGTCATGCGAGTCTGCTTAAATGTAAATCAATGCATACTACTGGTTATAGGCAAAAAATGAATCCGATGCAAGAATGCATATTAATATCAATTATGTATAAAACTCCAGCACACTCTGCAGTCTTTTACAATCAGGTTATTTAAATACTGAGGTGCTCTGGGCCCTGGATCTACAAGCTCTTTAAATTATATTGGTGGAGAAGCTGGGGATTAAGTAAAAAAAGAGCAATTCTGATCTAAGTTGTACATGTGGAGCAGTTTCCATAGAAGTCAGTGTACCAGAATTGCTCTTCATACATGATCTCCACTGTATTAGTGACCAAAAACTCTCCACAGAGAATATAATACAATATATTTTTTAGTACAAACTAGGGTGGACAACCCCCCGCCCCGTCTTATAGTTGTGTCATTGCAATGCATTCTGCATAAAAAGATGTTGTTGTAGTCAGCAAGAGCAGTCCTAAGGCTGGGTCAGAGGTCCCGTCCCAAACTGACATATCCACCTGTGGAAGGGGTGCAGGAGCATTGCTGCCAGGTGGCTCAGGTGCCCCCATCACCCTGCAGTGCCTGGGGCAGCTGCCCCTCTAGCCCCATGGAAGTTACTGCCCCGATCTGCATGATTGTTCCTCCCTATAAAGTTAAGTTGCTGATTTTTGTTGATTGGTTCAAGGAGCCTTTGTAATATGGGTGAGATGAAGTGTGAAGACTTCAGGACAGGAAATTTAACAAATGATGCTGGATATGCCACAGGCTGCCAACAAAATTCCAGTTTCACACCAGAGACATATCTAATTTGAACCCTGCTTATTGAATACAAGAGAGCTCAAATGCCACACCAGTCTTAAAGCAGATACATTCACACATTTTACTCTGACTGCACAATATGAAAGTAAAAAAGAATCAGCGTTTTCTTCAGGCCCCTGATAATTAATAACACTGTTACATATACATTTATTTGTTATCTGTGTTTTTAACCAGAGTACCCTTTGTAAGACACAAATTATGGAAGGTGAACAAACTGCTTATTAAAGCGAGACAATGAAGGGCAGGCATTATTTTTAAAGGTTAAGATGTAGTAGAAGCCATCGGAGCATCCTAAAAGTTATTAAGAATGCTCTAGAATCCACAGAGTGTGATATTTGCAAAGGCCATTGTAACCTTTTAAAGCCCTGGGAATGCTACAGGATACTTACCCCTATCATAATGTGGAACAAAAAAATGGTTTTATGGTTTTGCTGTGATTCTTGCAGTCTGGAAACTTTTTATCCATTTGATTTCACTGCTATAATTGGGAGCTGAGACAAGCTTGTCGTATTCTAATGGCTCTAAATCACAACCCTTTGCGCTAAACACAGCCTACCTGTAATATCACAGTATCAAGGAAATTCTACTGAAAATGCAAAGATATTGAAGATACCCAGAGTGCTTGTGTACTGCTGCTCAATGTTGAGTGGAGCTGCCATATTCATATTATCAGTAGGGTACCTGGCAATGAGTGCTACATGGTTTTTTGTTATTAATGCCATGATTCTGATCTGAGATTTTGTTACGAATATTAGATACATATAGCTTACAGCCCAAGGAAAATAACAAAAGCGTAAATTGAACTCAGATTAGTGTGTTTTGCAGCTGTTGCATGCCTCCAGAGCTGGCTGTATCATTGAGGCCAGATATGTGGATTCCTAGGTGCACTGGAACGGTGGGGTTGTCTTGACTCTTCTCGAAGAAACATGGCCAGTACGGAATGCCTTGGCTCAAACTGCCTGACAGACCTAAGCCCCTGTAGACACTGCAGTCATGTGTGTTGTTTGGTGGACCTGGTTCAGGGTCGTTAACATTGAGGACATGAAACAGGCCTTTGGCCTCCCTGCACTCTCAACTTTATACATTAAATAAAATCTACAGTTCCAAGAAATATTTTGACTAGTTTTTAAAAATAATCTGTATACAATTCATTAATAGTGCCCTGTTCTTCACATTTTCATTCATGCATTCCCTTGATAAACGTTGGCTAGAGCAGTGGACAGTGAGGATTTGCCCCACCACTTGCCCTCTCTCTCTTGGCTGCCTGCATCACTGTGTGGTCACATATTCCAGGTGGAAAACTTGCCCCGCTTGCTCCATAGACGTTTCTCTGTCATTAGATACGCTTGGCTGTCTTTTAAAAATAGACTTCAGATTAGTTACCACTTTGTAGGCAATTCCATCTGGCAGTCTCACATGTCGAGTGAATGAACAAAACATTTACCCGTCTCTCTAGCATGGAAGGGTTACGCACCTAGGCTATAATCAAAGTTTGTGACCCTGCAAAAGCCTTTCTTGCCCTCCAGTGATCCCAGAAGCTTGATGTCTAAATAATTGGGAAAGGTTATGCACATTGGACAAGAGGTTGAGCTAGGATGAACTTTTCTAATTGAGATAATAAATCACAATTACCGTGTACCTGTGAAAGCTGCAGTGGATGGCCGGACATCCATTAGTTTGGCTGAGCCGAGTAATTCTAATTTTTTTAATATGACAGTGCTAGCCAAGGAGAAAGTCACAGGCGTGTTTCTTAAAAAGCAGACCCACAGGCGTGGAAAGTGTACGCTCCAGCTGGCGGGTCCTCACAATCTTACATTGCTCACAAAAGCAGATTTTTTAATGTTCATATTTAATATTTAATATTATGTGTTTAATGGATAGCTTACCCTTTAAGTATTAATCTTCTTGGATAGTTAGCCACGCTCCTACAACGATAAATAGAAAAATGAATGGCTAAGCCTGAAAACACTTAATTGATAGCACAAGAAATATAGAAATAGAGTAGCGCACAACCTAAAAAAGCATAAAAGCCAAAAAAATTCAGCTTCCCCGGTTGATGCTAGAATAAAAATGACCAATAAGTACACAAAAGAAAGCAAGAACTCAGCGCATGCCCAGTGTATACCATTCAAAAACACCTATTTAAGGCATACATATTGGGCATTCTGTTACACTATATGGCCATATATTGTTTAGCCCCCACTACGTCAAAGTACCGAGTGTTGAGTCCTATCTAAGTTTTTCATGGCTACAGTGCCAAGGAGTTGAATCAATGGGACTTATTTGAAAGCATTTTTATTATATACCAGGTCTCATCAGTCTCGTTTGTGAAAGGCGTAAGGGAAGGAACAATTATTTTCTGGAGCAACAAAATCCTACAGAAAAATCATACATTTTTGCTTTCTTCATTCCAAGCGAAAGTTAGTGGTATAGCACAAAGACAACTCAAAATGCTACAGAAATAAGATATGCGTTATTTGGAAATTATGAAACGTAGGTACGTTTAATAAAGGAAATCTGAAGTCTCTGTTCAGAGGAGCTTACAGTCTAATCATACTCACAAAGTGGTATGCCATAGCATATAAGATTTATTCCTCCTGGTGAAATGAAATTACAAAATTTGGTGTAGATCTGGGTTTCTACTTATGTGGTCCCTCTTAAAAAGACTGAAAAAAAGCATTCTGGGAATTGTAGTCCCCAAATAGCCTAAGATTGATGAAAGGTTATATTGGAGAAACACTAGTATAGACATAAAACATGAGGCTGACGTCATTTGGTGCACAAATAAATCTATGGTTGATGTCTAAGAGATGTGTCATTTTCTATTGCAAATGTACTCTGGATCGATTTTTCATTATTTCTTTTATTGGAAGAATTTCATGCAATGATTGCTTTTTTTAAGAGCCCATTAAATACTGCCGGTTAGAAAGATAATGGAAGTGCTATGTTTAAAGTGAACCTGACACCCAAAATTATTTGCTGAGCCGGGCAAGAGTACTAAAACTGTGTATGCCAACACCAAACAACCTGAAGCTCTTTTTTGTTTCACTGCAGCTGGCTTCACATGGCTGCCTGGTGGTGATGGGAGTCCAAGAGCCGTTCGAGATCCTGAGGTTCTCATGATGTGTGCATTATTGTAGCGCTTATAATGTTTAGATCAGGATATGTGTGTGTGGTTTAATCCCTCTCCATGGTCCTGGAACTATCAAATATGTTTTTTTATCAGCCTCAGTCATGTGTAGCAATAAAGATAAACGAAAGCAAAAGAAAGAAATCTTGTATTAATTTTTTTTCAGATTTTTTCTTATATATTTTTCTAACTTTTGGAGTCTGGATATCAAGGATTTTATTTATTTTCTTACTGACACTTGTCGAACTGTTGTTACTTTTTTGTAAAACGCATAAGGAGTGGTTTGGATTTTTTTTTTGCTGCAAGCAAATATTTTTTTAAAAAAAACTTTTATTTTTCTCTTAATTTAAACGTGCTATTATTATGGCCTTTAAAATTGAAAGGAATATGCAACGCCGGGTTATTACGCAGAGATGTACATTTTACTTATTCCAGTCGTACCTTTTAACAGTACTTAATTATGTGTTAATTCTAGCAGCAGCTCACATATTTTTATTACATACACAAATAAGATTGGTGCGCTCGGGGGGTCTGGAACATATTGCAATCTGGAGTGTGTTAGCACATCTACGTATAATGATGGGGAGGTGATAGCTCGCATATTACTCGGCTATTTATGTAATGCTGACTTGGAGCCGCAAAACCTATCACTCCTCTCCGTGAGATTTTCAGTTGTTTGTTCACTTTTAATCGCTAAATCCTGAGCAGAAAAATTGAATTATAAGGGATTGTAATTATTGAACCAGCTGTGGACCACGTGTGGCCTTCCAGCCTCAGGATTAGACCTATTTCCCCCAAAAAATTACAGGCTGTCAAAATCAGTAATAAGTCATTATTATATATATATTGTGTGTATGTGCACAGCTAGAAATTTCCTCTAGTCCGTTCACCCGCGACAAATATAAAAATCCAGCAAATAAGTAAAAAAAAAATCATGAAGAATGAGTATAAAGCCACGGCTGCTTTTTGTGGACTTATTTTTTGGGGCCTTTAAAATGAATTATATACACACTTAAACCAAGGATTTATGAGTCCCAATTACTTATTTAATTTTACACTGAATGCACAAATTTAGAATCCAAAGAGTTTTTTAAGAGTAGCAAATAGAATATGAGTTGCATGAAATATTCCAGTGTCCAGGGTCACTAAACTGGTGCGAGATTACACACAAGATACAGGCACAACTATATTGTTATGCATGTAGGTGCAACAATTAAAATTGCATTTTTAAAAAATATTTAAGAATTGTTTAAAAAAATATGTGTGTCTGTACTGAAACCTCTGTATGGAAAAAGGTCTTCTGACTCCTGGGTTTTTTAATCTGTGTTTAAGATATTTAAAGGGCACTTTGGCCATCATATGCATTTTAATATATTTTAATATGCCTTTTAATTCATATGATAGCTGAGTTGTCCCTTTAAATTTTAATAGTGTCTCCTTGCAAATTCATGGAGGGGGGGGATTTAGCAGAATGCCCTTTGCTTCTTTTCCACTTTAATATGCATTCTTTGTTGAAAATCCTGTCTAGGACTGTGGAGTATCCATTCAAGTTGAAAAAAGTTGGCTTCTAAGAGTAGTTGTGATTTTAATAATATTTTGAGAGGACAAATTGTTTTTCACTGGCATCATTTAAATAATTCACAGCTAACGTTTTACAGAATTAAATGTTGGAAGACTGCAAGTTAATTTTTACTTAGTGGTAGGACTGGTATCCTTAACAGGGATAGACGTGCCCAGGGCCCTTATTTGTGCCCTTCTCCAGACGGCGTGATAATCCATGGTAGGCTTCATACTACTGTAGGCTCCCCCCCGCAGCCCGCCATAGTTTTGGCTACTAGCACTTGACATCAATAAGAGGGTGTAAAGAACAAGTCTATCTTCAAACCATAAATCCAACAGGGCAAACGCCTTCCACTACTTGGGGCAATTGCGTTCTTTTTTTCCCACCTGCGTGATAGTGAAATTTGTATTCATTCGGTAGACCAATATAGGCAAACTAAGTTAGTCTTCGGTAAATACATTCAAATATTTGCTTTAGATTGTCTCACGGGCGACACCTGTGCTCCTTATCTCTTCCCAAAATGTGTTCTTGTTTGCTGTTGGCTTTTTCTTGTCAGCCATGATAGAGAAATGAGCACCCCCCCTCAGAGCTCCTGGTTTGTGTTATTAATGATCTCAACGTTAGATGGAACCGCCGGAAGGGTTAATCTTGGAATTCTAAAGCACGCAGTGAAAAACCCGAACAAGCCACTTGCCATCGCAACCAATTTGCTATCTCTCGTGACTGAGGGTTGTCCGCATCCAGTTACACTCCCGTGTGGAGAAACAGAGGTTCAGCGTGATAGCGATCAGATGAGGAGAATAGCAAAGCACCAGGCATCCGACAGGACGTCAAAACTATCACTTTCCAGCTTTCTTTTGCTCTGACAAGGTTATCCGGTGAGTGACAAGGATACTGCCGGCAGCTCTGGAGCGGTGACAGGATCCTATGAGAAGAGTTAAATATGTTTGTTAGAGCGAACAACGAATTCTCACCTTTATGCTGAAAATTACGAAACTCTGGGGTCATTTTAAATATCACAGCCGTGCCATTTCTGTCAAATGTTTGCTCTTCTTTGTTACCATACCCTGAAAGTATATATATGTGTCAAAGTACACATATAAGAGAGAGAGCGGAATATCTACATACGATGCACATAATTAGATATGTGTGAGTGATTAACTGTGTATGTGTGTGTGAATGCAAACTACCGTTGAAAAGTTTGCGTCATTTAGAAGCTTCCTTTAAAGGAAAAGCAAACGTTGTCCTTGTTTCCCCGAAAAAAGCTCAGTGACCCCAAACCTTTGAAAGGTAGTGCGTGTATGATGTAATTGTGGTGTATTCTGACCTAGGGCAGGCCCAGAGGTCAGCAGAGAGCCTGCTATAATGTCACATCCCGGCACTCATTAGAGAGGACAGTGGCGCTGAGCTAAGGGGTGGCTGGTAAGTTGTCCTGGGTCGTACCTAGGGCAACCACTGGATCTAATACGATGCCTCCTCCTTTAGAAATGTTCAGTGAACCTTTGAAGAAAAAAAAATTGGGTGCCGTTGTAGCTGCTGTCGCCATAGCAACATCAGGTTATATGCTAAAGGTTACCATGGCAGTAATACAGCAAGAGAAGGCTGTATTATTAGATTAGAATATATCTGTTGTTTAGCCATGAACCATAAAATGGCAGTTCCTGTAAAATGTCAGCTCGGACAGTTTTTGGAATAAGGATTCAAAGTCGGCTCCAGACACGTCAAAAGAAAAATAAAATGTATTACTTTGTGGACTTTATTTTTATTTCAAAGTATTTACTGGGCTAAAGAAAGTGGAAATTATGTTTATAGAGGTTTACGGTGATGTCATTAAATGACATTGGACTTTTGGCCGCATTTCTGTGTTTAAATTTCTTTTTTTCCCCATTGAGAAATTAAGCAATTAAATCTTAGCATAGCTGCCATTTTATTCTTTCCTCACATAAAAATAACAGAAACAAGAGACTGTTTCATTTTCTATCAGTGCCTGCCTTTGTGTCATTTGACAATTAAAGGGTTCCTGGCAAAATTACGAAAGAGGCAAAATGTTACTTGATTTAAGGATAAGTTTTGGGAAGGGTTTGGGCACTCAGCAGTGTCAGGAATGATGTTTCTAGCTCTGCATTTAGTTGTAAAAGTGTTAAATTCAGCGCAGCACAGTCTTTGGTTGAATTGGTTAAAGTGTCTATGTCTATGTGTATGCCTATGCCAGGTGTAAGTGGTCTTCAGGGCTGGGTGCCAGCAGATTACCACCCCGACGTAACTCATTCCTTCACCTACACATACTACTGTGAATGAATACACACATTGCATTGATACAGAATACCAGTGTAGACAGGAGGATAGACATAACCTTGCTCTGAAAATTTCTTGTAATCACACAACCTCAGCTCCCGGGCTAGTGTAGGAGGAAAGGGCAATGGGTCCCCGGGGAGGAATTGCCAAATTCAGTCACAAAGAACAACAGGTTGCTGAATCCATTTTAATATGGAGGTGGTTAATTGCTCAATCAATGTTCTGTCACTTGCCGACTCTTCTCTCTTTATCTGTGATAATTAGCGCTCCCAGGGGTCAGAACTCACAGACACACCTATATCATCTGCCAGCAATGGGTCCCATAACCCTAAATTCTGCCAGCTTCTATGGGGCGAGTGTTGTGGAGGGCATCGGCACCTGCAGAGGTCAATGTGTTGAATCATTTTAAAGGGATACAAAAAAAGTGAAAATTCGCAATACAATTTTTCAAACCAAGTTTTATTTTCTTCCAGCCTTGATTTGTCTCGTCCATGTAAGAAAAATTAACCCCTAAGAATAAAAGCGGAAAACTGTGTTGGCTATTATTGCACTCACAAGTCCCTTTAAGTTTTCTTGGTGCCCCCCCTTCGAGATTGCATTTGCCCCGTTTCCCACCCCCCCCGCGCTATTTGCCATGCAGGAGGTGCATCTCCTGACAATAATATACTTACCCCCAGTCAGCTCCAGCGCAGGCTTAGCGGATGTCTCTGGGGATGTCTAAAAACCCTATATGCACACGCTTGGGAAGCAGTTGGGGAGCTGCAGCTTCTACCAAAGGCAAGAACTGTATTATTTATTTTATTTTTTTTCTTTTCAGAAATACATTTGTAATAAAGTATTCGTAAAGTCACAAAGAACATTCTAGTTTAAACAGTAGGTGTGTTGCTACCTCCTGCCCTTAATTTGTTATTAATATAGTGTACCTTATTTTACAGAAGTGCGTTATGGGAAGCAGGCACATTTTGGGGAGATTCTTTGTCATTCTGACACATCTCTGTAGGCGGCTTTCTATCTGGCAGCAGCTGGCCTACTTTTCTTTGGTGTTTGGGTCTGATCGTTTCATATTTATTAAGCTTCCTTAGGAATCGCATAGCAGGTGGGTGATCTCATTGCGAGACACATCCCTTTAAGCCTACCTCAGTGGAAGGCTGTCCTTTTTTTATGCCATTGACAGTTTAGCTTGAAGCTATAGACGCTGTGTATAATGCTGTTATGTTGCGTTGACAAGCGTTCACGACAAGGATCAATACAAGTGGAACGGGCTTAAAAACCATTCAGTGTTCTAATGTTACAACGAAACGCTCCATATAAGTAAAAAAGCACATGGAGAACCACGTTTCTTAAAGAGACATCTCTGTGCATTACTAGAGAGTGATAATAATTATTGCCCCATTAATGATGTTTAAAAATGTCTGCTGATTGCAGGGAATATCTGCATTGATTTCTGAAGTTATATATATATATATATATATATATATATACATGCTGCTCATTTTAATCATTCTTATTTATTGATTTATATAGTGCTGTCAGACTCCCCTTCAATGTGCAAATCGGGCATACGAATTATGATAGTAATTTAATAACATGATAATAAATAAAATATAAATGCAATACAATTCTCATATGTGGCAAAACACCCTTACATTGTGAATAAAGTATAGGTGTGCAGCATGTTTTATAAGGTAAAAACCAAAATGTATAAAATATATATATCCATAAATATTGTGATATATATTATTTGTGTGTGTATTAGGTATTTTTAAATAGTTTTTTTATATTTAGGCATTTTCCTACTCTAGAGTTAATAGCAAGGAGCCCAGAAGTTCCCAGGTAGGTTAATTGTCATGTGACAAAAGCAGACACCTATAGGTTCTGATTATAGAAACCAAAAAAGGGTTCTTCTTATGTGTGACGGCAGATAAGAAGCATTCTACTCTGCACATTAAGGTCAGATCTCCTAAGATGTATTTGCTTAACATGGTGTAGAATGCAATTAATGTATTCACTAAGTGAACAGCATCTTTAAATGAGGTAAGGGACTGGAGTTTGTATTTAGTGATATACATGACATGGATAAGAAAAGTGTTAGCGCCAATCAACTGTAAATTTAGAAGAGCAGGACCATCTTCTCCTTCTGTTCCATTATGCCTTATGTGTGTTCGTGTTATTAATTTTGTTTTCACCCCTCGTAATCTCACTCCGAAATCTGCTAGCGATCTATAAATTAAATGCATTAATGATCATAATGATAATAAAAGTCAATTAAACAGATCTGCGAGCACACACGGCTGCTACATCTCTTGCAATTTCTTTATGTGATATCTTGCAAATGACTGATGTATTTTTTTTTATATAGTTAAATGTTTAGGAGAATATAATAATACCAGTCAAGCAGTTTTATTATTATTGGCGCCATAAAAAGGAAAACCAGAATACTTACCCTGTACAAAAACCAAGGGCATTCCAGATTTTTTTCTTCCAAAAGCACAGGTGTTAAAGGAATTTTCAGTGTAACGCATAATATAATGTTACGCTATATTAATTACTTGCTGATGTCCTTTTTGCAGAAAACTCCATGGTCTCTTAGTCTTAAGCCAACGTAGCATGCCCTGCCGTGGGGCCATAGAAAACATAATGGAGCCATTATTTGTGAACAAATGACATTATTGAAAGTGGGACTGCCACGAGCACAGCTTTTAGCAGAGGTGATGAAGTTACAAACTGGGAGAAATAAGGTAATGGGAACAAATAGCCAAACAAGCCCCGGGAAGATGGCTGCTCCCGTGGTATACACATAATGCGGGTTTCTAATACATACCCATCAACATTTCAGGCGTCCAAATCGTGTGCAACAGCACAGACCTCCATTGATTTTACAGCACCATGAGCCATTCATGGGCGATCAGAGGACCTTCCCAGCTGGCCCATGATCACCACTACCCACGAAGTCAGGACTGTCCCACTAAATTTAGTTCTGTTGACAAATACAAGTGTATTTCTTCTTACGCTGTAAAGAGCTTTGCATAGGTTTCTTTTTATGAACTGAACGGTAAGTTGCAGAAAAATGACAGCCCTGATTTAGGCGCCATTGTGCAGCTAACAAACTTGGTGTTCTGTCTGTGTTCTAGGTACTCGTATCCTGCCCTAAATTTAAACAGCAGTTGGAACTCATACATTCTATTTTTTCTTTTTACCTTCAACATAGGCCAATGTGTTTCACACACCCCTGATCCTGAATGGGTTATAATATAACAATTATTTTTATGTGCTCTAAATAAACAAAATGTCTTTTGTTTCTACTATAAACCCTTGAACTTGAACATATTTAATTTTCTTTCCTTCTCCCTTTTTATTTTACCAAGTAGCTTAAGCTCTCATTTGGCCGCCAAACAGATTGATGGCATATATGCTAATTATATTCTTTTCTATAAAGGAACAGTTCATAGATGGAAAATTAATTGGAACTCGTATGTCATATTCTCTATAATAGTGTTATGTGTAGTAGTTCCTTCATTACTGCTAATGCATTCGAGTCTCACCATGATATAGGATGCATATGTCTAAAGCATAAAAAAAAATATTTGCTAAACAGGTGTTTTAGAAAACAAGATAAACACCCAAACTTTTGAGAAAGCTGGTTGCATCTTGAGTATAAGCTGGCAATTAGTGAGTTAGCCAAACTGTCTTTGGCCATTTTTTATGATACTCACTCTCTTTTCTGTGTATGGTGGGGCATCTGTTGTCTAAGGCACCTTCCATCTGCCCCAAAAGGTTCATTTTTGCCATGACAAGCTTGGTGGACCAGCATGGCTGTGTTTCCAACATCTACTTTGCCCAAGTTGATCAAAAGAGGAGAAATGTTGAGTTTATTCCAGGACACAACATATACATCATGTACAGGGCATATCGACACAGTACAGGGCATATCCGACACAGTACAGGGCATATCCGACACAGTACAGTGCAGTCTTGACACTATGGGGGAATGTAGTGTGACTTCCCTGGGGTCTGACGGAGCCGGATTAGCTTGTGTGATGCACTAGGGTCAGCTCCCTCAGCTCTGTTACAGAGAAAAATATCTCCATCACTGAACTGATCCATGGAATCAACGATCCCAGTGGTACATTTTAGCCTTCCTGTGTCTCATCAGCGAGATGAGGTTTATTCAAATCCCACAGAAGACGTTTGAATAAAAGGGTGATGAGGGGCACTGTCGCACAGTCTTATCATTCCTCTTTGCGAAATGGGTTATATATTCCCTCGAAATGCAGAAAACATTGTGTGCATGGTGAATTATTTACCAATCTATATTGCACTGTAAATAACTGGTTTACTGAATTATGAATTACCCAACTGCCAACCCGCAGAGAAATAATTCCAGTTAACAAACAGATATGTTTTTCTACTTCATATTCTGGGTATGTCACTTGTTCTCCCTCGCACATAAATATCAAATTTAGCAAAAAATTAAAAATAAAAATCTGAAAATGTTACAGGAGACTATTTCATAATTGCAAATGAAAGCAAGAAAAAAATGGTATTCTGAATACTAATTAATAAATAAAATTGAATAAAATAAGAGATAAGACGCTCTTCCTCAATATTATGAGAACTGAAATATTTATTACTTGCTGGATGCAACTATCCTAAATCTAATTTTTCTATTTGTTTATTTAAATTTGGTATGTGTATGGAATTGGGACTGAATATGATACTTTATGGATGTGTTTACTTTGTAAATAAGTTGGGTGTCACTTGTGAGTTTTCATTATAAGGATGCATTGAATATTTATATTTAAGGAACAGTAACCCATTTTTAAAGTCAGATTGTATTTGGTAAATAATATAACGTGTTCCAGCTCCATGTTCCCTGTTTAGAAGCACGCGGCAGATCTTCTTCACATGTTTCACAAGCTTTTGTGCCGATGGCATGGACGTGGTTAAGCTGGGTAACTATACAATTATATAGTATATATTCAGGGGCTAGTAACAATGTTCTACCTACAGTGTGAGGCTATCCAAATGGCGCAGTAAAAACGCAGCCAAAAACATATTTTCAAAATAGCATGCTTGATATACAGGCCTGTCTACAAGATATTTACAGAATTGCACATAAAACTGGAGCAAAAACAGATCCAGTCTTTAACCCCTTGATGACAATTGCCGGTCCTGGCACGACACGCAAAAGCATGTGCTTTATGACAATTGACGTGCCAGGACCGGCACGTCATTAAACGGGTGCAGAAAGCGATCTGTTTTCGCTTTCTGCACCCAAAAAACGTTGCTGAATGCCTCGACCTCGAGGCATTCAGCAACGCCACGATCGGCACGAAGGGGCCATCTCTGGCCCCTCCACGGGGCGTCAACATCCGCCATACTTTGTATGGCGGCAGACGCCCGTTTTAAAAGCGTTTAGGAGGCGATCGACGATCGCCTCCTAAACTTAAATGGTGTCGCTGGAATGCCTCGATCAGGAGGCATCCAGCGACACCAAACACTAACCTTTTGTTGGGCTGTGACCGCTCCGGAGAGCGGTCACAGCCGCAGCTGCCGGCAGTCTTCGCCATCAAGGAAGATGGCCGCCGTCCTGTAAAAGGAACCACAAATTTTAAAAGTTCGCTAGATGGTCCAGACCATCTAGAGAACTTTGGCTCCACTTGCAGGTTGAATACAGGTACTGCATTCACCATGCAAGTCAATGGAGCCCAGCTTTCTAATCACAGTGTGATTAGTAAAAATAAATTAAAAAATAAAATAAAATTAATAATAATTAGAAAAAAAATAGTAAAAAACTAGTAAAATGTAAAAATCATTTCCCACTGATGTCACTATCAGGGGAACCTCCAAGTTGAAAAAAAATGTTAATTCTTTTTTTAAAAAAGACAAAAAAAAATAAAATGTATATATA
>VKOC01000008.1:15175562-15204154 GCA_009364415.1 Spea multiplicata
TCAACATGATAAAGGAAGAAAGTTTATTTAAAAGAGGAAATGCTACCACAACAAGAGGACATAGTCTTAAGCTAGAGGGCCAAAGGTTTAAATGTATCAGGAAATATTACTTTACTAAGAGGGTAGTTGATGCATTGAATAGCCTTGGCCAGTAGAAGTGGTAGATGTTAATACAGTGAAGGATTTAAGCAAGCAAGGTATAGGCATAAGGCTAAGCCAAATATAAGAAAAGGCCAGGGATTAAGGAAAGCATTTAGAGGTTGGGCAGACTAGAGGGGCCGAATGGTTTCTATGTTTCTATGTTAAATGAACCCATGGTAATAGCTTAGTTGCTTGCGCAGTGTGTGAGCAGCTACAAGAAAATGCTCCAGGCAAGGTAAAGATGTGATGATATGCGATGACGTGTGATGCATGAGGTATGATCCAGTCAGTCTGGTTTTGTGTGTGTTAATGTGAGTGTGTAAATGTGTTTGTTACAGTGATTTATGAATGTGTTATAATGTGTGTGTGTGCACGTGTGTGTGCTAGTGCATATGTTAAAGGTTTTATTTTTCTTTCATTAGTTAGTGCTTTTATGGAGCATTCATTTTGATATAATTCCAATAAGGTATATAATTAAGGTATTATATATTTTATATAATTCTTTTTTTCCCAATTAATTGTGTTTCCAGCCTCTGTCTGTTCTATATATATTTTACAGCTTCATAGGTAGTATCATGAACAAAACATCCTTAAACAATAATTACCATAATGCCTCTCCCAAATCTTTTAAAACCAAACCCTTGCCAAAAACAAAACAAAAACCAAAAAAAAACTACAAAAAACAAAGGCAAAAAAGCTGTCTCTTAAGGCCGACAGTTTGTCTACCTTAAGGAGACTCTGGTGTTGACTTGATATTATATTATATATAGGCAATGTGACTATAATAGGGTTCAAGGGATTGAAGGATTTATATCTAAAGCTTCAATATAGTTTCAGAAACAGGTGAAAAATAAGCCACGTGGCTTTCTTTTTTGAAAAATAAGAGGCGCCTCGGTACCAGGCTCTTGATGTAGTAGCTGAGATCAAAGGTTGACTGGTGACAGAGAGAAATTTAAAAGGCTTAACAAGGTAGACAGATAACGGCTATAAAAATCTATAACGAGAATGACCCCGTAGAAGCATAGTAGAAAGGGGGCTACAGTGATTTCCATTACTTATAATGCAATTATTTTATCCTCATTCTGCAGGTCTTGCACCTGGGAAGACCCGTTTTATTAAGAACTCCTGTGGTGCAGACCAGCTAATATATCAATCAGGAGAAATTATTTCCTACTGAATCAGTTTATTATCCATGACTCAAATAATGATTCTTAGCATGTGGCATTTTCAGCAGCGCACATTACAAAACGCACCGGCAATCCTCCCGAGGAGCAGAGGAATTGAGAAGAACAAATTCATTAAACTTGAAGCCAAGCTAAAGAATACATTTGATCTTCTTTCTACGGTTATTTTTTTCATGTTATTCTTCACAAAGATTGAAAATGCTTTCTGCAAGAGAGGTAAAAATACGATCAATAATCTAGAAACATAGATAGATCCAGTGGGGTAACCTTAGGCTGGCAGGTCCAGGGGGTGGCAGTCCGTCTGCTACCAAACGAGGGGGCAGATTGTCCCACTGGGTCGGTTTTACCCGATCTTCAATCTCCCCAACCTGCCCATGTATGCTATGGAGGCTGCGCCAACGCAGACTGCAGTGAAATTAGAATTTGGTTTTGTATCCCCACGCTCTGTGTCTTAAAGGCATGGCGGGCCTTGTAATGTGGTGCAGACATCAACTGAAGAGGGGAAAGCAGAAATAGTAAATGGCAGGATAGCTAATTACAATGAATCTATTTAAATGTGCACTCCAGACCCATTTTCATTTGAAATGTGTGGATTCCAGTGCAGTTTACGGCATACAAACCAGTGCAGGCATTCCTGGAGTTGGAAAATTAGACTTCTGTCTCATTTAACTTCATCTCCCAGCTACCTCTACTGAAAATAATTGCATGAATCCTAGCTTTAAAATTGATAGGCTGCCATACTAGAAACTTCTAATAATTTTACCATTCAGTATGGGAGGTGGAGGACTGTTATTTGTGGATATTATCAGATTATTTATCGCAAGGTGTCTTGCGATAAAGAAAAGGTGACTTGTCACAGTGTCCTTTCAGATCACAGTGGATGCTGGTCCCCAATCTTCTCTTGGGGGGAATCCATTGGGGGAATCTGGTCCCTTCTTCCCATCCATAGCAAAAGCAAGATATTCAAGGTCTCTCTCTGACGAAGTGAACTTCAAGAGGTGATGGCAGCAAAAAACACAACCCACCTCTTCCCCACTCAGGCTTCTCCACTAAATATGGCTGCCATAACAAAAAATAATTCCACCACCCGCCAGCATGAAGCCAAACATGCATAGAAGAGTCTGAAGATACTCGGTGTTCTTACCAGCTGCTATCCAAATGTGGACTTCTGTGTCCTCTCACAGGGATACCACTAGTGATTGGCTTAATGTGGTGGCTCCAAACACACATACGTGGATACATTATAAATTGTAGATATATTTTTGACAAATTGCACCACTTAGATGTCCATTTTCTTCCAAACTATATATGGCGTCTGTAAAAACAAGATCTCTCTTTATGGAAGTGGATTTCTAAATAGGTTGGCGTTAGCAACAATCCCACTAGCTGCGTAAAGCTTTTAAGATATGGATGGGTCGTTTTTGCTTTTGTTACATTCGTTTCAATGCTTGGTTCTACTGTATAATGCAGAATTTTCTTCAATCGATTGGACTCTTTTTCCGAGCTTTATCATCTATACTCAAGTCCTCTGACTAGGCTATTTTTAGACTACAGTGTCACCATCCGACAGAAATGTATGACATTTAACTAATCAGGGACTTTGCAGTCTAAAGCATACATAACTGGAACAAAAAAAAGATTGAATAGGCATTTTCCCCATTGTCTGTTAAAATTCATTATGAGCTATAGAATTGTTTCATGTGAATTTGATATAAAATTGTAATGGTTGCAAACCAGGCAGCAAGTGCTATAATTTAAAAGGCATTTTCATTTTTCATATGCCAAATCTAGGTACCAATTACAAAGTATTGTCAGCTCTTTTTTTTTTGTTCTGAATAAGGCTCTGAAGGAGAAACACTAAAACGGCAATCGATTTCATGCTTGTAACTTGTTCTATAAATCCATGGAGTCTAATATCAAGGGGTGGAAGAAATTACGATCATAAATCAGTTAATATTTTATATGACAAGCCTACAAACAGACAATGTCCTTGTTAGGCAGACATCTGCTGCTCCTGAAATGTAAACAGGTCTAGGGAATCATCTTACATTTAGTAATGGAAATGCAATTTTTTTTAATTTAGATTTTTATTTGTGTAAGGCTGTGATACTATTTTATTTAAGGGTGATATTATATATATATATATATATACGATACGATACCACTCTTTCGTTATATATAGTACTGTGAAAAAGTATTTGCCTCTTCCCAATTCTTCTGTTTTTGCATGATTGCCATACATAAACATTTCAGATCATCATATTAGACAAAAATAACACAACAAAGTAAAAAAAAACCCCTATGCAGCCCTATGTGAAAAAGTAATTGTCCCCGTAGTTACTAACTCAACAAATTTCCAAATGTAATAAATAATCAAGTTCAATTTCACTAGACACACCCAGCCGTGATTACTGCCGGCCCTGCTGAGTCTAAATGTCAATTAAATAGAACCTTAATGCGAAGTGAAAAAGGCTGGGAAACAAAGTCACTGCCGTCTACCTGTCTGGAAAGGATTGCAAAGCCATTTTTAAGGCTCTGGGATGACCAGCGAACAACGGTGAGACCCGTTATCAACAAACAGGGCAAATCTTGAACAGCGGTGAACCTTCCCAGATGTTCCCAGAATGGTTGTGAAGAAACACAAACTGGACTCCTAGGGTGATCTATAAGCTTATCGCAGCAAACATCATTAGTAGATTCCAGGTCTCCCTAATGCCATAGCAGAGGCTGTTTGGACTAACGTGGCATTGAGCAGCTAACCAATAGACCCAAACACATGGCATGGATGGCCATTCCTGGAGGTCTCCCCTAAGGACATGTATTTCTACTAGAGGGCTATGCGTTTTCAAACACTGCCCATAGCGCATTGAGATGGAGGAGGCTTTATTCCATCTGTTCTGGCAGTGTCCTGTTGCACAGACTTTGTTGAAATCCACTGAAAATAAACCAAAAAATAAAGTTTGTCTCTGACGAATCTTCTGTATTCTGTATGGACCTTTTCCAGGAACTCTCACTGAGGGTGCCATTGATAAAGCCTGGTCCCTAATGTGTTGTGTTAAGGATGCTTTGGACCTTTGTTATACCCCTTTCCATGTACCACCCTCTTCATCCTCAGGCATCATTCCACAAAAACACTTTTTCTACCGTTGAAACTGTTAAGTGTTTTGCTGTCATGATTACTCTGTCATCTTTGTTTCACATGGCTGCGTGATTGATCAATGTCTCCGGTGTGCAGGTTCAGTTACTGACTATGCTATATATACTATGCCTGAACATACTTAATCATGCTACCAATGTATGTATTGTGTGCTGTGTCACAGTCTACCTTGCATATGTTATGTCCTTGAATAAAATCAATCGAGTATATCCGAGGTTATTGTGCAGAGGAAATTAGCCTCATATCTAAACTGTCTTTATGGGCAGGGCTGACACCTGGTTTCGGATACTCAGAGCCCTCGCTTGTGGGATAGGAGATCCCGTTGGCGTCGGTGGATGGTCCTGCTGACGTCGTGGCACACACACTTTGGGTGATGGGACTGGTAGCTGTGCATGCAGCAATGCCACTCCTGTGACCCGGAGATTCCCCAGTTGACCCAGAGAAGCAGGCGGATTTTCTCAGGGATGTCCCGAGTGAGGTAAAATGGGAGATCACTTTACCTTTCTTGTGTATGCCTTTGGGTTCTTTGCGCCATTGCTTAGAATTGCATAGTGTTAGACTTTCTCGCTGATCTCCTGTGCGCTATAAGGTCTGATACAACCTGTTGGGCACATATGAACCTCTAGCTAGTTTGTAGAGAACCACCTTGATATCAATCAGTTGATACCCATGCCCTGTTTTTTTTCCTAAACGTAACCTGATGGCCAACATGGTAGAACAATAAAGACCATGGCCCCAATCGGTAAAAGTAAATGAAATCACATAGGTTACAGTCATTTTCTTTAGATGTAATTGCAAAGAGTGACAGTTTATTATATCACGTAAACCTGTGACCATACAAACAAAATAGCACAGTCATCAAAACAGCAATTACTGAAGCGATTAGACAACAACCCCCTGAGACCAATCCACCCGACATAATAAGACCTTTGTCAGGGTTATTGATCCTCACAAGCCTATGCATACCTTGTAATCCATTAAGACCATAAGAAAACAGCGTGCCATCTGGTGCAGGTTGATATGACATAACGTGAATTGTCCAGTATTTACCCGACTTGCGCATGTATCGGCTGAATTAATATAAATCCTGACTTTGCTGCAATCTCGTTGCCACATGTATCCATCAATTACCGGGTGCAGCTTATATTATTTACAGTACTCTGCTCTGCATGATGTCAAACTGAAACCGTTCGAGAGCTTTCAGAAACCATAGTGTTATTTGAATGTACTGAGAAGGTGGGGGATATGTGGAACAGCCTCCCATAAGATGTGGTAAAGATTAATACAATAAGAGAATTTAACATGCATGGTATAGGCATGTAGCTATCCTAAATCTAAGACGAGACCAAAGATTCTAAGTCTAGTCTTTACATGGGGAATAATGGGCCGGATGGTTCTTATATGCCGTCAAATTCTGTGTTTCTGTGAGATATCACTGGACACGGTACTTGTTACACCAGGAAACCAAAATATGTTCTTTATATGCTAAACAATGGGACTTTCTGGCCACAAAAAATGAGAAGATTACACAAATACTCTCCAAAGGATACACAATAATTACATTACCTTTGTATTTGTAATCTTCTAAGTTAGGAGCTTTTTTACAATATGAAATCACATTTATGATCACATAATTAGTTTTGTGCTTCAAAAATTGATTTTGTAACACAAATTGTACCTTTTTATTCAATAAATTGATTTTGTGTAACAATATACAAATGGCTACACGACCAATTTTCATTTCTCTGGTCATTAGCGGAAAAATTTAATTAAAATTTAATTAAATTGATATGTGCAGTTTCTATGTGTAATTTTTTGTTTGAAATTTGTTTCTTTATTGGCAGTTATCAAAATGACTTCAACATAAGCGAAAGGAAAAAAATGTTCTAATTTTATATTTTAGTCTCCAAAATCACCATGCAGACTGGTTCGAGATGGCAACAGTAACTCAAATAATCACTCGTTACAACCAAGCTCTCCAGAATACCATCTCTGAATACACAGCACGTCGAACCTTGAAGCAGATGGCCTACAGCAGCAGAAGACCACACCGGGTGCCGCTCCTGCCAGCTAAAAACAGGAGACTGAGGGTAAAATTCGCACAGGCTCACCAAAAATGGACAATAGTAGACTGGAAGAACGTTGCCTGGTCTGATGACAAGCCTTGATAAAAACCCGTGAGCTTGTTGAAATGTCGCCACACGTCTGCACTAATATATCCCATTCCCAAGCATCTTTTGAATTTGTTTAATACTCGCAAAGTAACTTGTATATTAATTTATATACCAATTGCTTGGCAGCAGATGTGGAGTACGTGTGACTTTTGTGACTGGCAGGTAAGGGCATGCATTTTGAATGACAAAGATCCCATCTATGGCCCCAATCTCCTGCCCATTGGAATGGAGTTGTTAGTCAATCTGGAATCGCAGATAGGAATTCCCAAAGAGCTCTATGGCCCTTTGGTATTTTATGAATTTTTAACCCTTCCATCCCACCGCGGATGGATTAGGGGCGGATTAAGGAGAGATGTAGGATTTGCTCCATGACTCCTACTGGTTTAATCATGATCAGTTTATGCAAGTAAGTGGTTTTATGCACATCACTTCCGCTTAAAGGAGCAGAGAATGAACGGTGGCTAGAATTACAGTTTTGTGTATAGTATATAGAATTACTGTTTGACAATGAGAAGCTATACACAGCACAGTATACCGAAATATCCATATCCATATCTCACAAAGCTCAAATGGTCTTTTAATGAATTGATTATGTTAAAGTCAATATTTTTGTAGAACAGGAAGATATAAAATTGTAAAAACAAAACAGATTGTTTATTGATATTGTTCTTTTAAGCAAGAATGTAAGGTCAGCTAAAGTCCATACTCTGAGGAATATTATAGCAGAAACATATTTTTTGCCAGATCTGTCAAACTGAACGCTAAAGAAATCGTATTTCAGCAAAGCCCTGAAGGTAAAAATAATATTGCTTATGGTTCATCTTAATGAGCAAAAATCAACCAGTGGAACTTGTACAGATGAATATGACAGATGGGTAAGCTTATATATTTATTTATATATTTCTTCTTTTATCCCGCATTAAAGTTATAAGTCACATACTCATAAGTTGTAGATCTTAGCATTTTCTAAATTTATTATTAAGTTGTTTTAAAGCAAACCTCATATCTACAAGCCAGTGGTAAATCATTCATAGAAGTCATTCGCATTTTGATTGGTTTGATGTTACACAAAGGATATGTTGCATATACAAAATCTTCTTTCGGTTTTTGCTTTGTGTTTGTCTATTGATGCTACTGTTTGAAGATATTTCATTTTAAAATAAAATATATCTCGAGAAGCGACCTTACAGCAGGGTCACTAGAACTCTTCTTTGGGTTTTTTTGTTCACTTGACCCCAACTCTCTAGACTTAAGAGCCATTTTACCTATATTCAGTGATCACTTATAACAAAACTATATATGTTCCCTTCCCAAACTCATCTCCCTTCTATTAACCCCATTCTCAGCCTCCTAGAGACCACCATGTTGGCCATATATGATGGTGGGCATCCATTTATGCAAGCTATGTGATGTATAACATATTCAAATGCATATAAACCCATAAACAGTCAATGGACTAGAAAAGAAAGATGGTAACAATTGTGGGGAAATTATCATATAACCAAAATAACTAGAACTATGAAAAAACAGTAGCCATGCAATTGCATGTATTCTATGCTAAAGAGAGTACAAATCATCTTAAGACAAAAACTACTGTGTGCCCTGTATAATAACCTTATAAAAACCTATAAATCAAGTCAATCTTAGAAATATATGCCATTAGAAATAGGGTCGTGCCCCAATCAAGTTCTGGGAATGCCCGGTTAGTGGATTGTTTCCTAGTAATGAAGCAGGATGAGCCAAGTATTCTCCTTATAAGATTTACTTATTAAATATAAAGTAACAAGCTTTTAAGCCTCAGAAATTGTAACCACAGTAACTAGAACTTTTACTTAACCCCTTAATGACAAAGCCCGTACATGTACGGGCTCAAAATGCATTGTTTTCAATGGGTTTAGGGATCGCCCATTGTCCTTAAGGGGTTAAATTATCTTCAGACACAAATAGGATTGAAGCGACTCTTCTCAAAAAGATCATTTCAACTCACTAGGTTCCTAATTCAGTCACACAAGAAAAACCTAAGCCAGTTGTCGATGCAGTCATTGCAAAAAGGTTGTCTTCTTTTTTTGTGAAAATTGTTTTGTGTGGAATTTTATCAGCTTGCTAAATGAGACAAACAATACGCACACACAACGGGTTTTCTCATATATTGGTGTGCTCATAAGAGCCTATAGAAGCGTTGATCGTAAGCTTTTCTGCCCAAGACCCCTAGAGGCCTTCCAGCAAACTGCAGGATGTCCTCGAACAGGTCCTTGATGACACCCCAAGTAGAATAAATGCCTCTTTTTATATTTTAACAGAGCATTTCCATCTGGTGTAGCAAAGTCCTAAATCCTGGTGACCAGATATCCCCATTTTTATAGGACGGTTTGTAAAGAAACTGTTGCTACAAAAGTTCACAGAATATCCTCTTAAATCTTGGGGTAAATCAAATTTGAAAAGTAACATGTTCATTCTCTTTTTGCTTAACATACCATTCAAAGTAACCAACGTTGCAATCTGTCATTATAAATATATTTAAAAATACATTCTTTATAGTGTTTTTTTTTTATTTATTAAAAGGAATATCACAAATTTGCATTAAAAATTGTATGTGTCCTGTAAGAATGGCAGAATTCCCTCTCCTTAAAGAACACATAATGTGATGAGATGAAATTCGATTTGACTGCAACTCATCAGGTTTAGTGAATAAGACAGGCTAAGATGGATTCAATAATGGAGATAAATATATCATAGGTAATTAAATAACAGTTCCTGATAGATTGCAATGGAAACTATGATACAAAAACATATTGGGCTGAATTCATTATAAAATGAAGATAAAATGTTTCATTGTTTGTAACTCATTTTTCAATCGCAAAATTGTCTATGAGAAGATCGGTATCTAATTATTTGCGACAGATATATTTCCGACATTGAACGCAGCCTAATTTCTGTCTTTAAAAGGGGACAGGTTGGTATGACTGATTTATTTCTGTATTTTAGTAAAGAGATAGCAACTCCAAAAAAATAAAATAGCAGGAATAAAGGATTGACATGGTTGAAGTTCACTAATCGTTTTGCTCTATAATTTAATACCAAATTTCCTGATATTAGGACTCAAACCGCAATGATTGCTTGGTCTGATCCCATAGTCAGGATAGCTTTATGTCTGTCCCATGTGTGTTTTAATTTCCTCCCTGTATTAGCTTCTACCACTTCTCCAGGGAGGTGTTGAAGGGAAATAAAACCCCCAAAATAAAGAAATTAGTATGATATGTGGATTGTTAGACAGAAATTAATGTTTTAATATAGACTGATATATCATATATCCCCGAGGATAGGTGGTTCTTTTTTGTTCAAGATGTATACATTGTTTATCAAAATATTATTTAAATTGAATATAGGTCTTTTTTTCATTGTAAATGTTTTGGATTTAAAACAAACCATGTAGGCAAAATGCATATATATATATATATATATTTATACACATATACACTATATGTGTCCTTTTCTGGTAACCCTGTAATTAATCTTTTGCATTTTCAGTTACCGCAGGCCGTAAAGGGGGTAATGAGTAGGTCACTTCTCAAGTCTGGTTCACTGACCTGGCTGTCCTCAACAAAAATATTAAAGGTAAGCCTTTTGAAATAGGAGATTAAAGGTTATAAGCTATAAGTGAAGAATAGTTAGATGTGTTCCAGTGAAGGGGTTTGTGTTGTTTCCCCAGCTGGAGCTATGACGTAGGTTGGTTTGGGTTTCATTTTTGATAAGAGACTGAATTAAAATGAATAGTAGTATGGGAAATTTAAGGAAAAACAGCCCCACTTACAGGCCCCTAATTATTTTATTGCACATGAGCACTTGTGGAATTTCCCTAATGTGGGAACCTAGGGATAGATCACAAAAAGAATGTTGGGAGTCTCTAGAGCAAAATAAATCCATCAACCGCAAACAAGTTACCACTTCTCATTTCCAACGGCCTGGGATATAGGGTGACAAAAAGTAAATATGGACAACTTATTACAGGGAAAACCTTAATCAGTATTGCATCTTGTCTTAGATTCCAGAAAGTTTTATGTCTATCCCATGCATGTTTCATTTCCCTATCTATATTAGCCGCTACCACTTCTGATAGACGGCTGCTCCAAAGTATCTATCACCCTCTTGGTGAAATAAAATGTTCCTAAATTACATCTAAACCACAAACAATTAAATGTTGAAATGACTATAAGAGTGCACTGGCTCCCCAATGCTGGCTACCTGCCAACCGCTACAGGTATATATGAAATAGAAGTGTGTAAAGGACAGGTGCATGATACATTTAGAATTATTTTGGTTTGTCTCTGTAAAATTATAGCTTTATTCTGTGAATAGGGTCGCTGTAAGATTCTAATCTGGAATGGACACAGGATCCAGCTACAGAATTTACAACGCATTCCGCTGCGTGTAGAACGACCTTTTAATTCAAGCCACAGACGGCAGCTGAATAACTAAAGCAGTCTGATCATTGCTTTGCATATATACTACCAGCCGTGCCAGCAGGATTCTTGCTTTAATTACCATTATGTAAAACCTGACTCCTTTTGAAATAGATGTTCAACAACTACTTTTTTTTTTTTTTATTTCCGAACAGATAATGATATTCCCTAGCATTAAAATGTTGAAAGGAGTTATTCCCGTCTCTCCTGATGTAAAAAAGGATATCTTTCTCTCTGCATATCTGTCCCCTCCGAAACCCATTTGGTTGTATTTAAATAAAATTGTCACTAAGTCGCATCTGTTTTCAACCTATAAACTCTCACATTAATCCAGTGAGTTACACTCTTAAAAGTCAACGTTTATTAATCCTTCCGTAAGCAACGCAAATAGAGGAAAATAATTGGGGCGAAACAATCAATAATTAAAACTTGAGACATTTCATCCATATTTTGAGTCTTACATTTCCACTATAATATCCTTAATGTTCACTTCTTAAAGGGTCTGGGTTTCTACTTAATTGGCAGGATTGCCATTGCTGATGTCTACATTTTATGATACATGATATCTATGATATGTACATGCATGAATGCAATTATTCATTCGCCCAGCAACTGTATGTGTGATGCCCTCCAATGAAGAAATAGGTCTGGACACAACTTGGCAGGGTTTAGGTCAAATGTTGTCTACATTGATTTCTTTCATAATATTGAGTGTGATGCCTTTAGTATTAGATTCCATGGTTGGCTGGCACATAAATCATAACCTGATCATGTGACGTATCATATTACATCCTTATGATACACACAATGGCTCTTTCAATCTCATCATGGAAACTATCTGCACTGTTGAATTAAGACTGAGGATTTCTATTTGCCCTGGGATCCCTATGGCCTGACTCTTAGCTTTATTTTGGCACCTCTGAGAACTTTGGTCAGTCCAAAGAAAAGTTAAATTGTAATAGTTTCCAAGAGTCTTACAGAATCTTTTTGTTTGTCCCAGCTTTTTTTTTCCACTGGAGTCTTGTTATCTCTGGACAATGTCGTACTAATGGATTTGTAGACATCTGTGCCTGGATTTGCGGCTCTGTAACAACCTTTTATCTATTTTTAGTACAAATTCAACGAAACCATTTGATGTTGCAAACCCCATTGGAATGTACAGTGCTATGGTATTGGTTTCTACAAGCTTAAGACATTATTCTAGAGTTACTAATATGTGCCATCATTTCATACAGTAATAGAAACATATAACTTAATGGTACATAAGAACCAGTTGGTTCATATATTGTGCCCATTTTCTTATCCACTTTAAAACCTCAGAATCCACTAATCATTGGTAAGATGAGCAGACCTCCCTTTTCCTGCATGACATTTATGAAAAATGCATCCTGTTGGGATAAGCGAGTTCCCAAGCTGATTGACATTTTCATAAGTGTCCTAGATTAATGGAGAATGCCAGTGATCTCATCAACCCTTGCTGTATTTCTGGACATTGGTGTATATTAAAGTCTTGGCCATTTGTGAGTCACCATGACCCAGGCGACCAGGGCTTCCCATTAGAGCACAATATCTCAGCGCTGTATTCCCTGTGCACAATCCAAGTAAATCTGCTTCCCTTTAAAGAAGACGGACACATAAAACCGACAAACACGTAAAATGAGAGAGACCCCTGCAGCCTATTACTTGACCTTAACCCCTTACATGTACATGTACGGGCTCCAAATACATTGTTTTCAATGGGTTTAGGGACCGTCCATTGTCCCTTATTTGTTGTCTAAGATAGAGTTGGTATACGACTACTGGGCTTCGCTTTTTTGGAATATATTCTTCCCCTCTATTTAAGATTTTTTTGCCATTGTAGCATTTTAATGTGAAATCCTATGAATGTTAATATACTCAAAAGCTTTAGAACTAAAGTATGTCCCCTATAGAACTTAAAAGCCACATTGGTTCCACGCAAGGAGCGAACGTGCTACTTACCTAAGGTCATCCCTATTACACGGGCAGAGGCAGAGGCTGAGGCTTCCTTCTCACATCTATCCAGTTTCCAAACGCAGCAACAGGGGCCTTCGTTTCATTACCCTAAGAGAGCTCCAAACACAGGTGAAATTTATTAGGCCATGGAAATGCATAATAGAAAATTACATTAGCAAAAAGGATCCCCGAATCCACATAAATGCCGCCATCTGTCACGCAGAGCAACTGGGACGTCATCTGGCAGGAGTCGAGTGCATTGTTCTCCAAATTAGATGTGTTACTTCATTTCATAATGCAATCAGAAATGACCAATTGCTCATTTTTATTTTTATTTCTGCAGCAAGCGTTCATAAAATAAAGCCAAAATAAATAAATTAACAATAAAACGCACATCTCTCGCAAATGAGATTCCATCGTGCAAAATAGGATTCTTCACCTGTAAGAAATCTCAGCAACTTTTCACTGCTTAAAAATCTCTCTTTTTTTGCATATTCTTGAGGAAGAATAATATTTAATCCAAGAAATGACAGGGGCAGGAAGGGTAACCTTGCACACAGTCTATTTTACAGCTGAACTGGTGAGAATATTTTAATTCATGTTACAACATTGGAATCCAATGTATTTTATGTATGTATGTATGTTTTTTTTAGCACATGTATGGCGTAAATTTAAATTCAGACTGGTGTATGTTTCTCAGAATCAGACGGGCCTTAGTAAAAAATAATATTAATATAATAATATTAATATTTAACGTCATTAATTGAATTTAATAAATGAATGAATTTATGCTAAAATGATGGAGATAGTTCCTATTTAAATATTCCGTTTGTGATCTACGACCTGCTCACATATCAGGTCTTCTATAATTATAGAAAAAAGCTCACATGTTAAGCATCTAGTATAGTAAAAAAAATATATATATATATATATAATAATAAAATAAATATATTATTATTATTTATTGTTTTATATAGCGCCATCAAATTCCGTATCGCTGTAGACAGGACACAACAAGTAGTATGTAACATAGCAAACTGACTTACAGAGACAACAGGTGAGTGTACAGCAGTATGCTTCATACTTCATACATGCTTCCGTGGTTACTAGCAGGGGGTGCTTCATAGAAGTAATAAAAAAAGCATTAATGCTGTAGATTCCATACATGCGCGGTTCCTTAATGACTGCCGCTGTTTTGTGCTGAAGATAACAAAGCAATGACAAAGCACGATGACTCAATGTGTTAATTCACTACATGGGCATCCAAATGAATTCATTACAAAAATCTATAGAGTTCTTATTTACTTCAAACTCCCATATGTTAATACTAATAGGCTCTGTCACATATTGTACGCTAACAATAGCAGGACCGTCTCGTCCTTCTGTACCAGCGTGTCTTAACATGTGTTAATTCTGTTGTCCAATTGTCAATTTGAATTGTTATAGCTCCTGGGAATCTGCTTGCACTCTACAAATAAATTTGATGTAATATAGCATGACCATCTAACTGATGATGGGGAAGTATGACATCACCATAATCATCACTGGAGGATCATGGTGTTCATGCAATTGGGTGAAATTCTTTTTCCACCTCGTAGAAAGTGATCTGTAGTTGCTGCAAAGATGGGGGGGGAGATAATTAAATCCATTTATAATACAGGACTCAGGCAGAGTGAATTTCACATCCCCTCTGACTTCTCTGCCTCCCCATAAATTAAGAGACTATAACGCATGACATTTTGGATGTCGGTAGCTGCAGCATGTATTTATCAAGAAAGAAGAACATGGCAAAATTACGATTACAGACAGATACAATCAACATATCAAATAGCAGAAAAGCAGTGGTGATATTAATGTCAATCTTATTAAGGCTAATCTATTACCGATAATATAGAACTGTAAGCGAATGCATGGATTTATATAGCGGCGTATTGCTAGTTCATATATTCTAACGCTATACTTTTATTTATTTACTAATCCAGTCATTGATTCGAAGGCTGGTTGATTCTTTCATTTATTTTCACATCAATCTTTTTTTGGGGGGGGGGGGAAGAACTTGTTGCAGTCAGGATTTTTGGTGAGAAGAATCGTCGGATATGTGAATGTAGCCTTGTGCTCCATAAAGCATTTTAAGATGTACTGCTAGTCACACTCAGGGGATGGCTGGTAACATTCGCGTCCATTAAAGTCCACCTAAGTGGCTCATTAATAAGGTAGCCCAAAACACATTTTTTACACAAGAACCTCAATGTTCATGATTTAGCCCCGCTGAAAACACCTCTTTAGATCTTGAAATAATGAAAGAAATGTCGTATGTCTAAAATAAGAGGGTCAGAGGATTAGAATAATAGTGATGTACGGGAGGTTTACTTTACTGAGAGAGTGGTAGATGAATGGAACCGTCTCCCATTAGTAGAGGCTAATCCAGTAAGAACATTTAAAAATCCATGTGTTAGGCATATGGCTATCCTGAATCAAAGACAAAAGCAAGGACTGATTAAGATCTAAGCCTTAAATTCGGAAATTACATGTACCAAATGGTTCTGATGTGCCGTCAAATTCTATGCTTCTATGTAACAGAAGCAAAAAAAAGTATCCGTCGATATGTAAACTCAGCCTAAAGTCCTTTATACCTGGTGGCTAATTCCAATTAAAACATACAAAAACTCCTTAAACTAGTGGCTCAAAAATGTTCATTCAGAGCGGCCCATGGGGCTTTTGTCTCCTGTCCTCGTTCCCTCTCCATGTCACACAAAGTAATTGTGACTTAGTATAATGACATAAAAGAAAGTTATTCCGGTATGCGTGTAGTATAATGATGGCCCTGTGACCCGCTAATTTGTCTCTGCTTTTTGTCCTATTATCCATGAACTATAGAACATTGAGAACATTACAAGCTGGCGACCCTTGATAGAACACACCTCTGTTTAGATAAAATTGCTAATTATTCACTGAAATGAAACATTACGGCAAAAAGCTGTTTTACTTAGAAATGAAAATAAAAGATGATACTGTGTTTGAGAAACGCAGCGCAGTAATTAATTGTTATGCATTAGACAGCATGCACCATACGCGTGCTAACATTTTAGATCGACTGATGCTGCGTAAAAAAATTAAAGTACTTCATTTTGTGTCAAAATTGTGTGGGGAGTGCGTAAGTTGAATAATGTCATTAATTTTTCCAGCGTGGGCTGCTACTAAGCTTAAGAGGTTTTAAAGATGCTGTTTATCTCAACTGAATTACTACTTTTTTATGTCATATAAAACGGTTAAAGAGACACCCTGGCCAATATATGCAATTCATATTATAGCTGGGAGGTCCCTTTAAATGAACGTGGGGGGGGGGTCCTGCAAAATCGCCCATTTGCACCTCCAGCTCTTAGTTGTGCAGAACACGTGCTCAGCTGAACAAATCTCTTGTCATGTGATATGCTTACTGCCAATCAGCTTCAGTGGTGGTTCGGCAATTGAGACCTCCATGAGCATGCGCACTCTCAGCCAATCAGTGGCACAAAGCATCAGAATGATCTGAAGCTGCAGCTCTGCAGCTTCTCCTTATATTGGTAAAAAATCTTGCAACTTTATAAAGTACTTTTTAAATGCATTGATTGTTTAGGGGGCTCCCTGGGACAGATTACATAAGCGTACCTGGGAACTCTCCGGGTTTCGCACAGAGATTACGGAAGAAGTGCCAGGACGATGCCAGAATCCTCCGGGTCACGGGAGCGGGTTCCTGACATGCCCCACTCAGTCCCACTTTAGATGGCGGTGTTTCCTGCAGTGTTGGTGGGACTGCTCACTGACGGCGGTGGGACCGCACTCTGACATCAGCGGGAAGTCCTGGCTGCGTGCCATAAGGAGAGGCTCCAGGATGCCGGAGCCAACAAGTTCCCAGGTATGTACATCATGTATGATCGTTTCAACACAAACAGAGGTAAAATCCGAGGCAAAACATTGGCAAACTTAACACACCCAGTTTCTTGGCTTGGGGTTCCTTTGCTTCTCCTCATCCTTTCACCGGCTGGCTGAACCAATCAGCAACTTAACAATAAGGGAGCGATAACAATGGGAATGATTGTAAGAACAGGGCGATCGGATACCTTTTCCCATGGTACACGGGTACAGATTCTCAATTCATATATATGGCTTATCTGTAAACACTGTTACACTATACCATTTAATCTATAATATGTAGGATTTGGGGAAAGTAACATCTGCTTCTAGGAGCATCATTTCCTAGAAGATTGTCATAAAAATCCCTTCTAAAAAGACCTTCGGTACTTATTACTAGTATTGTTTTTTAATTAAAATTCTAGCTATCCAGCCTTCCAGCTGGGGGGACAAGGCTGCATAATAGAGATAAGCTGTGTGACCTTCAATCCTCACATGGCCACTAGCAGGTCAGATTGGCTAATCTTGTTATGAACCTTTACATAATCAAAAATTTTAATGGATTTCTGAAATTTGGTGTAAATATCTATTCAACAATTGTCTCGATATTAAAGTAACTATTAATACACATGTCTTAAGAGCAAGTCTTCCATTGGTAAGCAAGTATTTTAATTAATAAAATACCCCAAAAAGACATAGCTAAGAAATGTTTGGCAAGTATGCACTCCAGTGACTCTTTCGTTAAATATGTCCCATCTTTTTTCCAATTTCCAATCCAACAAGAGATGTTAAAATGGATGAATGATAATAGTAATGGCTCAAGGTCAGAAATTAGAAACAGGGGTCATTCCTCCCTAGTCTTCCATCTCCTCTCATTCTTCCTTTCCCTTATCCCCCTCATTTCTCTTGCCACACCATTCTCTTCTCTTTCATTTCTTTGTTTCTTTTGTGTCTCCTCTTTTCTTGTCTCCTTCTCTCCTCTCACATATAATTTATTTTGCTCGCCTTTCTCTCCAATGAAACAGCATTATTTTAGGTCAATTATAAAACCAAGCTCCTGACCACATCCCCAGGAGCAACCTTCTTCAAAGATTGGCTAAGGATAAGGTGACAGCCCATTGTCTTAAGAGCTCTGCAAAGTTTCCCAATGAAGATGAAGTAATAAGTATACTTGCCAACATTCTCTTTACCACCGATAGTATGTACCAGTGGTGCCATCAATGTTGTCCAGGAGAGTCAGTCTGTGGGACCTCAAACTGTTGACATGTATATAATAAGCAGCTGCGTAAGTATAAGTTACTAAGGGGAAAAGCTAACTTATAGCTAGAAACATACAGTGAAAACGAAACATCTATGTATATGTAAATACATTTAAAACTAAAGTGCTGGAATGGCAAAAAATCGACAGTACAAATGTGGTCATCCTTGATTTATAGATATCTATAATACTTTCAACTGCAAAAAAAAAAAAAGAAACAAAACCACATAAACTAAATTTCAAAGAAAAAAAAAACTCATCATTTTCCTGCCATGACTACAGTGAACTTCCATGAATATTACTTGGTGACCTCTCAGTATCAAATCAAAATGAGATCATTACATTTTCTGCAGTCATTGACTTGGAAAACGCCATTGTGGCCTAGAGGAAGCTTCAATGCCAAGAAAAGAGGAGGGCATGGGTGTTGTAAACAAACAACAAGGAATGTTACATGAAATGGCTAACGATGAACAGAAATAGTTTATCACCTTAGGCTACAAGGTCCCATAAGGCCTGCATTTTTTTTGCAAGGTTTGCTGCTTCGATGACTTGAGGCTTTTCTCATTAACTGCCAGCTTCAGACAGTGCAAGGGCAGTAAATATCTTTAACACTCCGTAGATATTGAAAAACAATGTTGTGTTAGATGGAGTTTCTAAAATAGAACCGGCAATAATCGCGGGGCATTTTTACAATATGGAGAGGCGGAAACTTTGGCGCATGCTAACAAGAAGCTGGCATCAAACATGGCATAAATCAAGCATGGCTTTGATTGGTCTCATGTACATTAAAGAAATACATTAAAAATATGAAACATAGAATTTGACAGCAGATAAGAACCATTCGGCCCGTCTAGTCTACCCAGTTTTCCATATTCTGAACTTCATCAGTCCGTGATTTTATCTTAAATTTAGGATAGCTTTATGCCTATACTATGCATGTTTAAATTCCCTCACTGTATTCAATTCTACCACTTGAGCCTGGAGTCTGTTCCATTTATCCACCACCCTCACAATAAAACAAAAATGCCTTTATATTACAGCTAAGCCTGACCCTCTAGTTTTAGATTACGACCTGTTGTTCCAACATTTCTCCTCCTTTGAAACAGGTTTCCCTAAAGGGTACTTTGCTAAAACCCTTTAAGTATTTTAAGTATTTAATCACATCTCCCCTCTCTCTTCTTTCCTCCAAATAGTACATATTGGGATCCTTTAGTCTTTAAAAATATAGCACTTTTATTATGTTTAAATGTCATAGAGGAATCTCCCCCATTAATATTGGTGAAGACAAAATGATCGTATTTGTTTTAGTGAATTAAATACAAGACAAAGTCCTACAGGATGTCTTACGAAAAGTAGTTGACTTGATGGGTCGGATGTCATGAAGCTGCCATCGCAAACAGGTGGACCATATGGTCCCTTTAATTGGAGACACTTAAGCAATTTGATGCTTGGTCTGACGCATGGCATTTTTTGTATGTCACCCGTTAAAGGGGGCTAATTTAAAAAACCTCAGGGGTCCTGAATGCTTATGTAGCTTTTAAATATGCTCGCCCCCTAAAAGGCATTATAGATTAATGAGGATACCTCCATTAACATGCATTTCAATGAATTGCTTTAGGGTATATCTGTAGGTTTCCAACGTCATTGTCCTGTCCTGCAAGCGCATCGTTATCATCACATTACAGGGACAATTAGTCTGCAAACAACCTATGATGTCTTCGAGCATCTGCTCGCACATACAGAACTGGACTTTTCACAAGGAAGAGAAGACATGTATCCAAGTACCCTTTTTAATGGACCAAGAGGAGAGCAGCTTAATGGTAGCCGTGCCCACTCCTGCCAATGCTTTATCTATTTGAAAAATACTGTTTTATATGCCCCAGCCATTTCAGCTAATGTTAAAAATCCCTTTTTGAGCTCATATCTCTATCATCCTGGGGGCTCCTGTAATGTAAAACCAGCTCTATGTCAGTATATGTTAGAGAGAGCTCTGCCAAATATCTCATAAGGCACAAAAGACAGTTGCCCAGAGGCATAAAAACCACTGCCAAGTCCCCGGACTGGTATTACCATCTACTTGTTACCAACTTGGATGTGCGGTGACTTTGACCACATAAGGCAAAGGGACCACCAGCTTCGCTTTCTGCTCCAAAACTACATCTGCTTATGCAGTGTTAAATACTGAGAATGTATAGAGCTATAATGAACATGCTATCCCAAAACCATAACTGGAGCTGGGATAAGCAGATTGTCCCGGAAAAATCTGATTAAAATAATACATAATTAATCCCTTAATTGTTTAAATCTCTGGTATGGTTATACTACTCTTCTGTAAGAAAAAAAGAAAGGAATTTTTGCCAATAATACTACATTTCTGATTTTCAACATAAGCCCCACATTCATATAGATCGGTACAGAAAAGGCAAAGTAAGTGCCAAAAATTAGGGACCAAAGTCAACTTGGATTCCAAGAATAGGTAAACTCACGTTAGTAATTATTAGGGGGACTAAATACCGGCATTTCCGGGAGCTTCCCAGCATAGCCTTATGGGAGAGCTTCCTATTCTGTGGGAACAGCTTCAAAGGGGCAAGAATAACCAACCATGGGGTGGGGTTACTTGCACTTATGGGCGGGGAGTAGGTGGGGGGCAGGTGTGGCCTGCCCAGAGAAAGAAGAAAGTTACCTGGAGAAGCAGCACTTCACCCTGAGACTCTAGGGTAGGCCTGGAGATTTCCAAGATATAAATGTTACTCTATACATACCAAACATGCGCTAATATTATAATTTTCAAAGTGTAGGGGTTAATGCATTAATAATTGAAGAGTCTATGGTCAGATCATTTAGAAAGGATCCAGGTATGGATACACGGAGGCTTTGGAGTCCTACCACTGAAATGAAACCGTTGTAGTGGGGTTAATAATAAGCTCCAAACCCGATGTGCAGGAAACCCATTACATACGATGGGAATAAGCAATTTAAATAATTTATATGTAATGCAAGTGAACATGACCTTAATGCTATATTTTAACTGCTTCCATGGTAAAGCCCTTTCGTGTCGGCTGTATTCTGGAAGCGCTCGCTAGGCACAGATCTTCAGTCTGATGTCAGTTTTAGGAGACTGGCTTCTTTTGCCTGAAGCAAATGTGTTGCAGTATTCTGTGGGCCGTTGGTGCTGCCGTCTTTGTCTCCTTCCAGAGCTGCCTGTAGAATGCTGAGTGAGGCGGCTTCTGTTATATGCAAAGCGTGACAAAGAAGTGCATCTCCTGATGTGTTCCATCGCGTGAACTCCAGTAGGTAGTGAAATTGTAGCGCTGCAGCCTGCGCACAAAGCATTCCAAGAGGACACAGAAGGAAGAAACATTAAAGGGACACTCCAGCCATAACATAACGTGACAGATGAGTGCCACCTTTACATTAGCGTTTTCAAATGCATGGCGGGATTCAGCAAAATCTTTCCCCGCAGCACAGCTCCTTGGCTTGCAGGATGCGCGTTTGGCCAAACGCATGTCTTGCTTGCTACGCACTTGTCCTATACTCGTCACTAGGGTGACCATACCAACCAGGACAGATGTAACTGTTCCAATATTGGTGACCAGCACCCCGGAGTGTGTGGGTTGTGTAATGGATTGCCTTCCACCGCTGCATCCTACATACTGCAGGGGGCAGCACTCAGCACTGACTTGTGCAGGAGTTTCAGAGGGGTCTCACGAGATCACGTATGTAGAAAGCGCTGACAGTGATTTCAATAGGAATGACACAAGATGACACCAATAATTTTATGGCCACCTCTGATATTGGAACAGACACCACGTGAGTACGTTCTGCACCTGCCATGTACGATGAGAGAGCAGACCTGGAAATAATGGAGGAACGTCTCCCAACCCGAGTTTGGATTTGCAGTTCACCAGACGCTACTTAGATGAGAGCTGCAAACATACTACCATGTTCCGCCTGGTTTGGATACTGACCATGTTATAACAGCATTTCTTTTTCAATCAGCCCTTTATGGGTTAAATGCAAGCAATCACATTTTTTTCTTCCTTTCTTAATTAATCCATTCATACAGGATGCAGAAGGCATGGCCCCAGTAATCCTTATTATCATTCAGGTGACCTTGGATATATCAGATCCATAGGGAGCCCACCCCTCACCTCCCATGCAGGGTTAATTCTCATACATTGACGGGTCTAGCTCACTAAATGACCCTGCTCTTGAACTTTTGTAAATGAAATCAATGCTTTGCAAATGATGTTCAAGTTAAAAGAAAATACATTGTAACGGTGTGGCACAGGTTTCTTTTCCGTGGTGTTTTCATTTTAGTGAAATCCTGTACTTTATATTATTATTATGGATGGCTTTTTGCCAAATCACAGATAAGACAGGGCTAAGGGAAGACTGGCACCTTCTGGCAAGAGGGGCAGGTAAACCAGGGTAACCCCATCATCCCCTTGATCCCCTCTCCCAGTAACTAACATATGCACTGGCACACATATTAACACTCACTCTCATACTAACACATACTTACATGCTAACACACACTCCCTCTAACACACACTTACACATACACAATCATGCTAACACACACACACATACATACATTCTCCATCCCTTACCCTCTCACCCCTCACCATGTTAGGAGCCTTTTTTAATAGCTGCCCTGTTGCACAAAGAGAGAGGACGTGTCAGGTCTATCACCTGTATTCAAGCAGGGATTTCTTTTGTAATACACCAGCGAGAAAAGCACTAACAGGGATGTTAAAGTATTATTAAATCAGTGCAATGGAAATCCGTCAGTTCACCCTGAGAATAAAATTGGGGTAAAACCTCTGAATGTTCCCAGGTATCTTTAGCGGTACAAACAAAGGCTGGCCCAGTGCTCCATTGCCTTTAAAGAATGTCTGGAAACTCTGGCCAATATTTGGAAGGTTCTTTTTTTGGCGTAGCTGGCTTCCTTTCACTGGATCAATAAATATCCATATATAATATAATATATATATGCTACAGAATATAGAAGCTTTTAAGATCGGTAATACAAATCTCTATTTTCTGAAGGATTGATGTCTTTAATCTGGCACAGCTAAAACATGTAAGGTTACTTTACTATAGGGCATCTCTGCGGTCACGATATCAAAGACACTTGTCAATCCCCATCTTTAAGTAAAAGGGATCGATTTCACGTGTTTGTCGCGGAGAGTCACAGATATGATTATTTAGAAAGAATACATGCATTTCATTTACATGTCATTAAACCCGGGGATATGTGTTAAGATGGCTTTCAATATCAATCTAAAATACCATGTAAAATGATGTGAATGTCTATTTACGTGATTAATAAGAATATAACAATGTTTGCATTACATTTTGATGAGTCTTTGCCCTCAATATAAGTACAGCAGATCCATACCGACTAATTCATTAAATACGGTAATATTTTTTAGCTCTAGACTCCTTGCTTTGGTTAATCTTATTTGCGATGCTCCGCTGGCTGTCTTGTCTGATTGTCTGTAAGCTTTTATGAGCCTCATCGTTAGAGTTTCCACACTTTCTAACAATACTCATATACATTGCATGTTCTGTATGTACTGCATTGCTGGTACCTCAATGTAAATACAGCTATACTCGGCAATATTTTTCTTTCTGTTGTCAGGGTGGCATGCTATTTTCATATTACGCTTGCAAGGTCACTTTGTGAGCCGGGGCGAGCTGCATCAAAGATGGGCTGAGGCTTGGCAGGGTAAATGAGTTGCGTTTGTGTGTCTGGGTATGTTAGTGTGTGCATATGTGTCTTTGGTTGTGTGTGTTAGTGTGTCTGGGCATGTGTCTTTGGGGATATAAGTTTGTGGATAAGGGTAAGTGTGTCTGTGTCTGGTTGCGTTAGTATGTCTGGGTGTGTTAGTTTGGGGGGGTGTTAGTGTGTATACATGTGTGTTGGTGCTGAGTGTCTGTGTGTGGAAGTGTGTCTGGTTGTGTTAGTGTGTGCATCTGGGTTGTGTTAGTGTTGAGTGTCTGTGTGCGTGTTTGTTAGCGTGATTGCCTCTTCCGAAGTCAGTCTCTGGATTTGTCCCTGGTATTCACATCATGAGTAGTAAAACGACGTGCCCAGGCAATGGCATTTCAAGGTATTCACCAAATCTGGGAATTCTGGTTGGAACAGCTGGCCAGCAGTACACCTCCGCCAGGACTGTGAACAAATTGAGACTGTTGGCAACTATGTAAATTACCCAAATTAATAAATAGCTTATGTATAAATTCCTTGATCCATTGTTTTAACACAAATTATTGTTACAGTCAAGCAAATTGTCCTCACTTCAACTCTGTACACAGAATGACAGCCTTTTACACAATAGAAGTCCTCTCGGTTTGGTTGGAGTCAGAGCGGCGTTATCACCCGGTCTTATCCTGATACCGGACTCCCATCTCCAGTGGTAATTATTCAATGACCTCTAAATTCAAACGCTGCATTGTGGCCTCGCAAGCAGCAGACGCGTCCGTTACACCGCAGAAGGGAAACTGACCAGGTAGCTCGTCTTCCAGCTGATTCTCAGACATCATCTAACTGGGAAAAAAAGGGCAAAAAATCCCGTTTTAGAGATTTAACACTCAGGACATCCCCCCTAAAAACATGCAAGAGACATTTTTTTCTTTTCAGTTCTAGGCAGAGTTCCTGACGTCTCTTACATCAGCAGAGCTCGGCGTTTGCAGCAGGGATAGCAAAACATCAGCTCCTGTGAAACTACAACTCTCATGAATCTCAGCAATCTGTCCTTTTATGAGAGGAAGCTGATGGCGACAGGAGATTAACTTGTCACCTTTGTGTATTGAGATTAACGATGATAGTGGAAGCAACTTTAAAGTAAACGGCAGGGAAATGGGTCAGACAGTTCATTGACTTCACACAAAAGGGGAGGTTGAGCAGCTTAATGGAGATCACTTGCTTTGCATGTCCAAAATAAACACAGCTAGATGGGGAGGGGGATGCGACAGAGTCATTAGCCTAACACAATGGAGTTTATTCACTAATAACGGGCTGGCAGATAAATGGAGCAGCCTCCCAGCAGAGGTGGTAGAGGCTAATAAACCTAGGGAATCTAAACACACATAGGATAGGCATGAAGCTATCCTGAATCTAAGACAAGACAAAGAACGGGTTAAGGTCTGAGTCTTCACGTCAGGGAAAATGAGCAGAATGGTTCTTATCTGTCATCAAATGGTAAATGTACAGAGATAGTTGTGTTAATGAATGTATAGCGGCTTTAAATGTAAAACTTCATCATCAGAGATCTGAAGTGTAGCTTCTGCACTGTACATACATGTGTGCATGTTCATACATCACTCCCTTTACATGCGGCTGTGTATGTTCTCCATCTATATGTACATTCTTCAATAAAGCCTCGTTAATGACACCTTTACACACAGCTGTAGGATTTCTGTAGGGTTCGGGGCCGGCTTTCTGTAGGGTCCGGCTGTCTGTAGGGTTCGGGGCCGGCTTTCTGTAGGGTCCGGCTGTCTGTAGGGTTCGGGGGCCACTAAGGGTTCGGGGGCGGCAGGGGTCTTCTTCCCAGCTTGGAGGAATAAGAATGAAGAACAGTGCGGAGGGGGCGTGTCCTGCGGAGGTATGGAGGTGGGAGTGGGAGGAGTGGGAGGAGCGGAGCGCTCTGTGTGTATTATTGTAGGGGACTGATCGCTTGGACTGCCGGGAAGAAAGGGAACAGGAATCAGTGTGTCGTTACGGAGCTGTAAAGCAGACCCCCCCTTCTTCATGTTCACAGACCCCCCATGTAATAAGCAGGCTTTGTCGTAATGATCTTGGATCTCAAGGTTCACCCAGAACATGGATGATAAATCCAACAAGCTGCTGCTGGCCCTGGTGATGGTCTTTCTGTTCGCCGTGATCGTCTTGCAGTATGTGTGCCCGGGCACGGAGTGCCAGCTGCTCAGGTTACAAGCCTTTAGCTCGTCTTTGGTGGACCCCTACAGGGCTGAAGATGAGAGCCCAGCCAAATTCATCCCCAAATTCAATTTCACGGCGGAGGACCTGATGAGGAAGGTGGACTTCAATATTAAGGGAGATGATCTGATCGTGTTCCTTCACATCCAGAAGACAGGGGGGACCACGTTTGGTCGCCACCTGGTCAGGAACATCCAACTGGAGCAACCTTGCGAGTGCAAAGCCGGCCAGAAGAAGTGCACTTGCCATAGACCGGGCAAAAAGGAGACCTGGCTCTTCTCCAGGTTCTCTACTGGATGGAGTTGTGGGCTTCATGCAGACTGGACAGAGCTGACCAACTGTGTCCCGGCGGTGGTGGACAATAAGAAGGAGATGAAGATGAGACCCCTGAGGTGAGTGACTCCTTCTTCAGCCTTCTCACCATCCTCCTTTGCCCCTGCTGCAAGGGGTTCGGTCCAGGTTCTGGCAGCTTCTTACACCAAGAGGACTGATATACTGATGTTCTGAGAATTTAACCCCTTTCAGTCCTAGGAGGTTTGGTAAAACTCTTACATATTCAATGTTTATTGTTATTACACCAAATAATGTGCTCCTGGGGGTCCAGTTACCATCACAGTATAGTATTTGGGAGGAACAGTATGTGCAGACACCTGGGGGATAAAGACCTTGGTCCACAGAGCTTACAGTCTAGAGAAGGAATTTGGGCTGTATATAAACTATTGGTCCATCATGACAAATATTTCATCCCCAAATATAATTGTAAAAAAAATCTGTCATTGCTGAAGGTGTGAGAATTATAACCCATAAGAATGGCTTTTGGTAGAACCGTTACTGAAACTCATCACTTGGTGGACTGGAGAAGATTGTAAATTAGGTTGTGAATTCCAATGAGCAGAACTATCCATACCTTAAATCGCTCTTTTAATAGGTTATTATTAGGGATAAATCCCTTTATTCAGAGCTGTGGAATCTTGACAACATAATCTGAGAAATAAAATGTAATTCAAATATTTTGATAACATATGTTAATTCCTGTTACATTGTATTACACCAAGTAGTGATATGATATGCTGATACTGTATATTGTATATTAATTTTACCTACATCATTTAAGTCAGTGATGCTTTCTTGGTATATATCTGCAGGGAACATTTATGGAAATGTGATGTCATCAGTCAAAAATATAATGTTTTTTTTTTAATTTATTGGGTGGGTGAATGATACATGTTATAATGTCCAAGGCCTTCTTCTAATTGACAGGTAACTGGTGTAGAAACGAGAGCAGCCCATCCTCAAACTTGAAGCCTCTTATACAACTGAAATTAATAATAATAATAATATCATTTTATGAAATATGTTTTTATTCACTGAAACAATATTTTTTTCTTTTTAATAATTACATTTTTTTTTTATATAGCACATATATACGCCATGCAGCTGTGCAGGCACATAGTGTGGATGGGGGGGGGGGAATTGCGAAACATATGTTTAATGCAAATACTTAATGATGTTGCTCATGCACTAATGATCAGTCTACCTGCGTAGTTAGACGATTTCAAAACTCCAGCCTTGATATACAAGATAGATTTTACAGACTCGCATATCTTGGGCTGGGGCAGACAGGTTACAAATTGTGGCTTAACCCATTCATTGCTGGAAAGGATTTTAATACATTACTCAAGCTTGTCACTCTAAGGATGGGGAAGCACTCAGAACCATTTCACTGGCAGCATGTAACGGGCAGGTTAGGATGAAAAAAATAAAATGTGCATTATTGATGTCATTTTGTGCATTGGTTAGGCGTTACAGAACAAGAAAATGCAATGTATAGTAGATTTTGTTTTATCTTTTGAGTTAATTAATACCAGAGGTAATAAATATTTCATCTTTCACTGTAAATGTATTTGTCTGGAATATTGAGCTCTAACACAACGTGTTTAGCCGATTCAAGGTGTTTGGCTGGAAGCCGCCTGCGCTGGTGTGTTAACATATACTCAGCATCCTCGGTGCAGGAGGCAACTTCATATAATGATGTGTAGACTACGGTCCACACGCCAGCGGGGCTCGTGGCAAATACTGAACAAAGAGCTCATCGCTTCGCACAGGCGCACGCTAGTATTGATGAATTCAGGAGCAAGGGAGAAGAACATTCTTAGGAGCCAGCTTTATTTTTTAAGAGCCAAGGCTAGGATGCCTCCATAGAGACGGGGGTATTATAAAAAAAAACGTAAGCTCCAGTTGGCCAATTTTAGGAGTTGTGGCCACCTAGCTCTTGGGATTCATCAGGCCCTTAACGTGACCCACAGCAGGCCATGAATACACACATGTATGACGTCAAAACCATGGGAAAAGTGGAAGTGTTTGTAGGCTCTAAGTGTAGAATCTCCAAGAGGTTGGAGTAAAAA
>VKOC01000008.1:15204254-15295713 GCA_009364415.1 Spea multiplicata
GGGGTTGGCCCTTCATGGTGTATATGTCAAGGAGCCGAAACACAACTATCCTGGCAATTCAGACTTTAGTGAATAAAGCCCCCTTTTTCCCTAGAAATATGTATGGTTTTTGAGGAATATGCTATAAATAGCTTTTTGGGAAATCACACTTTATTTCTAATATATTGGTATATAAATGAACGGTTGCATTTTCTGTCTAGTTCTCAAGAACACTTCCATTAGCTAATCTTTTCCCAGTTGGCGATGGTTATTGTGTAA
Organism: Spea multiplicata; assembly: GCA_009364415.1. Taxonomy (NCBI): domain Eukaryota; kingdom Metazoa; phylum Chordata; class Amphibia; order Anura; family Pelobatidae; genus Spea; species Spea multiplicata. The sequence continues at coordinate 15,204,513 of VKOC01000008.1, forward strand.
CGCTGTGGCTTTCACTGCTGCCTGTAAATTATTTCTGTCCCATTGACATCTCACGCTAATGGAGCACTAAGATGTATGAAATACATGAAATTACAATGCAAATGCGGCTACTTAACATCATGGCGGGTGCATTTAGCATGGAGGGTGTTGCATGTCCCCAGGAATAAGGGCTGGGAAGAGGGGTGTGGGGAGGAATAAACCCATGTTATAATAGCTCTGATTGGCTGATATTGGTGTAAAGGCTTGGGGTGATAGCTGTGAATGCTCTGTCTCTTTTCCAAATGCAATTAGACTTTAAAGGAGCAGACACTTCATACGTCACAGAACGCACATTCTAACAGTCCGAACGTACGATGGGTTCCCGGAAATATTCTTCCTGCTTCTTAAAATGCCATTTTTTGAGAAAATTTATAAAAGTATTTACTCCGACTGAAGTGTGAACTTGATGGCTTTCTGCACATCTCTCCGTATATTTTGGGTACCTGCCCTTAAAGTGAGATGAGCAACTGATGAGGCTGGTCCAAGAAAGCAATATTAAAAGTATTAAGATATATATTATATACATTATAGGCAGTTATATACTACTTGTGTCCTGTCTACCCATTATACAGTGCTCCGGAATATGATGGCGCTATATAAAATAATTAAAAGACCCATCAATTATTATTATTTGCATGGCAGCTTGGTAGAAAATATTTTACGTCATACTGGCTTTCGCGATCGATGTCGAGAAGGGTTCATCTACCTTACCACCTCCCATTTTACACACAGCCCATTTACGGAGGGATATCTATTAATTGCTTGGCTTTCGGTCCTAGGGGGTTGTGGCTTTGTTTGTGTCGGAGATTTAGCGCTTGTCTTCCTGTCTGCTTGTCTCTTTCCTTTTGTTTACACGGAAAGCAATTCGTTTTCAGTGTTCGGACACTTGGGGTCTTCTGATCTTCTTTGTGGCTTTTTAATTCTCAATTTTTGAAATACCTGCTGCCCGCTTATCGTATTTTGTCAGGCCAGAGAATTCTTTGGTTCCGATCGATTGTGGTATCCTTATACTCTGCAGTGTTAATCTGGCGCTTAACAGTAACTGCTTTCACTTGTCCGGTTAGTGGGAGTCTCGCTTTCCTTGGCAGACACTTCAGAGGAAGCGGAGCTATTTCTGCCAGAGTAAGCAGTTGTCTTATTTGCTGCAGCATATTGTCAAATTATTGCCTTTTTGTCATAATTACACAGATAAGGACATAATGCCCCATATCCACCGCTGAGCTCTGCCTTCCCTTTGCCCAGTGAAAGAAATTCCTTTTTGATTTTGATGACTTTGTGGTCTCCCATCCATAAGAAAGGGTTATTTTAAAACCGCTTGTCCGAGCAATAATACATACGTTTTATACGTGTTCATTCCTTTGTGCTCTTAAGGAATTCTGCTGAGAAGAGATTAGATCCAAATCTGCATTTATTGTAATAAGACACGTGTTTAGGAAACTGTCCTTATTTACATGTCCCGAAGAAGAAATTAGAAAAGCATATAGATATTCATAGAAAGCATACTTTTGGGGAAAATAAAATATAGAAACAGATCGGTTCTTGGTCTTAGATTCAGGATAGCTATATGACTATTTCAGAAATGTTTAAACTGTATTCGAATCTACCACCTCTGCTGGGAAGCTGTTCCACTTATGTACCACCCTCTCGATAAAGAAACTTTGCTTCTGACCCTTTAATTTTAATTTCGATAAGTTAACCAAGTTAAAGGAACCGCTTAGTCCTGAGACACGGTTTTTCCTGCATGTAAATTGGTGCATTCCTTAGTTATTGGTGTCGGAAAATGAGCTTTCTGTCTCGCTGCAGCCCTTCCCACAGCTCTCTCTACTGAAACTGCGAAGCCTTACAATTCTTGCACATGCTCAGTAGCACTCACTGGAGCACCAGCCAATCATATGCATGCTAAGAAAACATCAGTGTTCAGATAACATACACGTGATTGGCAGCTGCTGCTCCCGTTGACTAGAATGGGGTGCTACTGAGCATGTGCAAGAAGCAAACTACAGTATACTCCCCGCTTTCAGTAGAGGCGGCGGGGGAGGAGTTAAACGTTATAACGTCAGTAACTAATGTCTGCATTGATTTTGCATGTGGGCCAAATGGGCTCACGTGTGCGTTTGTTGTGAGCCCTTGCTTCCTTTTGGTACTGGTTATCGTTAAATTTAGTTTATTCTCCTTGGAGCTTTCATGCTTTGCGTCTAATTCCAGATTAGACAAAAAAAATATGATGGATCAACATATAACTGAATTCCACGGGTGTAATAACTGCAAAGGGGGTAAGTGGGCTTTATGCCTAGGGGTATGTGATAATGAAATAGGCTCTTTTGGAGAGCTGCACTCTTCGTAATGTAATGATTGGCTTTCTTCAGGCCGACACCGGGGGCAGAAATGAGATTATTCTCGGTCATTGTGTTTGCTTAAACAAAGTTGGGTGTTATTAATGTGGTCTAAAAATAAATGTAATAAGAACTGACATTTAGTGCATCCAAGCAAGCGCTGTATCTGACCTTCACTCTGTTTAGATGGTTGACTAATTGTTCATAAAATGGCTTTAGTCTAAAGATTTTTGTTCCGCGTGTTTAACCGTTTTAAGTGTAGTGGCCACTGCATTGATAACTAGCTGTCCGGTTAGTTAAAATTGTCCAGAAGACCTCCTTACCCAATGTATTCATACCTATTGTATCCCAATCAAGAGCCCTGTAAGCTGTTGCAATTTTTGTGCTGCCCCTTTACTTTACTGTAAAGCGCCAAGTAAATCTGTTGGCGCTCCAGTAAATAAAGACATATAAGGTCAAATACGGCAGCCACCCTTGCCTTTCTGATGTTGCTTGAAAAATTGCATAGAGATTAAGGATTGTGAATTAAAAGCCTTGGACACCTTATGTACGCAATATATTCCTAGTAGGTCCTTAACTGGTCAGTAGGTCCTTAACTGGTCAGTAGGACATGGCAGATATGTTGCGTGTATTTTAATGGACGTTTCTTCTAACTTCTACGTGGAGGCCCTTACTGTTCCCTTCTGGCCAAGGACACATCACCAACTTTGACGATAACAAGATGGCTGACGGCTCGTAACGTTGCCTTATCAGGAGTTAAAGCTGGCAATGTTCCATTGCTTCATTTCCCTTCTAAAGAATGGTGTCCCGGGGCAGCTGGTCTGCTGGCTTTTAGATTATACCTCCCTTGTACAGACTGGGGCTCCCAATGAAATCTAACGTGCGAAATGAATGTTACAGAATGTTTCTGAGCCGTCAGTATTAACTTATTTAAATAAATGAAATTTGTTTTCTTTTAGACGCTTCATCTGTTGAACAAAGTCTGCGAATAGCAATCTGAATTTCAATTTAATAATTTTATTTAGCTTGTCTATGATTTTTTTTTTTTATATTTTTTTCCGTCTGAGAGCTGGTACTTTTTTTTTTTTTTTTTTTTTTTTTTTTTTTTTTTTCTTAAGCACCTCAGAGCAAACGCAATTCTAGGAAAAGCGTTTAATTTCAGGCAATTTTGCCGTTGCGTGAGCTTGAAATCCTAGATGTGTAATGTATGTAATCAGTATTGCCATGAAGGTCGGGGGTTAATTTGCACAGATCCATATAGGTTCTGCTGGGTGATCTATGTTTTTCTCTTGTTTTACGCTTTTCTCTGTTTAGGGGAGGAGGACTCTTTTAAAACTTTTTTTTCTTGTTGTTTTTAACCATCATGGAATAAATTGCGTAATGCGCTGAGAATCCAGAATAGATTTCATAGAATTATAAAGCCTTTTGTTGTTGCCTTTGCTGTTTTTTTAGCCAAACCGTGAACATGCCTCACTGCTCGTAGGAAGGCGAAACACCCTTTTTTACTTTGAACACGTTTTGTGTCGGACTTGTGAACGCGTTTCTTTGTTCTTGTGTTTATTTAGATGACACCAGCATATCCTGCACAACAGCATGGAGGGAGGTGGAAAAGAGTGAATTCCCAAAATATAAGCACATTTTTGTTTACAGCTGTCTTAGGACATAAATGGGGGGTTCTTTCATCGATGTACGAGCCGTAGTTGGGAATATAACTGTGAAAGCCGTCGGGATTCCTATGTTTTTACTTATTTTGGTTTTCGGGTTGGTGCCGGGTGTTAGTAGAGGCTGTTGTAGTTGTGGTGTCTGGTTTTCACACCCTCTTTGAAGGCTGTTTTGAAAGTGATAAATGTCAGGTAGATGTGTGTTGTCTGAATAATTTAGGAGGAATCCATATTTAAGTGAGTACTTGCCTTTTGCTTAAAGTGACAGTAAAAGCTGGTGATTGGCATACCGCTCCATTCAGTATACATAATGCATTCTGAATTTAAATCCTTTTGAGGTAGTAGCAGTGGAAGAGGTTAATACCACAACAGAAGCATAGTATAAGATGAATAAATGGCGACTGAACAGGTCAGACTGTTCTTATCTGCTATGAAGCATCCAATTATTCATCCATATAACAGGACAAAGAAAAGGAAGGCTGTCTAGATTATATATATATATATATATATATATATTTTTTTTTTTTTTTTTTTACTTGGTATGGAAGATCGGTTGGCCAGCAGTGCGTCTAATCCATGGTACGACATGCTCTGAGTCTTACTGGCTCCCCAAGCAAGTCTGAACACGCCTGGGCACAACTAAATAATTTAAATGACCTCTCTAGACTGATATGGGTTCAAGCTGGGAAAGAGGTGTTATGATCACACTGACCCCTGTGATGTCCATGTTGTGCCTGGAGTTGGTATCATAAAGGCCTGCCGTAATGTACCTGTTGGCAGTATGGGGCCAAGCTGATACATACCTGAAACATCTCCACCTGACTCCCTCAGGCTGTCTATAGGTTCTACTAGTGCCCATGTGGACTGGATTAGATCTAAGAAACCAGCCTACTTACTGGGGGAGATAATAATGGCCATGAGTGGATACCCCAGGGGTGATGTTCCCAATTACCTTGTATATGCAACATTGTTTTAGCCGAGCTCTACGGGTGTATTTATGACGCAGATCTATGTTTGGCAAATAGACAATGCGGAGGAAAGTCCTAATGGATCAAGTCCAAGGAGAACTACACAATGCCTGGCTTATAAACATATATTTTCCCCCAGCTGGTACTTATTTGGCTCTCGTTACAGACTAGAGAATTCCCATGTGTATCAGCCTGGGATAAGTCTTCGTTATACCCTGCTGGGAGATATTGTAAGGTAAAAGACTGGTCTTCTCAAACTTTGTGTTCATGGACCTCTGTAGACATAGACTTGTGTCTTGAGCCACCTCCTTTGTGTCATTTGCAATAAAGCGGTACAAACTTTTACTACATATACAGTATAGGCTTTACTTCTTCTGCTTTATACTCTTTCATTATCCTTGGAGACCTCCTAGAAGTCAGTAGATGATTAGAGGTCCACCATAGTTTGGGAGTCACTGGTGTAAAACATTGTGATCGTTGTCCACATCCAGCCACTCTTGGTTTTTTTTTTTCTTTTCTTTTCTTACACTTTACTGCACGTTGTTGCCAATCATATAAGGACAAATTTTATTTTTCTCCTACAAATTTGTCCCCCCCCCCACTAAGTCTGTTGCTCAACGTTGTTTTTGAGTGCGGACTTGTTTGAACAGGCTGCCCGTCCTCTCGTGTACTATCTCTACAAGTGTGATGTGGATTTATGACATTATCAGCTTGGCAGTTAAAACATTTTCTGTGTATTCAGCGTGGTTCGAAAAAAAACAAAAAAAAAACCTTTTCAGATGAGTGACACTCAAACGTTTAACATACCCCATTGCGTAGGTGCGGCTTGTTCTGTCTCGACTAGCTTAATGCAGGGTAAACAAACTACATCTCGTCTACCACCTTGTGAAATGTAGGTCTTCGACACATGGATCGTGCGTTCGTCGCCTGCGTGTAACTTTCCACTAATTTTAAGATAAATTCTAAGTTTGGTAATGCGGTGAACGTCCTGTTTTTAATGGGAGACGTTCTCTAGTAAGTGGGCATTGGTGATGGCCACACGCACAAACACGCTAATATTGGCTCTTATCTGCGTTGGTCGATTAACTTGTAAAAAGAGCAGTTGTAATAATAATTACAGTAAACATTTAATCCTTTCCAATTAAAGACCACGCAATAAAGAGGACCTGTGAATGCAGGATGTTGGATAATTGGCATAAAATGGCAATAATACCTTGAATATGTATGTAGATCACCCCTTTGTGATTTTGTTTAGCATCTGTACAGATGTTAGCAATATGAATGATATTGAGGGTTTGGCAGGGTTCTTCTCATAGCGTCATTGTAGAGGAATGCTTGTATTATTTTATACGCAGGGTTGGGCAGCGTGCGGCTCTCCTTTTTTGATCTGTATTATTAAGGGGGATGTCACGTGGGATTCTCAAAGGAATGTATACGGTGGTACTCGTAGTATAACGTGCACTTTTTCCTGACTTGTGTTGTACAGCTCCTGTGTTAAGTTGCAAATAACGTTAATACAAAACTTTCTGTTGTATGTTTAATAACGACGGCGAGATACCATTTCAGTAATTTGATAGGAATGAGGAAAACTGTTTGCCTCGATTTCTGCATAATGATTGACCAAAAGTAAACGGGTTTGACCCGAAGTTCAGTTGACCGTAGTAGAAATCTGTACTCTTGTGGCAAACAAAAAGTCGGGTTTTTTTTTTTCCTGATTAGAAAGGGTCTTTTGTGTCAACAAGCACACCCAGATGTCCCGTTTGTATATCCAGCCATTGTTTGCTTGGATAAAGTTTCAGTGCACCGCATTACCAAAAATAAAAGAGAATTCACCCATTCTCATCTTTTAACGATTATGAACCACCTGATACTTTAATCAACTGATTTTAAATTCTCTGTTACCCGTATGTTTGATAAATTCCACCATGGATATGTGAGCTTTATAGAAAGCCTAGCGGAGAGAAGCTAAGAAATTATAGAAAGCAGGATTGAGAGAGAATAAAATGGGTTTATGAAACAAACAGATGAACAACAGCAACAGCAATACCACAACTCTATCAAAATGCCAAAGTGTAGAACGAGCTAGATGTATATGAATCGAATAATTTATTTTACACACGTCATGAAGTTTATTAAGGCTAAGATTGTCATAAACCCTTAGGTCATTCAGTGTTGCCGATAGGGCTGCTCCTGGCTATCAGAAAATAGTAGGAAGCAGGATCATGGAACGGGCCCAGAAACTGATGATCAAACACTCCGTTGTTTTGTGGGTAGATAATTTAATTATACAAATTTATTTTATGTAAATTAGTAAGAGATGGGTAGTTTAAGTTATGAGGGACTGGGCTGAAATTTTTCAATCTGCTGTATCTGTTTTAAAATAAAGTTTCTAGGAAAGATTATACTGAGTAGACTCCTACCGGACCGTTAATGTAACAAAGCATGGCTGATAGGGGGATACTTGGATGAGAGGAAATGTTAGTTGCGCCTGCCAGTTGGGTACCCGGCTATCCACAGGTTCTTGTGGGAATTGCCGTAGACTGCGGCCGTTACCTGAGCATTTGATGGATAAGAAATCCTTTTCGACATGGGTAGATTTTTACTAATGGAACATAACTCAGCCTCTCCATACAATTCACTGTCCGGGAGTGTAGCTGAGGCACTTTTTATCATTGTTCCTCTGTTGGAGACATCCTTCCAACATGACCTAGTCCTAGTCAATGCTAATTGCTTTTTTTTTCCTCTTCTCTTGATCTCTAATTTACTACTGTAGGACAATGAAAGCCGAAAGCCTTGGGCTGGTGGATCTTACTGCTAGTACCTTGCCTCATTCCCCAAAAATGAATGTCGAGGAAATGCTCAGCGCAATTGTTAAAATTAATTCTTAGTCTCATTCATTTCCTGCCTGTTTTTTCTTATTCATGTTCTGCCTGCCCTTTCTTAGTCCTATCTGGTCAGTGGAAATCTTACCGGTAGATACGGCTTTCTGAGTATAACATTGCAAATGCGGGTCCAAAAAACAAAAAAAAAAAATTAAAGTTATACATTTAGTAAGGAGTTAGCATATATTGTTGGGGCATGTCTCATGGTGATACATTTTAAAGATACCGTTCATTGTTTCTTTAAGAGTAATCTGCATTCGTCTTTTTTTTTATATATATTAGAAAAAAGGTAGGCCTAAATGTGCTTTTTTTCTTCATAAATGTGTATTAAACCACACCCAAGATAAGTGGTAAATATAGTCTGTAATGGCAAACTGGGGTATTTTCTGGATATATTCAGAGTTTACAAATTCTAGCAACAGGCCGGGGGCTGCATAACAAAGTACTGATGTCTGCGTTCTGAAAATGAACTTTTTGATACATTGAAAGTCAGGGGAGTATCTAGTCTGAAATAGTTCACCCCCCATTACCCCTCCACATACCAATAACGTGACTGACGAATATTAAGTGCCTCTGAAGTCCTGGAGAATGTTCTTTGTTTGAATACAAATAGATATACATATAAAGCCAGTTAAAATTTCCTGTTCTCCGAAGCCAAGAGATATGGCCAAGTGCTCGACAGGACTTTGTAAGGACATCAAGTCATTTGAGTGTACGCATGTTGTGTATGTGGGAGAAGGTTTTGAGGCCATTGACGGTCCTGGTATGGGAAAGGTAAAGACTGTTTAAGGAGACTTGTCCAAGAGAAACTATTCACTTGAGGTTATCTTGCACATTATTAATTGTGAGAAAAGGCAAGAGCCCCCGATCACGTATTGCGCATACTTTAATGTCATAATGGGCTTGTTTTCACAGACCCGATTCCTTCTTTCTGTGGGAAATGTCAGCGGGGTGTAGATGGTGTTTTTCTTTCTAGCGACCCTGGCCCTCAGAAATCTAGCAAATTGTTGCTTATTTGTTCATGGATACCAGAGAGTCCATCCTGGGATTTAAAATCTGTCAGCTTGCCATATCACTCCTTTCCTGTGTCTTTCTTTCATATTCTTTAAAAGGTCTGTTGTCATCTACATGAATGACAAAGAAAAAACAAAAGCCAAGCTTTTTCCTAATAAAACAAAGAAAAAAACAAAAAACCCAGGGTTTTTTTTTTGTTTTATTCTTTTTTATTTTTGTTCAGGCCAAATAAAAAATCTATTTAACATTATACAGGCTGGATTTTTTTCCCAATTTTAATTCTTAAGGAAATGCTCACTAAAGTTGCTTTATTTCATTGTACTACAAGATATTTCTTTATCTTCCGTTGCAAACGTTGCTTTGATTGGAGTCCATTTCCTTCCACCAGCCTTTGCCAGCCGCTTCCCGGGTTACTGTCTGATCAGACTTCTGACCTTAGGCTAATAACAGAAGGCTGCCGGTAGGTATTAATGCCATGTTTCTCCCCTTAACTGCCCTAATATGCCTTCTCAGGTCAGACATAGTTCCTGCTTCGAAGACCTAAACCATGTACTTGCAAGCCATTAGGAAGCCATTAATCAAATATTACTTATATGAAAATTAAGGTTTGCACAACTGTTAGCTTAAGTGTCTGGCTTAAAATAGCAGCTTTTATATCCTATATCATCAATCACTTGCTGCTGTCTCCTTTTTTTCTAGACTGTAGTAATTAATCCGTTTAAAAAAAAAATGTCAAAAATAAAGTATATTTGATCTTTAAAACGGTTCATTGTGGTCCCTTATTATTAGGTTCCTTGGAGTCGGTCTGCTTCATATGCCCTTATAAAAAGCACTCTTGCTTTCCGTGAATCTGATGAGTTCCTCAAGCAGTAGGGAACTGTTTACTCAAAACACTAGATGAAGACCCCACAAATGTTGTTTTTGTCCCCCCTGGTAATTGATATGGCTGCTTTGTTAAATATCTACTTCCTTTTTTCCCTTTATCAGTAAAAGAAGTAATTGTTTCCTTGAATGTTTATATGAGATTCTTTGACCAAAGATTCCATACAATGGTAGAGGTTGGGTTCTCATTGACCCTACACACCCTATAAGAATAAAAGAGTTTCCTTGTCGTAGCTAATAAAGTCTGCTTGGATCTCCTATCGTTTCTTCTGCTCTGCTGCACTTTGTAATTAGAACTTCCTTCAGCCGCACACATTATATTCCAAGACTGAATTCCATCGAAGAAGAACATCTCTCCTGGTCGATGCGTCTGTGGAATTCCATTCTAAATGTAAAATGAGAGGTCAAAATACTTGGGGGAGAATGTCATTTATCAAGGGGATTTTGTAACAGAAAATGAAGAAGCGGTCAATTTTCCCCCCTACTTTCATATTCGTATACTTGTTATAAGTTGTTCGCACCAAATCCCAGCTCTCACAAAAAAAAAATGTAAAACTAGAATGAAAGCATTGGTTTTGTTCAACCAAAAAAAGAAAAAAGGCTTATTGTTCTTTAATGGAAAAGAAAATGTATTTTTCCCATGGTTAGGTTGTTCTAGGAACTATCTGAGCCTTTGTTAAGTTACCTCTTTGACTGTGGGGCATTAATGCTTCTCGGGCATTAGAGATGCTATAAAATTGCATCCCTTTTATTAAAATTCAATGAAATCTTGCAAAGTAACATTTATGAGCTTATTTGTCACTTTTGTAAATTTGCTTAGTGTTAAAAACATCATGGGGCGGTCCCATGCAGAAGAAATGGTTCCTGTCTGTGACGAACTCTATGAAACTGTTCAATAGTGTCTCCTATTTTGTTTGTAAGTGCGACAACTGCTTAACACTCTCTCACCCCAGGAAGCGAGCAATTTAGAAAATGTGTTGTGTTAGTTTGTTGCTGTGTGGTGACTTAGTGCAATGCCAAAGTAGGCGAGCATGAGCACGTAGATGAAATTCTGAAGGTCGTTGAGATGGTTCTATCTCTGTGGTCATTCCGTTCCTTGGTTATGAAACCTGTCTGAGTTCCTGCTTGTTGGGCTCTATGCGTACATGGAGAAGCCACATGTTCTCAGTTACCTACAGATGGCTTGAAATTGTCTGGGAGAGAGACGGCAAGATTAATGAGCTTCTGATTTTCCCGTCACAGCTCGTAACTTTTACATTCTCTTGTAGTTATCCAAGTTTGGATTCTATGTCCCGCATTCCAGGAGCGTTGGCTCCTAACGTTTTACTACTGGCGCCTTGAGTTTTTGGGGGGCTGCTTTGAGTGACGATATAGGCACTTTATATAAAAAATATTTAAATATATAAAGATTATTTAAATATATTTATGCACACATGGATGTACCTTGTGCATAAAAAAAGTGTGTGTTGAAACTACATTGTGTTCCTTGTGTCCGCTCCTGTAACACATGGCTGTTTCCCTGACACTATCTAGTTACTTGTATCGTGGGTTAATTTAGTAGCAGGAAACGGGGTCAAACGCCTCAGGTGTATCTCGGTTGACCTTTCCCATGGGGCAGACTGCTAAATAAACAGAGGTGAAAGGACACCAACGTCTGTGGCATGAAAGGGCTTTGGGTCTAGGTGGCCTTTGATGCGGGGAATCGTCTGTAACATTAGTTAAGGAACTTATATTTGTAGGGTAGGTACTGCATATACATTTACACATTCAATGTGTACAATCCATCTACACAAAACGACGTTTACACATTTGATTTTAAGCCACTTATATCGGTTTTCTTGTGCTATTAATGAACCTGGATTGTAGTTAATGTGCGGTAAATGTGCCGGTGTAACACGCTGTCATCTTCACCGTGGAGGTTTAGGTAATTATGGGTGCTGTCCTGTTAGCAGACGTCGTGGTTTCATATGAACGTTCCTGTAGGGCCGCTGTCTGAGGAAGTGGTGTGTCTCAAACAAATTGTGCTGCGCATGCAACTCTACTACTACTGTGATATTAACACTTTAGTGGCAAGCAAGGCTGGGTCCCTATATACACACACACAATATTCCGATGGACTGATTTCGTTGGATTTCCATAGGGGATCACCTATGTGGTCTTCGGCTTATCATTTGAGGTAGCTTGTGATGCACCTGCTTGATCTTTATTATTTGTGCAAAAAGTGCTTTGGTGTTCCAAATCATAGGATAAACTGAACTTCTGACCATCTTTCTTTTATTAAAACATAACATTGCTCCACATGTGGTCTGGATTGCACCGGGAAGTCAGGAGGCCGATGTATAGGGGGAGCCTTTGGGTTCTTTTAGAGGGGCTGTGTTTGGTTGTATACCCAACACCTTTTTTTGGAGTATTTTATAACAGCTGCGCTGAAGTGTAGACTGATCACCTTGTCATTCTGGAATAAAATCTACTTTTTGTTACTAAGAGCTCGCAAAGTTCTTAATTGTTCATCAAGGGAGATAAACTGCTAATTGGACATCTATCAGAAGAAGTCTTCTGGTGAGGAGTTAAACAATGCACATAAAGCTAAATTTTATTGTGGAAAAAGCAAGCTTTATCATTGTACAAAAGTTCAGAATTACATTGTCTACAATAAAATCATTGTCTTTATTTTTCTGCTTCTTATTAAAATTATAAAACAAACAAAATCCCTGTGCATTGTGTTTGACTAAATGGTCTGTAGACCTTGACGTGCCAATTGTGCTGTGGTTGGAGCTTGAATTGGCATGTGTTGCTAGCGATAAAGGAGTTATATTTTACTTATTTCTCTCAAAAAAGATTTCGTTTTAGGACCTCTGCTCCACTAAAAAAAAACTGTAATTAATGACCCGAGTATGTCATCTGAAATAATTGCTGGATTGTATCTAATGATTTCATTGGCACCAACGTAAGCTCGGAATCCAGCGGCTCGGATGAGGGGTCCATGAAACGTTATAGGATTTTTTCTAATATTTAGAAAATGAAGATGCCTACTATTGCATGATATGGGTATTTAGGTTAAAAAAAAAAAACTTGTGTAAATGTATCTGGTAATTGAATTTGATTTATAGGTGAACCATATGAGAGAGGGTAGGGATGAGTTTAGCTGGGGAACTGCGAACCCAACCTAGTCGGCCAAGGCAAGTATAGGTCTCTGGGTGTAAGACAGATCTAGGCGACCTGAATTCCTCCAGTTGCCATGATGTTTTACATGGTTCTCTTGGATGGCTGGGAAACACAACATTGTAATTCCCAGAGAAGGTGTTGTTTTAAATGCATTATAGTATTAGAAGGTTTCTATACATTTTCTATGTTTAAAAGAACAATGTTCAAAGAACGCTGAGCGTTGTACAAACCTATTGAATTTTTTTTTTCTTCCAGTGTAGTTTTCCTTAACTTGAGATTCCTTCCATAAGCCTTTGTTGGGTTCTGGATAAAGCTGCTTGCGGTAATCGCATAAATTGCCTTAATGCTGACTTGGGTCGATGCAGTTTCTTAAGTGTTTATATTGGCGGCTTATTAACAAAATTTGGACAATCCAGAATTAAGCCGTGGGTGTAGCTAGCAATGTCCAGCTGACATATCACTTTATTAAATATCAATTCAGCCAAAATATACATCCCGCTTGTTGAGTAGTTTTATTATTAGATTGCTTTGAAAGTAATCTGCCTGGTGGTTTTTGAACATATTCTTCTTTGGCTTTCCTTTTGCAAATTAGAATTTCAACATATAGCTGACTCGCTTTGGTTACAAACCTAAGAGAATAGCTCCCCCCCCCCAAGGCTTGGATTCCTTTGAACAATCCCACTTACTGTACAAATAATACGGTAATTACTTTAAGGCTCTCTGAGGCTGGATGAGACCAGCGATGGTCCTTGGTCTTCTTGTCATGGGAAGTAGACATGTTGGGTTTGGAGTAAGAGCCGTGACATCGTTAATATAGAAAATCGCTGAATTTTTTTTCTCTTTTGCACAACTGTGACATTGGGTTTTGGTGGAGGGTTTCTTCTTATGGTTTTGTCATTTCATTTGAAATTGAGTACACCAGTTAGCCATTAGTACTTTCAATATTTAATATAATGTGTATCTATATCTATTTTCTTTCTCTATACCCTAGGGTCCCTTATCTGAATACCACTCCCTGATTTTATTGCTGGTGATCAGTAAAATGATTATAATTTGCTCAATGTGCTGTTAAAAATCAATAGGGAATTCATAGCCGTGATTTGTTTCATTAGACACACAAGCCTCTATTGTTTGCAACACGCTTTAAATGCCTTCGCGGTTGAGACATGTTCTGGAGCGCTGTGGGCACAAAAACTGCAGCCGCCATCGCAGGGAGAACTTTATTCCCACGTTACAACAGCCATAAAAAGACTTTAATGCAAAGTGACTCCCACTTAAAACAAACATGACAACTCGCAACCGGACGCCGCGTTTAAACGTGAATAGGACTGTCCGCCATTTTACTTATACATTTCCATCATGCAGTGATTCCCAAGCGGATGGTTCACTCGACATTTACTATGTGAATGGAACGTTTTCGGTGCATTGACCTTGCCTATCCTTGTTGCTTATTCTTCATTAGAAGGGTGTGTTTTTCATCAGGTTTCCATTTTTTTATATTTTTTTATCCATGCCTTTGTTACCTCCTCCTGCACCACAGTAACGTTAAATCGTAACTGTTTAGAGAGCTGCTTGCTTCATTTAAACATTGAAGGTGGTTCTGGACAATATGTACCTACTCATGTTACGCTGCACCCTGGCTGGGACGTTGGCTGTAGGCTTGGTGGGTTCACCCAAATATAACCTAAAGATCTCGGTCAAACACTAATGTGAAACGCAAGTTAGCCACATTTTCCCTTTTTGTTGAGAATACTATAATGTTCTGGAATGTGTATTTATTTTTTTGCCTCTGATTTCATCTTCCCCAAAGGGAAAATCCTTTTTTAAACTTTTTTAAGCTTCAGGTAGGTTAGCAAATGAATGTAACTAGGTGACACTTTTAGGACGATGAAATTACATCTGACTTATGTTTTACTTTTACAAGGATAATTTCCTTCTGGCCGCTGCGTGGCCGTATGCAGTAAAATGTGCCAATTACCAACACAAGCGATCCTTTGATCAGTGAGGTTTTGTGAATCTGCCCCCTAACCAAGAGACATGATTGAAAAATGTGCTTGCTGTCTTTTATTGAAGGAACCTTTGCCCCGACCCAACAGATCTAGATGGCACAAGAGCTGCTTCTGGAGGCAACTTCCAGACTTGTTATGAAAGATCTGTCTCCCCTGCCTCCTCTGTGTCTCCTCATGCGCAAGGCATCTTTGGAAGAAAAAAGGCAATGCTTGTCAAAATAATTTGTTTTCCATTACCAACATTGTTCAAAAAATTTTATTTAGACTGGCTTTAATCTGTAATGGTACAGAAGCATTGGTTTTGATTTATCATCAAATCTGCCCAATTTCCCTGCTATAAAAGCCATGTCACTTGCTCTGATGTTGTATTCGGGATAGCCATAGGCTATCACAAATGTTTCAATTCACTCGCTTCTACTGGAAGGGCGTTCTCTTTATCTACCGTCTTATTGGGGAAACAAGACTTTCTTACATTACTTGTCGGCAGGAAAATACTTGATGAGCCAAATGGGTCTTGCATGCTGTTGAGATCTTTGATTCTATGTACAGGCATATTATTATTATTATTATTATGACATTTTCAAGCAAGTTTTCAAGCAATGTTTGCTACGGTTCATGTTTTCCAGGTGACCATTTGAAAGTATGTCCACAAGGACACACATGCTGCTCCCAGGCAATGGAGGAGAAATACAGTCAACAGAGCAAGCATGACTTCAAGCAGGCAGTCATCGATCCATGCAGTAGCATGCAAAATATATTCGCCTCCAGATACAACAAGTTTGATGGTGAGTAGCTTCTTTCTCTCCCCCACTCAATCCTCCTGCTCTCTTATTCATTTCGTTATGTAGATATGTTTTATATTTATAATTATTATGAGGTCGTGGTTAAAGACCATTCCTCTGGATAAAATGTGCTAATACGAGCTGAAACCAAAAGGCGGACACATGAAAAATGTCTCATAAGGAAATGACAAACATTTTTTGAGTTTATCTAGCAGCGACCTATTAGTGTGTTTTTACACTTCCACAATTTTAACCATATTGGAAGGCATCTGCTCATCAATTTTGATGACCCAAGCAAGCTTAATTTAGAAATAATTTTAATTTCCTCTTTTCTAGTTAGTCATCCCTTTTTTACCCCAGCTGCCACTGGCCCCTATGTGCTCTTAAGTGCTACTTAACCAAATGTAATTCAATTTCCAACCAGATAATGAATTCCTTCTAAAATGGGTCTGTTGTAACCAAAAACCACAAAACTTAAAAGACGGCAGTTAAATATCTTGGACATCTGTTTGGAGATTGCACGGTACTATAGCGTGTGCTATTGAGTGGACTAAGCTGCTAAGTGGGTTTTTAGTGTCCGTACATAATGTCCGTACAATTTTGTGAAAATATATTTGACTCCATCTGATTTTTACATATTTTTTATCAGATCATTTTGAGGGAGTCTTTGGAGACCCCAACATTTGATGCTTGATTCATCTGTTTGATGTGCTAGGTAATCAAAAAGGCAGTGTTTAAAAGATTATTATTCCCTGCCCCTGAGCCCAATGAAAGGCGTTATAAGGATCAAGTGGTTCAAAGACCTTGTAAAACAATCAGGCCTGGTTTGGACAGTGCTTGCCCTATAGAATTCAAATGAATGTTGACCGTTGCCTTCAGAATTAAGTTGTCGGCACAAAGGGTTCCAAATCTACTGCATTCAAGAGACACATTAGCCTGAAAAGGGTTACCAAGACATTTCTAAGGCTCTGGGGCTCCACTGAGCCACCGCCAGAGCCATGTTGTATTGTGGAGAGGGATTGTGACTATAGTCAATCTTCTGAGGAGTGGCGGTTATTGTCTGGATTTCTTTAATACATTCCAGAGTGGCGTGTTTCTTCCTTAAGAATCCCTTTTTAGATTCTTGAGTTTTTGTTGAAAAGCAAATAACCTTGGTTGCCATATGGACCAAAAGGCAGAGCCACACCTAGCCTTACTGACTTAGCCGCGGTGCTGAGCGTTGCAAGGTGGCGATGCGGAAGCTACAATGGATGTCTGTGCTGCAACAAAAGCTCCATGGGCCAGTCGGGGAGATTGCAGGGATCCCCTTAACCAGCCCATGATCTCCACATCCCGTGTCAGGGGGACGGTGCCCCAAACTGGGAGTGTTGGAAGGTGTGATTATATGTGTGCGCGTGTGAATGCAAGCATGTATAGTATGTGTGCAGTTTTGTGTGCACTTTTTTTAAATTTTTTTTTTTTTTTTTAAGCTTCACTTTTGGGTGTTGGTGTTTAACCTCAGTGTTACACACACCCAAAATGTGGGTCTGAGTAGTAGTTTATACAAGCTTCCCACAGAGAGGCCATGATTCAAAGTTTGCAATACACACCTGTGTTTTCTTTTAATAAGAGTTACATTTCTGGTTACATCAGGGCTTATATGAGAATGGAGATGTATTTAGCAAACTCAAGAAGGCTCATTTCATACTTTAAAACTGGACCCCTTCATTCCTATGTTATCCACGAATAAACAATATGTTTATTGTTCAGAAAAAAAATCATAATTGAAATTGTATTCGCGAGCTAGCTTTTTGTAGGCCAGTTCCAGGTTAGTGAGTCCAGTTAGTCCTTTTGGAGTGTCGTCATGGACCAGAATGATCTCACCACCTTTTATTTTCTGTCTCGGGAATAATCTTGTGCTGAAGGCTAATTCTGGATTTTTTTATTTCCCTAGGTTAGAATTAAACTTTTTTTGGAGTGGGGGAGGGGTTGTTGCCCCTCAGAAAAGATCTAACTCCAGGAATACCGGTGTACTTGTTAAAACAATCCCCTATATATACTGTGTTTGGGTGAATAGGGGGCATTGTTTGTATTTAAAACTACAAAAAAAAAATGTTTGTTATATTTTCATGGGATTTGCATTGATTTAATGATTGTAGCTTATTTGTCACTCGGCTATAAACCACGTTTGAACAGCGCAGCAAAATAGAAATGTGATTCCTGTTTGCTGGTCTGTATATGTGACTTTGTGTAGAGGTGTTAATTTATGGAACCCAAAAGTCCAGACATTGGAGGGCGAGAACATTTATGTACTTTTTTTTTTATTTCTTTCATACTTAAACAACTCTTGATTTAGTTTTATAGTAGTAGGCTTACATTTCCTCTGCATTTTCTTTTTCTTCTGGTTCAATGTCATTTTATTTTAAATGATTTATGTATAAAGCTTGGGATTTCAACCTCTGTCTATGGATCTCTGTTGATGTTCTGTAAAGAGCGCAAGTGTTTATGTTGGAGTTTCTATAACTATTTGTGTCCTGTTGGCTTTTTCTATAGCGCTGTAAGGTTAAAGCACATAGCGGTGTAGAAGAATGGCCCACACGTCCTTGGTATCAGCTAAAGATCTAGCTTCAGTGTGTGCATGTGGATAAAAGTGTGGTGTTTAATGTGTATGGGTGTCTGACTGTGAGTGTGTCAGCATGTAGTGTTACTGTGTGTGTATTAGTGTATGGGGTTAGTGTGTGTGCGTGCGTTGGTGTCTGTTATTATATAGCATTAGTGTGTTTTTAGCAGTTAATATTTTATCAATAAGTAACTTGATTTACTAAAAATGTAATGTATTAAATAGATTTGTTTAACTTTTTTTCTATTTTGTTTTATTTTTATAATGGGATGTATTTTTAATTATCATATACAGTATATTTACATATTAAGAGAACATATAATGGTGGGGCATAAACTTGGAACAGAGAACAGAGTTGGGGATGTATGACCGAAACTTTTAAATATATGAAAATTAAAAACATGATTTGGGGGGGGGGGAGCGGGCATTCCTAAATTTCCCAACACCCAAACCAAATTTGCCGACCCCCTGGATTACTTTGTTTTGATAGGCTGGCCATTTCAGGTTACCCACTTAATCAGGAATTAAGTAATCTTGATATGACATCTGTTTCTTTTATCCCGGCTCTTGTAAATATAAGGAAGTCATTAGCCATGTGCTCAAAGGCACTCTTTGATATTCTCAAGGTATCTATAACCCCCCCATTTAAGTATTTAATCTATTGTGACCACCCATATTTACATTGTATTGTGGGTGAGAAGATATGTTTCATCATGCCAAAGCTTTCAGAACTCTACGTACATTATCTGTATAAAGCACTAGATTTATGTATAGTTTATTTTACCAAAGCTGCCGCTCCTCATATAACCCGCGCAGGTTGTTTGTGTTTGGAAATATTATGTGCCCTAAGCAAATCACCTAATTAAAAGAAAAAAAAACTAAAAACAAACCGGTCCTAAAGTACCAACTCGTTCTATAGAGCATGTCTGGGATATGTTATTTTTAACGATTGTGTAAGTTTTACTTCATGTCTGTATCCTATCAGATCTACTATAATGGCCCTCTTGTAATTAAATAAAATACACTTAAATAGTTTGTTGTGAAGTATTGAAGGTAGACCACGCGCTCGCTCTATTCGGGGGGTTGAAATGGAGGTAGGGTCTGCGCATACAAATCCGAGTAACTTTGTGGTTAATGTGAATCACCGTGGAATTTGAAGCATTCTGAACCTAAACACCCAATTCCCGTTTAGACAGGAAATGCCCCTCATAGGAAATCAACATACTCTGATTTTATTTAATTATTTTGGGATTACTTTTATGCTACATCGGCGTTTAGTTTTCCCTAAATTCATCCCGTTCTATTCCTGAAGGATTTTGGAATGACTTTACGGGTCTGCTTTTAAAGCCTTTTGTTTTTTCTGAGAATCTTGGAAAGCTTCTATTGTTACAAATTTCTTACAAAGTTAAAATTTTAGAACGTAAAGAAGTGAAACCCAGTGTCGAAAAAGTAAAGAAATGAAACCGAAATACTTCCCTTTTCTTGCGGTCGGGTTTATAGCTGCAACCCTACAAAACACTCTCCACGGAATGTTGAAAAAGGTAAAACAAAATTGACTTCTGTCTAGGGGCGCTTAAAACCTCGAATAAAGTTAAAATTTTACCCAGGCTTAACGCAAACATATTTTGGAAAGGTCCCAACATAGAGCAACTATTTACCGATCATTAGTCTACGTTCAAGAGAGATCAGAAACAGACATATCTAATGGAATGTAATGAAAGTGCTTTTTGACCTTATGAAACTCCTTAGGGATACCGAAGGGTTAATTACTTTTTTCTCTCTTATTCTACTAGCCGTGGGAAAGGTGCAGGCCTCCCTTGTTATAAATGAAAACATTTTCTTTCACGTAATTTAGGCAGCTGTGAAGTCGGTTCCCACCCAGTTGGTTTATGCACACTGGAGTCCATTTTACGGCATTGGATGAATCCATCTATTATTTATGATTTTTGGTGGTGTTCCTCCTCCCACGTCGTCTCATACAAGCGACCTGTAAAATTTTAAATAATAAAAAATAAAATTAAACCAGGTATGCGTAGATTTGGGTTATTTCTCGGCTCACATGTTCTGGTTTCCTTATTTTTGTAGGCGACACGGAAGTTAATTTTTTTAGTAATCTGTATCCACAATGAAATTTACAGCAGATATGGCTCCTTCTTGCCCTCTTAAATAATCTTTTATGTTATATTTAAATAGCACCGATAATTTATGCAGCACTTCTTGCAGTACATATATTCAAGGGGTATGATAAAACTAGAACGGAGAAATTAAGATAAACTGATATTTTATAATCTACAGGAAATAACATTTGAAACTGGCCAATGAACAATAATACATGTCCCGTTTTCTCATATTTATGCAATCTAAAAGTAAGCGTGGAAAGGAAGATTGCATATTCTGGGTAGATCAGGATTGCACAAATGGCTACTTTTCGTCTGTGGGATTTCGATATGTAGTAGAGATTACCAATTCTTAAAAAGTGTTTATTCTAACCAGTACCTGGTGTACTGAATATTGAACAAGGAGGAGAGAGATTAAGGTAGCTGTAAGTGTAGAAATCTACTTGCAAAACTGAAAATCAGATTATTCTGAGACTTGGTAAGAATCATTTTTTGCAGAATCTTAGCTTTTATGTTTCTAAGATTCTATTTAAAACTGTGTTGTTTTCAGTCTTAAGAACACATATTGATTGATCCCTGACTATAATTAAATTATTTTTTTCCCTCCTTCCAGAATTTTTCAAAGAACTTCTTCAAAATGCTGAAACATCGTTGAATGATATGTTTGTGAAGACTTATGGAAGATTATACATGCAGAACTCTGAACTCTTTAAAGATTTCTTTGTGGAGCTGAAGAAATATTACGTTGGTGGCAATGTAAACTTGGAAGAGATGCTGAACGATTTCTGGGCACGACTTCTAGAGCGCATGTTCCGACTAGTCAATCCACAGTTTCACTTCACAGATGAGTATTTAGAGTGTGTCAGCAAGTCCACAGACCAGCTGAAGCCTTTTGGGGATGTACCACGTAAACTCAAGCTTCAGGTCACCAGAGCCTTTGTGGCAGCTCGTACCTTCGCACAAGGACTTTCAGTTGCAAGAGATGTGATCAACAAAGTGTCCATGGTAAGAGAACCCTCCTTTCTTCATATCCACAGCCTGGTAGTCTTTTTCTTAAATACTTTTGTTGGTGGTTTTGGTTGGCAGCAATTAAACATCCTTGGCACCCATCTTAGGAACTATATCCTTGTATCCTGACCCATATAATCTTCTGGCTGATGCTCTGTGCAGGAATAGTCTGGTAAATGATGTTGACCTGGCAGAGGAGTGGAGACCACACACAGACCATGTTATAAGCCAACTCTTTGCATGTGCTGGAATGTGTTCTGCCTTTGGGCCCGTCTGTTGCTTAAATTCCGAAGAGTATCACACATCACCCTCGCAACTCTGATATATAATAACTGTATTGATGGACTTGGTGCTTTACCTGTATGAGTTTTATTAAAATAAGATGAGTGAAGCCGAGTAGATGAAATAGCCACATAATATTCAGCATGGTTGGTGGTATACAACTACTCCTCTTCTGCTTTATGCCTTAAGTGTGATATTAGATGATGTATGAGGGCGACTCTTTTGTTGATTTAAAAACATTTTTGAGGATTGTGATATGCCTTCTGATCATGTTGATAAAAATGGCCCTGAACAGCAATGTGTTGAGGAGGTCTATGCCCTTGTAGTTAACCATTCTGTCTTTTGATGTATCATTGATTTACTACCCTCTTGACGCACTGATACCATTTTGTGTAAAACAAAACAAAAAACAAGCCTTGTTTGTATTACTATCCATAAATGACCCATCTAATGTCTACAGCCCACTCCCAACATGTTGCTGCCTGATGTAGACAGGGGAAATGCTGTGTAGGTACAAGGGATCCATGTCATAAAAGTATACTTACCTAGCTCTCGGGAGATTACGTAAAGGATGGGGTGGACTGGAACATATTTGTATGGTCGGATGTATATAAATGTGAATGAAGATGATAGTTTTTGGGCTAGTTTTAAGGATGTTGGAATGGGTGTGACTGGAAATTCTTGGGGAAATGTACATGTTTTATTCCAGATGTTTTGGCTTAGAGGAAAGAAGTATAGCTGGAGAGAGAGGGGTCTTTTTTTAATTTAAGTAATTTGTATGATCTTCCTTCTGGTTGGTTAAACTCAAGCTCGTATGGTTCACCGATGTAAGCCACACATCCGTTATGTTGGCACCTTCCAGAAAGACATTGATAAACCATCCTATATGATGCTGTGTGTTATGATTATTCAGGATTTTTTTGTTGGGGCATTAAATTGTTCCTAACATAATGGTGGGGTTATTATTTCTTGTTCTATTGTGTTTAGGTCAATAATTTTGGTAATGGTTCTTCCTGGTTAGTAGCTTCCCCTGGACGCCATTATTCCAACTGTTGTCACTTGTGGTGTAAACACCCCACCAATGATTTATTCATATTCTCATTGTACTGCCCGTAGTGCTCCAGAAAGTCTTAGTTCAAGGGTCTCTAGCAGGAATCTTATGCTTTTATTGAAGGGAATGGTTGAGACCCCTGCCCCAGATTATCATGTCAGGTCTGTTTTCCCATTTGGTCTGTGGCATGGGAGTCAAGCGTTGGGCCTCAAGGGCTACCTACAGGCCGGATATTTATGATATCCCAGCATAAGCACGAGTAGCCTAATGAAAATGATTTGAGTCAATTAAGTCCCTTACATTTATAGCAATAATTTACTAAAATCCTGGAATGTTGTGACCCTCTAGGCTTGGAGTTCAGCACCCCTCATCTATATGATCTTCTGCATACAAGCACTTCATGACAGGCAGGCCCTTATAGCACAAGAAAAACTGATACTTTGTCAGCCGTCTGCATTTTTTAATATTCTTGTTAGCTGCGCAGGTGGAGCAGTTACCTGGAAAGTGTCTACCTGAGAAAGTACATCTGCTAAAGTTTAGCTAGGAATACGAGATGTTTAATCCTTAAAACCTGAAGGGCTGGACTGGAAAGTCTTGATTTCTTTGTCTAGACTGGAAAGGATTCCTAGGCTTGTAGCTGAATGTAGCGCTTGGCAGCCCGAGGTAGTAGACGTAGCGCTGCAGGTCACAGCCTGTAGGGCTGGTAATGACAGAACTCGCATCAGTTCTCTGTGCTACGACAGAGACGTCACTATGGGCCCTCTCAACCTAAACGCGAATACCGGAGGAGCATCTGGACGCATGGCGGCACCCTGTCCTGCTGCTGCCTCTGGCAGAAATTGAGTTCCATTGCATACAAATTCTGCTTTGTTTGCGATTTTGCCCCCACCTTTATTTCGTAGCAAAACAAGCTCTCCATAATGATGACAGTCCCACAGAAGTGCAATCCATTCCATATGTCGGCATGATTTATCAACACAGAACAAAATTAATATTTCAAGTTTAACTATGAATATTTTTAAAGTAATGTAGTTTGAAGAAAAGTTTGTTTGGGGTGACCTTCTCTGCTGAAAGGCCACACAAGGCCAATTCTTTATGGAAATGCTGCTTGTCCAGCGAAATCCTTTCCTCCGCAGACTTGCCAAGAGGG
Organism: Spea multiplicata; assembly: GCA_009364415.1. Taxonomy (NCBI): domain Eukaryota; kingdom Metazoa; phylum Chordata; class Amphibia; order Anura; family Pelobatidae; genus Spea; species Spea multiplicata. Next base: position 15,228,455 of record VKOC01000008.1, read on the forward strand.
ATGCTCCAATATAAGACCGAAGGGTGATCATGGGTTGTATGACAGAGTCAGGATGTTTAGTAGACTGGACTAAGATAATAGGGTGAGAACTCTAATATGCGGCTGCCTTCAAACATTCTGTCCTTTGCGGCAACCCAGTGGAGGTAGTTTGATGACCGGACTTGCCCCCCATGGGGCTGCACATGCTTCATTCAATAGGTTACCCATGACTTATTTTCCTTTTGTGCCAGTGCGTTGGGAACTAAAGCCGAGTTAGCAATTTGTTTTGCAAGAAGTACATTATGAAGTACAAGGTTCATTTGGTCTGGAAGTGCACGGTCAGCAGTTGGCTTATATTTTCCAGATATGATTATGTTAGAAGGAAATCTTTGCACAGGATCTTGTGGAGCTGTTAGTGGTTTACTGGTTGAGTAGCCAGCCATGTCTTGGTCAGTGATTAGTATTTGTTGAGTAGACAGTCTCTCTAAGACAGCCGTAGCCAACTAGATCTTGAATGTTTTTCAATGGTGCGTTCACTAAAATTATGACCATTAGCGCAGATGTTATCGGGTCTATTCACAAAGTTTATAGCTGGCCTGGCCAACTAATCTAAATTGGCTGGATTTAAGCAAATTGTCAACTATATTCAACTACATTTATAGTGAACTTTGAATTGCTCAAAAGGGTTACTAATAAAGAGAGTAATACCAGATTTGTGTTCAAGGTGTTCTAGAACAAACAATATAATCGGTTTCACCAACTTTTTGTTTTTGTACAGGGAATACAATTGGGTTTCTTTGTTGTAAGCCGTTAAGTGTTGGACAGGTGTGGTTTCCTCACTAACCCGTAACAAGTACTTTGTATGATAAGGAGTAGAGGACACATTTATATGTTCATAAACCTGTCACTGTAGATAAGATTAGTTGATTGGCCCATTCAAACATTGTGTGTTTAATTGTGCCTGAATACAATTAGGAGGTTGTGTTTTTATTACCTTGTCTGCCGTTTGCCATCTTAGGTAATTGTTAACCTGGCTGTTTTATCGTGGAAGATTGTAAAGCTTTAAGTGGTTACAAGCATACATAATGTAAGGTCATGGGGGGAGGGGGGCATACACAAAGCAAAGGCCTTGGGTATATTTATAAACCTGCCATGCGATGCTCAACAATGTGCTTTTCCCCCGAGTGGAGTGCTATATCCATTCTATCCCGTTGGTGTATACTTTATACTCTCCCTGCATATAACGATCCCTGTCTTTACTGTTGCAGAATAGAATGTGTGCTGCCGCTTGTGCGAAATCTGGTTTAGATAGACCAGTGGCCACCAGACATCGGCTGTGGGCGCACTGGTTTGCACAGATCTTCGGAGAACTGCTAGTTTAGTCGTTAATATACTTGGAATTGTCCACATATGACTTTCCGTCCGTGGCCCCCCTGCAATCTGTCATACTGTGGCTTTTTGTGTGAATGATTGGGAGCTACGGAATCACGCACTTCGATTTTTAACAATCTTATAAGTCTTCCATCTTTTCTGTTTTTCTTTTTTTTTTTTTGGATCATGGGTTTTGGGAGTAACGCAAATAATTTCATCTAATTTTGAGTGGTTTTATGCCTTCAGACCTTTTTCTTAACGATAGTCTGTCTCCAGGAGGACTGCTGGCTACCTCACCTGCACGTGTTATGAGCAAAGCACTCCTTATATGGATATTGGGTCTGCGGCAGATGACCTCACATTTTGGCTGTCTTTGTTGTCCTTTCCCTCAACATGGTGGCAGGATACATTTTGGGCACAGACTTAAATTGAGTTTCTCTATAACCGCAATTATCATAGTGTAAACTCTGCTCCTGAAATGACGTTACAGTATGGCATCTGTTATTGTGATATTTGTTTGAGTGTTCTCATTTCTCTTGTACAACATTGTTTTTGCTGGATCCGACAGCACTGTGTTCTGGAATGTGACTCTTAATTCAGAAGAAGGCTGAACATGGTAATTTTATGAGTACTGGTATATGCTACTCTGTCCCAGTAATAATAAAAATCCATAGGAACACTATACTCTTCATTCCCGACTGTCCCAAGGTGGTTTTCAGCTTAAGCTTAATAAAAGTTTGTGTTTTCTGTTTTGCTGTATAATGGCAGTTTTTGGAGTGTCTAACATACATTCGCCTTTGCCTTTTAGGTGAACCCCACACCTCAGTGTGTAAGAGCGATATTGAAAATGACCTACTGTCCTTATTGTCGGGGGCTTGTTACAGTAAAACCTTGCAATAACTACTGCCTGAACGTCATGAGGGGCTGTCTGGCCAATCCTGGAGACTTGGACTCCGAATGGAACAGCTTTATTGGTAAGTCTTACCGTATATTAAAAGATCCCAGACTGTGGCATACAAATAATATAACGATCATTCATGTTATCACCACCTCTTATGTACTCGCTTATTGTGGCTTCACTTACCCTTGAGAGAAGCAGTCTTAAGAATCTGCTATCATGTCTGAGTTGCTTCTAAGGACAACAAAGTATGAGTATTTTAGTTGTCTAGATACATTGCCGGTACCTAAAAAGTGGAACTGGAAATTGGTGTCTTAAATGTTTTATAAAATAAAAGCCCCATCAGTGGATAAGAATGGCAAGTTTTCATTTCAAAGATCAATATTCCTTTTTCATACATACATCTCATTATTCATTCCCTAATAAAATTCAATTATTCAAATCAAATGGAAGCAGAATGAATTCAACATTTTTGTTGATGTGTTTTATTTATTTTTGCAACTATCCAGTTTGACAATTACAGGGGCTAAAATCCAGCAGTCCTCTTTACTACAAAATGTTAATGTGAGCCTTTAAACCATTTTTTTTTTTTATATGGAACCCCCTTGTAATAATTGAGGTGAATGTTCAGATGAGGATGGTTGTAGAAGAGACTCCATTGTAGAGAACTTTACCCATTACAAGGAACGTTATCGCCCCCAGGTGGAATTGTGTGCCACTATTCATTTCGAACTGTAGTTTTGTTAGATTAAAGTCAGCAGATAGAAAGATGTTTTATATATCGGTGCCATTCAAAGGGCTGAAGGCTACCGTAATTTAGTTGTGCAGATGTGGGTAAATAACAGCAGCCACCTAAGGCCCTTGGTCAGAAAATGTCACTTGGCCTCAACCAGCATCCTACAGCATGCAAGTTGCTGTGAAGATAGTTTTCTTAAGGGATTCTTCTCTCTGTACAATTACAGTGCAAACCTATAGACCCGACTCTTAATAACGCTTTAAGAAATATGTCTGGCTTCCATAGGACCGTTGGTTTGGTAAACATTTCCCATATTCCGCAATTTTTATACGTAACCAAACCAGTTCCTGGGTTTGGCTAAATTGTGGATTGCACCCGGTAATAAAAGCTTCACATGACAGATCTTTATTTCTAAAGATCGAAGTCGTTGTAATTCAGCTTCCCTATTCACACGCTCTAGATACAGATGCACGCTTTCAAGGATTTGTTTCCCTCGAATGATAAAAATGTAGTGCACATCAGCGCTCAGATCCTCCAGGCATTGAGGGATGCTAATCCCCGAGACCATGTCCTGAGTTTAAATGCTTTAATTAATCTGTTTTCTGCTTGCTGGGCTTTACTTGCATTACATCAACACTTTAGACTTGTGGGGAGGGGGTTATACTTATTTTCTTTATTTCTATTAAACGTGATCACGTGAATCGAGGCATTCATACAATAAAACGGTTCCATTCTTACATTCATGTATTAATGCTCCCAAGTTTTTAAAAAACTTTACGCATTTCTCCACAAAATTCCTTAAAGTTCAAAATGTGTTTAAATCAAGTACAAAGTCAAACAGAATCTTTAATTAGGCATTTATTTCCGACATTGGTAGAATTTGGGGGTTTTTTTTCCACAAACCAAGGAAGATTTGTTCCTAGTAAAAGATAAAATCAGGAGCCTCCTTGGCTGCCCATGTGGTTCGTAATTGGCTGCTATTTAGCCTTTGACCTGTACTGAAATTGTCCTATAATCTGGTGAGAGAATTGGTACTGACCTACCCATCATCAGAGAGAATTGTCGAATTGGTCATTTGAGAAACTGTTAAATAGACACGTCAGGCAAACATCTGTATGTAGAAGAACCTGGCCATGGCATGTTCATTGCTTGTTGAGAGGCAGGTGAACTGATTGTGACTACAGAGTATATTTTATTATACTATACATATTTGATCCCAGAGGATAAAACATTTCACCAGAAATACTATGTTCTAGATCCGAATGCTCTGCTTTCTGGTGTGATTCTTTTTCACTGGTACTTCCAACTGCCAGGAAGGAACATAGGGTTTAACATTCTGAGGGTCCTAAACCTGGCAGAGCCCAACAAATAATATACCATAGCCCAGTCTCACACTATATTTAATGAGTCCCTTTTGGTTGCCCTCTGGCAGTCTGCTACAGAACAGCTACAGTTGAATATCTGCTTGTGGACCAATTATTACACTTCTGGTCTTCTATAGCTTACATTCGCCACTCAGCTGGAGACCGAATGCATTCTCTACATCGCCGGTCAAAAGCGAGGGGAAAAAACCCCTCTGCATTCCTTAGCTGCGATACATGTAACGCCATGGCACCAGGTCTAACAAAAGCCCCGATTCGTACAGAATTCCCATGCTCTTGTGTATGGCCTGACTAGCTCAGCGTTTACAAAGACCCCAAACAGCCAGAGGAATCTGGGTTTGTGTTTCTTTTCAGCCTTTCACAAACACTTTATTGATCTGGAGGCCTTTCCTGGCCACGGAGGGAATACAAAGTTACCAGAAGGAGGAATTTCCTCCAAATAGCCAACTCTTTACCAAAACTGTAATTCAACTTTTAAACAGTTATGATGCACCTCAAGAGAATATCGATATTTACCAAGCCCTTTGCAAGCCCAAGAATTAGAATTGGCATCAAGCTTAGCCTGCGTTCTCCTATTTACCAGCTTTCGCTTTCTTGACAGATCAAAAGAATTTTTTTCCTCCCGCATCACAATGGTATATTCATGCCATCAGTCTCTGCGAAGGGGTTTGGAGCAACTTTTTATTGAAAGCCATCACAAAAAAAAGTGACTCTTTTGTTTTATTACATTTTATTCCCTTCAACAAAATATCCATTTAGTCAGATTCCTGTCTCTCTGGGTCAGATCAATTGAATTCCACAGTGAGAAGCTTTGTCTAACCTTCTTGAGACTCCATGGAAAGCTGGGAAAGGAGCAGTCTTATTTTTGGTTTCTATTTTTCTCATTTTCCAAAATGTTCTGATTTGGAAATTTTATTAAAACCAAAAAAATACTGTATTAAAATCTTAATTCCCCTATAGATACTCGATTGCCGGGAAAGAAAAAAAAAGCATAATTAATAGTGATATGAGGGTTTGGCGTATAATATAGTAAAGTTCTTTAGGAGTATCTAGGAAGTCCACGCGGTTCTTTGGCTGTACCACGTTTTTTTTGTTTGTTTTTTTTTAATAGCTTGGTGGATGCTCTCTGTGGGGATTCACATCCAATTTATTTTTATTTTTTTACATACAACTTTTTCTATTTTTATTATCGTTTATATAGCGCCAAAAATGTACGCAGCACTTAATACAATACATATATTCAAGGGGTATGACAAGACGATATATAAGGTGGAGAGATCTAAGTGAATAAATTACTAAAATCTAAGTGAATAAACGTAGTAATGTAATGGAGCTATTTATTTGCCCAGTTTGCTAATAGTAGATATAGAATGAGTCATGATGAAGATTGGTCTGTTTAGTGATAAATGTTTCAACACTCTAGTAGCAGAATTCTTCCCGGTTCCCTAACGCCATGATATCTCATCGAGAGTGCCGGCAGTCACATTAGAATAATGTTATACATAAACATAGACGGCACCTCTGCCATGTAACTAGTCTGCCAAACTTATCCAGTTATGAGCGTAGAATTTGCTGGTCAATAAAGTCACGCTGTCCATGACTGCCCAGAAAGCTAGTTTGCGGCTCAGTGGCATCTAGCTAAAATTCAGTGCTGGCTTCGGGAAAGTTACATTCATTAATGGGTCGTCGTTTGACCTCTCCGACGGTAAAGAGTCTAACAAAACACTCTTGGTCCCAGCCTCATTAATGGCTGAATTTCTGCCAGAATAGATTTCCTGCTTTCGCAAAATGTACAGTTTGTCTTGGAATCACGACATCTAAACTTCACAAAGTGCTCTTTTAAAAGAAATATTCGGCCCGTAATTAATATATTATTCTGTCATGCGCCGACACCAGTTTGCCTTTTACTTCTGATAACTTTTTTTTTTTAACCAAATCTGAACAGTATGTGCTATTATGCTTTACGCTGTCTGGATAAAAAAATGTAATACGTAATCGTTAATCGTGTACGCTTTTCAACGTGAAGTATTGTATGGTTGCCTGAACTTTATTTTATATGAATATCATAGCTTTTAGTTTGAATGCCTCAGCCATGATATAACAAGACATTAAATCCCAATTTAAAGTATGTTTTCCTTTTTTGCTCGTACTTGAGACCTGTGTGCGTTTTTGAAGTGTACTTCATTGTAGTCTCCTCGTTACAGATGCCATGTTGATGGTGGCCGAGCGCTTGGAAGGACCGTTCAACATTGAGACCGTCATGGATCCCATCGATGTCAAAATCTCAGATGCCATAATGAACATGCAAGAAAACAGCGTGCAGGTCTCGGAGAAGGTACGTAGGCTGACTCCGCTCCGAAAATGCAGAATCTGGATAGCGTTTGAATCTGTCACTTCCTCTAAGAAATATTTCTGGCACATTAAGCTAATAAGACATGGGGTTAAATGGTAGTTGTTGGGGAAAAGTCTGTGATAGTTAGTCTGAATGTTCAGCAGCTGCTGTCTGATGGTATATGAGCTGTAAGGATACACAACATGTTAAGAAAAAGTTTGCCTTTGAGGTGTCTACGTGTTCTGTATATGAGTTTCCATAAGTTACACTAGTAATATCACGTTGTGTCCAATGTCTTGGAACGGTACTAAGCAAACAATTATTATATTTTTGTAATTCTGGTTTTATTTTGTTTCCCATTTTCCTATGTAAAGGTGTTCCAGGGATGTGGCCAACCAAAGCCCAATACCCAAGGAAGAGCTGCCCGATCTGCTTCAGAAGTCGGTTTCAACTCTCGTTTCAGAGCCTATTCCCCCGAAGAAAGGCCAACAACAGCTGCTGGTACAAGTCTGGATAGACTGGTGAGATATTTCTCTGTTCAGGCTGCATCGAGGTCTATAGTTTTTAAATGATGTATAAATTGATCCAAAATAAGATCAAACCGTTTGTAAAGCTGGGTCTTTCTGCAAGTCCCCTCATGTTCTGTTCCTTATGTGTTGTTGATGCAGGTGGCAGATGTGAAAGAAAAGTTAAAGTCCGCCAAAAAGTTCTGGTCTTCTCTGCCGGCCAATATATGTAAGAATAACTGGACTTCAGGAGCCAATGAAGATGATTGTTGGAATGGAAGCGATAAGAGCAGGTTAGTAGTCGGCTAGTAGCGGGTTTCCCTAACATAGATGTTCTTGGTAGAGAATTTAATTGATACGTCTAAAAACTCAAAGTAAATCCGTGTTACGTTTTCTCTGGCCATTCACCCTCAAAATGATATTTTTGCTCATAATGGTGGTTCAAAAAGTATTAAAAGGGCAAGAATTATTTATATCCAGAAATGCCTTTAAAGGGACACTCTGTTTGAATGTGTTTGGCCCTCCCCCTTTAATTGTGCTGTTGGCGCTATCAGGGTTAATAGTTATGATATGGTTTGGTATTTAGAGGAACAGTTTAACTTCCCCAAGGTAAGGTAAGCTATATGTCATTCTCGAGTTGCCATAACATTGAGGCTGGGTACAGATTGGTTGAGGGTTGTCGTAGCTTGTGAAATATTGGTTATTAAGCCAGTTTGTACGATTGTATCTTGCTTCTATATGTGTTCTTGTGTCCTGCCCGCCATGATAATGATCCAATGTTGTGCCGTTTATTTCAGGTACCTCTATGCAGTAATGGGAAATGGGTTAGCTAGTCAGCTTAACAATCCTGATGTGGAAGTGGACATCACAAAACCAGACATGGTGATCCGTCAGCAGATCATGGCTTTACGGATAATGACCAATAAAATGAAAATGCCTACAATGGGAATGACGTCAACTTTATCGATATAAGTGAGTATATATAATAATAATAATAATAATAAAAATCTGCCCAGCGAAAGAGCTCTGTATCTAATTATTTCCGCTTGGGCTTTGCAGGCGACGAAAGCAGCGGTGAAGGAAGCGGTAGTGGTTGCGAGGGTCCAAAGTGCAGCGACGAGTTTGTGTTCAATGCCACCGAAGAGACCAAGGTCAAGACAAGGATACATGTCGGAGACAAGGCTGTAGTAGCGGTAGATCCACCTTCTGCGGCGTGTGCCAACACTGCTTCGCTCCTAGCGTTGTTCCTCAGCACCTTGCTCTTGATGAGGCAGTGGAGATAATGGAAGACTGTTTAACGCTTTAGCAAACTAGACTTTTTTTCTCTCAAAATGGGAGTGCACCTTTTTCCACTTTTTTAAAAGAAATTCATCAAAGGACATCTTGTTTTTTTAACGTAAACCGGCAAAGGTGTATCATTTTTACCATGTTGCCACAGCTTCGTGTTGGATCCATCTGTACCTCCACGCTTACTGTCATGGAAAATGGACTTGTTCAACCTGTTAGGTTACAGTAAGCTGAATGTGGCAGACAAATGTGTATATACAGATTTCTAGGTAGCTTTGCATTAGTATTTTATCACATTTCTATGTGATTAATTCCAGGGTAAAACCTAACCATGTAACAAGTACGCTTTTTTATGAGGTATCTGTACAGAAGCTTTTTTTTTTTTATTTATCATTTAATTTTGGAGGGGGGGGGTGACCAAGCCACCTGCAAAAATTAGATTCAGTTGAAATTTTAGATATGTTAATACGAGTTAAAAAAAAAATTGTATATGAAATGTTGGGTTTATCTAAACGGTTGGAGTGACATTTGGTACTCTGCGTGTCTTGTGATGGAGGGTACGTCTACTGGAAATTGGATTATACATCAGTTTTAAGTGGTGTCAACACACATATGGCTTCAGTGACTTAGGTGTTGGTATATGTGTCTGATATATTGCTGTACTGTATTAAATAGCGAAGCGTGGGGCAGTGAACCAATGTGTTTCCAGGCTGCCATCCATATAAAATGATGTCCCATTAGGGAATGGGACATTTGAATATCCATTGTTACAAAAATCTTCAATTTTAATATTAATTTCGGGTGAGTGATAAGCAAGAAATAATTAGTTCACCCCATCTCTGGCTTAAAACATTTACAAAGGTACTGATCATTCGTATAATACTTTGCTAGAACAAACATTCTGTTTCCAACAGAATCATTTTGCAGAAAACTACAGTTTTTTTTTAGCTTTAATCTGTTTTTATTTTTTTGTTTATATATATATCTTGTTTTAAAATCAGCAGTGTTCAGATCTGAATGATCAGCTCAGGGTCATTTATCTTATTTGGTTTTTAATGGTACACATAATCATTCTGGCGTACAATAAATTCCGGATGTGTGAATTTCACACGTTTACCCGTTTCTCTGTATAAAATCTTTTAAGTTAGTTGAGTTTTAACTTTTTTTTTAAAAAAAAAAAAATTAAAAAATGCTTTTCTGTACAAATTTATCCAAGCCCACTGTTATAAGGAATAAACTGATATATTGTGGACTGTCTAAAATTTTATTTTGTATCTAGTAAAGAAATTAGAAGATCTGTGAAGTTCTTTCCTAGACGCACATACCAATTTGCCATAGAATATTTAATTGTAAACCAATAACTTATCTGTATTATTAAGACAACCAAGCATTTGTAAAAAAAAAAACTTCTCTAGAAAAATAATGAAAAAAAATTAATCTAAATGTTAAAGTTGCGTGGGGGGAAAGTTGTAAATAGCTTTAGTCGAGACGTGAGAAATTGGAACATATATTTAGCAACTACCTCAATTCTGAGGAATTTCCTATTTAGCTTTGAGGGCTATGACTTTAGGTAGAAAGAAATCCGGTCTCCGTAATGCAGCTAGAAAAGCTGTCCCTGCAGACCTTATTAGATCGCTTTCCCTTTAAAACATTTTTACCTTTTCCAGCTGTGTTAGTCGCTGCGTTCTACCTGCGGATTTGCTTTTGGGACAATCGGCTGCTAAAAAAAATTTTTTACAGGACCCCAAATGATGCTTGCAATGATTCTTTAAGTTGCAAATCATTTTCTTGTCTTGTAACGCTCGGATTTAAGCATATCTTGGATTCTTTGATTTCCATGGGTCCTGTGAGGATAAGGATTCTAGCTTAAATCAGCTGGCAGGCCAGTTAAAAAAAAAATAAACTAAAAAAAAAATAATTGAGAATATCTCCCAAAAATAATTTTTAAATAAACTAGTGTAAGATATGTTTTTTCCCCCCCAAAAAATCCTTATTTGAACTGCCCTTATTGGGCATTTTCTAATGTTTTAATTACTGATTATAGACAGTTAACAGTGCATTTCTTTGAGAACTATAGATATATTTTTCATTACTTAAGGAATTTAGCATGTTAGATGCGTACTGAATTTTTGCTGTTTTTTGGCTGAAATTTGAGGGACTGAAATATGTTGTGTGGTGTTGTAGAAGGTGTTTGTATAGAACGACTTAAAGAAGAAGAAATTTACTTTTTTTTTTAACCCTGATGTTTTTTTTAATATTCTTTTTAGTGATTCTAAATTGGAAACACTTTTTGTTTTGTTTAGTTTTTTTTTTTTTTGACGATCTCCAGTTTCCCACTTTTTTCTTCTTTTATGAGATTTTTTAGGGTTATCTACAAATCCCGAGTATTACAAGGAGCACAGACAAGCCTTTAAATCGCCATGTCTACATATTTTAATATTTATTTAAGCTATGAAGGAATGAGCAAGTAGCTGTATATTAATCTGATTAAATTAGTTGTGAATATATATATATATTTGTATACATATATATACAATTCATGCACATGTTCAGACAATAAGACTTCTTTTTTGTTCACGGGCTTAACTCGCATGACACCAACGTTGTGTTAAAAGAACAAAGTGCGACACAAATGACTATGTATAAAGTTTTAATACTGTTGGAATGTATATTGGTCCCAAAAGATTTTCCAAATAGGTAAACAAGTAACATTTTATACTTCATTGTGAAACCATTGACACATGGAACGATTTGTATGTGTGTCCTTTAAGCTTAACGAGAATATTGTTCTAAATACTTTTGTGTGCCTATCAGGTCATGCAGATTAAAGAACTAATGTATACCCATTCATTGCTCTTTTTTATTGGCTATAATCTCTAACAGCCGTGGGATTTTTAGTATTAAATAATTGGCCAGTCTGCCTAATTTTTGTTTTTGATATAAAGGTGCCTTTTAATGTCAAAATATTTTTTTTTTCACATGTCTAAGGTTCTAAAAAAAAAAAAAAAAAACCTCCAAAAAATACAGAAAGCCTTTTTATATCTATTGTACATAACTGTTTGGGCCATTTAATTATTTGTGGCTGGCAATACAGCGATATTAAAATAGGAGTGTTCTTCTTAAATATGTTTTTTTTTGTTTTTTGTAACTGTGTTTTGTTACCAAAAATGTAGTATCTTATGGAAATTTGGTCAAGGTGAAATTTGGTCTAAATTCGAATTCTGCAACCATGAATGTGAATTGTTTAGAAATCATGAATCCCTTTCCTGGTTCTATCCCCCTTTTTTTTTTTAATGAAAAAAGTTAGACATGCACTAAAATTGAGTTGTATTCTATGTCCTTTTGCTTCTATTAGCAACTGAATCGACTTTTTTATGAATTTTGTTTGCACAAAGCAAAAGCTGACAGTTACATAGTAACTATAAAGTAATTTGGGAGGGGGAAAGTGACGGCCTTTGGAGGGTTTTGTAATTACCTGGGTTTTCTGAACAATGTTATAAATGGACATAGATGGGGAAGGTAAATGGCGTGTTGGTATATGCTAAATTATATAAATGTGTAATTGTATATTGCTTCTGTTTTTGGTTCGGGTGGCTCTCGGTTCCAATTTCTGCTCATTCTACCATTTCCCTTGTTTTTGTTTTTACACTTTTTTTTTTTCTTCAGACCGTAATTAGTTCTTTCTTTTTTTTTTCTCATTATTCAGTAAAAATGTGTCTGCTGAACGTTAAAACTTTTATGTAGAAGGAGAGATGAAATATACATATATATATATATATATATATATATATATATATAGGCTAACCTCATTTTAAGCATTTATTGGATATATATGCGTAGAGTGGTCCACTAGTTAAGAGTCCTGGCAACTCTTTTACTAGCATGGGAGTATAATGAATGTTTTTTGTATGTGTCCTTTAATCAGAAGACAATAGGACTATCCTGAGACCTTATATTAAAACTATACATGTGAGGTTTTATCCTTAACTCTACATAAAAGCTATCTCCTGTATAAAAAATAAATAAATGCAACTGTATATTGCAAATACCAATTATTCACACATTTCATTAAGTTTGTTAATTAGTTGTGATGTGCACGTACAATGTTATTTTATTGTCTACATTTCTGGCATTACATACCCGGACATTATGTTCCAACAAACAACATTTTAAATAAATGAAAAAAATAAATCCTACTTTATTTTGCTTTGTTTGGTAATTTGCATGGCTTTTTTTTCTTGGATTTTCACAATTTTTTGCAGATCTATTTGCAGGTATTAAGCTGGCTGTTGACCTTCAATGTTAAATGTGACTATATTGTCACAAATTGGGTCATGGCTTATGATTGAAACATAACCAAACAAAACAGAATCCATCATATGAACCTTTTAGGTAGAAACTTAATACAAGAGTATTGTTTTAAGAAGCCCCCTGAATGTTTGATGTGCTATGGCTCTTTGTATCGTCAATACTAACATTACAAACACGCTATTGCTTGCTTAAGGTCAGTTTAGTTGAACTCGTGCCCTCCAGACATTTCATCATACCGGAGATTTAATCTGTTTAATCTGAGTGATTTCAGGTTGTACAAAAAAAGAAAATTAACGTGTCTAACAATTTTTGGTTTCGTTTGTTATATTTTTATGTCTCTAGTATCGGTCTCAAGCAAACAAACTTAAGCAGATCTATCTTTTATTTACATTAAAAAAAAAAAAAACTTTACAAAGTTATTTTTCTGTTTCTGTGAATCTCAGTGCTTTGTATTACATGACACGGACACCCACTCCAAAATTTGTTTTTTCCCCCCCAAAAAAATAAATAAAAATACACTGGGCAAACACAGAAGCTGCACTCCTGCAGCAGCAGCCTCTCTTCCTTCGTGGTCTGACTTTGGCTGCCACTGATATTCTGCTTCAAGCATGCAAGAAGTGTGAGACTCTGATGCGCCGGTCCTTGCACAGGACCCATTTACAGAAAGGAAGCTCTTTATCCGCTTCTTGCTGGTTTACGTTTCTCTCCTCACGACAACCTTGGCGGAACTTGGCATTAGGAAGGTAGATTTGCTCTGCTTGCTCTACATGTTGACCGGGGTCAGCAGTTGCTCTTGCGTGTGATCATGAATACTACCAAAAAGACCATTTCACAGCAAATATTTCAGACAAAAGCAGCATACTAAAGGGGACCTGTCTGTATTATTATTGAAACTACTTAAAGCTTGCGATTCAGCAGGACGGGGCTGACCCGCTGACCAATAGCTTAGTAAATGCAAAAGGAATTGCTGAGAAGTGCATTGTTAAGCCCTCCAACCGTTTTGCTTGAATCCTGCAGGCAGTGATCGGAAAAGATGTTTCTATGGTAAGCAGTTTTTTACAATGTAGCCTTTGATAATCTGCAGATTTGAGAGATGTGCCTGTACACAAAAGACGTCCTTGAGATTAATTGTCAGGTATGGTGCTGTTGGCTTCAGTGATACCGTTTAGAGTATAGTAACCGAGAATAGGGGCTTCGATGTTATGCGATAAACAGCCAACGTTACATTCATAGATTCCAAATCGGATACCATATTCAGTGTAGGCCCGTAGAAGACATTAAGCATAAACATAGTTTTATCAGTGTCGCTGCTTTTAAGGGAAAGAGAAATGTTGTGTCATAGAGACAGGATTTGCCATGGACATTTCACATGAGGACACTCTAACCAATGAAATTATATGGTGGAAAGGATCTGCTCAATGTGGTGTTTGAGTGGGGAAGTTCACTCAAAATATCACATCACTGACAACAATGGCGGCCTCGAGATTCGTAGATAAAGGGAGTTTATGGGAAAATGATTGTATTATTACGCAGCACCATCATATTACTTGTCAATGTACAAAGGGTAAACGGGATATAACAAGTAATGTATAACAACAATTTGACTTTAGTGCTTTAATTGTATTTCTAACAGGTTTAATGAATGTGTATTAAAGTACGTTTTAAGTCTGGTGAGGCAGCATATGAAACTAGACCTTCCCTTTATGTGTCCCTTGGTTTGACTTGAAACTTCTAACAATATCTCATCCTGCTTTTGTTATCTTGCCCAAGAGTTGTCTTCTGCTAAAGATAAACCTGAATGTGGGGTTTTGTTTATGAAGGTTCCACACAGCTGCATGGCCCCGGTTTAACTTATGTTTTATAAATACTTTTTCTTCCATGAAAAACATTTTTACTTTCTCAACCTTTAGCTAGCAGCTAAAAAGAGCTTTCATGCATATTTTTGCAGAGGGAGTGGTGGTACATTTTTCCTGAATTGTTTAGCAGCAGCTTGGTCCGCAGCCACCCAACCCCTCAGAATGTCTTGGGATATTTGCCCTTTGCTATGCTTTACTTGTCTGGTTATGCTGAAATCGCGTTCCTTCACCTTAAAATGTCAATGCCTTTCCCAAGCCACTCCAAATAAAATATATTTTAGGCGTTCCATGTTTAAATCAGTCTTTCAACTTCAACACCCGCTTCTTATCATCCACCCACATTTAACTTTAGTGCCAGAGCAAGGTCTATTTTATGCAATCTATGGTGTTATTACATCTGGTATTTGACCAGTTCAGCAGTTGGATCTTTGAGCTCATAAAACCTGAAGAAGGAACTTTGCCGACCACCAGAATCTTTAGTTTTGTGAGAACTAAAGATATAGAATTAATAAATGTTAGGCAAATTTTTCATAATTTGCCCTAACGCTCTAATATTTTTGTTCCTGGCAAACCACCAAGTCCAAAGGTGCATGGGTGGATTCTGCAGCGCCATTTTCTGGTCTACTCTAGGGTGACACATCAGTTGCACATCCCCGTATACCCAGTACAGCTTCCATAACAAAATGTTCCCTGTGTCATGAGCTGGTGTATGATGTCATACCCCACCACTCAGAAATGAGGCCAGCGATGCAGAGGCCAGTTATCAGGCGGCTTGGTTAGCGTCCTGGGTCACGACTAGTGTAGCTCACAAATAATTCTTGCAGCTAGTTATGTTTGCGCTCATCACATATCATGACTAAATATGATGAGAAGCTAGCAATCCAGAGCAGAGAATTGTCTAAACCAGGCTCTCAACGCCGGTGCACTGAGCGAATGTACTCTTCACAGATGTTGGTCATTGGATTAATATAGCGAGGCGATGTAAGGTATAAGATAGGCGTAATACCAGACCAAGTTAAAGTCTGGGTCTCTACAGAAGAAATAATGACGGACTAGATGTGATGAATGTTTCTTATCTGCTGTCAAACTGTTTGTGAATGCCCCGGACGATGCCTCAAAAGCCCAATGCAGGAAGGTGAGGGAGCTCTTAAGGTGGTCTGTCTCCAACAGCTCACCATTCTTCAGGCGGATCTAACATTTTCAAAAATATGTTATTTTGCGATTCAGTATATTAAACATTTATAAACGTTGGCGGCAGATGAAAGTACGTCAAACATGTGTGCTAGAAACACACATTGTGTGTATGTCGTACTCTCCCCTTTAACTTACTTAAGGTTTCCTTAAGGTCCTCACCCCATTCCCTCTAGATGGCTTGCAGCGCTTTCATTGTAAAGTATAACTATTTTTTACACAAAAAAACGTGGAAAAGTGTGTCATGGGATGTTAAATGTGAAACACCCTAATTTTTTTCTATTTTTTTTAGTTAACAGCAATACTTTGACCAGAAAGTATTCATATTTGTCCCTTTGCCATTTTTCCTCTGGACCTACAACAGTCAGGGGTAGGGGTTACAAACAAGCCATGTATTCGGGATACGAGTACCGGTGTGTGGGGAGAATTCATTCAGCGTTGGCACATTATTCTACTTATCCCAGACAGACCTTTTTAGTTCTCAGTTGTGTGAGCAAAATCTATTTTACAAGACTATGATTTAGCTGTAACCTGTGATTTAGTTGTAATATATCGAACTAAGCTCTCATCTTAGGTGGGAGTCGTGTGATTTTATTGTGAAATCCAGAAAATTGAAACCAGCGCTGTCTGATGTTTGTGTTTGCCAGCTAACGATGATCTTACCTTAAGCTGCTTTCTAGAACGTGATTAGCAAAATAACGAACCACATCTGCTTTTAATCTGTTACTTCCTGTTCCTTTGGCTTTTCGAACTTTGATATTAATGGAAACCGATTAGAATTCTGGAAAGGGTAATTCTGGAAAATAATTATTTGATATTTACTAGGTGAAAAGTAAGACTGAGCAGGCATTCATACTCCCTGGTATTTGACAGGTGCAATATCTCTTTCAAATGTGTTACGCGCTTTATTCCACCCAAAAAAAGTAATCTTAGTTGAAGTGTTCAGAAATAGTGGAATTTGTGTGGACAAAGAGCATTGTATGCAGTGCAGCGAGTGGGTATTTGTATAAAGAAGGTAGGTTCAGATATTAAATATCAAGGTCACAAGCGTGGTTATGAACTTTTAAATATGTTTTCCCATAATGTGGTTAATAAAGTTTCATTTGCAATCATTCCGAAACATTACAAAAACAAAGCAATCCGTTTTATTCCATTTTGAAATGTTGCATCATTTTTCATATATGACAACTTGCATGATGACATCAAATATATTTTTGTCCAGAAAACGTGGTGGTTTAGTGGCGTAATATGGGCACTTTTGGAGCTCAAAGTTGTTTTGGAGGTCAACCAATGTATTTTTGAGATGTATTCAGTTACGGTCTGTTATTTTTGTGGAAGATGCTATTTGTAACTTTTAATAGATTTAAATATAATTGAACGTTGCAAGCCACCAGAGAGAAGGTGTTTGAAGAATATTAATACTTGTGTGACGGTCAATGCCTTCCCAGGAACAAATGGCGTAATGGACAGCAGTAAGTTGTAAATCCTGTGGTAGGGGAGGCCGTAAGTGAGAAGTAAGCAGGGAGGGAGGTGGGATGTATGTATATGTATTTGTATATATGTATGTATGTGAGCATGGGTGTGTAATTGTGTGTGAGTGAATGTGTCCGTGTGTGTGTTAGTATGAGTAAGTGTGTTTACATATGTGTATGTTGGAAGGTGGCAAATGGCAAAAAAAGGCACAGACAAGTTGTTTGGGGGCAATGATGGCACAGACCAGCTGTTGAAGTTCGGGGGCCCCAGGGCAATTTTCGCAACAGACCCCTGTGGTTTCTAGTTGTGCCCCTCTTACTTAGCAAACATTAGTGGGAATATTTTTATTGGAGTATTGTTGAGAAATGGTGAAGATATTAACTTCAAAAAACTGTTGCCAGCAAAGAAATAGCATTGCACATGTTGGGTGGAGGAAAACATATAAACCAGAACCTGCTGCATATTCTTTAATAAAAAGCATATCACATCACATACTTGGGTTCTTCTAACATTTCCGTCCATCATGTTTATACAAAACCATATAATAAGGTTAACACACTAACTTTCTGTAAAGGTGGTGATTTTGGTGTTTCTGAATGTTTTTAGAATAAAAGATGTTCAAATGGCCTTAAGTTGTATCTTCCCTACTGATCACCGCTCAGGGTTTTTTTTAACCTTGATATCAAGCAGTGGGTATCAGAAATGACCCCATAGAGAATACCCTAGATCCAGCACAGGACTGGAAGCCTTTTCTTTTATCCCATCCCCACCTGCCAACTTTTCTTGGTGTTGAAGATCACAAGAGACCACCTTCACAGAACCTTCTGAAATCTCTCTCTTTTTCTGCTCTATGCAGACAAGACTATTGTTATGTGAGACAAATAAAGAAAGAGCTGCCCAGGACTCCATTGGGGACCGAAAGTGGACAGTGGAATTCTAGAAGTGGAATATCTGTTGGGGGGCTGTGCCACATGATGAGGAGAAGGGAAGACAACTCGTATGGTAAGTGCAAGTTACGTGCTGGGTTGATACAAGAATGTAAGAAGTGTGATGAAAAGTTTAAAGCAATTTGTATGGAGGACCAGAATTCACATACATCATGAAAATAAATAAAGTGAATTACGTTAGAATGGAGACTGGCAGAATATATTACTCAGGTAGACTGCCTTGAAGTCAATTAGGATTTTTTCCCCCTTTTAGATGACGTTACTGTCTCGGGGTTTTTTGCCACCCTCTGGATCAAATCATATGGGTTTGTGTAATGGATGAACTTGATGGACTATATGTATTTTTTCAACCTTATTAACTATGTAACTATTTGTTGGGGGTATTGCAGAGTTTGGATGGGTTAATGAAAATGATATGGTGGTGGGTGATATTTGGAGACCCACCTGGTCCAGATTATGATTCCCATGAAAGTTTTTTTTAAGAATTTATCTGGAAATAGTGGGTACAGTTCAACATCATAAAATGTACTCCGTGCATCCTAAGGCCCAGATAACTTGCTTCCATGTTTCTTTGGTGGATAATAGCACTTGCATTGCATCCCAAGACAATCTCTCAATTGGTCTTAAGGTGGTGTTGGTCAGCCCCTTTAGCGACATGATATACTGGAACACATCTGTGACTATTTCATGTAAGAATTATGAGCATGGCTTTTTAACAGAAACAATAAAAAAATCCAAGTCATCAGTTTTTACTCATCTACAAACGCATCTGGGACCAGGATGTATATGTTATCTCGAGCCCATGTTCTCATCATACTGGATGCCCTCCTCGGGAGATCACCCATGGTCTCAGTGCCGAATGGTTTAGTATTGCAAGGACACAGGATGTACACATCACCCCTCTGAAAAGGGATCCCAGTTTCATATGAGAAATACACTTCTCCACATCTCCCACTGACTTATACTTGAAAATATGGGGTGGGGGCAGGGGTGCCTAGCTAAAACATCTGGCTGTGGAGCCATGAATTTTTAGTTTATGATCCTGCTACAAGCTGTGGTTACAGATCAGTAAAACTTGAAAAAAAAATAAATCTGGTTCTTTATATTTACTGCGACACAAAGAAACATGACATTGTAACACATTCAAGCAGAGAAATGTAGTGAAAAAGAGAGTGTTTCTCCAAATAGAATATAAGCCTTGCGATAATGGACTAAAAAGACAAATACATATGTAATCATGCTCTTCATCTTATACTACAACTATTACGTAACAACTGTGTAATAAATATGCCCAAATTGTGAATAAAAACCATTATATTGCAGCGTTGTTTTAATGCCTATTATTTTTATTTCCCAGATCTTATACGTAAATGACATATTGCCATATCGAGCAAGTGTTTTGCATGAGCTTAATACGGGAATTAGGGACAAAAGGATATCATGATAACTTTTCAGTCCTGGATGATTAAAATGTCCAATGGGATTTTGAGGTTTTTTTCCCATCAAATGTTGCAATCTGGACCTTTCTAGCAATTTACCAAACTATTTAATTATACATTCTTTCATTGAGTTCATATAAAAAAGGTCCCAGGACTTGGCGTAAACAGAATTTTATCTGGGAATGACAATTCTATGTATATATTGTATGCTGTGTTTAGTCTCAGAAGCAAACAACCACATGCTTTCTGAGTGTGAATCATGAGAAGAAACATATGTGTAGCTTCCTCTTAAGGTTAAGACATTTTAAGGACACTTTGTAGTGTTGACTCATTATTTCTTCTTTTTTGACTATTAATGTCAAATAGCCTCAGTGCTTTGCCAAATATGACATCACTGGCAGATGGGTAGTGGGGGTTTGAAGGGGAGCCCCAGGGTAGGCAGATATCGCGGTAGGACAGTCTGTCCCCGCTCGCATATCATCAACAGGGGGGATCCGGAGTATTTCCCTCTTCACACAGACAACGATCAGGAACCCAGAGAGTTCCCAGATATGGTGACACCACTAGGACTCGTCTTTATACTTGGGACATGATTCTTTCCTTCATGGTATTTGGGATCATAAACAGGGCAGGACTGGGGATAATGAGGCAGCCCTAGCACTTTATGGCTGCACATTACGTTTCTTGCTCACGTAGCATGCGGCCGGGCATATCCTGTGATAGATCAGGAAAGTATGGCGAGCCAATGGCCAGCGGCCCACCAGGCATTTGCCCACTGTGGCAGATGTCTAGTCCGGGCCCTCATTTAGAGAGTGGGTGTTTTTTTAGAGTCTAAAGCAGACGTGTCCAAACTTTTTTCGAAGAGTGCCAGATTTGATGAAGTGAACATGTGCGAGGGCCGACCATTTTGCCTGACATTCTTTGAACCATTAAAATTAAATGCAAATTAACTATTTTATGCAAAGTTTATTGAAAACGGCATACTTTTCATTTTGTGACTTGGATGACAAATCTAAACAGGTGTTAAATCACTCTGCCTTTAATATAAAAAAAAACAGATCTATATTTGGGCAACTTATCTGGGGGGCCTTATCAGTCCGGAACGCGGGCCGCATTATCCGAATTAACCTGACAAATCGTTCCACAAACTAAGAAGGGCCATGCACCACCACCCACAGAATCGAGAAAGAGCTTCTTTTCGTGTTTCGTCCGGAATCAGATCAACTTCAGGATCTGGTGAGTCATTTGGTTGCAGCAGTTTTTACTATCTGGGAAGTTGTACTTCGCGTGTAGAATCATGCCGATGGGGCAGATATTTTGTAGGCGCTGATCACTTACCATTTGCAGGGTAGACCGGTTTAGGATTTGTTTCTGAACTCCTGCAATGGCCGTTCACTATGGATGGGTGCAGTGGAGGTTAACACTTATCTCTGGGAGGCACGGTTTCAGGGTCTAGTTTGCTGAATGTGTGCATCCACGTGGCCTAGAGATTCTGGTTGATGGTTTATCTTCAAGTTTAACTTTAAATCTAATACTAATTTGCTTGGGTAATTCAGGTGTGTCTATCTCAACTCCTGTGTGTTTTATTATGGGTTGATTCAAGGAGGGAGGGATCAACTTGGCTATACTTTAAGAATCCTGTGTTTTTCCCTAATTATGTACCTTAATGGCACCCAGACAAGATTCACTGTAATATCTTCAAGACACTTTCATGGTAGTTTTACATCAAATTTCAGAAGAAAGAAGATTAACTTGAAAATGCAGTCTAGTTCAAACATCTGATGCTCATCCTTTTCTAAGTCATTAGACATGGTCATACCTCATTACAAGGTGTCTTATCAGATGTTCATGGCTCTGTACCATGAAAAGATATTAGATAGTCTTGGAAAAACCTTCAGTGCATGTTGATTAAAGGCTTCAGAGGTATTTTTATTTTCACATCCAGAGAAGGACAGCTTTAAAATCATTGCTCCCAATGCAAAGTATAATGAATTGACGGTGTTCTAGAGTCTTTCATTCCTCCATCTCAGTACAAAATCCTCATGTTCAAGGATGTAGCAGAATACATGAGACTCACATGCCATTTTCTCCTAATTATGTCTATAATAATTAATCGGTGAAGTGCCTTAATGTTATTTGCTTCACTGTGTCTGTGAAAACACTTAATAAACATGAAACGGCAGGAAAAGCTACTGAGATACTTTAGTTTTTTGCCACTCTTATTTCTACAAAACAACACTCGTTACCTGATGTGTAAAATAAAATACGCAATGGGACCTGGCAGAGGCTTCCTGCACGGGAAATTTCTAGAACAGTTCTGTTCCGTCATGGCCAGTAGAAAGTTTACATTTTCCACTTCTTTATCAGCACATTAGGAGAATGTAGCTGGAATACACTAATATATGCATTGTTCAATAACAAATAGGTATGAATATATATATATATATATATATATATATATATATATATATATACACACACTATAAGGACAAAAGTATTGGAACACTTGAGCATTACACCAACAGGGACTTGGTCGTTCCCCCCTTTGCAGATATAACAGCTTCCACTCTTCTGGGAAGGCTTTCCACAAGTTTCTGTGGGGATTTTGTCCCTATTTATTCAGTAGAGCTTTTGTGAGGTCAGACACTGATGTTGGATGAGAAGGTCTGATTCGTAATCTCTGTTCCAGTTCATCCCAAAGGTGTACGATGGGGGTTAGTCCAGTTCTTCCACACCAAACTCATTCAACCATGTCTAAGGACCTTGCTTTGTGCGCTGGGGACAGCCATGCTGGAATAGAAAAGGGCCTTCCCCAAACTGTTCCCACAAAGCTTGAAGCATTATATTGTTTAATTTAATGGTTTCCCGGCATCGGCTAAACCCAGACTCCCCCATCAGACTGCCAGACAGAGATGCGCGATTCCTCACTCCACAGAACACGTTTCCACTGCCCAGTGGCGGAGTTTGATTTGATGCTTGGCATTGTGCTTGGTGATGCGAGGCTTGCATGCAGCAGCTGGGCCATGGAAACCCATTCCATGAAGCTCCCACCGCGCAGTTTTTGTGCTGATATTAATGTGAGTGAAAGTTTGGAACTCTTCAGCCTCAGAGTCAGCAGAGCGTTGGTGACTTTTACACACCATGCGCCTCAGCACCTGGTGACCCCACTCTGTGACTTTACGCGGTCTCCCGCTGCATGGCTGAGTTGCTTCTGTTCCCAAACACTTCCAGTTATTGCAGAGGTGGCCTCCTATCACATTACCGCGCGTGAATTCACTGAGCTCCTCAGAATCTCCCATTTTTTCACAAATGTTTGTAAATGCAGACTGCGTGGCTAGGTGCTTTACTTTATACACCTGTGGCATTAAGAGCTGTGTCACAACGCTTTTGTCCATTTAGTGTATGTGAGCGTGTGTGATTTAACAAAACATACACTTTTACTATATTGTTTTCCAGGAATAAAGTGCTGCGTGAAATGTTGGTACTCTTGCTGTTAGTATAAACGACCACTAGGGGGCACTCAGGTTAAACCAATCAGCTCCATTGTGCTGAAATTGTTCAAATGCAGGCAGATTTCGGAGTCTGGAGTTGAATTGCTATATTGCATGTGTATTACTGAGCTGCTTTGTCCGCAGGTGTCTTTGGTAACAAGAAGTAAATAGAATAAAATGGTTATATTGTAACTATTATGATAGCAGGGGGCATGAAGTAGAGAGAGTTTGGGCATCTAACAGCCTGAGATTACATCAAATCACATTCATTAAGGATGTTAGATACACCACAGGGGATATTTTTTCCTAAATATCGTACAGGCAGTACAATGGAAGAGGCCTGTCCAAGATAATCTTTCCAGCAACCTTTAAGTTAGATGAGACAGATTCATTGAGCATTTTTCACTGAGCACACATGATGTAATGCAAATGGCCATTGTAATGATGTGCTAATGTACGGCCCCGACCCTTCCAGCTGCGAGGAAGAAGCGTGTGTTGCGGCCCATTGTCAGGACCTAGGAAAAAGCAGTTTGTTTTTGTGGACCGACTATCCACTCACTCTGCTGGATTTAACACTTTTGTAACTGAATAAGGCATCAGACATAATTATTTACTAATGTGAGATTTTATCTTATTCGGCATTTCTGCCGGGAACAGGAACTCACGCTGGGTTTTTTTGGGCGATAGTGGTATAATCATGCAGTCAGTAACTGATAGCTGTTGGGTGAACTTACTTTAAGCCAACGTCCAAAGAACCGTTCTATGACTTCACAACCATCCACCGAGTCAGAATATAACAACTATCATAGCCGAAAAGCAGCTGGACAACTACAGGAGGCTCCTTGGATTCCTTGTTTTTCCTGATGACGAACATCTGATGTGACAGGAATATAACCCAGAGCCAGGGCCACCATTAGGGTGAAAGAGCACCTGGGCTTATAAACGGGCAAGCTCGTGTTATGATAACAAACCATTATGAAAGATAAAGACGCTGAATAGAAGGAATAAATACAGGGATCAGCAAGAATACGCGACCTTGAAAGAATGCAAAATGGTGCCTGAAAAGGTTAAGGATGAAGAGGGACAAACAAAATGCAGAAGCTGGGTACAACAGTACAGAGAAAGGACAGTGGTAGATGTAGAACGAGGAAGGCAGGTGGAGATGTAAGGATGAAGGGCTTTAAAATGGCTGGAAAATTAAAAGCACATAAGAAGGGAAGACTGGGCCCTAGACCATGATTTTGCGCTTACTCCAAAACTTCAGCAGATTATCGTAGAGCACTGGGGCCCACCAGAGATCAGGGGCCACTAAGGACATGCCTACTGTGCCTAATGGGTAACCCACCACTGACAGGTGCTGGCTGGCATTCTCCTGCCCACAGCCACCTATCCCTAAAGCATACATGTATGTATCTCAGAGAGCACACCTGTTATTGGTCTTAAGCACCTTTGCTAGAGCTATGCATATAGGAAATATGGTATATTTTACATAAAATTTCAGGCCTGGATTTTATTTCCACGTTTGCACTCCGTTTACTCACGAGAAGTCCTGATTCTGCATTCTGCATCTTCTGCTGGTGTGAAGTCTCTCCTGCTATCCATCATACCGACCCGTCCCTGCTCCCTGCCCCTGCCAGTTCACCCCCCATCCAAATGAACGCTCAGAATACATCTACCATTATTCATAACTCCGCGTCTGCTGCCCGGCTCAGGCTTTGAAGCGAAATACAGGTCAATAGTTCCAAAGCGGCATTCCACCAAAGAGATTATCTTAAATGTTAATGTCCCAAGCAGCCAAATGTGATGTACATAATATAAATTAATTGCTTGTGTGTCGTTATCCATGGCGGAGAATATAATCGTAGTATTTTGATTAAATATGAGTTCAGGTGTGTATTTGCCATACAATTAATGCGCAGAGCAGTTCCTTGATCTTAAGCCTTTTAACTTGGCATTTTAAATGTTTTATGACAATGCTAATTTTCAAATCTTTTTTCGTTATACACAAATTGTCGTTAATAATAAACTATATTTTGTATGGCAGAACAACAAAGAAAACATATTAATTTATGCAGACTGTGCAGTGCCTTGTCATTCATCCAACTTACCCCGATACGCATTACTATTGTCCTAAACTCGAAGAACATACTGGCAGCTTTGGAACGCAGAATGAGAAGTGGCTCATGCTCAGGAGAAATACATTAACAGTTATGGTGAGACATTCTGAAAGGCGCTACAAGGATAGCGTAAATCTAGACATTTATTAAAAGCACCGTAGTTTATTCTATTATTAAATTTGAATGTCACAGATTTAACATTAATAAATGCCAGGAGATACTATCCAATTAATTATCAAGGGATTATCACTCAAGATACGCCGCTACTCAGTGACTCCAATATCTACAGTATAAGAGTAATTTAATGTCTGAAACATAGAGGATCCCATCCAGAAAACCCAGTATCTGTCAGTGGGTGTATATCATGGCATTAAAAACAAAAGGAGTATTAGTTGGGTTATATTGGGTGGCTTAGATGAAGAAGCAGATACCTCCAGGTACTACCAAGTCCTAAAGGTAGTTTGGAAAGGCTATATATGATTCAATTCAAAATCTGTAATCCAGTACTAATAACATATGCAGGCCAGGCAACCCGTTTCTTCCACAGAAGGCAGAAATTAGCAAAACTGTCTTAATATATCAACGTAATCTGTTACATCATACTAAAATCCTCATGTTATAATCTAAGCCACAGATTGCAAAGTAGCGGCATGTAATTATTTATTCATGTGCAGCTAGTGCTTGCTGTCTATGAATGTTCCTGGGACTGGGGAATGTTTTATTCTTAGAAAGTCTTTCATTTATAGACTATTTCATCGTGTTTAGTAAACTAGTTGTGGGACCAGCTGACACGCAAGGCTAGGGGCCACCACGCAATTGGGCAACTGTTCTTTGATGACCTAAAACCTTTTTTAAGATGCAAATATGGCCACAAGAAAGAATTTTAATTATGATGCAAACATACTTTAGAATTTCCACTGCTATACATCTTCTGTGGCACATCTCATGAACATTCACCAGGCTTTTGTGCGAAAACAAGTGCAATTTTGCTTATTGCTTTAATCACGTGCTTGCTACACACTTCCAAATCAGCCCCTTCTTACACGGTACGCTTTAGAAACCACAAGTATATGCTGCAAATATGCCGCAGGTTTTGGCTCATATAGGTAGCCATATTTGCCATTCAAGACGGGACACCTACATGTTTTACAGCCCCACAGTATATGTAATAAAAGAATTAATACAGTGTATGAATTTTATACACAACTGAGCGAATGAATA
This sequence comes from Spea multiplicata, assembly GCA_009364415.1. Taxonomy (NCBI): domain Eukaryota; kingdom Metazoa; phylum Chordata; class Amphibia; order Anura; family Pelobatidae; genus Spea; species Spea multiplicata. The sequence goes on from VKOC01000008.1 coordinate 15,254,992, forward strand.
AACATATTCTCACCAATACGGCAAATACAATGATAGAGCATGATACATGATCAAAACACCGGAGCGGTGATGTGGGCTATTAACCAGCTGACACGTTACGGCTCTTACACAAAGCCAGACTAAAGTTACTTGTAATGGAAAGGATGAGGTTTTGAAAGCAGACTTCCTTCTGAATACCGTAAACCTAACCTGTATTTTTATTGGTAGTAAACACCTTCCAGACAGTGCGTGCTGCTGAAAGAAGATTACATTTTCACCTTCATGAAAACCTACAACCACCTTTGCCACAAGTCAGTTTGTGTAGTTTCTGCCCTGCTAGATCTGCCCCAGTCTACTGTGAGTGATGTGATTGTGAAGTGAAAGCGTCTAGGAGTAACAACAACAAAGTAACAAAGTATGCGTAATGCCAAACATCAGATGGAGTGATGTAAAGCACACCACCGCTGGACTCTGGGATAGCGGAAACCGGAAACGTGTTCTTTGGAGTGATGAATCACGCTTCGCTATGCGGAAATCTGATGGATGAATCTGGGTTTGGCAGACGCTACTTACCGGAGTGCCTGCTGTAAAGTTTGGTGAGGGGATAATGGTGTGGGGCTGTTTTCAGGATTTGGGCTAGGCGCCTTAGTTTCAGTGAAGGGTAATATTAATTCTACAACATACGAAGACAATATGACAAGTGTATGTTTCCTGTTCCATCATGACTACGCAGAAACATAGGTCCATAAATAATTCTTTAAACAAATTTTTTTGGGCTGGTCAGCAACATCTAAAAATGACACGTGTCCTGAAAAACATGGCTGATGTGGTCTTGATATACAATACTGTGCAAAAAGTTTTAGGCAGGTGTGAAAAATGCTTTAAAGTAAGAATGGTTTCAAAAATGTTTATAGTTTATTTTTATTCTTTAACATAATGCAAGGTGAGTGAACAGAAGAACAATTAAAACCAATATTTGGTATGACCACCCTTTGCCTTGAAAACAGCACCGATTGTTCCAGGTACATTTGCATAAAATTCAGGGATTTTGTAGGCATATAGTTAGGTGTATGATTAATAATACAAACATGTGCTAATTATCCTCAATTTAATATGTGTGTTGAAACACAATCACTAACTGAAACAGAAACATCTGTGTGGGAGGAATAAACCTTGACTGAGCACAGACACAAGGTAGTTATCCTGCATCAGCAAGGTCTCTCCCAGGTGGAAATTTTAAGGCAGACAGGGGGTCTCCAGATGCTCTTTTGAAGAAGCAAAAAGAAACAGGCAATGTCCAGGACCATAGTAGACTTGTGCATTCAAATTCGCACAAACTTGTTTTTTTAACAAAAATTGACACCTGTCAATACACTTGTATGTATACATATATGCATACTATAACCCTGATTGTATCGTCCAAGGGATTTGTTAAGAGATGATTATAAATTCATGTTAATTGCTCAAACTCCTGCGAAAAGAATATTAGTTTGATGAAGACAAGGGAAGCATATCTTTCCATGAAGTATCAGTTCATGAATTAGTAGGATAGTAGTGATTGCACTAAAATCAGTCTGTCTTCTCCACACAACCGTGTTTGGTCATTTGGATGACAAATTTCACAAATTTTAAAGAAAAAAATAGCATGTTACTTAGAGAGTTTAAGTTGCTTGTGGCAGGTTAGAACAACAGAGATTTCGATGATCATCTATAAATTGTACAAACCTAACACTAAAATTCAGCTACGGCGTGACTAAATGTTGCCAGCATTTAGATGCCAGGACAATAAATACAAAATTAGGATGGTTGGAGAATATTTTATGACCAAATCAACTGCGGACATTTTGGGAAAGAACCCTTGTGTGAATGCAAGTTAAAATATGAACTTGCACATTTATTGCTCGCAGTAACTCTTTATTGGCAGGGAACTCTACTCTCCTCAACTCCATTGCCATAAAGTGAGATGCAAGGCAGATTTTCTCTGCACAATGGAACCAACAACCAATATGTATACTACCATCAAAAAGTGTAGTGTTACTTAGCTGTTTTTATGGACATTGTTACAAAAGTTTTTCTAATGATCAATTAGAACCACAACGCACCATTGGAACTGGCTGCTGGTAAAGGGCCTCTGTATGCCTGTGAAGATATTCAATTACAAATCAGCCATTTCAAGCTACAATAGTCATTTACAACATTAACAATGTCTACAGTGTATTATTGATTCATTTGATGTTATTTTAATGGACAAAAGTTGATTTTCTTAAAAAAAATAAACAAACAAGGAAATTAAAAGTGACCCCAAACTTTTGAATGGTAGTGTACATGTTTGCTCTTATGATAGGACCAGATTGCTGTTTCAATGCATATGTTTCCTGTGTAATGGAATATTTAAGAAGCTCCAGAGTGCAGATTAGTTAATCTAAAACCTGTTTTGTATTGTATTTCATCCTTCAGGGATCTCGTGGGTTCCACCTCAAATGGGAAGGCGAGTCCAGATGTGGACCACCTTGCTATCTGGTGCCTGGACAATTGAACCGAAATGACAAGGCCCGTTGCGGCTGAAATGTACAATGTTGTTAAGCGGCAGCCTGGCCTCTGGGAGTTAATCTTAGGCTTTTTTGTAAGTTATTTTATGCATAAACCCCACTGATCTGTTTTGGAGGAAATCAGACATCCTGCTCAGATTAGACAAGCTATTTTTGTGAAATAAGTATTTCATTCAGGTGTGGCACCAAAACTAGGAAACTTGACTTTATGAGTGACAAAGTTAATTTTAAAAATAATTATGGTAAACCAAGGTCTAATATTGTACACAAAATATTGCTAATTGTGAGTTTCCATGCCGCTCATTATTAAAAGCACAATTTGGTTCCTTCTGCTGCGTTATTTTTAAACAGCAATAAACCAGATAATAAAAATGTAAGTATTGACATATAAAGGCACTGTATGTATGCAAAACTTTACAGACTTCTTGGGGCCCTGAAAATTTCTAGGTCTCATTATTGGTTTAGAACCGTTTAGTGGTCTTATAAAAATATCTCTCAAAGTATCACTTTTTGTACGTGATGGATTATATATGGTCTGTATGATTGTGACCTCATGAACACTACATTAACAACTTCTCCTATCTGGACCATAGTTTAAGAGCTATATGGTGCACAAAAAATCTTTACTACCAAGTACAATTAACTAAATACATGGATATAACCCCAAACCTGCATAAACATACTCTTCTTCTTCAGAACAGGCACCTGGAGCTCTTGTGCCACATGTTGTAACATGTTAAAGTTATCGTCGTTATATTTTCAATTCTAATGTCATCGTTACTTTTTATTCTCCTTTATTGTAAAAATGATACGATTCTGCTGACGCTCTATAAATGTGATATAAAAAGTTTAGTCCCTTTTATGTGTATTTTAACCGAGGGGGAGCTGGAGAATACTTTAACAGGATAGATCTAGATGTTTTATTCAGATACTTTTTTAAGGAGACCTCATACAGATTTAAAAACTTTGCTCCACTAAAATAGTGTGAAATTTTTAACATCCCACCTTATGTCTGTAAAGTGTAACACCTTGTAAAACAGCAGTTGTCTTTATTGTTGCACTTGATGTCCTACATGCGATCCTAAGTATTGAGGAGTCATGTAGAGAACATCAACCACACAGCAAAATACATCATTAGTAGTATATTGATAGAAACAAGCCCGCCGCATTACAGAGCCGTAGACTAATCTGCCTGAAATAAGCCAAGAGTATCAACTCGATGCACATAAATGATTTCTCAGCTGCCTCTGCAAACGCTCGTTAGAAAGGAAACAAAATTCTTCATACAGAAGAAAAACGTCAAACATCCTATACGTGTTAAGCTTTAACAGGAAGAATAGCTTCAAATTTTGGAGATGCAGCCTGAATGATTAGAACTTTTGATCCATCTCTGCCTTCACCCGATATACACTACATGATAAAAGGTACGAGGACACCCCTAATTAGTGGATTTTGCTATTTCGTCCATGTATTCCTTTTTTAGGAGGGACTCTTAGCCCTACATCACTCTCTTTCTTCCCCTGATATCCCTCTATGAGCTTAGAATGCTTGAAGGGTATGAATGTATCCCAGTGTTCTACCGCCATAATATAGAAACAACATGAAATGTTACATAGTTGTTTACGTTGGAAAAAATAGATATAGACCATCAAGTTCAACCATTCCACAATCCCATGTTAGTTGATCCAGGAGAAGGCAAAAAACCCACTAGTAATGTCATCTTAAAGGGGGAAAAAATCCTTCTTGACTCCAAGACAGTCGGACTCACCCTGGATTAACATTACCTTTACTTGTATTGACCCTGTTTACATTTCATATCTATAAAAACATCCAAATGTTTTTTTTTTTAATATATTGATTGAATTGGTCAAATTACTTTAGTTGTCTATTCCACAATGTAACTGCCCTTATAGTAAAGGTATCTTCTATATATTTGAGATGAAAGTTTCTTCCTTCCAATCTTAAGGGATGCCTCTGTGTTTTGCCTGGAAGATATGATTTATAAAGAGATCTTCAAAAAGATCTCTGTATTGACCACGAACTTACTTGTAAAAGTTTATCACAAACCCATGAGGTTTCTCCAGGAGTTTGGGTTGCCACCGGAAAACTCCAGGTCGTGGGACATCTCGTTGTGTCCTGCGCTGTGAACAGGACTGCCCACCAATGCCCATATGTGAATTCAGAGCGAGATTGTTTTTAGGCACGGCCATATTCATATCAATACGACGAGACCAAGCACTTATTAAAGTTTGAGTCTAGTTAGTTTACTTGGTATATAAATGTACTGTTTATATAAATATATATGTGGTCAGAACACGGTAGTTGCCTATTAAAAACTAATAACATATAATTAGTGAGGTATAAAGTGGCCTCATACCTTATCAGTAATAAAATCACCCGTGCAAATAGTTGTGTCAGCCTAATTTGGAAGTGGGATATTAATGACACAACCTTGATTTGGTAATTAATTGTACTTAACTCTGATAAATGGAGCCGGCTTGAGGTTTAGATTAATATTAGGACAGATAATGACACCTGCGCTGCAACAGGATGAGATGCTTTGTACCTCTGCTTTACACAGAGAGATATTTACATAATTGGGCTCATTAGTACAGAATAATGTTATTTGAAGGATGATACTTAGTTCTGAAAAACAATTTGATATGATTTAAATATTCAGATCTGCGAAATCCCAGAAATAGGATTCATTCTCATAAAAAAGTCAGATATAAATAATCTGAAACAGTATTTCAATTTGAATAGCAAAGTTTGTAATGTGTTTTACATGGCCTTGTTGGCTTTTATTCTTTAGACGGTAAGGTCTAGCAATCAGTGTCCTCCCCAAATTTTGCCTCCATTTGCTTATATTTCACCAATGGCAAGAGTTAGCGTCTTCCAGCCCCATCAAAGACATCCGACCTCCTCCACCTTTGAAAGCTTCCCCTGGAACGGTTTGTAATTTCACTGTTAGCGTGATCTACAACACCTGCTCGCTTATAATCTAGAAGTTATGGAATGGGTTGCCCCGTCCTGGTATTCCCAGGACTAGTAAGAAATTGATCACTCAAATGTCTCTACCGGATCGTGTATTGCTTAAACTCCGAGGTCAGGGCTTATCGATGAGATACAAGTTCTTAAGAAATGAATGTCATCTTATGTCCATGTGGAAGATATCCACACGTGTGGAACCCCCCCCCCCCCCGATGCTTGTGTGTTTGTGGAGGCTGTGTAACCAAAAAGTCCCAAACATGCATAGCACAATATGTTCATTACTCCTTGGAGGACCACTGCTGTCAATCAATCAATGATCATATTTAAAGGTTCTTCTTAGTTAAGCATTTCTTGTGCTTTAAAAAAAAAATGAAACACATATTTTTGACGAAAGATAAAGAAATATCAGTTTTGCCTTTCTATTGCTCCAGAAAAGTTACATTCGGAAACAAAACTGAATATATATATATATATATATTATATATAAATATATAAATACGTTTCAACATTCTGTAAATCTGATTGCAAACTGCTAAATAATTGTATGTTTTTTACCATCATTATATGCCAAACACCAATTCTCCAACTATGTTTAAAAGTAAATAGGCCGAGGCATTTTTAATGTTATGTTTAACATTGTCATCTGAGCTTTTAAGTACCTTTCAGTTCTTTAGAGCATGCTGTTATGCACTTATTTCTACAATGGTCATTTTTTAATGTGCTCAGTCTTAAAATTCACCATAACCTTTAAGCAATGGAATTGTAATATAATAAATCAATGACGATTTGAGTTTATTGTCTAATATGTTGAACACCTTCAAGAAATATCCTACTCATATTTTGAACCATTACCTTGTATAGAAAGATAGCCAAACATTTGGCCACCACCTTTGGAGGCCGGTTTGACACCTTCACCGTAATGAAATAATGAGTCACGATGAAACTAAGTTTAAAAAGTTTAATTTAAAGCGTCACATTTTGTTCTAAGCTACTGTAACGTACATAACATATAGTTTTTTTTTCTATCACTGTATATTGAAATTGTTAGTTTGACCAAGTCTTTAACCCAATTGAATTATAATGTATGGGGTTCTATGATTCCAAAATGATATGAGGTTATGAGATCAGGAGAAGGCTGGCAATTGGTTGATGCCAGAGGAGGCCCGTGCAGGTGACCAATAGACTCACTCGCATGGCCCTTTAACTCATGACGGTGAACCTACTTTTTTTTTTTTTGCTTCTGTTAACTCCTGCGATGCCGCCTAGATAAGGTAGGCTAGATGGGGAAGGGACCAGGGAGATTTTGTGATGTTTAGAGGTGGGCTAGTGTAAGCCGCACAATGAGATCCATATGCAGGTCCGGGCAGGCTGTCTGCCAAACTGGGCAAGTGATGCAGGTGACGTCCCTTTACTGCGGCTTATGTGGCGGTTCTGGTCCTTTAAATTTGCAGCCAGGGGCTAGATACACGTGGCCAGAACATGCAAGACCATAGTGTGAGCCCACTTGTATGTCATTTAGTTAGATCTCCGTTCCTATGTGCCTCTAATTTATATTTTATCTGGATACATTTGAGTTTAACCATTTGCATGCTTTTTCTAGCTTTCATTGCTGGCATCGCGAGGTTTAAACTTTTTACTGTTTTTAGTGCTCCGCCATTAGCTAAATCTATGTTATCTGCAGGAGATAGATTTTGCATTATAAAATAGATTACAATTTTTTTTTCTGTGCAGTCTCTTTGCTTTACTGGGTTTTATCTATCTTGTTTAGCCGGATACCTCATCTTCTTTGATGGTGCTCTGTGCTCCCTTTATGCAGAAATGTCAAATGTATTTATGTAAAAAGGAGGTGATAAACTCATGGTAATAACCTACAGGAAAGAAGCTAAAATCCTTTCCATGTCACAATAATCTCCTGCGATCTGTGCTCATCGCAAGCTAGAATCCGCATGCTGCTGAATGAGTTCTATTACAGGAATGGCCATTCCTGTTTTTTATTATTATTTTTATATATTTTTATTTTTTGAACAATTTAACTGCACGCACCCACTTCGTGACTTTGGTTATGCTTTTCTCAGAGGCCTATGTCAGAGCGATGGGAAATGACATCACACCCCAGTCCTCAGACTCAGAGGGGTTTGGCAGGGCTGCACTGATGGGGCTCCTCTGGACAGGGTGCCTCGCCATGCAGGGGGCTGCAAGGTCTTTGTGGCCACAGGGACTTTTTGATGTGAATTTGTTAGCTATTGATATCTTTTTATCATACCTGAGAAATCTCCAGGTTTGACTCATATTCTCCAGGTGAAACTCTGCTTAATGGGGTCTGTCCTCTTTCTTTGGAGCAGAGGAGGGGCAGTTAGACATGGTTTGTCTCTGCCCAATACCCCTCTTACTCCCAAACCACTTAATTCTATCTGGCGCTAGCCCCATCCGTCACATGGCTAGCGCGACCCTCAGCTAGCTCTATCCCCCATATGTGGCATATGTGGAGGGAGTTCCCAGGTATACTAGGGTATTCATGTATTTAAGGAATATTGTATTTTACTTACACATTTTCTGCCATTTATACGCATGTCCTTGTAACATTGACCACTATACACTAATTTCCCAAAGAGGGACTGTCCTTCCTGAAGAGAGACGCTTGGAAACCAGCAAACAGGAACCGCCAGGCCGCTGACTTTCGGAAGACGCTGGAGTCACAGAGATGCAGAGAAGTTCGTGTTACTTCTCTTCTAGCTGCAGACATTCTAGAATCTGCATTTTATTAAGATTAAAAAACCTTTAAAATAAGATTTTCCCTCGTTAAGGAATCTTGATATTTCTTGTGACTTTTTCTTTTGGTTTGACCAGGAAACCAATTATTTTACCCACTCGTATAAAAAGCATACATGGGGTCCTTTTCCAGAGAGCTAAACATACTCTTCTGTAAGGTTAGTAAAGTATAGCTCTAAATTTAGACTATTTAGAACAATTTAAATTTAGCACATTTTTTTCTCTCCGCTAAAGGACACTTCACCAAGTAGCATTTTAAAGTAATGTAAATTTTTGCATGTGAAGGACAGTCTTTGATCCACTCCATTGACTCCTGATTTCATTTAAACAGCAATTCATTATTTTCTTCCTGTGCTCATTCAAGAATCCATTGTTCATTACTCTTTCATCACTATATGATTGGAACGATTTGTATCTGTCGCTTCAACGTTGATCAGATAATGAAATAATCATTTGTGCATCTGCGCTATGTCTTACATTTGTTTTTCACAGTATATTTCACTCCGCCGGGTCAGTTTGTCATTCTAGAACAGCTTGCTTTGATTTAACCCCTGTGAGCCTGAACAATCCAGAAAGCAGGTGGCATGCAGCGGTCAGGCTGGTATGGGTTAATATTTATTAGTAGCACTGGCCAATATGAATATGGGTATATATAATAATTGTCCTACAATTCTGTATCTCTATCCAGTTTGATCCAACACTGGCACCAGAATCAGAATGGGGATGAAAAGTGGACCTGACGCTTCAAGGCTTTCATGATGCTGTGAAGAAGCTTGTGACCAAATGTCATTCTGTGGTGGCATCACCTGCCACTAAAGACTTCATTTTTTTGGTTCTTGAATATTGGCTATATATATATATAAGGCCAGCAAGAGAACTCTGGAGACGCATTGTTACACCTTACATGGAAACCATTTATCCCTACCCATTCCATACATTCTGTGGCCGATATTTAGGTCCCCGATCCATGTTACATTAATGAAACTGAGTCCTGGGCATCTGATCACACAGATCTTTACTGATTATTTAGCTTACCTCAGGTCTAATACTGAAGGATGATGACACAAGGATATGATGTCATACTTCTGGAAGTGTCCGTCTCCATAAGCTTACCTCTGAGTTTGAAGAGGGCAAGTAACGCCAAGCTAAAGAGTTATGCAATGTTGGTGTTTTATGTCAATTGCTCTTATTAGACTGTGATAAAAAATAAATACATAAATTAAATAAATAAATGCATGTATTGAAACAAAAACATGGCAAAGCAATGGTCAAATAATGTTTGGGGGGAGGGGAGATATATTTTTCCATGAATTCTATTCAGTTACTGAGCCAAGTTGTATCTAGGTTTGTGAATGCAGCATGGATCTTCCTGTATTAAATTATTCAGACTACCATTTGCTGCATTTTATAAGTTAATTAATGATCTATTAGGTTGTTTTTTCCTGGCATATGCTGTCATATCCAGACCTGAGAATTTAATTTCTTCATGAGCATATAGAATGTTTTTTTTCCCCCCAAAGCAGTGTCAAGTTTCTTCCGTGTTCTCAGCTGCAGTGGAAATTTGCAGTGTAAATTAGTTCTTAATGGGCATTTCCTGTAATGTCAGAAACTTGATATAATGACGTGGTATTTATTTTTAAGTTTTGAGTTATTGCTTTAGTGCTTTTGGAATATCTTTTATTTATTTTCACTCCCAAAGCTATTAACAAGCAGACCTTTTGTATGTTTCATGTGAAATGATACTCTCATCACATATTAATGCACTCTATTATTATTATTATTTTGGCCAATATCATTCTCATCACAAATGGTACGGTATTAGCTTATTAACAGTTCTGGCTAGTGCTACACATCCAAAAATTTTTTCTATATGATCAATACAGACCCATCAAGACCTGTTCATCATGATTCATACAGTGTTAATTGGCTCTATGATCTAAGATCTATGATCTATACACTTACTTGGGGTTATCATATATTTTTGGGGCTATTATATTATTTGGGGCTCTTTGTGTCTCATAAAAGGACATAATACACAGGATTGTATCCAGAGAATGATAAAGTTGTACTCTGCATCCGTTTAAAATAGAAAGTCTGAAAATGTGTAATTTGCATATTCTCCCAAAATGCTACATTTTTGCCACAGATGTAAGGCTATATTCAGAGAAAATTATTTCTGCCACATTGTTTTTCCACTGAAGTCAGTGCATCATATTAAGGTTTCCACTTTGTGTTTATTTTACTGGCTAACTCAGGAACAACATTAACCTTTGTTAGTGTTATTTTCTCTGAAAAGTTGCACAGGGTGTTTTGGGGAGTCAATTATATATTTTTTTTACTAGTATTACTTGGTTTTGGAAAGTTTGCAAGTCAGTATTAGGGGATTCTGTACGTAGGGCTAGTGGTACCATACGTGGAGATTAAGCAGTTCCTCAGTGCCCCATTTGATCAAAGGGCCTCCCTCTGAGGATATGAAAGGGGGGACAAGGATCCATAACCCATAGCTATAACTTTGGAATCATTTTCACTTTTTTTCCTCTTTATTTGTTATTTTCTTTGCTGAGACCTACGTCCAAAATTTCTGTGGACCCTCTCACTGTGAATCTCAGTGGATCTATGGAATTCTAAAACAAAGGAATAAAATTATTCTAAAACAAAGGAATAAAATATTGAATACAACGCTGTTCATATCTACAAAAGTATCTACTTAAAAACGTTGTAAACATACATTTCTCATGGTCATATATTTTAAAACTAATCAACAGTGTTTTTACCTAAATCATCTAAATGTACGTATGTACGTATATCCTGTATATGTGCATGAATGTACGCCCAAAGCACCAATAGGCAGCCGATGAAGGATTATTAACATTCTCAGTATACTCACAAAGAAGATGTATGTGGCTACAGCTCTGTATTGATATTTAAAGGTTTCTTTTTAATGGAAATTCAACCCCCTTCAGTAAAAAAAAGACGGAGCCAACCTCCACTTTTAAGAGCTGCAGCTGCATTCTAAAAATAGGGATTGCAATTAAAATATGGCTCATTAGTACAAAACAATTACTCCAATCCAAATTCATAATAGCTCTCTAGATGCCAATAAAAGTGGGATAATTCTACCTTCCATTATATATAGGTCTGCCTAAATTGAAATTCCATTCAATTGAATGTTTTAGATAAGTGAAAAATGATTCAAAATGAAAATTCTTTCAGGTAGAACTATATGTCATTTAAGTTTTATTGCTTCATACAGCTGTAGAGCTAGCGCTTCGATCGTGCGGCGCACGTACCTATAGAATACCCAGAGGGAACGGCCTATGTTTTGTTATTCTGTCTCAATCTAATTTGAAGTCCACATTATTTGATAAGGCAATATTTTCTGTGAAGGAATGCAAATCTTTTGAAATTTGGCAAAACCAGGGCATTGCTTCAATCGAGTTTAAATCGCTTGTTAGTTTCATTGAGTTAGAAGTATAGTGAAGGGGAAAATGATTTATGTGACGCATTTTCTTTACAGTGATGTGAATTTTTGTAGAGGTATTGATTGCCGCTTATGCTTTGAACTAATCACTGAATACCTTCATACTGGAAAATGGCACGTATTCAAGCCATAGAAATGTACAGTATAGAATAAATATATGTATATATATATATATGAAATAGACTAAAGCTGAAAACAGTGGCTGTCACCCAATTTCGTATAACCATTGCTTAAATCCTGAAGCATCCCCTTAGTAGTATCTAACCAATAATTTGTTGAGCTTTTTTTTGTTTGTTTGCAAAAGTGAATTCGATGAACGTGTTGTATTATTTATCAACCAATTTTTGCAAATTTTTATGATATGATTTATTGATATGTTTAGTGAATTACCAGTACTGCAGATTATATATTTTAATGTTTTTTTATGTGGTTTACGTAAATCAAAACAACGGTTTCTGTAGTGGTTCTGTAGAAACCCAATCTGGATATAGTTGGTGGCATATTCTAACAGTTAACAGTAATTGGTTGGTGAGGTCTGTGGCTTTGAAATCACCACAAGATCCGTGTAAGGAAGACCTCTTTATATACAATGAGCTAACACAGATGAGTAATCGATACGGCACACAGGAGAATTCTCCCTTTTTATCCATGGATTTTTGTAACAATCATCGTCATTATGTTAATTCTAAAACTTTGGCAAGATTCCAACCTCTTGAAACATATAGGTCCATATTGCCATGTGTATGTGTTCTAGATTGGGTTTATATAAAACAAATACCCTGACTCATCAAATTGCCTGTGGTAAACAGATTACGCGGCTCGTGGACACTCTGGACACTGATGAAAAATCAGCTCAGTGTGGTGTGGCAAGGTCATCAAAAATATCACATGACTGACAACAATGGCAGGTCTACAGGTAAGATACATTTATTGGAATAAATTGAAAAATAGGTTTTCCTCAATGCTTAATTACGTGAATGTAATGGTTAAGGAAAAAAACTTTTTTTAAGTTGTTTTGTCTGTTTTCCTCAACTTTTTGTGCTTAAAAGTCACAGAGATGTTAAATATAAATTCTTTAAAAAAAAATTCACAGAGATGCTTACTAGATACCTGTGTATAACCTGATCTCCATACATGGGTCTGACTTTAAGTGTTGAAGGTGTTTAACTTCAGTCTCAGAGTGATTGGGCGCATTCTCGGGGTCTAATGCTACACAATATGACCAAAAGTATGTTGACACCCCTCCTAATTATTTAGTTTATGTGTTTCAGCCACACTCAATGCTAACAGGTGTATAAAGTCAAACACAAACAGCCTTCCCCTATTGACAAACATTGGCAGAAGAATGGGCCGTACTGTAGAGCTTGGTGTCCTTAAATGTCGTAGTGTTATTTCGGATTTGAAATTTCTGCCCTGCACTGTAAACGTATTGTGAAGTGGAAGCATCTAGGAGTAACAACAGCTCAGCCATGAAACGGTAAGCCATGCACACTCACAGAGCAGGGCTGCCGAGTCCTGAAGTGCGTAGGGCGTCCTCTGTAGCATCACTCACTCAATTCCAAACTACCTCTGAAAGAAACATCAGTATAAGCGCTGTGAGTCAGGAGCTTCATGAAATGGGTTTCCATGGGCGAGCAGCTGCACACAAGCCGAAGATCACTATGTACAATGCCAAGTGTCACCTGGAATCACTATGCAATCGCTATGTGCAATGCCAAGCGTCACCAGTGAACCATGGAGTTATAAATTACACTTCACTATCTGGAAGTCTGATGAATAAATCTAGGTTTGGTGGGTACCAGGAGAACCCTACCTACCGGAATATAGTAGCCACTGTAAAGTTTAGTGGAGGAGGGATAATAGTCTGGAGCTGTTTTTTTTTAAGTTTGGGCTGATCCTCTTTGTTCTGGGACTGAAAACAAAGTTAGCTACAACATACAAATGATTTTTATACAATTATATACTTCCAACTTGGCCTTCTCATCCAACATCAGTGCCTGACCTCACAAAAAGTCTTTCGGCGAATGGGCAAAAATTCCCACAGACACACTCCAATTCACCATGTATTCACCTCTAGCCAGGTGATGGTTTCCATAAGGACCATTATTACAACAATGTAGTTGCCTCTGTTCTCAAGGCATTTTAAGATATTTCTAATGGGTATTACAGTTTTAATATATCCAGGTAAGCTCATTTTTAAAGTCCATGGATATGGTGGTGATCTCTTCTTCATCACTGATTATACATTTTGTATAAAATCAAATAGTTGTTACAAGGTTGCTTTCCAGAGAGCTTATGATTAATGGAAGTTGTGATAAATACCCCAGTGGCATCTCATGCATGGTTCTTACCTGATATTTCCACGTTGTCAAAAATATTTGATTATATCAGATGTGATAAATGTGACTATTTACATTATATATGAGTGTGTATCAAACATTCACCCTTTCCCTGCTTCTGTGTAATTGTCCGGCAACCGCATTTCAAATTGTAGCCGTCACAATTTAATTCAATATTATTTGAATTTATTTTCCAGTGGCTATGACTTCAGTGCATTTAATTCCATTTTCTGCTCAGCACTTCCAAACAATGGTGATGTTTTGTATTTGGGAAGAAATGTGTCCACTAGTTGTTTTTGGCTCCTAATCCCAACTTCACTTTGCATTTCCATGACTATTTTGGCATATCTTTGAAGCAATGTTTCTTACAGTGCAGCAATGCAGAGCTGCGAGAATACGGATCTCCGGAGCATATGGGGGATTCAGTAATCATTCATCTGTAACCACAGGGCACAAAGAATCTCTTTTTTTTAATTCTCTTTTTACATTTCAGATTGCAGGCCATGTTTGTTGCAAGAACACAAAGGAGCCAGTGGTTGTATCCAATGGTAATTTATTTACATTTGAAGCCATTTTCTTCTGAAAAACAGATATAATGAGCGTAGCATAACAATCTTGATTAATTGATCACTTACAGATTTTGCCTACAAGCATTACTATTGTCTTATTTCCTTTTGTGAGCACAATTTATCTTTTCATAGAGTAGGCAAGTTTATTGTTATTAGAGGCATAATTCAAAGAAAAATATCTAATAACAGAAATAAAAAGAGAGCTTGCTCTGCTAGAAATAACAAAGATATTCCCACAGCTGGCAGATGTTGCTTTTGGAAGTTATTGCAACTTAAAAGTACCTTTTTTTAGGTCACTCATTGGTATATTGTCCGGTACTTTGCAGTTTTATGGGGCTGCTCTTGGCAAGAGATTGGCAAATAAACCATGGCATCCTTGTGTCCATCAACATGAACAAGGACCCAAGGGAAAGGTGTTTTAGGTGGTTCAACTCAGGCTTATGTGCCTTCTCTTCTGGTGAGCCAGGCTGAGCCAGATGTGGACTACTCAACATTTGTGGTGTCCAAAAAGGGACACCAGTGTTGGGGGTGAAGCATTAGGTGGGGCCGGCTCTGAAAGAGCTAGGATTCATCCTATATTAGTTAAGCCTTGGAGTATCATTGTAGTTGGACTGGCCCAGATGATGGACACCTGGGAAAGCATGGCTTGGTCTGTAAGATCCTCATCATGTCTACTACAGAAATGCAAGGTATGGGGCGAGTGAACAAAATACTGTGATGGCTGGCTATTGGTTATATAGGGAACATCCTTTAAGACACCAAAAGATTGGCAGGTATAGTCAGATGATGTGCCTCTATTAATATATATTATAATCAGAGCAGTATGGTACACACAGGATAACGTATATACTATCAGCATGTTCTGGGCTGTGTTTTAACCCACTGAATGCTAAATATGTGTGCCACCAGCACAGAAAGGGTTAATGTGCTCACTGGGTATTAAAGTTATGTGAGACTCTGTGCCTTCATCATATTCATGAATAAAGGGAGAGCAAAAAACTTCCCCACCCTGGAGAAATCAGATAGCAGCTGTAAGCTCTTTCTAGCCTTTCTCTTGGATGGCAGCCATTGTTTCTTATCTTTGGCTCTGATCTGACAGTGATCCCTAAAGCTAAAGTGCTGATTTTTATCTCCCGCTGTTCCCTCTGAAGCCAGTTTTTTTTAGCCTGGATTTGCAAGTCCATGCGCTCGCCGAGTGTGATCACCATTATTAGATTATTAAACCAATGACACCGAGGTTATTAGTCACACCCGTCTGCATTACCTGACAATGTAATGATGTTCTATTTTTACATCCATCCTGGCATTTCTGCCAAGGGTACAGAAATAACGAGCAGAATATTAATTTCTTTGTGTTTTCACGTGGAAGGAAGCAAAAAAAAAAAAAGCAGGGTTAGATGATAATTCAACCGTGGAGCAATAAATCTATACAATGTATTGTAAAAAAGAAGCCTACACATAGGTATCTGTTTCCATGGAAAGAGCAAAGTATATTTATATGAATAAATGGGATCCAAATCAATATTAGTATTAGCTTTAAAAGCAAGTCTAAATCCAGAAACCAAAAAAAATATAAAAATAAAGAAAGCATTACATGTTGAATTGGTGAGGTTTGATATTTCTAAAAGATTTATACTCACATGACTTATTAACATTAAGAAAAGTGTGGATGTGAACACCTCTCACATCCAGTGTCTCCTCATAAAAAGCCATTTTAAACCTTTACCCGTAATGCGCCAATGTCTGGTCTGAAGAATGAAATGAAGAAATAATTAAATACATAGAGATTAAAAGCAGTTTTTTTAATCTACAACTATTATAATTCTCCGTAAAACAATGGTTGGCTGAGGATCGTGGGTGCTGTATTAGACAATGGTTATTTTGTTTAGAAATCTAGAAAATAGCATTGCACACAACTGAAGAAATATATTCTTTTGTTTTAAACATAATCCCCTGAGAGCCTTCTGGTAGAGATTTCCCATGTAGCGTTCAATATCATTGACAGATAAAGCTTACCTGTTACATGAAAATAACTTAACATTAATCAATAACGCATAAAGCATGCCTGTAAATTGTGTTTAGAAATAAATGTTACCACTATTATGCACAATGTTTCCCTGAATGCACCTGACCTATTCAGGATCAGTGGTTGACCATTACAAGCAGATATTATATATGGATAGAAACCAAGGAACTTTCCTTCCAATTGCTGGGTGAGCCTTGAGCTGGGCTCAGCCTCAAAACTCTGCTTAGCTGGGCTTCTCAAGAGAGGAGATATGCAACCTGGAGCCAAATCAGCTAAGTCTCTCCTTCCGGATCTGGTAGGTGACTCTGTGGATGGAAAGGTTACAAAGAGAGCGACAGGTTTGTACCCAGATGGGATTGTGTCATGCAGTGATTTACCTACCTCTATGCTTCCCATAGGTAGGATATGGCTGGACCCATGTAGAAGGTGGACAGATCATGTAATGAGCAGTAGGAGCCCAAATCTAGTTTTCAGAATGCTGGAGAAAACATTTGTTTCCAAAGTAATAAGGAATGTGTTGGCTTGCAATTGGACGCTCATCTTTAAATAAGCAAGAATAGGGTGACTCTTACAAGTAGGAAAGTCAAGTAGATCCACCAGGTCTGAAGCTTACAGTGTATTTCATACAATATTTCAAAATCCTAAAGCGGTGATAACTTTCAAGTGTTGAACTTTGAAACTTTGCAGTTCACAAGGTTTAAGGATTATTAGAAGGAGGCTTGACATATTCTCAAGGAGTGAGTGTTTTTAACAGTCAGTGAGTGAGAGTTTTTAACAGTCAGTGGTTTGCTGAATTAAAGAAACATGTGGACACAAAAGTCAACAAATATTCCCTTGTTTCTTCTATCAAATTTTAGTACCAGTAAGTACCAGTACTTGCTTTTCAAGGGTCAAGATACTGTATGTAACACCATCAAAAAACACTATCATAGCGGTAAGGGTGTAGTTAGTTTTCCAAACATGGCTTCTCCATTTTGGCTTTACTTTTGTTATATCATGACACTGTGAAAAGATGATTGTTATTATGTCCTGATATGCAAAACCATAGAATTCAAAGAGGATGTACTTTCCTTTTCACACAACTGTTTTGTGTCAAGTACGTTTTTGGGACTTCAAAGGTTTCTTCCTTAGATGTTGAAATATGCTAAAAAGCTAGTATAGACTTAGACCCAGGTTGATAACTTATAGCAATTCACATGAAGGCCAAAGGAACATGCCAATAAGTCTTGCCTTTGTTAAGCCAGACTCATTTGTACATATTTTCAAAAACATTGCGCAATATAAGACAAAGTGGTTATGGGGGAATCGGCTACCTTTACATTGAGATTCAAAAACTAATGAAAATGGTTTACTTGAACAAAGAGTTAAACAATTGACAGCTGCTAACAATGCCACTTCTCATTATTAATGTTTATGTCTGAGACTCCACAGTTAAGCCAAGAACCCAGTATGATTTAAACATTAACAAAAGACTTTCATATGCTGATTAATTTTTTGCATTTGATTAAACCTGCACTAAGCGGTGCTAGCTGTTACAGATCTTTAATGGCAATTCACTATAATTGTGTGTAATGGCAGTAATTAGTTATGTAGATCACTCCCCTTACTGAGCAATTCATAACCCTTGGTTGATAAAGGAATGTCCATTTACTCCTAACACTTTTCACCATATGTATATTTTATATTTTTTTTAAAGAAACTTACCAGATTATAGAAATATATATTTTTACTATAACACAACTATGAATGGCTCATTTTGCTCAGCACAAAATAAATGAAAATAATGAATATAAAAATTTTCAGAGCATTTATTGGTCACACGGCAGAGAATCACGCTTAAGTGTTGACCATAAAACTTTGACCTTCTCCAATGGTTGGAACCTCACCGATGGCCGTGCACATGTCCGCTAAGTGGGGTAGATGGACTTATAGTACCTTCAGATTTTCTACATTGTAAGCAGTATTACTGCACTAAGTACTGAATTGGTTGAGGAAGACAGATGTAGATTTAAAGTAATATACTTGCAATAAAATTGAATAACATTGCATGAAAACAAATTCCCAGCAATACAGACCGGATCATGTAAATACATTTTGGAAGACAGAACAAATAAAGACGGGGAGCTTTCAGACACAAATTACTGACTCTTTGTAAACTATTCTTTCCCAGACTTGCAGCAACATTAGTGGTAAAAATGTGATTTACTGGCCATAGTCTGTGTGATATTATATCACAACAGTTACTTTGCTCCAAGAAACACCTCCCTCATGTTTTTTTGTGAGCAATAAAAGTAATTCAGGGCACAGTTTAGTACAAAGACTGGAACAGCAGACGTTTCAGTGAAGTATTTACCAGCAACAATAAAATAACATAACCGTACAGCAATACCAAGGATTAACTGCATAAAAATCAATTATCATTCTAAATATGCCAGTACTGTGCAACTCAGAAGAGAGAAGAGATCTTTGGGAACCGTTGGCTGAAAATAAAGCAGCCAATCAGTTTTACAGAAATGAAGGGTGAAGAAAATGTTTTTATTTTCAGGGAACAGAAAGACATGCTTGAAGAAGAGACCTGCATTGTCGTTAAAGCTTGCACTCTAATTGTATTCAGCCAGGAACATATCACCTTGACCATACTTGTTTCAAGGAATACAAAGTCAAGAAAATGGACAATAATATGCTAATATGTGGGTCTACATGACTTTTCACTAGACTTGGGCATCAGGCAAGTCTTTGTATTCCATGAATTTCTGCCCTTTCTCGTGTTTGTTACTGGTGAATATTTGTGTACATTCTTCATGTTCATTTTCTCTCTTTGTTTTCTGATGGTTTTCTAGCAGGGGTTAATACGGGGTTAAAGCAGTAACAGGATTTTTAGGGCCTTTAAAAGAGACTCTATTGGTCACTAGCAGGGACCTCCTCTGGCATCAACCAATAAAGGGCAGCTGCTCTTTATTTGTTGATGCCAGACAAGAACCCTGGCAGCAACGATTAGAGTGGCTCTTACGGACCTTTAACTCCTGATGCCGAAGTCCTCCCAGGCCAAGTTGGTCCGAGGTGTATCTTACCCTGTCCTTTGCCGGGAGACTTGAATCCCTGTTCTTCAGACCAGTAGAGTTACTCTTACTGACCTTTAACTCCTGGCGCAATCCTACGTATTTCTGCTGACCCCTGTGATGCTACGAAGATTTAAGGTAGGCTAGAGGCAGTGACTTGTATGGGGAAAGAGCAAGGGAGATTATCTAGGAGATATTTACGAAGATGGAGATTCTTCTTGTTGTGCTTCTTCGTGTACGTTTACCCCCCCTTACGAAGTAATACTGCAGTTTTTTTGGACATGAAAAAACTGCAATACTGCACTTTTACTGCAGTATTACTGCACATTTACTGCAGTTTTACTGCATTTGTACTTCACGGTACTGCAGCATTACTGCACATTTACCGCACTTTTTTTTATATTGCAAACCTACAGTTTTACTTCAATGTACTGTAGCTTTATTGCATTTGTACTTCCGTACAAAAATAACTGCAGTACAACTGCAGTACAGTGAAGTACAAATGCAGTAAAACTGCAGTAAATGTGCAGTAATACTGCAGTAAAAGTGCAGTATCGCAGTTTTTTCATGTCCAAAAAATGGCAGTATTACTTCAGAAAAAATGCAGTTATTTTTTTGAAAGGGAATATCCTTGGACTCTGAGCTCTCCATCAGTACCCCAGAATTGACACCGCATTGCTGGCCATAGAACTCTATGAAGGCGCCGGGCTGTCTAGTAGTTGATGGGATTATACTCCTGATCTATTTATGTTTGCATGTATAAATATCTCTGTTGTTTCCAATAAACCTAGTTTTGTTTGCACCCTACACTAAGTCTCAACTAGTGTTTGGGTGAACATGAAGGGTTAATCCCTGTTAGCATTTGAGCTTTCAGCGGTGAGGAAGATTTCTCAGCACAAGGATAGAAGTGTCCGTAGCAAGGCTTTATGAAGGTCATGAGTGGCTAAGCCCATGCACCCTTCTGATTCCAATATATTGTATTATATCTCCAATTGTTTCTCATCACCCAACACGTAGTAGAATCATAACAGACCTCATACAGTATATAGATAATAATGGATAGTCAAATGCGCACATATACACTGCCCTTACACATGCCTGCTCATACACACACACACATGTTCAACCCCTTACACACAAACATCTTAGCACACACAGACGCACTTGCTCTAATATTACACTTTCAAAATACAGTCTCTCTTTCCTTTCCTTCTCTTCCTGCCCTTTATATCTTTCCCCTTTGTCCTTATCTCTTCCCTTTCTTACTTATCCCCCTTCTTTCCCCATCTCTTCCCTTTATTATCTCTTCCCTTTATTATCTCTTTCCTTTATTATCTCTTTCTAAATATATTATCCCTTTGTCCCTGTCTCCCCTTTCCCCATCTTTCTTCCCGTTCTCCCTATCCTCATTTTCTCTTTCCTATTGCTCCCTTTTTCTGCCTCTCTTTTCTTTTTCTTCCAAGCCACCCTGTGGTGGGAGCAGAAGCTCTTTTCCTACAGACCTCTGTTTTAGTTCTCCGTTATAAAGTATGCACTGCTTCAGTGTTGAACGCCATACATGCTCAGCATCGATAGAGGGCTTACTGTGCAAGGAAGCACTGTAATAGAGATCTGAAAGAACAGATAGATTGCATTTGATAGAACCTTCATTTTGGGTCGGTTAGAATGAGATCAATGGTCTCCCTAATTGCCCCTTCTCGTCCAGTGGCAGACAATTCCATCCACATCTGGAGTTAACCGACAGGATGACGAACATCAGTGTTCACATAGGGACACCATGCCGACTCCTGCAGATCACTCTAATATGCCAGAACAGGTAACTTATTTTGGAAGCAAGTGTCTCTTCATTCATCCCTCACCCCTACTTTGTTGGGCTTTCTTTACATCATCAATAATTATTGGAATTTCATTCCAAACTAATTACCCTTGTGAAATTATTAGAACAATGGGTTATAATAGTTTCCCCATATCTTTAAATTGACCTGCAAAGTTCACTGGTCATAATTCCAGAATTGTCCATATCCCTTCTAGTCTCCACCTGCAGACGCTTGTGATGCCTGAATTTGGCACAGGTTAACAAAGATGCTGGTAATTCGGACTGCAGTACGTCACCCTGTCATATTCTAACACACAAATTCAGTCTAACACTATACATTGTACACAGATACCCCCCACACACACACACACACATACTCATTCGAACCCTGTACACTGACACCCCATACACACACTATAATACTATACTTACATACACAGTCTATATATATCTATTGTACCCCTTGTCACACTACAACTAGCTACCTATCATGCAAGTAGCCGTCTGCAGAGCAGCTATTAGCTGCTGCGCTATTAGCTGCTGCGCTTCTACTGCCAGGTCATGTAACATCAGATTACATGGATGCAGTGGTCCCAGCGCATTTGCCTCCATATGCACCTGGGCGCTGCAGCTCCCTAATCATTCAGGGGGCTGTCTGTGCCGCCTCGCACTAAGTACTGTTCACTCACTGGACCAGCTTTAGCGTAACCCTGAACACAGAAACATAGAATCCGCCCATATAGTTTGCCTGTGTTAAGTAATGTAAAGACTCAAGTCTTAATCAGTCCCTGATCTTGTTTTAGATTCTGGATAGCCTTATTCTTATCCAATGCATGTTTACATTACCTCACTGTCTCAAAATAAATGTACACAATCAGTACGCTGGCAAAATCCAGCTGGGATCCTGCAGCAGAAACTAAGCCTGACATCATGAGCTACTTAGGCCACAAGCCTGTTTATGAGTACCATTGTTCGAAAATCTTTAAAAAAAAGAAAAATACTTACCTTAAGGGTCGTCCCCCGTAGTCTGATGACTCCTGCGGCTGAGTAGCTGCGTGAAGTCAATGTGGGTGCTTTGGGCACACGTGGGTCTCAATAGACCCTGTCCACAGTGTTCACCGAGCCAGTACTGGCGCTGACTGACAGTAAGTATATCATCATGTGCAAACAGGGCCGGCCTTACAACGGAGCCGAGTGGGGCAATTGCTCCTCGAGGCGGCACTTTTGAAGGGCAAGCACTTTTTTTTTTTTTGAAGCGGAGGAGAGAGAGGGGCGCCGAGTGGTTTCGCTTACCCGTTCGGCGCCCCTTTCTCTCTCTCGCGAGCCTCTAGCTCGGTCTCCGTCCCGGCTTGTAATGTGAGTGCCGGAAGTGACTTCAATTTCCGTGCTCAGCATTACAAGCCGGCACCATGGCAGAGCAGGGAGACTCTCCGCAGGACTGTTTAAAGGTAAGTACAAAGGGGGAGGATAGGGTAGATGATAGGGAGGGTAGATAATAGGGAGGGAGGGTAGATAATAGGGAGGGTAGATAATGGCGTTGGCGAAGTTTAAGTTTTGTAGGAAGGACACCATGGCATTTAGAGACCTCGCAGCCACTATGTGGATTAGAATGCATATGATGGCTTAAGTGTCCATTTAAGGAAGATGAAAAAAAGTCAAGTTTGAAAGCTAGTAATCTATACATCTGCTTGCAATTTTCCTAGCATAATATTCATATACATTTGCAAACAATTGTTGGTCACATACAAGGCTGAACTAAAAGAGTCAAGATTTACAACCACTTTTTCTACTGATCGTTACATCTGCTTGGAATTGCGTTAGTGTAATGTGTAGTTTTATATGCTCCACACACAAACATTCTAGGTATCATTTAAATCATGACATTTCCATATTGTTGCACTTTACTAAAAAAAAGAACTTAAATATATCACTAATGGAACACTTATGCTGGTCTTCAACAAGAAGGCTTCTTTCACAGATCGCTTCTGATAACTTGGTACACTTCCGCTCTTTGCCACTATGGTTATTATTATTATTATATTTTATACATAGTTCCAGCACTTTACACGTCATTGCAGACAGGGCCCTGGTCGCAAACTTGCAAAACCAACGGAGCTGTATAATTATATATATTATTATATATATTAGTATTTTTAGTAAAGGGCTTCATGCAAACTCAATTAAAACAACACACCACCGTCCACACGCTGGACGCTAGTGAATTTGCTTAGTTAACTGTGAATTATTTACTTTCAGACCTTAGTAACTATAACTTCCAGTACAACATGCTGGTTCTGCGTGAAATGATATTATGGTTATACAGATAATTACCAAATAAATTCTATGTTTATTAAATGACATGTCAGTTTAAAAAAAAGATGTGTTTCTGATGCATAAAGAATTGCTATTTCACAGTTTTTATTTTTTTTATTAAGACACAAGGTTGGTAAATGGTTTTACTAAAAACAGTGTGGGGGGTTATGCGTAAAACCACTTTTGTCAATAACGTGGTGTTGTTGAAATACAATGTGAAAGTTACAATGTGTGCCTTTGTTTTGGAAACCTTTACTGTGCTGAATCTCCACCCCTCCACCTTTTAATTTACCATGTTGCAGACCAAAAAAGTTGCGTTTTTTAAGTACAAACAATTGCGCTTCCTTCTGTGCTAAGGTATAAAACCCACTCAGTCAGCTCAGCGGCAGGTTAATATCTTACCATATGCTAAGAAGTTTCCTGAAAAACTTTTTTTCCCCTTAGCAGAAGAAAATTCTTCAACATTTCAGACCAATCTCACCCAAAATGGGCAGTCCTGGTCAGACAGTCCTGGCTAGCAACCCCGCAATCTAATAAGTAAACGTCATTTCCCTCTTGAACCACATAATCAAGTGTAGTTGATAGCTCTGTACACTGAGGAAGTTTGCAGGAGAGCTGCAGTTTCACTTTACATTATGAAGGGCCAAATGATTTTCTGTCTCTGCGTAATGCTTAGTTCTATCAGTGCGGTGACTTTTAAGATGTCTTGCTTACTTAAAAAATGCTTCATACAGGGCCATCCAAGCTATTCCTGGAGCCTGCAGCTCACTCGTATTGGCCCTTCATAATGTATAACAAAGTTGGTGAGAGGAAACTGCAACTCTCCTGACAACTCCCTTTCCAGCGGATAAACCCAAAATAATATTGACCATGTAAGGGAAGTAAATATAACTGAACCAAAATCTCCTTCACCTTTGTGTAATAACGCTTTGCCAATTGTTCTCATAAAGTTCTCTATAGAACCCACTCAAAAACCTTTTCACACAGATTTTAACAAAGTCCTTAGTTAATGGCAGTAATCCGAGTAATATCCGTGCTCCGGATGAGTTCTAGAACAAGTTGTGAAAATGGAAATTTGGGGATGTGATCTATTTTGATTGTTAATAAGGAAAACACGTTTAAACATTCTAAAAGGTCAATTATTATTAGTGTGTAGGGGTAGTTCTACAGGTGTAACACACCCTTTAAAGGGGCATTGCCGATCTACTGCTGTTAATATGAATAGTATCTTTTAGCATACCTGAGCAAAGGTTGCCAGAACCAACAGAAAGCAAGCACTCGCGTTGTGAAAATGCTGCCGCATACAGCCTCCTCCGCTGTTTCTCTCCAGATTTAGCTGCTGGAAGCATGTGCAGAGTCTCATTAGAGCCCCAGGTGGCGGCGAGTATATCATACATGCTTCCTGGCAATCAGGTGATGCATTCTACTGAAAGTATCACCTGCAAGCCAAAGAACTGGGGGCAGGCAAAAGCACCAAATACATGAGAGGTTGTCCGCTACATCCCTCTATGTATTCAACCGCAATAGAAATTACACGTTACATACAGCGATCATACGCATCATTAAGTGTATATGATGGCTGGAGTTCCCCTTTAACTCTAAGCTACATCTAAATAGTGAACCCAACCACACTTTTTACTTCGCAGAGCCACCTACCCACACATTTTGTCTTTATGTGTCATTAACCTGTCTAGCAGAGTTGTGCCTTTGGCATCAGCAGGCCCTGCGGGGGTTTAGACGTTCCTGTATCACAGGTCACAGTGCGGACGGACACACGAGCAAACTTACCCTGCGCATATAAGAGTATAAGCAAAACTTAGGTTAAAGAGGAAAGTGGGTTTTTACGTTAATATATTTTTTTTTTTGTCAGTGAGCAGATGGGAACTTAAACTACCCAATATATTTTATTTTTTAAACCCTAAGATTGCGGCAGCGATCGGTCAATGCGGAATACAGAAGAGGCTGCCAGCATACAGGGGTTCGGTTATAGCGACCACCACTCAACCACACTATATTCTATATATTATAATAAAAGACACATTTGACAACCCAGAGCAATGATCCCTCCTGAGTATTAATTTTATTTTCTTTAATGGTCCTCTTGTAGACTCTTTTCCAAGCAAAGCACCAACAAATATAGTGTATATGTGTACTCTCAGCTCCACTTGCTACAGTAGAATGCAGAAAATAATAAAGTGTTGATTTAAAAATTTTTTAAGGGGGGGCACAAATTTTAAACTGAGCAATTTTCTCAATGAACTAAACAAAAATGTGTCTCAATGTAAAAGTTACACCTGTTCAGAAAATAAGCTCATACAAACATCAAAGGAGGAACTAAAGGTTTTTTTGGTCATCTGTAGAGCAGCGATCCAATTAAGTGCCTGCTATCTGAATGATGATGTATCATGTTTAAATTAAATTTTTAAAACCCTCCAGCGACAAACCCCAAAACAAACAGCGCATGCCCTGTTACTATTTTAAATTAATCAAAGCCCCATAACATTGACAGCAGAGAAACTTGGTTTTCTCCATTACTCGTATGTGGACGGGTGGCACACGAAGCCAGGCTCAGCTGTCTTTAGCAAATGACAATTTCTCAGGAACAGGGTTTCCCATGCTGACTTAAACAGAATGATATACAGTCCAGGATAATTCTTCAGTAGAATTTGTATGATTGCTAGGCAAGGGATACCACTAAACAGAACTGCATTTTCCTTTCTCTGTGTCACTACAGAGGCTGTGCGGAATCATATACATATATCTATAAGGGATACATTAACCTCAATTACTTACTTATAATTACAGGTATAAATATCAGGAATCCGAACTTAATGTAGGAGAACATTAACAGATCTGCCATGACATTTTAGGGTTAAGAACATATGGGACAGGATAAATGCTACATGGAGAAAAAAAAATAAAAAAGCTTTCCAGAAAGTACAAACATTTCAATAAAGCAATTGTTACGATCACCATCTTACATTCCAGGCGTTTTCATGTAACAGTGAAGCTAAATATTAGCCAAGAGGCATTCACACCCCAGGTAGCTAGGAGCACAGTTGAAAGTACATTCATTCGCTTTACCACTTTATTACAGGAAGGTTATCAGCAGCTCTTCCAGGGAATGACAGCTGAATCTTACCATATGTGCTCCAGTCACAGGTGTGCAAGCACTTTAACTTTTACTACAGTAGCATGTGGGAAACGTACAGAACCTGGCCATATTAAGAAGCATTGCTGGCCTGCAGAGTTAATATTTATAGGCAACTTTAAGTGCAAAGAGGCCATATGTCACAGTATATCTCCAGCATTCTGATGCAACTGCATAGATCGAGTCCAGTTTTCACATAATTAAAATAAACATAATCAATGTAGAATTTGACAGATGACAGCTCAGCCCAACCAGCCTGGTCTTTCCCCTCTCTCCTTTACAGACGCGGGCCTTAGTTTCACAATAGCCATATGCCTGCCCCATGCATCTTTAAATGTCCTAGTGTTGTAGGATTTATACCAGCTCTTAATGCACATAGCACCTTTATTCACGTAACATACTGTAACCCCACCACAGAAGCCCCCTAAACAGTGCATTCTGATGTTAAAATTAATATGCAAGTGAGGATGGCTTTCCAGAAATGGAATTTGCAGGGTGGGCTGAGAATTACCATCCCTGGTTCCCCTCCCCCTATTCTGCAAGTGAATTCCTCGGTGAGCGTGACGTGTCCACCTGAGCAGCTCCGGATCGCCGTGTTAACCCGTTCACTCAGATGACGCTGCAGACTCCCAAAACAAAGTTCTGTAGTGCACTGACTTCTATCATATTCAGAGTCTAAGTGTCACAGAACTTTGATTTAAAAGACCAAAGGGTAACGATTGCAAACATATTCACTTCCAAGTTCCGCTGGCAGACCCGTTACCTGCGGCAGAGTCCTTTACAGCCCTCACGATTCCATAGCGTTTATGCACAAGATCCGCACGTATCACCGACTATTCCATGCGTTCGGAGGGGGATCGGACCTACTGTGAGAAGCGGAGAAAATAAAACGTTATCTGCACAATCATCCACCCAAACACGTATGCGGAACACACGGCCCAATACGCGTGCGGTTTAAATCCCCCCTTCCGTACTACCCAGTAATCGCCCGTCTCCAGGAGCGAGAAGGGAAAAAGCGAAATACAGACGCATCCCCGTCTTGCATCCTAAACCGGAGCCGCACTGCTGCATCGTTCCTGCAAGACACAAGCCCGGATCCCGGGGAAGTTGGTGCAAAGGGAGTGCCTGTACCTGGGCGCTGCTGGGCAGCGGTCCGCCGTCTTACCTGAACAGCTGTTGCACCGCGCAACAGGTCGCTGTCGGCAGGCAGCGGATGGAACGTTCCCCCGGGCAGCGCACGCACAGCACGAGCCGGCTCTCGGCTCCCACGCGAGCTTTCCCCCCCTCGAGCCTGCGCTCCCACCCTCCTGCCAGCCCGGCAGCTGGCGAACACTGCAGCACACTTTCACCCCTGCGTCCCTCGCCCCCTTCCATCTTGACTTTTGCCGACGTGGAAATTTTGGGTTTGGAAACGACCCGCGCTCTTATTGGTTGCCGGCAGCCGGGGTTGAAGGTCACGGTTGCTTGCGCTGTTCCGCGCCAAAGAGCGGCAGCTGTAAAGTCAGCAGGAATTCGTATTCCCTCCCTCTACACCGCCTTTTTCTTTCCCCGTCCAGCCCCGGGTCATGCGGCTTCTGGCATGTTAGTTTATGCAAACACAGTAAGGTGACAGATAAAAGCGCCGGCCTGTACCAAAGCAGCAGTCACACACCGGGGAGGTCTCACTGAACGCAGCGCCCATATTCAGCTGTAGAGCATGTGAATTATTCAAGCTGTGTCACAGATTGGCCACTCCCACTTAACTCCTTCACGACTAGAAAGAGCTTTTCTCGGGCGTTGGATCAGCTGTGATTGGCAGCGCTCGGGTTAAAGTCCTTTCGCGGCTGATACCTCAAAAGCCCCTCAACCGGATGTTCAGTTTCTACACATGATGCCAAATACCGCAAATCCAGGTTGTAATATGTCCAGGTGAGGGCGGGGTAATAGTCACGTGTAACACAGCCCACCTGTCAAAGGCTGGTGTATCTGGGATGCAGGGATAAGTTTTTTTCTTTAGTTAGATATTCTGTCAGATAATATATCTGCCCATTTTTATAAACATATAAAGGCTGTGCTGACATAGTAACTGTACAGTAAACATAATACAGCTTAAGTAATGGTAATAGTGACCATATTATGTGATATACAGTATATACCCTACTCCTTGAAAGCATTTAGACTATTGCTATGAGGTGAGCTGTCCTTCGGCCAAGTTAAAGGAAATGCCTGGAATGTAAAGGCAAATAGGTTTTTAATGCTGACCATTCCAAATAACAGGGGCTTATAACTGACCGCTAGCATGGTCTACACCAGTGATGGGCAACCTTTTTGGCGTGGTGTGTCAAAAATGGGCAAAAAATCGAGCATAACTCGCGTGGTGTGTCACTTCGACAAATAAACATAATTTTGCGCAATTTATAGTTTAAACTACAAAAATGTATAATTGCAATATATAATTGTATTTAATAAACCAAAAACAAATTATTTAACACTCCCTTCTCCCTATCTACCCCCGCCTAAAACTATCTACCCTCTCCCTCTTTGAAGTTCACTTACCTTTCAGGAGTCCTGCAGTGGGCGTGCAAGGCCTCTGTCTCCCAGTTCTGCCACTGTATGGAACAGTATAGAGTGATGGGAGTTATGATGTACTTTAGAGCATAATTATATAATGAAAAATTCATTGGAAATGGTACAGCATAACACCCATCACTCTCACACCCTTACCAATCCACACACACACCAATCCACACGTATACACCAATCCACACATACAACAATCCCCACACATATACCAAACCACACATATACTAATCTACACATTTATATTAATCCACACATATACCAATCCACACACATATACCAATCCACATATACCAAACCACACATATATACTAATCTACACATATATACTAATCCACACATATATACTAATCTACACATATATACTAATCCACACATATATACCAATCCACACATATATATATACCAATCCACACATATATATACTAATCCACACACATACCAAACCACACATATACCAAACCACATATATACCAAACCACACATATATACTAATCCACACATATATACTAATCCACACACATCTCACTTAATGCTTTCCTACCTTTCCTTTCTTCTTTCAGCTTCTTTTCCTCTTCTTCTGTTCATCTGTCTTCTCTTCTTCCGGGTTCAGAGGGCAGCGGTGGGCGCGGCTTCAGTGCTGTGCGCCGGGATCTGACAACAGACCCCGGCGCACAGCAGCTGTTGCCGTGCGGATCGCAAGGGAGCAGTATCGGAGGTCTTTAACAGACCTCCGGCTCCCTTGAGTGAGCCGGAGGTCTGTTAAAGACCTCTGATACCGCTCCCTTGCGATCCGCACGATCGCATGGGAGCGGTATCGGAGGTCTTTTGGCCGGGCAGTCACCCCCCCCCCCCACGGCACGCCTCGCGAGACGGACCGCCCCCGCCCCCCCCGCCCCCCGCTAGGAACGCTACTGACACACAGCCATTATTGTCTAAAGCTTGGCAACAAAAGTGAGTATACCCCTAAGTGGAAATGTCCAAATTGGGCCCAGTTAGCGATTTTCCCTCCCCGGTGTCATGTGACTCGTTAGTGTTACAAGGTCTCAGGTGTGAATGGGGAGCAGGTGTGTTAAATTTGGTGTTATGGCTCTCACACTGTCTCATACTGGTCACCAGAAGTTCAACATGGCACCTCATCGCAAAGAACTCTAGGAGGATCTGAAAAAAAGAATTGTTGATCTACATAAAGATGGCCTAGGCTATTAGAAGATTGCCAAGACCCTGAAACTAAGCTGCAGCACGGTGGGCAAGACCATACAGCGGTTTCACAGGACAGGTTCCACTCAGAACAGGCCTCGCCATGGTTGAGTGCACATGCTCAGCGTCATATCCAGAGGTTTGTCATGCCCCCTCTGACCCTTACCTGCTCTCCCTGCTGTCCTCCGTTACTGCATGGCATCCAAAAGCGCCACGATCGTGGATTGTGGTAGTGCCGTAGGCCGAAACCACGGCCTAAGGTTTCTGTAGCAGGGTGGTAACACCTGTAATCCCCATTAAGCATCCACCAATGAAGGCCACATACAACACTAATGTACCAGGTGCTATGGATTTACCCCTGCCTGGTAACCAATCCAGTAAGAAGCTTGTTCAGCACAGGGGAGTTCTCCTCTGTTCGCTCTGCTACAGACACTCTATTGGATTCTTCGTTACCTGACCTTTGGCTTCCCTATGGACTACCCTGTTTGCCTGTTACCTGACCCTTGCCTGGACTACCGTTTATTCTGTTCGCCGCCTGCCCTTGATCTATTGTTTGTTTACTGATACCGATTTGGACTATCCTCTGCTCTTACACTCCCAGCCCAATCCTGACAAGGTTGTCTTTGGGAAATAGATGTATGAGTACTGCCAGCATTGCTGCAAAGGCTGAAGGGGTGGGGGGTCAGCCTGTCAGTGCTCAGCTCATATGCCGCACACTGCATTAAATTGGTCTGCATGGCTATTGACCCAGAAGGAAGCCTCTTCTAAAGATAATGCACAAGAACGCCCACAAACAGTTTGCTGAAGACAAGCAGACTAAGGACATGTATTACTGGAACTATGTCCTGTGGTGCGATGAGACCAAGATAAACATATTTGGTTCAGATGGTGTGAAGCGTGTGTGGCGGCGGGTGAGGAGTACAAAGACAAGTGTGTCATGCCTACAGTCAAGCATGGTGGTGGGAGTGTCATGTCTGGGCTTGCATGAGTGCTGCCTACACTGGGGAGCTACAGTTCATTGGGGGAACCATGAATGCCAACATGTACTGAAACATACTGAAGCAGAGCATGATCCCCTCCCTTCGGAGACTGGGCCGCAGGGCAGTATTCCAACATGATAACGACCACAAACACACCTCCAAGACGACCACTGCCTTGCTAAAGAAGCTGAGGGTAAAGGTGATAGATTGGCCAAGTATGTCTCCAGACCTAAACCCTATTGACCATTTGTGGGGCATCCTCAAAAGGAAGGTGGGGGTCTCTAACATCCACCAGCTCCGTGATGTCATCCAGTGGCAACCTGTGAAGTTCTGGTGAACTCCATGCCCAAGAGGGTTAAGGCAGTGCTGGAAAATAATGGTGGCCAGACAAAATATTGACACTTTGGGCCCAATTTGGACATTTCCATTAGGGGTGTACTCACTTTTTTGCCAAGGTTTAGACATTAATGGCTGTGTGTTGAGTTATTTTTAAGGGAACAACAAATTTACACTGTTATACAGGCTGTACACTCACTACTTTACATTTCTTCAGTGTTGTCACATGAAAAGATACAATAAAGTATTTACAAACATGTAAGGGGTGTACTCACTTTTATGACATACTGTATATGTATATAACCATATGGCATATCTATCTATCTATCTATCTATCTATCTAGTTGTGTATAATACAAGAATTAAAGTATTTTAACTCCGTTTTAGAAAAAAAAACAGTTTGACCTCAGCTAATCTTCTCTCCTGATAATATTCTTGGGAACTTTCTGTACTTATTATCACTTCAACTAGAGAATATTTTGTCTTATTTTCTTTTTTTTCACTTGGATGATTATAAATGTGGCACCGTGTACACCACTGAAGGTCTTATGACATCAGTAATAAACATATAGAGTTGTGGCGGCCTGCTATAATCTGATGCTGCGGGGGGTTCAGGAGATATTTTTCTGTACCCCATTGGTCATGTTCTCAAATATTTTGCTTCTGTTCTTCCAAAATCAGCCTTTGGCAAGCCTGGGGTAATTTACCTCTCTGGGAAGAAAAAAATATATACTGCTGATTAAAAGAGAGTTATCAGATATAAGATATGGTCTATCTGGATTCTAAACTACAGGGATATATTCCCATGTAATTCATTACACATGCAGAATTCATATTACATGCAAATCTACTGTGCATTACAAGTATATTTTGAAGCCAGTTATGTGCAATAATCATATCTTACAACCACCCACGTATGCTGGGGGTCTCATCCAGAGCCAGCCTCAAGTGTTCTGGCACCCTGTGCGGACTACTCCTCTGGCGCCCCCCCCATCCCCAAAAAAAAAGAAAGGAAAAAAATCTCCCCCCTCTGCCCTTCTCACTATCTACCGCCTCCTCTCACTATCTACCCCCCGCCCCTTCTCACTATACCCCCCCTGCCCCTTCTCATTATCTACCCCCTATCCTTACCTTGTTGCCGGAGTCCTGCGGTGGAAGTGGGTGGCGTCCGTCCCCGCTCTGCTGAGGTGCGCGCTTCACAGCTGAGCGGCAGAATAATTCCGGCACTCACCATGAACCGCCGCACCGCAAAAGTCACATGGAGGATGTTAAATAAAGTTAAAAAACCAAACAACCCCCCCCCCCCCGCTGTTTTAATTTAAGTCCCAGGCAGGCACCCCTGTTGCCATGGCGCCCAGTGCGGCTGCACAGTTCGCACACCCCTAAGGCCGGCCCTGGTCTCATCTTCCTTACCCAGAGGTCAAAGAACTGCCCAGGTGTCTTTTGCTTTATCAAACCACAGCTGGGTGGAGAATAATATCTGGAGATAGGCTCTACTGCCAATGGGAATATTTCCTGTAGCAATATGTTCAGCTCCTCCTAGATGGAATTACTATGCGCCCTCCTTTAGAGGATGCTGGGATGATACCTGTGCTAGCATGACAGATTATTAATTTTATAATACCTGGGAACACCCCGTGTAAACAGCTGCTAAAGGGCAACTCCAGCCCCCCCCTTTCATTTCGGAGAATTTAGTGGCTGTGAAAGCCTGAAGGTGGGGGGAACGGATGGTTTATTTTAGAATGCAGGTTGAGAGTACACAGAAAATTATGGATAGTGAGAAAAAGTGATAAGAATTCAGAAAGAGTCATGGAAAGAGTGAAAAGGGTAGAAGAGCATTAAAGCCTCTCTCTTTTCCTACTAAAAGTTAGAAAATATATTTCAGTGCAAATTTGGAATGTATATCTTGCATCACTTCATGCGAACATGGGAGCCGAGGTTTCTTGTCTAATATCTGCTGTTTCATATGTCTGCAGCCTGGTTTGACAGTTAAAGAGTTATACCATTACATGCTGATCAGAGCCATGCTTACAACCCAAGCTTAAAACTTGACTCCAGAATACATCCAATGTACTTGTTACAGGGTCACTGTATCCAAGGCTGGGTACCCCCGTTTGAGGGCTGAAGAATCACGGGTTAGTCCCTCATACGGCGCTCCTGCTATCCACGGATCAGTCAGACCACCATTCGTAGTAAAACAAGAACTCTTTTTATTTACAAACACACAGAACTATACAATCTCAATTCAATGAGCACCAAACCCAACCCCCAATCCCATCAGCCACATCCCATCACAAATCCCATCAGTATACAGGGGATGTATTAGGTGAGGGGATTAAAGGATTCAATGGGTTTCCCCCACCTTTGTTATCCCCCCTGTAGTGTGGGTGCCACCTGGGCAGACAGGGCTGTGCTGGCTGATTAAGAGCCCCAGCCAGATTACAAGATTGTTACTTTGAAGGCTGGAGCTGCAGCCACATCAGTCTCTGGGCCGGTTACGCAATAAAACACAATCCAAAATATTACCGGGTCACGGTATATGGAACTAGACACAAAAGTGCTCCATGACCTGGCTAACTTTACACGTACATATGAGCCAGCTAGCCTGGCCCTGTCACAGTACTGTTAAATCTATCTATTATCTATTATATATTTTTCCTTTGTTTCTCGGAATGGGTCTGTACAGAGATTGTAGGGTCTCTATGACACTAACTATGGACTGACTGATCCTTCAAGAGCGGGCATTCAATTTTATAGCAAGACAGGAGGCTTTATATTTGCATAACTTCTTTACTCCAAACCTCCAGTAGCAAAGAAACAGTTAACATGTAAATAAGAAATTGACCAATTAGGAAACAGGAAAAAGTCCATAAATAGCACTCCAAAACATTCCCACTTCTAGTGATGGGAAGTTCGGATCATTAAAGTGAATCGGATCATTTCGACTCGTTCACTGAAATGATCCGATTCATGATCCGAATCTTCGGATCACTCAGTGTGACTCGAAGGAGTTACTGTTTCCCAGTCCCTAAGTGCAGGCACACTTGGCCCCGCCCCTTTCATTAGTCAATGAACCCTCCTGCCTGCCTACTCGAGTGATGTCACTGAAGGCAGAGAGTCGTTCAAGAATTGGATCTTACAGGGATCCAAATCTTACAGTGATCCGGATCACTGTAAGATCCGGATCACTGTAAGATCCGAATCTTTGAACAACTCTCTGCCGTCATTGGGATTCCAATCATTCAGAGAATATCACCATACTTTTATAAATAAATACATTAATAATCACTGCCCCCAGGATTTACATTCCCCTTTACCTCTAACTGCACCTTAAGTTAACTTTATTAAATTCATTAAATTAACCCTTAATACCCCACCAACCATAACTGCCCCTAAATTAACCCTAAATACCCCATTAACCATAACTGCCCCTAAATTAATTAATGGTTAATGGGGTGTTTCGGGTCCATTTAGGGGCAGTTATGGTTGATAGGGGTGTTTAGGTTAATTTTAGGGCAGTCATGGTTGATGGGGTGTTAAGGGTTAATTTAATGCTGAGGGTTAATTTAATTAATTTAATAAAGTTAACTTAAGGTGCAGTTAGAGGTAAAGGGGAATGTAAATCCTGGGGGCAGTGATTATTAATGTATTTATTTCTAAAAGTATGGTGATATTCTCTAAATGATTCGAATCCCTGTATTATTCCAGATCCCTGTAAGATCCGGATCCCTGTAAGATTCTAATCATTTGAATCATTTGAATCAATTGAATAATTTGAATCATATGCATCATATGAATCATATAAATTATATGAATCATTCGAATCTTTGAACGACTCTCTGACTCTATGAGTCATCGTTCCTCTGTGAATTAATGAGCTGTAACCCGACCCCAGAGTCTGTGTCTGAGTGCTCAGCAGATGACTCGCTCTAGGATCAGGTTACAACTGCATGATTCACAGACTGAACTGCTACAAATGAATCGTTCAGTCTACTGAACCGATTCATCCGGATCACTAAAAAGATTCGGATCAAATGAACGATTCGTTCATGATCCGGACATCACTACCCACTTCCTCTTCTTTGCTGCTGGCCTCCAGGTGAGCACCCTCCATTCTAGTGGGCTACTCCGTGCGGCTAGTTTGATTTATGGTTAATTTATACTGATTTATATCTGTTTTATATTGGTTATTTTGACGTTTTTCGATTTTCATTCAGCTTTTTCATAGGTTTGTCTTTCTATGGTGACTTTGGTTTCAAGAGTTAATCCCCTCCATTTTTCTATGTCCTACCACAGGGCTTAGGACCCCACCCCATTGTTTTTCCTTAAGTGTTCGTCTGCCCTCTTTTCCTTTTAGTGTTTTAGCTCCTTCATTTTTATTCATATTATTTTTCTACTTGTCCTGTCATCACACTTTTCCCTGTAATAACCTTTCCGTTATTCGGCTTACCGCGCGCCTCTTCCAGTCTGGGACGCAGTCTCTTTTGTTTCGCGCCTTTTTTCCCGTATCTAACCTCGCCTGGACCACGCGTTTCTATCAGCGCGTGGTCCGTTGCTTCCTCTCTCTAGGGGCAGGGGAGCATTCCTCCTCCGTCTGTCTTATGCAGGAGTGCAGGGTTTTCTTTGTTTTATATCTATTCTAAACGAATAAACCCCGCTCTCCATCCCCTGTGGTACACCTACCTTATAGTTGATTTCCACTGTCCATTGTTGCAGCCTCTGTATGGCTGTTCCGTGTGGAGAGAGGGTGAACCCCTCCTGTCACGAGAGGATTTCCCTCTGAATGCGTACAGCACCGCGGTGCCTTCTCTGTCTACCCAGGCTTGTGTATGATAAATGAAAGTGATACACACACTGTATGAAATAAATATATTAAAAAGAAAATCAATAATTCTATACTTACAATCTCTGCCTATATGTCTTACTATTAAGGCCTCTGCACTTTGTTCATAAAAATAATAATAATAAATAGATATATACCGTATTGGCTCGGATATAGGCCGCAACTCTAAAAGTTTGGTGCTTTTTTAAAGAAAAAGTTTTTTTAATGGATATGCCTGCCACTCTGCCCCCCACCCAGTGCCCCGAGATATGCTTCCAACTCTGATCCCCCCCTTGGATACATGCTTCCACTCTGTCCCCCCCGAGAATGCTTGCCACTCCCTGTCCTCCCCCCCCGAGATATGCTGCCACCTCGCCCACCCCGAGATATGCTGCCACTCGTCCTTCCCCCTCGGAGATATGCTCACTTCCTGACTGCCAGAGATATGCTGCACTCGAGGATCCCCCCCCAAGATATGCTGCCATCTGTCCCCCCGCGAAGATATGCTGCACTCTGTCCCCCTCGATATATGCTTCCACATCTGCCCCCCCCCCGACTTATGCTGCCCACAGCTGCCGCCCTCCCCGAACTTACCAGAGCAGACTCCCGGGTGTCTTGCGGGGCCGGCGGGGGACATATACGCAATACGCGTATACAACTCCTGGTGCCGGCACTCAGCGGAAGTTGTATACGCGTATTGCGTAGATGTCCCCCGCCGGTCCCGCAAGACACCCGGGAGTCTGTTCTGGTAAATCTTGGGGGCAGAGGTAAAATGCATCGTGCGGACGTTCACCAGCAGCGGCGATGCCTCCTGGGTAATGCCAACGCTGCTATCTCGGCCGAGCGCAGGAAGGCAGCCTTGTTCAAACTGGACGCTAAACTATCGGAGTTGGCGCCCAAGGGCCTCCTTTTCGGTGATCCATTCTCAAAAGAATTAAATCACCATGTCAACATCTTTACCTCATTCAATAAGGCGCAGGCGTCTCTTTGCAAGGTCTTCAGAAGTGAAAAAATGTTTTTTGTCCAGGGCTGATCGACAGAGGGGCCAGGTCGCCAGCAGAGCTGCCTTCCAGGGCAACAGGCCCAGATTCCAGTATGACATGACACGTCGCTTCTGTGCCTTCTGACCAAGGATCAGGCTCAGCTTGGCTCATCTTGTGCCTCTATCCTGAGTCGGCTATCTTTTAGGATTAGCCACATTTTACCAGTTTTATAGCTGTGTGCTACCACTCCTAGCTTCATTCTGACTGAGAGTGATAAGAGATTTGGCCTACGGATAACATATAAATGAAATGTACAGCAGCACACACACACTCTTCTTGCTGCATCATGCAGGGTATAGTCACAACAAAGGACTTTTATTGCCAAACATTTAAGTAAATATCAATGGATAAAGAGCATGGATTACATGATTATCTGTGTAATGTGGTATAATAACACATGTAAACCAAAGCTTTGTATACATACTAAATTTACAATTAAGCAGTGGAACCATTTCAAATTGATTTTACTTAAACATTTAATGCATGAACAAAAACAGTACATTCTAATCACGCCTTTGTTTTATTTCCCCCAGGGCCTAGCTTTTGCAACACAACTCACAAAACTGTGTTGACTCATTCTGTACTAGAAATGCAATGAATATGCATTAAAATATATAAAACTTGAAAAACAAACCTCCCATCCAAAAAATAGTGCTAGGTTTTAAGATACTGTCCCAGTTATGTTTTAACCAAGTAAGTTATTTTACTTCATTCATAATTTTGCCAGAATCACTT
Source organism: Spea multiplicata (assembly GCA_009364415.1). Classification (NCBI taxonomy): domain Eukaryota; kingdom Metazoa; phylum Chordata; class Amphibia; order Anura; family Pelobatidae; genus Spea; species Spea multiplicata. The sequence continues at coordinate 15,293,709 of VKOC01000008.1, forward strand.
GTCATGTGAAATATAAACAAGAAATTTAGGTCCCCCAAGAGGAAATGCCCCAGAAGCGCCTCTATTTTGGCGTGCAATCTGGGTGCTGGGCAAGTCTTGTGGATGTTGTGGAGAGCAAGTCCTATGTGTGCAATCTGGGATGGCCTTTGTGTTGTGCAACCTGTGACGTTGTGTCTGGCTTAGCAATATATGGCAATATAGTGTCACAGATCCCCAATATTTATACTTTAGATACAGCAGTTGATTTTTGAATGGTATTCGCTGGGTTTTGCACTGAATTATTGCATTGTTTTGTGTACTTATTATTCGAGCAGCAACCCAGGAATCGGAATTTTTATGCCTTTTATTAGTGGTTGACAAATTTGGTTTGGATCTAGAAGCCAGCCAAAAAATTTAGGAGGCAACATTTTTAATTCCCAATCATGTTTTTATTTTCATATTTTACCCCCTGGTCTGCGGTTAAGAAATGTTTATTGGGGTAACACAACATAAAACACACCTTTCTTCAGTGCTGTATCACTGTGTGGTACTGCAGTTTACGCCTTCATGACAAGGGTTATTTTACACTATAAAGACTCAAGCTTGTTTGTTTAACCATTATTCTTACACTTACACACACTAGCACCATACACCAACACCTTACAGTAACACACATGCTAACAGCATACACTAATCAAAACTTATAATATAACAGCATTAAAAGAAAAGTCTATGAAATCTCTTTAGAAGCTTTATATATGCTGACATACACACTCATGCTAATGTCATATTGTAACAAGGTGTATGTTAGCATGTGTGGTGTGGTATACACACTATTCAACAACATACAGGGCCTGACTGGCCCACCAGGATACCGGGAAATTTCCCGGTGGGCCGTCAAGTCCGTGGGCCGGGCGGCCAGCAGACCAGCATTCAAAACGTATAATATAATATATATAATATAATTATGATGCAAGCGGGATTGAAAGCCTCCTCCGACTGCCTAATGAAAATAAAGGGGCTGGCGTGCACGCACCGTGCCGCCAAATGACCGTGACTCAGTACTTCGTCCCACTACCTGGCTAAAGGGCTCATCTATAATGAGGAGGGGGTGAAGGGACACGCTAGCTTGGTCCCCTTTACTCCCTACCCGCTGGCACACATCACAAGTCCGGCAGTACTGTCTGATGTCTTCGGTCACTCCGGGCCAGAAGAAAGTCTGGGTCAGTTGGTGATTAGTCCGAGGTGGCTGTGACGGGACCGACCTTACCCCGACTGGGTACTCCCGCCTTACGCTGCTTCCTCCTGCCGGGACACCAACAAGTAACCCCTTCAGCGTTGTAGATAGAAGGAGGGACGTCGCTGCACCGAAGCCGCATTGGCACTGTGGCTATCCGAAGCTTAGCTACACAGTGTGGCTATAGCCCACCCCAAACATCAGGCAACACTCATGTTGAGGTGAAAGCAGGACTCATTTATTAAAGCCAAATACAGAGGTATATATACACAAGTAGAAAAGGGGCAATACAAATATCACATAATCTAATTACCATGGCAGGAAGGAAGTAATTAGATTAAATCCTGCAACACAATATCCGGGGGAAGGACAGGATGTCACGAGACATAAATAATGACATTAACTGGGGACGTAGACGTGGAATGACGATAGACATATAATTGGCTTAAGACAGACAATGGCCAGGACACAGGGATAACAGGAGCTCACAGGATTAACAGCTACCTGTTATGTAATTGATAATTAGGTATGCAGCAGTGACACCTAGTCATACCTATAGAGGGTCTTAAGACAAGGGCTAACTCACACAATAACAGGGGAAACACTTCACACCTATACAATTAACAATACAAAGACAATCAGCCTTCTTCCTACCACAGGATGTCCAGCAGACGTTACAGTTCTGAGACTCTGAGTGCTAAAACATGGGGTACATCAGCAGACTGAACCCCTATATCCACACACAGAAGTCTCTACAAGGCCTGGGCCCATAGTCGGTAGGGAGGAGGC